>CM041732.1:5741666-6948333 GCA_023373845.1 Nibea coibor | reverse complement strand
ACAAAGCGACCAGCCGACAGACCGACTATTAGCGCGCGCGCACACACGTACACACAAAGAAATCAATTACCTGCTGTTGCCTAAAACGCCGCTTGAGTAAGCAGAAGTGTAAAAATGTAAAGGTAATTAGCAAAAGGCGTTAAGTCGATTTGGGGCCTGGTGAGAGTGTTTGTGTGTGCATTCGTGCATATTTGTGTGTTTGTGTGGAAGTGCATTAGCTCAGGCAAACCCCAGCCTAGGGTACCATTGTCTCTTACATTGACTGCCACCACCAAATGTTTCTCCTGTCCCTAGAATCTATACGGCTGGGAGGATGCACGGAAACACTGATGAAACACTTTCTGTGTACACAACATGGCAAAAAGTATGTAGAACCCACCCCCAACAAATGGAAATCGCCACCTAAACATTACACCCATATGTGATTGTTGAACATCTCCTTCCAAAACCGTTGGCATTAATATGCTGTTTTAACAGCCTCCATCTTCTGGGAGGCTTTCCAAAGCTTTCTTGTGTCCAAACATGCCATTCAAAAACAAAAAAAGGACAAAGTCCTTCACCATTACTGAGATAGGAACAAAGCAGCATCTTCCAAAATTGGCCAAAATAAGGCCACTTTCTGTTTCTTCGAGGCTTGTAGATCAGATCAGTCTGGAAATGTGAATGTACGGAGGAAGATACAGGCCAAACTGCTGCAGTGGTGGGCAGGAAATAAATTCATGGAACATGACATAAATGTCAGATTATGTGGGAAAGAAAAATGGAAAACCATGACCAGATTTGTAGGAGCGTTATTATTGACTATGATGGAGAGAAATGTGGACACCTGATCCTTCTAGTTTTGTGTGATTATTTAAAGTCTTTCTGGACTGCAAAAAAACTGTTTTAACTTCTAACTCCACACTTCAGAAATATATCGTTCAGAGTCTTTTCACGTGTTTTCAGCAACTATTCTCCAACATATTTCACGTGTTTTGAAAGAAATCTCAGGATTGCCTTTACACTGACTTTATCGGCTCCTTTCAAACCATGGCATTTAAATGCTGCTGTAACAGCCTCCATTCTTCTCTCACAGTGTTAGTGAGAGAAACTAGAAAACTAAGAAACTATTTTGTTGTGCCCAAACGCAGCGCTGAGATGAAAGATGACAGGGACAAAGAAATGGTCCCAAAATTGCACATGGAAAGGCCTTGCAAACACTTTTATGACAATTTCGTGTGACTTGGACAGAAGAAACCACTTCAATCAACACCCAAACTATATAAATATACAGTATCTACCTTGTTATCTGTTTGTCTGCCCGTCTATCTGTCTCAATCTTTCCCTCTCACTCTGAACGCTCAAGGTGAGTTCAGCCCTTCACAGCCCACTGGGCTGGTAACATTTCCTACCCATTAGGATGGCTACCTACACACACACATTCCCATACACACACACACACACACACACACACACTCACAAAAGCAAAGAAAAAAAAAGAATGCAAGCAGGCCAGCCAAGGTTTTCCGGTACACGGGTCTCATCCCGCCACACGTCACCCTCGATTGTGGTTAACGCTGAAATGATCAGAGGCTCCCCGACACTCCAGTGTTGCTCCAGCACCACAAAGGCGAAGGAGGAGTTGGGTGCAAGCGATTGGGAGGGGAGCAGATGGAGAAAAAAACAAGAAGAAGGACTGAGAGGAGAGGAAAAAAAGGCGAGGAGGGGAATGCGGGGTCAGGGGCGAGCGACATCGGGAGAGTAGGCCAGGGGGAGGAAATGAGTAGAGGAATGGGGGAAAAAAAACGGTGGAGGAGGCGACGAGAAGGCAGTGGGTGAATGAGGAAGGAGGTGGGAAAGTGTGTGTGTGTGCGCACGCGCATGTGGGTTGAAAACGAGGAAAAAGGGGAAGGTGAAAAAAGAGATTGGTGTGTGTGCGTGTGTGTGTGTATGTTAGAGGGAAGGGGTGTGTTTGACAGAGAGGAGATATGCTGAAGGGAACGTCAGCGCTGGTGCCCCATCCGTTGTTATTTCTGCTCCACTCTCCTGTCATTAGCCAGCATCACTGCTGCGGCAATTATCTTCACAACAGCGCGGTTGTGTGTTTGTGTGTGTGTGTGTTTGTGCGTGTGTGCGTAAATTAATTAGGAGTGAGAAAATGAGGGATGGAGGGAAGGAGAGGAGGGAAGAGTGATCATTCTCCTCATCAAGCTCTGACAAAATACAGGCCACACACACACACACACACACGCACACACGCACAGGCCCTGTGGGGATGGTGTTCAATTCAATCAAGCCGCTAATCATTTGATGTGTCCGTTTACTGCATGTTTCTCTATTTCATCGTGTGTGTGTGTGTGTGTGTGTGTGTGTGTGTGTGTGTGTGTGTGTGTGTGTGTTTTCTGCAGCGCCATGCCTCAGGCTCACACAATCATATATGTGTGAGTAGGTGTGTTTCTAACTTCATACGTGACTTTTTGTGACTCAAGCTCTGTGTGTGTGTGTGTGTGTGTGTGTGTGTGTGTGTGTGTGTGTGTGCCAGACACAGTCAAATAGCCCCCCCACCCCCCTCTCTTTCCGCCAACACTCGCCGTGTGTGTTTTCGCCAGCGTGTCCCCATCAGTGTATGTGTGCGTTTAGATAATGGTAGACTAAGCCGAGCAGTTTTGTTGCCCCGGTGTGGCCCTGTGATTCACCTTTTCTCCTCCAGGTTTCCACCTGGTCACTGGAGCGATGCACTGATACGACCTGACACCTGTCTGCTTGGATGGCCAGCAACAGGCCTCACAAACGCACACACACACACACACGTATACGCTAGCGCACACACACATACACCTACCTACCTTTGCATGCAATTTATGCATCCGTGCATAAGCACACATCCGCGCTGGAGCCCTCGTTTGCACGCATACAGATCAAGGTGGAGACGCACGCAAGGTCATATGCATGCCCACGTGTACACGAGAGGAAGACACACACACTTCCTCCCTCATCCATAAACGTCAAAGCACGCACGAAATCCAGACTTTGTTGCCGTGGCGGTGCCTCGAAAGCTGACAAAACCCTCCCGTGTTTGGTAAAAGAGTCGCACCATGATGTGTGTAAATATGTCAGGCTTTATCTCGTGCTGTTTTCATAAGGCGACAAGGCGTAGTGATTCACAGCCAGCCAACTGCATTCATGCGACCCCCCGCTCTGCACGCTATAAAGAAGCGTTTGAATTCCGTACAGCGTATGTAGATATCTCCACTCAACTTTATGGTGTTTTTAGGGGCGGCTGCCAGTCATAAGTATTCAGAAACACAGAGTGTGTTTTCAGGAATAAATATTACGACCTCCCTCTGCCGCGAGATAAACTGACCGGCAGGTGAGCGCTTTGATTCCATCTGATTTCATCTGATGCTCTTCAGTCAAGAGGACGTGCAGCATTAACATGATAAATGCTTGACGAGCATATCAGCATGTGTGAAGGGCATTTAAACAGGTCGAGCAGGCTGCGTTTCATCAGTTATTCAACATGTCTTAACTAATCGCAGTTCATATTTACTGATGATCCGCTTGTGCACTTTATTGTAACAATGATAATTCTGATGATTCTTACAGAGATTAGAGAAGTTTCTAAATCAGAAACTAATGTGGCGAAGTGCCAGTTGTTGCTGTTATGGTTAGGGTTGGAATGACTGAAATGACTCTGCAGCCTATAACTGGCGGTCGCTTTGTGATAGTTTGGGCCCAAAGTGTCAAAGGACAAATACATTCCATTTCATTCTCCCGTTTGTCCCCAGCCAACTTTCCCTCTGCTCTCCGAGCGGCCTCCATTTGATGTAATCTGTTGAAGTGAAAGAGGGGAAGTGGAAGTACTAACGGAACGTGATCTGAGAGTCTGCAGCTATGCTAGGGGCTGTGGGAGGCTGTGCTTTGACACGGCGGTGCTTGAAGCTAAACACGTTACAATGACAGCGCTAACATGCTGGCAACGAGCAAGTCTAATGTGTACCACCTTCACCATCTCAATTTAGCACCCATGTGGAAGTTTCAAAAACTGCTGTTCCTCAAATGTCCACTTGAGGCTGGCTACAAGACAAGTCAGTGATGGTGATGCTCAAGAAAACAAACTCAACAAAGTCAGTAGGATTCATCCTCTGGTCTTTGTATGTCTGTATAAATTTTCATGGCAGTCACTCTTTTGGATAACATTTGAGTGCCTGACTGTTGAGCAACACTGCCATCCCTAGAGCCATGCCACTAGCATGCCTGAAAAAGCAATTGACATTAAAATGTCTCCTCCAACCTTATTAGCTCGCGTCTTTGACTAAGAGTTAACACAGTGGGGAGAATGGCCAAGAAGCAAGCACGTGAGCAATAAAGGCAAATGCAGCGTGTGCAGCTCCGCTCATCTTTTTCCACGGCGCTCTCCTCTCAAGCTGGCATTATTATCATCGCCGAGGACAATAACAGCAAGCGCAATCACGACCGGGTAATGGGTCATTGCCGTGCTACTTTAAATAGCACTGTCAAAGTGAATTTGTTGGCATTAGACAGTTCACAGTGTAGGCCATGTCAATATGACCCCGTGTTCTCGTCTTGTATCCTTTCCACTCGCTCTGTCAGATAAGTTTTGGTGTGTTTTATTTAAAGCTGCAGTCTTATATAAAAAGATGTGTTTTTTTATGTGTGTGTATGACCTCTTCATGGAATAAGTGTCTATCTTAAGCCAATTCTCATAACTGAAATTCCTCTTCAAAGCATGTGGGTGTTTGAGTGTTTGCGCACTGCAGGCTAGGTCCTCAACCACGCTCACCAGACTTACATTTCACGGACGCGTCGTTACAAAGTCTGCATGTGTGTTTGTGTTAACTATCCATATGTAACATTAACATAATGTTCTATTTATAATTAAAGCTCTCCACGAAGGAGTGAAGTCATCAAATATTCAAGAGACACAAGCTTCCAGTGAATACATGATTTAACAAGTGCAAGGGTTAATTAACAGTGTAAGTGCTATTTTCTTCGCAAACACAACCATTATTAAGCTTTCATGTCTGTGGGTGAGGCTCTATATAACATCAATCACACCTACAATGTGCATAATAAAGCATTAAATGTAAATAATGTAGCTTAAATCTATCAACAAGGCAGAATATGCTCAGATACATTTTCAAGGAAACATATTCGCTACTTGGATTATTATTATTTTTCCCCCCAATCTAGACAGTGTGATGTTCCTGCAGAGAGGCAGCAGGAGAGAGGTCAGGTTGGGTCAGGGTGGATGGTTGGTTAGACACAAGCACAACTGTCAACCTCATGGAGAAAAGAAAAAGAAATCAGGGGATTACCAGAGTGCCAATACATCTGACGAATGTTGAGATATTTCACAAAAGGAGTGAGAACTTTAACCTGCTGGTAGTGCCGAAGGAAAATTCAGGGCAACGGCGTAGTTTTTTAAGTTTCTTCCTCTGGGGATCGCACCAAATTTTATGGCAATCGATCCAAGAGTTGTTGAGATATTTCATTTGGAACCACAAACTGTCAACCACAGTTGGCATGGTGGCACCATGGTGGTCAGGGCCTCACTGACTTTTGGCTACATCCTCTGGGAACCACAAGTCTTTACCAAAGTAGTAGTTCAAACAAACCGTCCAAAACTCATCCTGTCTTGTACTTCCAATCAACCCTGACTTTTTTATATTTAACCAAGACATTCTTGTTTTGGTTATGCTTGTTTTTCTAGTATTTACCCCTGCCATTAAAGTCTGGTCAAGATACCACTCCTGGGCCAGATTATTACCCATGCACTCGATAATATGCCTTGGCTAAATCTTTCATACCACCTGAGCTTCTCGTTGAGTGACTAATTCAAGTTTTTCCTTGTGTGCATCTGTGATGCCAGCCAGCCTTCAGCCGCTACTGCCTTTTTGTATAAACTCCTTAAAACAGTATCTTGGCATTCGTCTCTGTATTTTGGGTCCAAACACAAAACCAAAAACATAACAACTGCACCGTGTGCAACAGAATTTACTGTGCAACTCTCATCCGCCCACTATCCTTCCACAGCTACTAAATAATAGTAGCTGTGGAAGGATACAAAAGGGGATTTTTTTTTAAGTAGTAAATAAAAATGAGTGAAAGGGAGTGTATTCAAAGCTACTACTGCACATTTCTCTTAAATGTTATTGCACTTGAAGGTATTGCATGTCATACAGAGATAGAGATATATACTGTAGAGGTGTATTGCAAATTCTAATTGGCCGACATAGGAGGGTTGTCAGCTGATTAAACTCACCTGGGCCTTGACCTATAAAAGCTCCTCCTCCTCCTCCTTCCTACAGCTGGTAAGAAGATACAGTAGGATAGACTTTAATGATCCCACACAAGGGAAATTCACTGGTTCACTCATTGTCACAGCAGCTCATGAATAAGAAATTCATAGGGAAAAAAGTTGTGCTGAAAAATTCATTAAGTCATGAAGTCGTGCTGGTGTTAAAGACAGCTGACAGCTGTCGGAATGAAGGACCTGTAGTAGCACTCCGTCTTACATGGTGGCAGTAGCATTCTGTTACTGAAGGAGCTGTTTAAGGCCCCCAAGGTCTCATGCATGGGGTAAAAGGAGTTGTTCCCCCATTTCCTCTATGGAGTCTAGGGGGCAGTCCAAGACAGAGCTGGCCTTCTTGACCAGTTTGAATCTTTTTCTGTCCTTTTCTATGCAGACGACTGCATAGAATATTGCAGATGCCACCACAGGGTCATAGCAGCTTTTTAACAGAGTCCTAAACACTCCAAAGGACCTCAGTCTCCTGGACAACTTTGACCCTTCTTGTGCAGGACATCTGTGTTGTCCGATCAGTCCAGTTTGTACAGGCATTTGTATGCTCCCACCATCTCTATATCCATGTATCCTCATATATCCTGGATGTTCATCGGTTTGTTCTCCTGCTTATTTCCTTCCGATGCACGTCCAACGATGGCTGTACCATCAGAACTTCTGGATGTGGCAGCTGTCAGTGTTGTGTCTGAAGTCTGACGTCTACAGGGTGAAGAGATCAAACCCCCGTTGTTCTCTTTTGGTTTGTCTAATGATGATTATGTCGCATTCCCTGGGCCAGTTTGTAACAAAAGGCATAAAACCAGGAAAGAATATATTGGCTGTGAACAGTATGAGTTCAGCTCATGCAAATTAGCTAAATATCATGAATAACTGATTAACTGAATTCACAACATAATTGTCAGCATATGTTGAGCCAATAAATCAGCATTCACTCTACAACATTTTCTCGCTAATCTCCATCAACAAACAAACCCTATCCAAGGTAATGCTTCTGTCACATTTATTTTTTATTGTGTTTTCTTTTGTTACTGTGGAACAGGCTTCCACGTCGATGGTTTACTGGATGCGATCACCGCAGATGGGTGCTGTATCAGTGCCTGCATCCAGCAGCCTGTATTAACAGCATTTTTCCTCATTTGGGTTGAAGTGACACCGTGACAGCAGTCGTCTGCCCTCATGAATTCTCCGCTCTCGTCACGTGATGGGTTTCATGATGCAGAGCTTTAGCAGTGGTTTCAGTGGTTTGAGCACACCGAAGAACAGACGAACGCCGTGAATCCACTTGATAATTTGTGGTCTTGGTGCCTGCATCCCCGTGCAGGCATAAACCAAGCAGACCAACCAAGCAAATCCGACAGCGTGATAGCTCACAAAGCATCCTGCCACCAGCGCTGATGATGATGAATTCAGCGAGGCAGCCCCAAAGATGAGCGTAAATGATAATGTGGTTAATGAGCAGATCTGAAGATGCCCAAAATGAGTGCAAGCATATTAAATAGTTGTACCTCTTAAAATGAGTAAGTCTGAGCTCTTTTCGTCCGAAGTTTTACCTTCTGTTTTTGGAGTATTCTGCTTTATTGAGCCCAGCGTGTCACGAAAAAAGTAATCCAAAAAAAGTAATACTTCATTATTTCGCCGGTTCCTAAGGATGTAACAAGTGTACATGTACTACTTTTAACAACACGGGCTCCATGGCAACAGTGTACTAATGATGCACTGTTGCTCCATCCCCTGATTCACATTGTTTGGGTTGTCATTGTGGCGCTCCTTTCAGCTTGGGAAAGTGTGAGGAATGATGAGGCTCTCAGCAGTCACTCAGGAACACAAGCCCTGGGCTACAAATTTCCTATCTGGATGGGTTTTTTATTCTCGAACATTCTTCCAAAAATAAGCTCCAACAGTGCAGAGCACATGTGCAATTCGGTGAATCTAAGTCTTATGATGGTCTCAATACACTCTGAGATATTTTTTGTCTGAGGATAAAGACACCATTTAATGACTGGAACCTTTCAGGTTTTATTCCAATGACAGACATAGTCACCCTCTATCATAGATGGCCCTCAAGCCTCTCCAACCACTCCGGTGTCAGAGGTGGACCAGCCATCTGGAGTTACAGCTGACCTGCCCACAAAGGCCGAGTTCAGCAGCATCCCAATCATCCCGTGATGTTTGGCAGTGCCGATGTCGACCAGAAGCCGCCTCTTTGCAGGTGTGTGTCAGCGAGGGAGGGGAAGAGGAGGGAGGGTCACAGGTTCCTCACGTCTAATGAGTCCATCTTTCTTCCCCCCCCTGCCATCTTTGCTTTGATTCATTCCAACTTCCACGCTGAGCTGACAACGACTGGCTGATTTTGGAGTGCAAACCGCGGATGGGTTGACCTAACAAAAGAACACGGAGGACCAGCCGACCAAATATGGGGGGAAAAACGAGAGAGAGAAGGAATACGAAGTCATATCTGTCCCTCTTGGGCAGATTTGACAGGATGTAACAAATTAAATTATGTGTTTGCACTGGACCTGACAGAGCAATGTACATGTTGCACATCAACATGTAGCACCAGAATGTTTTTACATGCAGCAACAGGCAATCTGCTGTACATTCATGCCTCCAGGTGTTGTATTAAATATTATGAATTATGAATTAAATGAACGATGTAAGCTGAAAACTGGGATTCTGGGTTGTTTTCTATTTGCTTCGATGTTATCCCGTCAAAAGAGCAAAGCTTTGGTGCGAACGTACAATAATGTAATGAAAACATTTTAACACCTTTTTAGATTGAGGTGTTACATACAAATATTGCCAGATGAGCAATAACAAGATGAACTGAAGAGAAGCACAGCAGGTCAGAGCTAAATCAGAGTAGGCCAGTGCATGGGAAAACACAATTTACAACAATTTGGTCAAAATCAGTGCCGTGAACATAAATAAATAAGTAAAAATAATTTTCAAGAGACAGTGTTAGTGACTTTTTTGTGGAACTGCAAGTGTTGGCTTTATATTGTGTGTGTGCATTGGGTGATTATAAATCCAGTCACAGTAATCCCACATTATCATATTCTTATTCCTCCGTGCCTTTTCACATGTGCTCTTCATATATATCGATATGTGCAGAATTTGATGTGGTCTCCTGCGCTTTCATAATATTTACATAAATTGCATATTTAATGAGCTATTCCACCTAAACACCTTTGATTTCAATCTCTTTACAGTTTTAATAATTCATGACGATTCACTATTGAGCACTGAATATAGTACATGAGGTAATCGTAAGACATGTACAGTGAATTATTTAAGAGCTATTATATGAGAGGGTGTCCTTTACTGTCATTATCGGCACATGCTGAAGTCAGTCATTGTCAGTCAATTGTCAAAATGTGTTCGATGAAATCATTTCCGAACTTCACAACATGTTTTTATCTCTGCTCTCTCAAAAAGTTTGGAATGCCAAAATGGCCGAATAGCATTCTCTTTCTTGCGTCCTCATGCTAACGGCAAAAAATAAATCACCTTTTTAATTGTTATAGCTATTAAGAAAAAAAAAAAACACTTTTATTCACCGCTCATGGTCACTTCAGACTCAAGTGGCTATGCTGCACTGTTATATGAAGGGCGTTTCATGTGATGTCACGTTTCTCTATCATGCATTATGAAACAGATTCAGTCAAGGTTAGGTTTTAGTTTCCAACATCCATTTCTGCTTTTTTGTTAAATACTTCAAAAAATTTCAGGGGTCACAAGCCTAATAAATTGACTTTAGTTCAATAATTTAAAAAGAAAGAAGAAAACGATTTTAGATAACATAACTGTTCATATAAATATGCATATCCTGTGCTGGGAGAACAACCTCCCCCGCGCCTGCTTGTGGCAGCACTCGCATCCCTTGTGTTTACCCTGCAACAGCCCTTAGAGAGCAATCAGGTGCTCATAACTCTTACATTCCCCAAATCCAAACACATCTATCAATCCATCACTCGAACTGAATCCATTACTGATAGCAATCTGACCCCAATCTGGTGCCAGATCTGCAGAGGATTGCAGTTTCCCTTCTCCATTCCGCTGGCCTCTGTGGTGCCAGGCGGGATCAATCAAGCCCCGCTGAGGCGTTTGAGAGGAAGTGAAGTTGTGTTTGACCCCGTAGGTTTGCTGCCACACGATGATAGTAAGCGGAGTGGACAGATTCAGCCTGCCTCCACTCTCCAGACGACCAACCTGTACTAGACCGGACAGCCAAGGGAATAGAGATGAGCAGTCGGATGACGATTCTGTGTGTGTGTGTGGATATGGTAGATATGTATGTGAGTGTGCTCTCTGGTGAGAGTATGCATTTGTGTTTGCATGTGTTCGTTTGTGAAGTGGCTGCTTTGTGTGAGTGGGGTCATAAACTTGGTTGCAGTGGGGGCTGTTGCGAGAAATGAGTGTGTGGTTGGTGGCGAGGTTATGAATGCATTTTTAAGTTTGGAACGTAATGCCAAGATGCTACCAGTGAAGTGGTCACATTTAAATTGATTATTCAAAACATCATAAGAAAAAGTGATGTTTTAAGATTAGAGCAAATTAAATACATAATAATAATAATAAAAATACCTCAGGCATGGTTGCTTTTTTGTTGTTGACAGCTTCCGATGCCTGTGATTGATTTGCTCATTAAAAAGATTTCACAGATGAAATGAAACTATGCCGCCTGCACCCCTGTGATAGGATTTGATTTTTCAAATTGCCATTAACTTCGGCTACAAAAGAGCCACCAAGGGTAAAAGAGAAAAAAAATACCTTTCAGATGAGGCCAACATCTACGAGACCGAGATTTTTGCTGCATCATTTTCTAAGCACAAAACGCGTCTAGGACTTTTGCCATCATTAATGTTGTAAAATTCTGACAAATGGGATCGTGTATAGATAACAGTTCACAAAACAAATTGCTAATAAGGCAAAATAAATAACAGGATGATGAAAGTGTGAAATAAAGAGGCAGGAGTGTAATTTAAATCACGTTAAACTGTTTCTATGTGTGAAAACGAGTAAGCAGGTGGGTAAAATAATGCAGCAATATTTCTTATTTATTTTCTATAAGTCGAACCCCAGATTTAAGAGGAGCATTGTGGATTCAGTCTTAGTCATGGAACAAGGGAGCAGCTCTTTACCCAGGCAGGGATGCTGGCGGGATCGATGGGAATTGACCATCTGATCTCAGCTTTTTGCAGATGATGTGGTTCTGTTTCATCAGACCAGCACGCGGACCTTCCGTACTGAAGGATGCATGGACGGGGTCGATGGATGGAATTCATCAGCAGTCCACATCTTGCGCACAATGCCTTGAACAGAACAGAAACACATTGCAAAAGTTGCCCATGCTACTTGTTTTTCAGAACCTCCTTTTTTTTAGAGCTCATGCATAACCTCTACATAAGATCACGATGAATCAGAATGACAGTCTGTAACTTTTCATTCTCTTTTTGATTTTGCACTGACAAAGCTTGTCCTGCAGTGGGAGGACGCCGTCCAAGGATTACATATCTGTGTGTCCCTCAGTCTGTTGTCAGTCTGTATAGACAGACGAAGGAACAAACTGTCCAGTGTTTTGTACTAAACAGGCTCCACATGCCGACTGTCACAGTTATGTATTTATTCCCCAGAAGCAACGATGGAAACTATATTTACTCAAGTACTGTACTTGATACAAGTTTTAACATGGGGACTTATGGAGACTCCCTCACTTCTGGAGCCAGCCTCAAGTGGTTGTTTGAGGAACTGCAGTTTCTGACACTTCACACATTGGCTTCATTGGAGTCACGTGTCATGATTGAAAGTCTGATTCTCCCGAAGAGACATTTCCACTCTAACATCACACACGGTTTCATTTAAATATCTGTTAGCGGTCCAAAGAGGTCGCTTTTTATTTCTTCTTCTTTCCCTCTCCTATTAATCATCTCACAACCCTGAGGGTGAACTTTGGAGGGGTCCAATCCTTAGACGGAAACTGCAGGACAACGAAACTGTGATGCAATTGTGGCTGCGTTCGTTAAAACTAGCTCTAGTTCGACAGTAAAATGCGACTTACACATTGTTGCATCAGTATTAACAAATCCAATAATGTCATTTATAATATAGCAGTCAAAGAGTCCATTTTTCTGCAGAGCTAGTACTTTTACTTTTTGTACTTTACGTACATTTTGCTGATAACTGATCACAGGCCTGAAGACTTCTTCCGCCACCATCAACAAGTACCTAATTTAAAGCTCATGCTCATGTGCTTTGTATGCTGTAAACCTCCACACTCCAACGCAGGCTGGACAGATATAATAATTTTAAAAAAAAGAGGCCAGGCCCACACACAACACCAAGTACTACGACCAAATGTTTTCATTTTATTAACGTATCCAGGCAAATCCTTCTCAGTGTGACAAAACCCCCATAAATAAATAACAAGCTGTATTTCTGGAACATTCTGTGCATCTTCACACACACATAATCAATTTGCTCTTCTCATACAGAGGAGGTACAAATGACACAACGTGCTGCTTCTCTTCTAATAGGCACACAAACGACACTACACAGGCAGGTGGAAAGTGCCACCAAGAACAAACACAGCATCGATTTCCAGTCATTGTTCCTGTACACAGCCCCCATTTGGCTGTAGGAGGAAGAGGAGTGGGTGGAAGTGGAGGGTCTCCATAGGTTTACATTATTGAAAAGCAGTAATTGGCTAGGTATTATTGAATTTGTCCCATTCATCTCAAGTGAGCTGCTCTTGTAATCTGAGCAGTCGACGTTGTGGTACAGTATGTGAGGTATGAGTTCAATCAAGATGCAGGCACGGCAGGATTGATGAAATTAATTAATGGCTTTGTGGTTGTGTGATGTCACAGTCAATGTCAACACACTCGCCGTGACCTTAAAGGAAATGTAATCAAGTGTTTCTGCACTCTGATCTTTGTCTGTTTTTTAATTCCTGAAATTAAAAAAAAAGTCCCAGTGCACTCGCTCGACCGCCATGACTTTAGCTGTTAAAGTTTATCGACAAGCGGGCCATTAAAAACCAGCTGCACCTGAGCCTTAACCCAACTCCACCAGCGGCCCCCTGGGTAGTGAGGTTTATAGGAAAGAGGCTGTAATCCAAAATGACATACCCACCACTTTAAAAAATATTGACACCCACTCCCTACAAAATGATCGCCGACATGAAAGCCAGGGGATGCGGCACCATTGAGGGTATTTAGCGCGCGTGGAGATTATGAGCGACCGTGGCCGACATCACAGTGCAAATTAGCATTAATAACACTATTTGATTCCAAATAAAAGGAGTAAACAAACGCGTACATGCACACCTGGCTTCACAAATTCAGTCAGCAGATGGGTACACTGCAGGCCACTTATTGTGGAGGGAAAAAATGCTAATGAGCATTCACTGGAGGGCACAATCGCAGAGAAACAGGAGGAGTGGACACGTAATTTTGGCGTCCAAGGGTGACGCCAGTGCCCAGAAACGAGGCAGCAGTACAGTGGTGACACAACAATGTTTGAGTCTTGGTGTTTTGGTCGGCCAGCTGCCGCCGCTCTCTTCTGCCATCGCTGAAGCCCCTGGCTAAATATTGAACATTTCCACTTTGTAGCCCACTCCACTTTTTGAGGGCCAGTTACACAACCAAATGCCATAGCATGATCTTCATTCTGTGACTAGTGTGTTAAACATTTCCATGCCAAGTTAACTTTTTTTTGGTAGGGTAAAACAAGCACAAGGAGTACCATACTACAGTAGAGAGAGAAAAGGAGCAGGGGAAAGTTGGGCAATTTCATGCAAATAAGGTAAATTTCAGCATTTTTCTTTTTTTGCAGGGTGAGAATTGTGAGGTTGAAACTGAAATAGCATTTCTAACAGTCAGGACAGAGGAGGCGGCGGCAGCAAATAAGTATTAAGGTACTTTCTCAGGCCTGCACCCCTGAAAGCACATGTCCCTGAGAGCCAAAAGAGAAATATGCACTCAGCATGTTGCCCACAGTTGCTTCCGGAAAAGAAAAACGGCTTACCAAATGGCATATTTAACAGCCTCCATTCATTGTGACATTTTTTTGTCACAGCCTCTTTTTTGCAGCAGCAGCTCTCTCCATCCCTGTGGTCACCTCTTGTATTTGAGCTTTTTTTTGCCGTTGCATTAATGGAATGGGACTGACATATGCACATTTTCCTTCTCTAAAAGTGTTGGGGTTCTTTTGTGAGGGGTTGACCTTTTAAATGTGTCAAATGCTTACCAGATGGAAATTAAAGGCGTGTGCGTGTTTGTGTGGGTGCATGTTCAATATGTGTGAAAAGCCCCAAATGATGTTACAGTTATGGTAACACTATCATGGTTTGTGGTTCTATTTATATATAATTTAATGTTATTCACAGCACCAAATTATAACAAAAGTTATCTTTACACTTTTCATATAGAGCAGGTGTAGACTGTACTCTTTATATTATTATTTACAGAGACTCAACAATTCCCACCATGAACAAGGGCTTGGCAACAGTGGCAACGAAAAGCTTCTTTTTAATAGGCAGAGTCCTCGAGCAGAACCCAGCTCATTGGTGGGCGGTAATCTCCATTGCTCTGAAGTGAAGCTGATGCACAAGTGCAAAAAGAACTGCAGTTCCTCAAATGGCCACTTGGGGTTGGCTACAGAACACGTCAGTCTCCATAAGCCCACATGGTAAAATGTCCAACTTCACAGCAGAAATAAACATGTTTACAGCTGTTACAACTGTACTGAGGGTGAATTTATGTAGAACTCACCTGTTTAAATTATATAAAGGCTTAGTTATGCAGAATTAACAACGTGGCCTGCCTCAGCTCTACTGATGATCCAAATCTTTGCCCATTTTTAGATTAGCTGAGAAGCGGAAGAGGCAGGATTTCCAACATGGCAGTGGCCTTAGCCTGGGATTATGGGCTTCGAAAGAGCTTATCAGAAACCTGTCATGCATACGCATTCTTCATACTGACAGTGCTGTGTGCGCTGTCAGTGCATTAATTGAAAATAACACTAAGAAAACTCATCAGTTGTATTGTTTTTCGAAACAGGTATGGCCATTTTGAATTTGATGCCAGAAACACTTCCACAAAACGTTGTCACAGTGTCAACAAAAGACTTGTGAAGCTGTGAAATGCTGGTGGAACATCTCACAATTAACGAGGTTAACTGGCAACAGGTGGGAAACAGGACTGATATAAAAAGAGCATCCCAGGGAGGCTGAGTCTTTGTGAATTAAAGATGAGGAGGGGTTTACCACGCTGGCAAATAGTGCAACAATTTAAAAATAATGGTTCTCAACATAAAATTACAAAGAATCTGGGGATTTCGTTGTCTACATATTATAGAGATCTAAGCTTATACTAAATCACCAGGATGCATTGTTAGATAATGATGATACATCTGCAAAGTGCAGCCCCCGTGGATGTAATGCATTTAGCAGAAATAACTATGATGACGAGGCTGTGTCTTGAAGGGCTGGTGCTATGAAGAGAATGTTGTGCATTCAGTAGCAGTGAGCAGTAAGTCATGACCCCAGATGATTCGAGAGGTGTGTGGGGTGGGGGTATGCGCATCAGCTCAGCGGAGCTGGTTTCAGGTTGGATTGGCAGTGTTATTGCACGGTGATAATGCTGCTGGATCAGAATCACTCACTCTGTTTGAGGTTGCTGGTGCTCTCTGTGTTAATTAGGCCTCTCTCTGCTACTCTCTCAATGACAGCAGCATTCAGCGGCTCGGCCTGTAAATCTGAAAACAACTCTCTGCCTCCTCCTGTCATCCTCACACAGCACTCTTTTCTCTTCACTCTTTTCTTCTCCACATTTTATTGTGTTGCTTTATTACGGTAATTTCAACCCAGGGGTTCTCGTGCTCCACGAAGTACTCCTGCAGTTGCTAGGGGGTACATGGAAACATTGTAGAGCAACTCAGCAAATGAAGAAAATAAAAATGAACATTGTAACACGACATGCTGAGACTGAGGAATGTGTGAAGTCCAATTAGCAAGCTAGAAGCACTGTTGATGGCTGAAATTGTCAACTAAAAGTAAATAATTAGCTGAATGTAGTAGGCTAGGCTAGGATTAGGTAATAGACCTAAACTAATGTTATGTAACGTTAATGTTAAAAGAAAAAGCTAATAAGACCTCCTGGACAGTTAGCTAAAAGTAGCGGATAAATTAAATAGCATACATGGCCGACTCCGTGGAAGAGGACCTGCCCCCGCAGGGGATATAAAAGCCTCATTCTAATGTAATGAAAACATAATGATTCTAATGTTCAGGTTAATATACACAAATGAAAACATAGTTATGCTTATTACATTCCATTTCTGCCAGTAGATCATTAAATGTTACACACTGAATCTTTAAGATAAATAGTTTAGAGTCATCGATAAACATCAAATCTTTGGAATAGCTAAGTAATGGATAAACAATTCAAAACAATGGAAATACTTGAAGAGCTGAGAGCTGTTTCTCTTCAAATGGACATTTGGAACATGACAGGTGTAAATAAAAGAGTACCTGAGTTCATCTGACGGTGGGGGTAAACTCCAGACACATAAGACCGGGAATCGCTGCTCTATTCCCTTGCTGTCTTGACATTTCGAATTCCGTTTACACAGAGCTTTGAGACTATTAAGCCATCAAGTCCTCACCGCGCACTTCTGACCATCTTTGTCTTCTCACATTTTCCCTCACAGGTGAAGCATTATCAATAACTCGGGAGCGCTTCCACCTTTTCTTTACATCTCCCCTTCCAATCGTGTTTCGAGCCAGATTAAATTGAGGAAATCCATGTCAGATAATAGCTTTCACTTGGATTTACTCATGTCACTCTCTTTCCTGCAGAAGCATAAACGCTCCCTTGAGGATACTGAGAGGATTTAGCATTAGCATTTAGGTCTTTATTTGCTCCCTTCTTGGCTCTGGAGTCTTACCTTGAAAAAGAGATCGCTGTTGCTTTTACGCCCTTTCATTTTTCTGTCTCTGTGTTTCCCTGCTGGTCTTTCTCTCCGTCAGCAGAAAGGGATGCAGGTATCAAATTGCAGAGCAATAACGTTCTTATGGCACTTTGATCAAACCTGCAGTTATTAGAAAAACCCGAGAGCCGAGCCCTCTCTCATTGAGACTGACCTTTTGTAGCTTACACGCAAACACATATTTGGACATGCATTCAGTACGCATTAAATGCATACTCACAGAGGATGTGGGCTGCACATGTGATCGTAAATGCGTCTACAAGCGGGAGACCCAGTAAATTATATGAATCGATAATTATAGAAATTCAGCTCTCTTTGCAAGTAGACCCCGCCGAGACCTCTCACTAGCTGCTTTTGAATTATAGATGTCTGAGTGGCAGATGAATACTGGGAAATTAATATCTGTCACTCTCCTTGTGTGACACATGCATGCACAGTCATGCATTAGTATGATTTGTCATGAGTGCAGTTTAAACATATAACGCAGATGCAGTGATGCGGCTTGACTGAAACCGCGATCACGCGCTGCGTCCGCAGATGTACACAAACGCGGCGGCATCCGCAGACACTCGTGTCAACAGCAGGTTTCAGTGACTCCTTGAACCGCACGAGGAGGTATTCACTGTTGTGGTGGAGAATAATGATTGACTGGCTGGAGCCTGATCTGCGTCAGACAGAGTAGGAGAGTCTGAACTGTGCTGCAGGCAATTACTTTGTTTTAGAGGGAAAGAAGGAGGGAGAGAGAGGGGGAGAGAGGAAAGCATAGAAGGAGTGCAAGGAGAGAGAGAGAAGAAAGAGGGGGAGGGATTTGGCAGGCTGGGGGGGAAGGGCTGCTGTGAGTTAACAGTGGCACCTGGTGGTGAACCACAGAACTGCATACATATAATAAATATATATGTGTGTGTGTATGTCATATTCACTCAAGCAAGAAAGGGGGTTATATTTTTCTGCTCTCACTCCTGTCTGTCTGACACGCTGTAATTGCTCTCCACATTATTCTGAGCTGAATAAATGAAGTTAATAATTGACACGTTCTACATACGCCTACATATTTCTGTCTGTACCCTTCAGGACTTTCCATTGATTGCATTGATTTCTATCCTCTAACCCACTAACGTCAAAGGTAGCATATTTTGCATGTAATGTGTCAGTCTGTCACTTACTAAGACTGAGGGCTGTTAGCTTGCTTGCTAACATTAGCTATCATCTACATTCAGGGAATTTGATTTTGTCTAGACTTGGTTGGGGTGTATTGTGAGGTCTTTGTAGTGTTATCCGCAGTCAATGGGGCTAATGTTGGGCTAGCTGTTGATGCTAACTCCTTACTTTAAGCTGACTACTTATTAAATCATAGCGGCTCAATTGTATATACATTTTTGTTAGTAATTTGTTCAGCATTGGTTTAAGGCACACATTTCTGTCCGTTAGTTTGAATGGAGCTAACGCTAAGCTAGCTGGTGATGGTCAGAAAATAGATCATGCTCATTTGAAACTAATATAATTTGCTCATAGCCTGTCCAACGCTGGTTAAGACATAAAGACCACATTCCTTTCCTTAAATTTCAATGTGGCTAATGCTAAGCTAGCTGTTGCTGGCCAGTAAATAACGCCTAACTTTTGGCTGATTGCCTTTAAACTTGACCAGCACTGGATGACAGACACTGACCACATTTCTTTCCTTAATCCTGTACCCAATCTCTAACCGCATGAAGGACAGGAATGTGATTATACTTTGCAAAACTCTGCCCCAGCTCCTACACTCTTTGCTGACATGAAATACAAATTGCCGGCTTCATCTATCATACATATGTGTCTGTTCCATCAGTGTTCATTATGGTTCATTCAGGCATGACAGCACATTTACAGAAAGAGTGCACGAGACAGAGCGGCGAGCTGGAATAGCGTGTTGGGGTTTTTTTGTTCTCACAGGCTGAATCAGTGATGGAGTGTAAAACTTATTTTACAGATGAAGCCTTAATTAATGACTGTCATGAGGGTGAGGAACGCTTCTCACAGTGAATGCACCTAATACATTTTTCTCATCAGTTTCATCTTTTTTTTCAAGGGAGGAAAAATCTGCTACCTATTTTATCAAGTTTAACACTGCTAAAGCACCAAACAACAAAACATTTTTGTTAATTATATTTAGTCACGTTGTGAATGTTTCTTGTTATACATTTCATTAACATAGGTGCAATATGCAGGTTAATATTGGTATTAATTTGAGCAAGATTCCTCGTGCATAAGAGATGACAATTGTGATTTTTTTGAGTGATGTTGATCATCGGAGCAAGACCAACATTTAATATTTCTCTCTGTCCAGCTGTTTTTCCTTGCCACTGTCACCAAGTGTTTGCTCACAGTGGGACTTGTTGAGTCTCTGTAAGTCTAGAGTCTAGAACTGCTCTATATACAAAGTGTCAGATTAGCTTGTGAATTGCCAGCACAACCAGCCAGCTTAAAAGTTACACTCTGTAAGTAAAAGAGCACATTGCTAAGTTTCATACTAGCTCTGTAAAAAAATAATCTTGAGGATAAATGTGAAGAGAAACTGTCATAACACTGGTATTTATAGCTATACCTCAAAAGAAAGCTATGGCATGCGACAGAGTGTGAATTAAAGGTTACCTCGTGATTGAAGGACGGTGCAATTCATATAAACACTGTCACCTCGCAATCTCCTCGTTTAGGTTATATTTCAAACTTTTCAATGTTAAATTTGGTTTCAAAGCAATAATAGAGTAGCAAAATGAATTCCTTCTTTTTTATATGGTCAAAACAGAAGTGAAGGTTGTCTGTAGCGCCTGAAATTTGTTGCGTTAAATAAATTATCCCCCCAGACAGATGTGGTTTGAAGGTGTAAAGACAGAAGATGGATTTTCCGCTGTGCATTCATGACAACTCCTTCTGTAGGTTCTGCCTGTGTTACTTTAATGCACTTGAAAATGCTTTAAATCATTAATGAACTGCCTTGGATTTGATACAGACACATGGCATCAGAAATTTCCCCCTTTTTCCTGCTAAGTTTAATAAAAAAAACTGTCATATTCATAGTTGCACACATTTACACCCCAAGGTTTTGTCCTAGTGGCCGTTCAGTGGCTCCATTAGAGGTGTCTGGGGTTAATTGCCACGTTAAAGGGCGCCCACACAAAAGTTATTAAAAGAAAGGAGTGCGTTACTCCTTCACTTCCCTTGCATGAGTTTGCCCAAATAGTCTGAAGGCCTTAAGATTTGCAGTCCGCCACCCACAAGCCTGCTCCCTTTTGAGCTTATAGCGTTTCAACAATTCCAAACAGTCGTGCCTAATGCATTTTGTCAGACATTTACCAGCTTCAACAGCGGACACGCCACTTTCAAGACAAATATTCAGAGAATTCATTCAATTACTAAATCACCTTGGTCCGGTTGCCAGGCAACATTAGTCGCAGAACCGCTGCTTCCATTTTCTTTCAGCCTCTCTCTGGTGATTTGCCTTGCCTTGTGTTGTTTGTGTACATTAGTCTGAGAGAGAAAAGGGTGGAGGGGAAAAAAAGCAAGAAAAGGGGGGGGGGGGGACATGTTAGAATGGATTTACAGTAGCACAGGCACAATGGTAAAGACACAAACACAGCTCTGCTGAAATGCATGCAGCCGCCCACACAACAGCGCGCGCACACACACACACTTTGATTTTAGACTTTCGATTTGTGTATTGTTTTATTTTTTTCCCGCGGTGTCCTTGGCCTCCCCGTCGAGCACTTTATGATGTTCTGCAAAATGGTGCTCATGAATAAATCCGACATTCTTACACAGAGATTCTGCATGTGTGATGAAGTGTGTGCGCAAAGCCGCTTCACGGTAAACGTTGCCGCATTTGGAGACACATGGAAGAGAGGAATCTGTTTGCCGTCATTGATCTGTTGTGTGTGTGTATGTGTGTGTGTGTGCATGGGAGCGGCAAACAACATTCACTAGCAAGCACACTGAAACATGCCTGTGCAGGGACTGAGAGGTGTGTATGGCCCTGTGTGTGTGTGTGTGCAAATGATCTAAGAGGAGATGGGCGCACTCGGTCATGCCCGGCTTCATTCGTCACCAAAGGACAGCTGACAAACACACGGGTACACATGCCCCGTCCAAAGGTTAACGAGCACAGCACGCTATGTGTGTTTTGTTCCAAGTGGCACCGTCATGTGATGTATGCGTTGCTCCCTGCGCCGGGCTCCATCCCGTTTTCTTCTCGCTTGAAGTGGTAAACGAGTCAATTGTTGTCACCCGAGATGGGACACAAGGGGATTTGTCTTTCCTCTCAGATTTGAGGTAACTTTATTTGCCATGGAGAAATAAATGGGCCTGGTTTGTGCTGGGACACTGATGCGGCAACATTTTGACAGATAAGATTATGGTGACAGTTTGTGCTGTTGCACATGGGAGCAGGCTGCCTTGCACTCCATCTTAAGACAGATTGGGCAAAATTTGTTGATTTTTAACTCTAGGTTGTCTTGATCCCAAGTCTTTTTGGAAAGTTGCCTTGTTGCCCCAACTTTTCCCGTGGGTTTTCCTCTAACCTGCCATTGTTAGGAAGCTTTGAACACTGACTGGGTGCATGTTCTGTCCAGGAACTCAGGAACTTCCTTTCCGCAGTCCAAAGACATGCAGCCAGGTTAATAGTTGACTCTAAACTGCGTGTAAGAATGTGGATGTGAATGGTTGTTTGTCTCAATGTGTCAGCCCTGTGATGAACCAGTGAGCTGTCCAGTACCCTGCCGCTTACCCAATGTCAACTAGGATAGGCTCCATCCCTCAACAACATTACATTTTTAATACCTTTGTACTTATTTATTTACAATTACATTTATGGGCATGCAAAAGATAATATTTCAACATCAAACCAAACCTGACTGAACTGTTGAGTTTGCTGGAGTTCAATTAAGGTTGTCTTGGACTAAGAAAATCCAGTTCACTGTCCATCATTTGCTTCCATCGTCTCCTTATATGAGAGAACCAGGCAAGCTTTTCCCCTTGCTTCCATATTTGTGTTATGCTAAGCTAACCGTACAAGAAGTGTAAGTGATATTAAGACTGGCAAATCCTTCATTCATTTTCCCATGTGGTACAATTACTGTAAAAATCCTCTGGTCACAGACATGTGGCTGTTGCGTAAAAAGTAAATGGCCTTCCACAATCACTTAAGTGTTTGTCTGTAAAAATGAATGCCCATAAGGTCAGATACATTATACAGTACAAACCCCATTGACGGATGGGCATGCAGTTCAATTAGAAAAAGGTTATACCCAGGCCAAGGATTCGCTAACAGCATAATTATTAGAGATGGGGACAAATGTCAAAGCCCTCATTAAGTCCCTTTGGTGCCAGTGTGTCCAGTGAATAAACCCAAATGGCTTCCGTTCTGAGTTAGAGGGCACTGGTGTCACCCCCTCTATGGCAGCACTTAACCTATTCATCGCCATAAAATCTGACTGAGGTTAACAAGTGTGGAGTGCATTTTCCATAGACACCGTGATGAAACTAGACAGTACATACAGTGCTGAAAGCTGCAGTATACCTTCTATCATCGAGAGGAGTGGGCTCAGCAGTTTGCCTACAAGCTGGGCAAATTGTTGGACATTGGGTCTAGAAAACAAACCGCCCACTGACGCCTACAGGAGGTTAACATACCTTCACGCAGTACAATGAAAAGTTGCATGAAGAATGTGTGCATGTGGTAGAAGGGACTTTTTCATTCAGTGGGAAGAAGCTTGAGAAGCTGTTCCCAATAACATAATACGAAAAACAAAGTGAAAAAATGCCACTTCAGTAATGAGGAAATGCGTTTAAAGCAGGGTTTCAATAGAAACAAAGCAATAAGCAACGTAACAAAATAAAACCTGCAGGTGTTAGGCAGGCAGAAACTCCTGCACTAAGATCTGCTATGATGTAGGTAGCCTGGTGGAAAGGTGTTTAATATTAATATTCCCTCAAGCTAGGTTCCAGAACGCCCTCAAACAGAAACAAAAGACAGCAAAGATGCCTCCAAAGCACCTCAAGACCTGAGTTTCCGGCTGACAGTGTAAGGTCTGCAGTCAGTTGAGGGAGAATTGGGACCATGTGTGCAATTCCCCACCTCTCATAAGCCCTAAAGAAATCCTGCTGTCACACCCTGATTGTAATCAGTGTCAAAAAACAGAATTTTTTGCCAGAATTTTACCATAATAACTACAGTGTAACTTTTTCATAGAAATGTTTTAATACTGCTGATTTCTGACAAAGCTGTGCAAGCCTCTTATTGCTCTGATAAATGTGCTAAAAGGTGGTTATGAATAGGAAGATACACGCTGATCAGTACTTTGACAAGGGCAAAATCAACTGGGAGAATGTGAATTAGTAAATGATGTCAATTTGTTAACCAACATGCTGCGTCGAATCAAATTTCAGCAGGTTGATGAACAAAAGGACGCCTTTACCGGCCATGACATTGCAAGATAATCAAGTTTACTGATCGAAACTAGCGTGATTGCGTCGCATTGTGGAGAAGGGTCTGAACTTATCTTTGACTTTCACCGCGTGTGTCCTCTACACCTACTCAGAGGTGTCCTTAAGTCAGGCAGTGAACAAAGGGAACCTTCTTAGCTTGCTTGCAAAAGTATAAGCTAAAAATATACTACTGTGTGTTTTTTTTTTCCCAGCGTCTCAACAGCAAAGGCGACTGAAAAGCTGAACTGTGCTCAGCGCCTAATGCTGTTTTCAGAGCTGCATTTTCATCGAGGCTTTTGTGTTGCCACTACTAAGTCCCTCTCCTCCTCGCACAGTTGGAAGACTTTCAATTGTTTTTAGTGTTGGTGTTAGTTGTTTCGGAGCAATGAGTTATGAATGACGCATGTGGATTGAAATTCATGTTTTTTTGATCAGTGCTCCTCACTCGTGATGTGCTTCTTTCCTCGGCTGAATGTGTTTTGTTGCTATGGTTTGTGGTGTTACGTGAGTTTGTGTTTGGACTTCTCTAAAAAGCACATTCCCCAGGTTTCAGCCACACTACTCTTTGCTGTAAGTATGGTTTGTCAGACTGTCGGTTGGTCCACCACTTTGGTCCAGACTGAAAGACCTTAGCAAATATTAACTGTGGACGTTCATGACAGATGAAGCCCGGTAGTCCAATTTAAAAAAAGTTTAAACAGGCTGTACAACGCAACATCATCCAGCAATGTATTGGCTAATCATGCATTCCTGGTGGACTACTTCATGTGGACACAATATTTCTACTGTTTCTTGCCTCGTTCCTTTGACAAGTCTCATAGTTAAGTGGGAAAATGAATCATCTTAATCTTTGAGATAATATAACCTGTTCGGCTTGCTGTTATCCACAAATGCAACCATGAAAAATAACACACAAGGCAGTCATTATGCAAAGCTGTGCCTGATAATGATGTGTCTCAGCATAACGCAAATTTATCTTCACTACGCGTCCTTATGTAACTTTCCCACGGGATGCGGCGGATCTCGCTTACCTTCCGTCAGGTCTCACCTACGTCACGTCCCTCAGGAGCCACGTGGTTACGACGGAGCTGACTGAAATCTAATATTAGTTCGAGTGCAATTTCTTTTTCATGACACGTTGAAATCCAGCTTCCAATCTCAACTCGCTGCCATTGGCAGATTGTAGTTCCTCATAGGTTCGGCTTTGTAGAGGCCAAAGTATGTCGAACTTGCAGCCAACAGCACAGCTTGGAAAAATGTGCTTTTGCATGGCAATCAATATAGGTAGACCTTGGATTTCCAGTCAGGAGCACAAGATAGAAAGAGAGATGGTAGAAAATTAAAAGAGGGACAGTCATAATCATTGCGCCGTTTCATGTTTGAGACCAGGCTTCTAATTTCACTATGTTTTGCTTGGTGGATTAAATATTCCATTATAGAAACCCTTTTTTTCGCCGCCCTGATCAAATTGCTTAAGGAGAAAGAGAGAAAATGGGGAGATAGCAAGGAAGCCAGAAGGAGGGAGGACGAGAGGGAAGAAATGTCTCAAAAAAAAGATGAAAAAAAAATTAATTCCTGGGGTTTATTCAGCTGATATCACTCCATCCTGTCTGGGCTTAGACTTTGGTTTCAGAAGGAAAGTTGAGGGAGTTAGAGAAGGCACACAAAGGACAAGGATAAAGATGGGATCAGATGGAGGAGAGGAGGGATGGAGGGCGGAGGGCAGGCAAGCGAGCGGCTGAATTCGGGGGAAGCTTATCGGCGTAGCGCACACCTGGGCCACCGTCCTTTACCGTTTCTCGTGTCTCTGAGATGAAAGCTCTCACAGGCCAACAGCCAACCGCAGAGGTCGGCGATCTCGTCTCACCCACACTCGTCCGATGTATCATCCAGACACCCTCTCTGGCTCAATGCTTTTTCAGTTTTTCAGACATTTTTTCTCTCTCTCTCTCTCTCGTATCCACCCAAGCAGAAAATCAAAATGTCTGTAAAGCAGATGTTATAATTTCATCGCTGTCTGGTTTTGAAAACGAAGCGGCCATAGTTTAAAGAAATCACACACAAACATAACATTCAATTTTAGCCTCATTAAAGGGCCGTGAAGTGAACTCCGCCAAGAAACTTTAAATCGCAGTAGCTTGGTACTACCTTGGTAAATGGAATTTAAAAAAAAAAACAAAAAAAAAACGTGTAATATTTTATTGATACTCATGCATTGTTGACGTGTTTAAATTCATTATGTATACTGTGGTGTTGTCCCAAGTCATGAAATATTTCACGTCTAGCTATGAAACGCTGTCACAATTGGAAAAACAAGGTCAGTATATTTGAGCACAAACAAAAAGCTAAGCTGTTAGGATGGCAGTGACAATGACTGTCTGGTCTGATAATCAGTACTTCATCAGATGTGAAGGGTAACGTTTTGCCCTTTTGTCCCTCACAGTCAAATCTGACTGGAAGTTATCCATTTGCCTCCATTTATTAATGAATTTCTCTAATTATTTGTCGTTTCAGACACAGCAGGTGGAGTCTTGACTGAACCTTGATTAGCCTAACCTTGATCATTAAGATTACATGTAACAAAGAGACAGTTAAAGAGGAAGCTAGTAGTGTTGCTGCATGCTTCAACTTCTTAAGTGAAAGTGAAATCAGGTGTGCATCATTGCATTCCCTAATCAGTGACTGGCTCAAGAAGTTTGTACCCATGGGAGCAAATATTAACATATTCATTTATTAAGTCATCCGTAAGTGTCCTGAGTAAGAATTGTGTTAATTATGCCGTCTTTGTGTCGTGTTCTTTCTTTAACTCACCCCCCGTGCTTACCTGAGCAGATGGTACGTTCCAGTTTAGGGGTGTCTCGGAGAGGCTAAAAATGCCTCACACTGGTTTGTGGTGGGGGAATGCTGCTGGTTGGTTTTGTGAGATAGTTCTAGGCTGTTGTTCTTATCCACTTGACTTTGCCAATGAACGCGCAAGCAATTTAGCATGACGTTTGTGTGAGCCACGCGCCAAAAAAGCTAGACCCTACATTTCCCAAGAATCCCTTTCTCTGTCATTTCAACCCTTTCAAACTCAATATGTTGTCCTCTCCAAGCTAGGATGATCCTGTCCTAGCCAAAGTTAGTAAAATACAACTTCATCCCTTCCACTTGTATTGCTCACCATCCCCTATGAGGACTTCTAGTACCAAATAACATCCACAGCCTTTTATATGGGGTGTAGGTGCTGTGGAGCCCAAGAGTGTGTACAGCTTGACACAGTATTTTCAGAAATCTGACAGATTTTGTTTCAGGATTTGTCATTCTGATCATTAACGGTGACGTTTTTTTAGGATTATCTCAGCAGGATGTCTTCACAATAGGGGATTCATGTGTCATTCAGGGTTTGGGGAGAAGTACCTAACAGTCACATTCACAAACATGTTTACAGCCACAACACCACATCTGAAGACAGAACACATGCTTCCCATACCCTCCAGCACATGCAGTAGTTTCGGCAGCTCCCCCTGATCAAAGACCACAATGTGCATGGTAGGAATGGAAAGGGAGGAAGGGATGGAGGGAATGGACAGATGGGGAGATGGGTGGGTTTTGTTTTTGTTTTTTTTTATTGTGGAGGGTTGATGCATGAGTAAATATTTTTTAGCTAGTACTGAAGCGGCAACATTGAGAGAAATGATTAATATTCATACCCATACTGTAGCCAAGTGTAGTCAAAACAAGGGGGGGGTGCTGCATGTGCACAGACATATAATTTAGAGTTGATACATTTTGGGTATTATGACATAAAGAATATGTCCCATTTGATACTGTTTGTAGCCATGCTAACTCGATGGATTGTTGCTGTGATCGTTGTGAACGTTGGTCTCAGTGAGGTATTGCGTCCAAATATCCCCTAAAAGCTTTGTCCCCATCGACTACCACCATTAGAAAAGCAACGTCCATGACACTGAGAGGACATTTTGAGCTACAAACCAGGTCAAATTTGACTCTTTTGACTTTCAGTTTTGATCCATGAGGTTTTATATTTTTAGAACTTTCCTCAAGCCAAGAAAAGCAATTTTAAAAACCTGTGATGCCATGCAAAGTCTGAGCAGGGACTTGCTGGCAGTGGCAGCATGAGAAGCATTACCGCACGTATTCAGTGGCCCGCAAGTGAGCCCAGAAGCCAGAAACGTTTTTTGGCATACAGGGTATGCGAGCAAATTCTTATTGAACTTAGCTGTAGACCCTCTCAGCCTGTTCACACATACAGATGAAAAGCACCAGGCTCATTCTTGCTTCTACAGCAGGGGCTGGCTCAATTGTTGGCAGCAGGAAGTAGTGGTACTTCCAGTGGCAGCCTCAACTGCCACTAACCTGCCGCGGCACCTGCCACGCTTGACCGCCACGGCAACTGCTGCTGTTATGGACATCGTTTCTTAATTTTTATTTTATAAAACAGTCAGTGTTGTATTTGACTCGCTGGCAGTAGCATTTCTATTATGTGATTGCTGCATTAATTTGCAAGGTTTTCTGAATCTCTCAACCGCTGTCACTGTGTGACGCACCTGCCATTGACCTGCCACGGCAACTACTGCTGCTTTCATTATCTGTTTTTATTTTGTGGCAAATGCCGCAGCAGGTCAGTGGCAGCTGCCTCAGACACAGGTGTTTTATCGAGCTCTGTTTCCTCGTCGAGTCTTGTACCACTGTGGAGAGAGACTGTGGCCACGCCGAAGAGCGGGGATGCTCACACATCTTTCAAATTCATACTCCTTACTTCCTTCCCCACAACAGGTTTTCAGGCTAACTATTACATTTGTCCATTTACAGCAGGTGGGAATGCAAGAAACTGACTTAGTCCTTTCATATTGAACACAGGAGGAACGGTATCTGACAGTAATATTCCAAGCTGTGCTGCGTTCCCCTGCTGTAATTGTAAAATTTAATGATATCAGCCTGGAAATCACAGGACTTATCTGTTGTGGGGAAAGAAGCCAAGAGTGTGTGAGCCTCGTTTCATATTGAACAGAAGGGGAACAGTATCTGACAGTAATATGTGCTTTACGTGCTATAATGGAGCTGGATTTAAGACAAATCTGATAAAGTAGCTATTTATATTCAGCCTATAAGTAAATAAGCACACTTTCTCCCGAAAGTCCATAATATTCAAAATGACAAATACGCTTTTTATTGATAGAGATAACAGTAGTTGGTCGTCTTAATAGAGGCGAAAATACAAAAACTCAAATGTGTGTGCTGTTGTCCCAGTTTAAAAATATAACTAGGCAGCCTGCAGCAGCAGGCAAGTGGCAGTTCAGTCTGCCACCAGAAGTGCCACTACTAGCTGCCGCTGCCACAAATTGAGCCAGCCCTTTCTTTGCATCTAATGGGCTTTCAGTTTGTCTTGTTTTTGACTCAAGAGCCTGAAACCCTGCAAATGTTCACTACTTGCCACAGGATTTTGCAAAGAAATTCCGAAAGCAATCTACCAGTAATGTGGCCACCTCAGTATCTTGCCTGCTGTTGCATTTTGGTCCGGCAAAAGTTTGTTTTAAGTGACAGCCCCTCGCATTTGAAGCCCTACTGTGTAATTAGACTGTCTCTATTAAAAATGAGGGAGTGGCAAGTTTATTTTCCTGTTTTTCACGCAGGGCTAAAGTCTGAATGCAGGCTAACAATACTAACACAGCTAACAGCTGTGCCTCATTTTCCTTAGGGGATCCAAACCGGTGTGATTGGTTGTTGTTCCTGCACGTCAGAGGAAATTTGTTTAAACTTTCTTAGTCTCAGCCACTGAGACTTGAGTCCTGAACCACGGGTGGAGACGTCTCCAATTTGGCAGTTTCATTCAGAATGAATGGCAGCCAGTCAATACGTCATTCATGTATTCAAAGTAGTGCCAGCCTCATTAAATCCTTGTTCCTACCGCCACTTTTGCCCTAATCACACAAACTATTCACGTCAAATCAACAGAAATAAGTGCTGCCTCTTTTTAGATGTTTCCCTGCCACAGCGAGTGCACAGCTTTCATTTTCTTTTTCTGACTAGCTTAGCAGCATAACAACAAAATGTGCCTTATCACCACTGCACTGAAACACTCAAGGGATGCTGGGCAATGGAAATGCGTTGTGTGACTGCTCGTTTTCTGCTAATATGAATAGAAATCATCCTCCAAGGAAGGGTTGGCGCGGTGGGCTCTATTGTATCTCGCTAAAAGAGAAAGCGTCTCAGTGGACAGACCGTTTGATCCCGCCACATGAAACCGTCTTAGCTTGTGGGACAATGGCAAAAGTGTCAAGACAGCCCACAGCGTGCCAGCCAGAGACTTGCCAATGAATGACTCCATTTTGCCCTTTAAAAAGTAATTATAGCAGTTTGATGTACCTTGGTGACTAATTTCTCCACCTTATAGGCGTTGAAAGGCCTTGGGCGGTGGAAATGGGGTGTTTGCACAATCGTGCTACGATACAATGAGATGGAGTAGAGAGAGGACACGTTGGGGATGGGGAGAAGGAAAAAGAGGAGAAACAAGGGGCCTGGACATACTGAGTATTAATATTTTATATCCTCAGCCTCCATTTGTCTCTCACCCCGTTTTTCTTCTTTTTTTTTTTCTCGACTCTAATAAAAGTCAGGGGCACGTGAGAAAGACAGAAGGAGGTGCTGGGTTGGGGGTTACACATGCATGTATGCCTCCGATGGCACCATTATTTCTACATTTAGCTGGGAAAATGGATGCTCTCTAATGGCCTTCTCACCAAGCTGAACTATTGAAAATCACATTCTGAATATTTTCTTTTATTATTTTCAAGGCTATTTACTATTCATATGGGGAAGAAGGTAACCTATGCACTCACAAAGAAACAGGTTAAGCAAAGCGGGAACGTTAGCCGAGTGAATGTCAAATCCTATGAATAAGAGAATTTCTACAGTAGAAGTCATCCCAGCAGTTTCCCATGAACCCTGGTGTTAAGAAACGGTCAACAGTAAAGTTATTCAGCGCTGCTTAATAACATTTAGGAAGGTCAGGTGCATCATGAGTTGCCTCGACGTCTGCCCCTGCAAACTCATCTGCTGCACTGTTTCACAGGATTGGCAAGACAAGCAGTTGTAGGTGTGAGGTGAAGAGATGTGTCAGAACTGCGGATTCACGTTTGTCCCATCACAACATACTAAATAGTGCAAATATGCTAGAACAAAAAGAGGCTCGTCCATGTCTTACAGCGCCTCAAAATGCTTCTAATCAGTAGTTTTGTATGAATAATGGATCACATGACAACTTGTATTTGAAAGCCGTCGCCAAAAGTGACAACCCACGGATTTATAAGCAGACTCTGCAGTTTCCCTCAGCTCGGTGAAGCTTTTTAGCAACTTTCATTGTTTAGGTATTCCGGCCTGCAACTTGAGTGTGTTTTGGTTCATCTCTCAGAATGTGTTCCCAGACACCGCAGACAGAAGCTCTGATAACCCCATTGTACACTCCATGCCCAGCGCCAAACAACAGACAAAGTTAACAAGGAATTGCTGGAGAGCAAAATCAACCTAAGAGTGTGAACACTGGACCGAATTCAGCATTGTCTTGACACGTAATTAACCTTTTTCCAAACGTTGCACTGCTCAAGTGTTCAAAAAAATGCAACCTCAAACTCAAAGTTTCGAGACTATTGCATGTCGCAAATAGTGGCTCCAAGTATTTGTAAAAAAAAAAAAAAAAAAAAAAAAACCCTGGTGGCTTAAAAGATCACTGCAAGACTTGGGGAATTTTTTAAGGTGCCAGTGTGGCTACAAATGACATTAAGTTTAATGACTGCATTTAGCTAAACTGCTAAGCTACAAGCACAAGTTGAGAAGATTATGCAGGTAACAAAAACGTTGGCGATTCACATTTTCATTAATGCATATTCAATTTGTGCCATATTGTGTAAATACCCAATAAATCTCACACACTGGACTATGTCGCTAAATGCTGCTAAAGGGTTTGTACACAAACACATATTATTTTCTCACCTTAATCCAAATCTTACCCTTGGTCGATACCCAAAATTAAGCTTCCTCACAGAGCTACAGTAGGCTGCTATTGTAATGAGCTTGATTCCCAGAGAAAGGTAAAATTAGTTCACTTTAGGTCCGTGCTGAAGGGGGGAAAAAAATAAATGAAGCTCTCATTTACATGAAGACCAGGCCAGGTGTATAAATAAATTGATCCCATTAGAGCGTTAAGATGTTAAGCCTTTGGCCTAATGAAAATCTTAATTATCACTAATTGCCCCAAAGGAGGGCCTGCACTGGTTGTGACAAGCAGAATTAACAAGCAGCTGCAGAATCCGATGCGGATGAGGACAAAACACACACGTATTGTGTCCGATGATGACGCCCCAGGGGGCAGTGAAGTGCTCGCGCAGGTAAAGGTGTTGCCCTTCTCATACAAATGTGAAGTCGCGTTCATAAAAGGATTACTTGGATAAACAACGCGGAGTGTAGACAATTTATGCCCATTATCTCATACTGGTGTTGATACTCTTATCACCCAACACTCCCAAAGACAATGAGTAGTGCCCCTTTCCCTTTCTCGTCCACACTTGAAGAATGCATGCAAGCTGTAGTTTGACTTACAGTCACTGAGCAGGCCAGATGACAGTTTCCAGCCGTAAATCCTCTCCAGTCATCAGGTAGGTATAGAAATTCCAACAAACTTTGAACTGTCAATCAATAATCAATGAATACTGCGCCGGCAGGTGAAGCTTATCAGGAGAAACTACAAAAAGTTTTGATAAACTCCAGAAGCGTTGGGACAGTTCTCATTAAGTCTGTTAAAAGGGATTACACAGCTATTATAGAGCTATTTAATTACCCATGTGTCCTAATTTAATTCACAAAGTGTTGTTGTGACCTTGTGGATAATGGTTCTACAGATAATATGAATAGAAGCTGACAAAGAGCAAGTTTGTAAGCTCCACGTAGGATATTGAAGGTTTTGGAGCCATTAAGAATTTCAGCAGTGGGTTGTGTATAAAGAAGCTTTATCCCTCACATCTCAACTAAGTCAGGACTTCAAACAGGTCCAGCCATTCTACCATTGTCGCACTCAAGGCAACTAATGACAGAACATTTCAAGCTGCTTTTCAGATTCTCTTTCAGACTCTTATAAACTCATCCATTTTGAAGTTCGAACCATTTCATTCAATCTTCAAATTATATCAAAGCTGTCAAAGAGAATAAGCAGCAAGTGTTTCTCAGGTCGCCTGTGTCTGTTCCGCATAAACACGTTGCCTAATCTTTCTCAGTCGTACACAAGGATATCTGATAATGACATTTGGCACTCGCTTTTCTCCAGTGTCCAAACACATAATGCTTTCTTATGTGCTGTTACATCCCCTGCTATCAACCTCTCTTAGCACTCAAGCCGTGTACCCGTTAATGAGTTCTGATACTGTAGAAGCCTCATGTACGACCCCTTTTTTTAAAACGTTCTGTCTCTTCCTCACGAAGCAAATTATTAATAATTTCTTGATAGGCATTGTATTCCTGATAGACATTATGCAAATCTGACACCTTGTGTCACAAAAGGCTGGACATGATTGAGGGCCAGGTGGGTCTGTTTGCTGTGTGCAAAAAGGGGGGGGGGGGATCTATTTCCTTCCGTTTCTTGTCAATCAGTTGTCGGCTACACGGTGAAATGAAAGGCTGGATTACGAAATTAATCTAGCATTTACATTCTACATATCTATCCCTGTTTCCAGAAAAGTTGGTACAATAGAAACGAAATGCGGTGTGCAAAACGCCATATTAAATATAACAAATACAACTTCTAGAATGTTGAATCTCAGAAATTTGATCATTTTTGGAACATTAAACGCAACACATTTTTTAAAAAGTAAAAGTAGCAACAAAACATTGCAAAAGTTGTGCAATGCTCCAAGAAAACACCTGGTGGAACATTTCAGAATAGATCTTTTGACATGAAATAGGGTCACGCTGACCCTATTTCATGCCAAAATGGCTGCTGTGAAAAAGGTCTATTATTAAGGTTAACAGTCAACAGTTGAGTTATATGATTGGGTATAAAGAAAAATCCCAGAGATGCTGAGTCATTGAAGTCAACATGAGGGGTTCACCACTGTGAACAGTTTGATGCTTGTTATAATAACTGTATCAATGACATGCAGTTATTTCAGAAAGGCCCTTGTCATTGGCCTCATTCATACACAACAAGTGGCATTCTTTTATCTCATGTTCCACCTTTCTATGCAGCTCTTGTGAGCTGGATTTTAAAAAGAACACTGTAAACCACTTAACTTAGAGATAGCAGCCACCCATACAACCACTGAGTGCATAGGAGATGAAGATCCATTACCTGCTTTGCACCCGGGAGGCAGAGGAATGGACGTAGCTCTTCTTTTTCATGTAGTAGGTCTGGGTGATGCTGACGGGAGCTGCAGGGGACTGCTGGATTGGCCGGTCTGTTCGGCACTCTCGAGGGTTAATTTGCTTCAGGCTGCAGGAGAGGCATCATCGCGAGCTTAGAGGTGTCCACCGGTCTCCGCAGTTCAGGGAGCACAGAACTCTGCAATAATTCAAAATCCTGCTGTACTCCTTCAATATATTCCTGCTTTGGCATTTCACCAGTGCAGCTCCCCTTTGAAACCTTTTAACTGTGTGCATCAGGGAAGGATCTGAAATCCCAGTTGATAATTCGCAATATTTTTTTTGCCCTTGACATTTGTCTTAATTGTGCATCAGCATGGATTCGAAGCCTATTCGGGAAATGTGTTAATTGGAAATAGCAGGAAGTAAACATCGCATCTCAAAGAGACTGAAAAAGAAAAAGGGAGCCTGGGCCAAAAACAAAATGTACAGGCTGGCTTCACTTCTTTGCCAGATGGTTAAAAGGTTCAAAAGCAGACACATCGCTTACTGAATAAAAGAGTTCCCATGGAACATTTTTTGTCAAAGCTTTCTTTTTATAGAAATGTTTCTGTGAAGTAAGATGTACAAAACGCCCGAGAGGGAAACTGAATCTGCTGATTGGCCGGACATGAGATGATGCAGTAGCAATTACCATTTAAAAAAAAACTTAATTATGAAACAAACATAACTCTACTAATGATCGTGTACATATTTCGGGAGATGTGAGTTTGAAACGTTTTCCTTTGGGAATTAAATGGCGAAACAAATAGTCTGGCATCTGTCAATCATCAGAGTAATGCTCATCTTGAAGAAGTGTCAAGTCTAAGACAAGACTTTAAAATGCCAGCAAGAAAACTGGAATGGGGGCAGCAAAATTGTAGCATAAAGTGCTGCAAACCAGAGAAATAAATGACACCATTCAGCCAAAAGGTTTTCAGCTTTTTGGATGTGTCACTAAAGCAGGATTTGAAAGCGGGGAAAAAGCTACCAAATAGGGTACGTTTGTGGGGAAGGTGAGTGTTTTTGAGTCTCCATTTTTAATTTACAGGCAAGATAAATCAGACCCAGAGAGAGACAGAGGTTGAGGGACAAGTATTGTGAAGAACACAGAAAATGTAAAAAGACAGGCCCTCCAGGTAAACTGAAAAGGCCTTCTTTGTTTGTTTTTTGGTCAGAGAAAACTATGGATGCACTCAAGGTCGCTTCGGCTCGCTTTACTTATCTAGATGACCTCCATACGGTTTGAACTCGCTGTCTGTCTGCTGACAGTAAAAGTCCCTGAAAGCTTGGTTTCAAATCATTGAGTGTTTATCAATTCACAGCGAGTAACATTTAAAGTTTTGGGGAAAAGCTGGGTATTACACAAACTCTGTTTGTTACCCTGTTTCCAAATGAGCCTCGACCACTTCAAGCCGCTGAGATGAGCACAGAACAGTTTTGGTTATTTCAAATGAGATTTCTGTTTGTGTTATTTTGTCTCTCTGAGGTACAGTGCAGTGTGTTTGTGTAGGACCCCTGGGGTGATTGAGAAAATGTTTTCAGGGCCCTTTCAAGCTAACCCTCTACACACTGCTCCTACAATCCATTGTACTACAATATTTGGTGGGCAGGCCTGGTTGAGATATTGCTAATCCCTATAAACCAATTCTGCATATTAATACAGACTCTGTTGGCACGAGACCAAGATTTTGGCATTGGAAGCATTCTGGTTTCAGTCTTGACCAAATCATATTTGAGCAGGCTTTGGTTGCCTGTCTGTAAACAGTGCAGTGAGTAGAGCAAAAGAGGCAAAACACAATGGCCAAAAATGCAATCTCAGAACTGTGGAATGTCTTTCTCGCCATTCTCACATATCAAGTTGCTAAATGGACTGCCGAGAAAGTCTTGGTCCAGATATCTGTTATCCCTTTTCGGCTGCACCAGAAGCTCTGAAACATTAGCTGTTGGCCTCAGATCGCAAGAGTGCTAAATGGTCGCCAAGCAATCGCCAAGAGGCGATGTAACCCATTCGAATCAATGGCAGTGGAGGCCTCAATTTGAGCATTATGTTCTCAATATCAGACTTTCATGGTGCTATTGTATAGAAAGCAACACAGGCTAACAACAAGGCAGACTGCATGGAGTTCAAACCTAATTCTGTTCTGCAAAACCCCCAAAATGACAGCAGATATGCATGACATGGAAAATAGCAGGTTTTGAAACAATGGAGGAATGTTTCTGAGGAATAAGTTGTTCCATTATTGATAAAGCTCTAAGACGAAGCGGGTTACCACTCGAAGACACAAGCAGCCATAAAATTCTGTTGGTATTCAACAGAGTGCATATGTGCCTTATCCTTCAACTCTATATGACTGATTATAACTCAGAACTCATGATTGAAGTATCTTAGTTGTTGCACTAATGAACGTATTGTTCTTGCATTAAGTTATGCAGAAGATACTTGTAAACTTCTTGTACATTCCTGATAGCTGAAGTACTACATGAATGAGCTCATGCATGAAGAATTCACGATGAAGAAGCAGACTGAGGAAAACCTGGAGGTTTCGGTGTATGCTAACAGAAATCAGCTTATGTTAAACATAAATGCACGAGACTACCATCTGTGGACCCTTCAGGAAACATGATCCACACCATCTAATGTATTTTTGAATTGAGGTAGAAGGTCAACAATGAGCAACAGTGTTATTCTATGAAGTCCCGCTGAAGAACGTCTTGGGGTTAGCTTGACGTCATGTCTTCCTTTGCTTCAGCTCTCTGTCATTTTCACCGCGTCTCAACAGAAAGACAATCACCTCCATTTCTGGGACACGACTGATGATGTTGTTGTTGGCCCTGCTAATAAAACTCCTATTGCTTCTGGGAAGGGGAAATTCAACTGAGGAATCATGTTCATTAGCGCAAACAGGGAGACGAGCTGTTTGTGAAATAAATGCAGCTGATTAGGCCACAGAGAAAAATGAGAGGACAGGAGATGGGACGAAGTGGAAGAGGAGGAAGGAGGGATGGCGGTTGATGGAGGGGAGTGAAGTAGAGTGAATCGAGAAAGATAACCATATCAAAACTGAGCGAGAGGAAGAAACAGAAATGGAGGGAGACAAATAAATGGCTAGAGAACTAATGCGGCATAAAAAGGCAATTTCCTAAACCTCTGAAACCCCCTCCTGGGTGGAAACAATTACTGCGGACAGGGAGACAGTTATGATTAAACAAGCGAACGCCTTGACAGTGGAGATAAACTTTAGAGAGGATGGGCTGACAGAGAGTCGTGTTTGCTGCAGAATGTGATAGCTAATTCGCCGCCGCTGATCAGCGCCCGCAGTGAGAGCAGCAACGTGGTAAATGACAGCGTCGGATGCATTCAAACACAAACCCCCCCACACACACACACACTCCCCAAAACACGTCCACACACACACAAGTCGAGGCTGAACTTTACATGACTTTCTCTCTCATCATGGATCACACTGATTGCCAGTTTCTCAAAGAAATAAAAATGACTCTAATTATATTTATTTGAGTGCTATGAAAGGCAGCGTGGACTATCTTGTGGGGGGAAAACTAATTTCAAGAATAGGATGAGTCTTCAGATGAAATTATCCTGCATGCTGTCAGAGGCATCTTGATCATCAGGTTTCGAAAACAAGAGGGCGAATGACAGAAATCGTCTGATGAATTAAATGTGAGATGAATCCTCGCAAGGCCGAGAGGGAAAACGCCGACGTCAAAACGACAACGGGGGGGCCACTTTGGCATCTGCCGAAAACAGAGGATTGTCATTAAATAAATAATGTTTGGCTTGGAACGCTTTTGTCTTGCTGCTGTGAAATTGGTACGTGTCTCTGAGGGAATGGTAAGCAGATAATTGTCACACAACCGTGCCGGGGGGGGGTGGGGGGTAAAATGGGGATGGGTTCCCTTTCCACAAAAATTAGTTATGTGCTGTTTTAGTTTGGCTAGTTCTACGCTGACCCAGAAAAGTCCCCACCATGACCTCCAAAGTTATTTTACAAGACCTTCAATGAATAATAATCTACCTATTTTGGATGTCCGACGTGTCAGTGGACAGTTCAGAAATGTCATATCTGAAAGTGGAAATGAATCTGGAAGGAAACAGTTCTGAAAAATACAGAAGTCAAAGATTTAATAACCTGTTCTTTCAAAACGTAGTGTCATTTATTTTATTTCAATTCTCTCTCACCATGAAGATTAAAACCTTTCTGAATAATACAACAGGCTGGCTGTATTTCAGTCCTGTTAATACCAAGTTGGCCTTGTCGAATATGTACAATACAAGTGTTAAAGTGTTGTAAAAGTCTTCTTTCACTCTTTGTACTGTATCCCAAATGTTCAAATGAAGACTCTAGCCTGACCTGTACCCAGTTCTTTAAGACCTGACCCTGTCAGCAGTCAAGACCGTTGATTATGCAAAACCCGGGATCACGTACAAAGTCAGCAATTTTCAACTTCCCATTTTCTACAATAACTGCACATATGAACTCAACAACAATGAATTCACTCCTGGTTAAGCTTCAGGCAAGTTAATATAAAAGCAGATCTCTGACAGGACCTAAACTCTGTTCGTGAACTCTGGTCTTCTCCTGCATTAAAGACTCTCACGCCTCGCTACATAAGGGGGACACTGCTTCCTGCACTGGCACTGACAATACCATTGGGCATGAATAAATCATGAGGTGTAGAATCCTCCAATATTTTAATTTCTCTACTACTACTTCAGTTAAATTCACTGGAGACCGTTAGCTCACCTGCTATTGGTACACTTGCTCTTCACATATGCTATAATCTTTCTAAAACATTAACACTGTCGTAATTTCTTTCGCTTTATGAAGTCAATTGTGAATTTACGGCATCTTACAAAATTGATGGAGCTAATGTTAGCAAATAAAACATGGATGCCGCCATCCTGCCTCTGTCACCTCCCAGCTAATCCAAAAATGAACAAAGACTTGGGGTGTGAGTGGAACAATCACGGGCTGAATGATGCCTGGTTACTCATACAAGTCTCCTGTAACAGCATCCATCTGTCAATCAAAGAGTCCTTACTGTTAATTATTCCTAACTTTAAGCCATAATATAATTTCAACAGGTGAGTTCTATTAATATTCACCCTCAGTACAGTTGTCATGAACAGGGAAATTATCTATAGAGACCAAAACTGTTTTTTGTATCAGGCTGTAAACATGTTTATTTCTGCTGTGAAGATGGACATTTTAACATGGGGACTTATGGAGACTGACTCACTTCTGGAGCCAGCCTCAAGTGGCCGTTTGAGGAACTGCAGTTTTGACATTTTCATGTTGGCCTCACTTCACAGCTACGGAGGTTGCAGCTTGGCATTTACACATCCAGTGGACTCTTGAGCTACTAATAGTCCGCTATGTTCACCTGTGGTGTTGAACAGTGGTGTAAGTGTATATCTTTAACCTCCGAGCAGTAACAGCGGGCATACATAAGAGTATGTGAACAGTGTCCCTGAAATATCCTGTTACAGCAGCAAAGAAAATAAGCAAGCAATTAAAAATCTGAATATGCAGAGTGAATTTTTCTATTAAGCTATGGCAAAACAAATGAATTAGTCATGTTAGAAACACACAATGATGCTGTGAAAAATTATCAATAACTATAAGTAGCCTGAAGCTGGGTGGTGACATCAGTTGTTCTCTTCTATCAAAGCGGGTCTTGCTCTTTCTCTCTGGTCTTCCCTGGACTCTTGCAGCCTATAGATAGATTTCAGTCTCCGTTCCAAATGTTCATCCGGTTTCTTCATGTAGCCCTGTTCACCCTCCTTGTTTACAGACAGAAAATGACAAGATAAGTGTGGAGGATGGCTCAGAAGCGAGCAGATGCTGGCATTTTGCTTCTGTAAATGGCAGTTTATGAGGAACAACAGAGGCCAGGGTGGGTGGGTGGGTGGGAGTGAGGTAGCGATGGAGGGAGGTGGGAGCAACTGTTTCTGGAGCAGGATCGCAGCCCTTTGGCTCTGAACTCATTACCGCTCAAATCAAAAGATTCTGTGGAAGGAGCACGCCACTGCCACTGAAATCTCTGCCCCACTCTCCTTATAGACAGAACTTTTCTTTCCGCCGCGTCATTTATATGCCCCCCAACCACACCACCGCCACCGCCGCCACCACCACAAGCTCCAGCCCCCCCCTCCACTCCTTCCCTTCCCCATCTGAAGATGACAGGCAGCGAGACTTCACACGGCCGCTGCAAACTGGGTCAGCAACAAACTGAGACCGAGAAGAGTGAAGGGAGAAAGAAGGCGAGCGCCTGCTCCAGTTTTAAGACGTGAATAATAAGACGTAACAAAAGGGTAATCTATCATATGCCGTTTGTTTTAATTATCGCTCCCTCTCTCTCTCTCTCTCTCTCGCGCTGTGTGTGGGTGGACACGCATTAGGCACATTAGACTGAAAGTATGCTCTCCGGCTCCTTCGATAGAAGAACAGTCATGCCGTGGCTCCCTCTGCTGCCGGTTAAGGCGATGTCACATTACACAGCATTTTGGATGTTCCCCTTCGATACATTAACACTCTAAACACGTATAAACAGCAGTCTCTTGCAGTTAAGGGTTCAGCGCCCTCCTCGAGGACATTTCAGTAGCATTAAAAGGCCGCTGATCCACAAAGCCAAGATAGGTTTGGTTTCAGAAGTGCAGAGGCAAAATGGAGTCATGCAAAAAAGTAAAACAGTGTGCTAACTCTATAATCAGATTCTAAACCGTACAACCGTAACAAACCAAATGTCCATATATGGAGTCAGATGTAACAGGGGCACTAGTTAGTAAATAGTTAGCTTCCAGCTTCTGCTACAGTGCTGACCGAACACACTTAAAAATTTTAAATTATTGCAACAAAATCCATTTAACACAAAGTTTAATGTACAAATGATTACAAACAGCCTCTGACTGTAGCCCAGTGCATACAATAAGACGACATTTGCATGTCTGAAGGGGTATTCAAGTTCATCTGACAAGTTGGAAACCGTTGTCTTTCAGAAGAATGAGTATAAAACAAATGTTGTTTTGCTTTTTAACCGGAAAATGTGCTGAGAGGTATGGGTAGCGCCTGCAGGCCTTCTTTCAGGCTGCAAACAGACCCAACATCCTCCACTAAGAAGTGAAGACAGCGTGTGTATTGCCTTAGAGGTGATACCTAAGGCAACGAAAAAACAAAGCGCTCGCTTATGAAGAGGGACTTCACACTAAATCCACTGTTTGAGCTGGCAAATTACACGAGAACTCACCTTATTACACCACCTACTGTGCAGCTATCAAGATGCAGATCATCTTCTTCCTTTTCTCATCTGGATTTTGGCAGCTGGACACAGAACTCTATTAGAACGCAACCTGCCGCTGTGCGCGATGCTGTAGATCAATCCATTAACTTTCCTCTATCTTGAAGCCAAGTCTGACACACTTCTACCAGCCTTTTTAAATAATTCCATTTCAGGCACCTTTTTAAATGTTACTACATTTCAAAGACCAGGCCCTTCTTTGCTGTTCAAAGCCAGAATCCAGCTCTTCACCGTGCTATTTATTCAAGACCTGCAGCTGCAATACAGAGCGGACTAAGGACATTATAACAGTGGAGTCAGTCACTTTTGGCGCACCCGTGCATTCGTTTTGACAGAAAGGATTTGTGCAATTGTTTTCTTTGAAAATTAAAAACAAAAAAAAAAGGTCAAACCTGCATGAGAAGGCGGATGTATTGTCCTAATGAATGCAAAAAGACACCCACACGGTTAAATGAAGGTCCTGAGCCAAATTGATGCCTAACAAATATGAAATTCTAAATGTGCAAGTGAAGAGGTTGTGTGGGAGTCTTTTTAATGTTTACTGTTGTCTGCTTGGTCTGTCACCGCTCAGCTATCAGCAGAAAAAAAATCATTTCCAGGCACACAGAAGATTTCAACTTTCAGTCAGCTTCGGTGGAGCTCGGTGACACTTGGCGAGGATTGTTGCTGTTTTCAAAGCACGGATTTACATTATAGGTAAGAAACCTCTGTTCACAGAGCGAACAGAGGTTGGTGGAAGGTTCAGAGTTTTTTTTTCTTTTTCTCAACTCCTTTCACAAAGAGTTTGCAGCAAGGTCAAGCATCAACAAAAGCTTCTAGACCATCCAGGGACCAGTCTCCCATGACCTTTGACTCCCATTAGCCTCTCGAACTCGCGCCACATGGATGGCAGGTGTTCATCAGTGGATGCGGGGGCCCTCGATGGCGTCTGCTCCCAGCTGTTGGAACTTTTCAGTCTTCACATTTTTGCTGGAATGAAACATCTTGTTTATAAAATTTTAACTGCAAATGGATTTCGGGTCACTTCCTCCACCTCTGGCTGTCTGCAGAATTAACTATAAACTCACAACGTAACACGTGGCACATGGGATGTCACCTCGGTGTGATGAGCTGTCACAACAAGGGAAAGAATTTCTCTCCACTACGGTAGAGCTCAATTTTTTTTTTTTTGCAAGGTATTTTTCATCATGCCAAATTGTTTTGGCACCCTAATTTTCCAACAAACCCCACCGATTTCTGGAACATGTTTCATTGTGGTGTTTTTTGTGTGTTTGTTTTTCATTGCTTAGACGAGGAAGTTTGTCTCCTACCAACTTTTTGCACCTTTTTTATACATAATTTAAGCCTTAATATAATTTGAACAGGTGAGTTGTATATAAATTCGCCCTCAGTGCAGTTGTCATGAACGGGGGAATTAGCTATAGAGACCAAAACAGTTTTTTGTACCAGGCTGTAAACATGTTTATTTCTGCTGTGAAGTTGGACTTTTTAACATAGAGGCTTATAGAGATTGACTTGTACTGTAGCCAGCCTCAAGTGGCCGTTCGAAAAACTACGTTTTTTGCAACTCTGCCTTCACTTTGTGATGGAAAAATTCTATTCCGATTGTCTTTTCAAATTTATTTCTGCGCAGAAGGAGCAATGAGGAAAAGAGTGCACAGGAAGTCGTTGAGGCTCAAAGATCGTATGTTCATATCAAAATACAAGGCGTGGTAGGACAGCACAACTTCATAGCCACAGAGGTTGCCACTTGATCAACTCAAGTGACACCCTGGTTTCTAAGTAGGCTGCCTACTCAAGAATATTCCCATGTTAGAACTTTTCCATGCCGTAGAGAAAACAGAGCAGAAACAGCCCGGAGTTAAGAAAGATTAAGGCCAGCATACATATATAATATAAAAACATGTAGGGTCCACTGCTATAATAACAACTCAAAGTGTTCCTGAGAATTCAGCTGTGCTGTTAGCCAGCAGGACAGACTTTTACAATATTAATCCATAACCAGAGGGACTTGTCTCACAGTCCCGACTGACTCTGGGCTCTGCAGCCAAGCTCGGCCATTAAACACTTATTTGAGCCCGCTGCTCACAAGTCTGCTCACGTTGGGCCCAACAGCAGATTGCCCTGACTGCTCGAACGCAGCACCACTATTGGCTCATGGCACATTGGGTATGGCTGAGACATCATCGGCTTCCTGAAAACATTAAGGCCTTTTCTACCGCTCAGACGGCCCTGCTATAGACTCTTTTGTGCCAAGAAGAAAGAGAATGGGGCAAGGATTTAAAAGGGAGTGACACATCGACGGAGGAAGAAACCAACTGGTGCTCACATAACGCTTACTGATAGACATATAGTCTGAGCCAGAGAGGTTTTTTTTTTTTTTGGAGGGGGAGGCTCTGGGATTCATATGCGCCAGGCGTCTTGGGCTTCATTCACACCCAGGAACTGAAAATCACGTCTTTACCCTCATATGACCCAGAACTAATAGTTTTTTGAGACGAAGAATAGATTCAATCTAGGGCGCATTAGGCTAAAAATCAACTTGTCTTTTCCTGTACACATGCAGCCTCAGAATAAGATGTAGTTCCTGCTGTGACCTAAAATCCTATTTCATTGCTGCTCAGCTTTGGCAACGACTTAATCTTTTCTAAACTCCAGACGTATTGGGACCCTATTCAACAAAGACACAGCACTCCAGAAGTGACGGCTTGTGATTTAAGTGTTGAATCGTGACCGGCTTTAAAATAAAGCCGTATAAAACGCAGGGCCGCTGATGCACTCCTTGTTTAAAAGTTATACATTGATATTTATGGTTTCTGCATTTAAATCTCCAAAGTCGTGAGATTTGTTTGCTCCTTAATGCGCAGGATTCTGAATTAACTGGAAGAGTTGTCGGCTTGCTTGGCAGAGCAGGGAAAGCGATGTACCTTTCTTGCCATTAGCCTGCCAAAATCCAGACGTGCTGGCTGCAAGCTGCTAGATATTTCCTCCACCTCGTCCATCACCTGTGTGGTTGAAACACGATTAACCAGATTTTACACAGAGCGGAGGATAATAAATTCTCCTGTTTTTCGTTTGCCATCAGCCCATTAACTTCACGCCGAGCTCAATATTGGGCTCTCTGTTTTTCTAATTTGCTGCAAACACTAATAATCAAAATGCTTATTATCTCAGGTAGGAAGACCATTTCTCAATCCGAGCAAAGTACTTTGAAATATATCCATCCTTTTTTTAATGTAAAAGTAATTTCCTATTTCTATGCAATCACGCACATATGAAAGCCTTTCTATTCCTATTTCATAATTAGCTGCTGGAAACGATGTTAAAAGCGTTGCTCAGAAATAATTATGTAATTCTAAATCACAGCAGATACACGCATTATTGATAATTTGCATGAGTGACTTGACAGCATGAGGCTGGTGGTGGATTTAGAAGAGAGAGACTTTGCTTACTATGCTGCTCTGTCTCCCTCATGTACAATCAGAGTGCTGGTCTCAGTTTCCTGATTGAATTTGGCCCTTGTTTCAACCCCATTTAGAATATGAGCAGTGTTAATGAAACAAAGTGTGATTGTGGCTCTGCAGTGGAGCGGCTACTATTATAAAGAGCCCCCGTGAGTGTCTCTGTGATATCTGGCTTTGGCCGAATAAGATCTTTTTTCCCGTTTTTAATTTTCACTTTTAACATGTTAATTTGCTGAAGGTCATGAATGGTTAAACAGAAAAGAGTCAGGTGCCGCTTTCGTCCTTTAAAATGGATCATTAGCACAGATGTGTCCAGATAATGAATGAATAAATGAATCTCTATGTTTTTGCTATATTCTGTCCACTGTTTGAGCTTTGACAAAGACAGATTTCCATGGTACGAGTTAAGAAGCAAAATTCCCAGCTCCATGATACTTTATATGAATTATTGGTATGACTCCCAGGTTATGTAGCGTACTGCAAGCTCTTGTAGATGTCCCCTTGTACCTTTTGTGTTCTACTGCCAAGAGATGGCAGATAATGTAGATTAGCTTCCTTAGCTAGCGCCACTTGAAGAGCTCTGAGGCTTACAAGTACTTCAACAGAAGTAAAGCCTCAGAGTCCCACAAAGCACCACAATCACTAATGCTAATGCTAATGCTAATGCTAAGCTAACATAGTTTTGCGACTGGCGCCCAGTGTCACTTCTTCAGGTTGGCTCCCAATGTTAATACATTCAACACAGGCAGTGACTACGAATCTTTGACTTGATTTCTGGGAGAAAATGGCCCTAACTCACCAGTAGACACTGTGACAAAGAGGCATTAAAAAAGCACATATCCCCCCCAACAGCTCCAGTGGATCCCAATGTGGAGTTTGTGCTGGTTAAGTATTTAGTCAATTTTATTTTTATAGCCAAATATCACAAATCACAAGTTTACTTCAAGGGGCTTTAATCTATAAATCCGTGACTCACCGGCACTTGACTCCCCAGGCTGTTCCCCAAAATAAAAAATCAGCTCAACTGGCCTGGTTACAATGACAATTGAGGCAGACTTCACACGTTGTTGTGCACAGTTTTTATTGACTTTAAACCAGCTGTTGTTGTGGAGAGTTTTTTTACTTAGGAAGCTCTTCACAATCATTGACCTTTTCCAATGACCTCTTCAATTCAAACAACGTTTGAGTGAAACAGTCTGAGAAGTTTAGTGACAAAATGTCTGCTAACAACTTGTCTTTAACTCGTAAGCAGCTTTAGCAATATTTCTCTTTTGAAAGCCAGTTTGCACCACTGTTTGTTGGGTAATGGTGTAGTTCATCTACACGGGACTGACATACAGCAATGATGCCGCAACATTTTGAAATCTTGTTTCACATAATTTATACATGAGGCATATTCTATATGAGAAGAGTCATTGTTTTTCTCCATCTGAGGAGTTGTTCAGAGAGAAAACAAGCTCTTTGGTTTGGATTCAGAGATGTTTTAAGGCCAATGCAGTGAGCCCCAAGAGGGCTGGCTCTTTGATACTTTCTGTAAGGTTGAGTAAACAAAGACTTATTGAACAAGCATAATTGTCCCACATATTTTTTTTTATATACACACACATACATAGGAGAGAAAATCGTGGCAAATATCGTGCTCTGCTCAGATGTGACGAAAAGAATTCTGCGCCAGGCACCAGTCGGGAGAATCATTCAGATTCTCCGTCCGTCTCCATTTCCTCCAAACATTTCTTTACCACCTGGCGTCGAGCCAAATGGCTCAGCGATGCCGCTGAGGTGTCCGTGGCTCTGCCCGAGGGAAAATATCTATTATCCCCCCTCCTTGTTTTTCTTGCCTGGCAGAGGAATAACCGCTCAACGATTCAGGGCTTTCACCTCTACTCTGATAAAGGTTATCTTGGCAATTTAGTGCTGGCGATATCGCATTATGGAGAGAGTTATGAGGCGGAAATCAAATTTTGCTCCCAGTGACTCTGAGGAGAGGGAAGATGAAAGGTGCATGGGACTGCACAGTAATGATATGGTAGAAATAGTGTGTTTCTGCATGCAAGGATGCATGAGAATGCATGTGTGTGCGTGCACGGGCTTCTGCTTCCATGTCTACTATCCTACACAGTCCCCCAGAAACATTAAAACTACAGTTTCTCTAAAGTGCTTTTTACAAAATGGGTTCATCCCATTGCAAGCTCATAATACACTCAAGTGCCTAATGGGTAGATTCAGCCAAGCTGCTTGATGGACATGTTGACTCCAGCTAATAAGTCTACGAACAGCTAGCTGGGCTTTGCAGGTTGCTATATGCCAACTGTTGTGGCAGCCAGAGAGCTAGTTAGTCAGTGTGACATATGCTTTCTGAGGATATCAGTATTTCCAATGTTCATTGTGAATAAACATCCATAAATATGCGTAGAAATCAAAGGGTGCTGCTAATGGCTAATTCGGCATTCTTTTTAGGGGCCAGTTTGCCAAACACAGGCTAAAGCCCATTCCACTGTGCCAGTGGATCAAAAGAGTGACATTGACTCACCTCCTAATTTCTATTTGGATCATTTATTTGCTTTCTCTCCAACACTGGAGGGTTCATATAGGAAAAGCAACGTGTATTTTTGTTCAAAGCCGCAGTATGAAAGCGAGCTCGCACTGTACAGATAGCATTCATAAAGTAAAGCTGATAACTCGGTGGCTAGAGTAACACCTCCTTTCCTTGTAAATGAACAGGAAATTAGAGAAACACATTACTATCAGGGCAACAGAGAGAACCTACAGAGCACACCATCACATCACACCTCCCATATTTGTCAGATGCATTATCACATTATTATATTCACAGTTTACCCAACTCCCTGGAGAGCAAAGAAAATATGCTGTTGAGAGGCTCGTTCTGCCAAAAAAGGTTGCCATGACAATGAGATTTCACTTTTTTCGTTTTAGTTTCAGTATATTGAACTCTCCTTTATGTACAATTATTAAAATATTGCCTAAGGACATAATTTCATCTGCTGTGATGTATTTTATGGAACTATTTTCCAGTTTATAAAACAAATTTAAAGACAGAGTGCGACCTTTTGTACCTCTGAGGTAGTTGCTGGAAGTTTGGTTTCCCACAGCAAATTGGTCATGTGATAGTCCGTTTTAGTGTTTGGGATAAAAAAAAACACATCTTAGCAAACTTGGGAACATTCTGTTCATCGTTGTGAACTCGCAGTCTGAAGCACTGTGGGGACATCATGTAATAGAGAGGTAGGACAAAACTGGTTCCACTATCTTAAAGATATTCAGGTCACACAAAGAATAAATGAATTGATTAAGTTTGTGTCTTCGCAAAAAGGATGACCCCCTTTTGGTGTCACCTCATTGTGTACCAGCTTCTAAGTTCTACACCGAACAGAAAACAATTTGAAACCCACCAATCCCAAAGCAACACTCCTGTGATTCTGCATGTCGCTTCCATGAGAATTGAAATTAAATAAGGGCCAAAAGGATTGGCTGGGCTCAGAGCCTGGGTGAGGAGCTTGGACATCTGGAGGGAGCACTGAAAAAAGCCAGCTGACGTTCACCATTTGATTAGGATGCCTCCTGGGTTCCTCCATTTGGAGGTGTTCAGGGCACGTCCAACTGGCAGGAGAACCCTGGGGGCAGACCCAGAACTTGCCGGAGGGACTATATCGCCCATATGGTCTGGGAAGGCCTTGGGATCCCCCAGGAGGAGCTAGAATGCGTTGCTGGCGAGAGGGATGTCCGGAACATCCTGCTAAACTTGCTGCGACCGCAACCCAACCCTGGATAGGCGGAAGGGGATAGACAGATGGATGGGTGGGTGGCCAAAATCACAGCAGCAGAGGCTGAAATACCCTGACTTTGTGTCAAATAATAAAAAAAAAACCTAGACTTTTGATAATGCAAGTTCTTCATCTTTTGACCCTTCTTGCACAGTTAATGCCACAGCTCACAAGTTCATGATGCAGGCTTTCTTTTGTAAAGTTGTGACCTTCAAGCTTAAGCTGAGATAACCCTCATGATGTCATCAGGGTTATTTTCTTCAGTTTTGCTCAGATGGAAAGTGAAGTACATCTTCATCTCATTCAGTTGGGAATTTCACCGGTGTACCACTTGCAGTCCGTTTACTTCTTACTGATCTCAAAACTTGCCTGCGTAGAAGAAGATCGACTTCACTGATCCTGCACACAGAGGGCTTATAGATGTGTAAATGTGAATCGATGGAGTCATGATGGGCAGCGCTCTGGGAGCAGTTAGGGGTTTGGTATCTTGCTCAGCAGTGCCCAGGAGGTGAACTGGCACCTCTCCAGCTATCAGTCCATGCTTCATACCGCGGTCCATGAAAAGCACAAATGTATCTCCAGCTTTGTTCGCCATGGTTGAATTCGTGCCTACTTGCAACCCAGCATTCAATGCAATTGTAACCGCCTCTGAAATTAGCCGCACCAAAGACTACCACAAATTTATTCCTCCAGTGCTTGTTTTTAGTCATGCTACCAGCTGTATTAAGCTAACCAGAGATGGTAAAACAACGAACACGGTGAACATTATACCTGCTAAGCATCAGCATGAAAACATTATCAGCGGGAACACATTAGCATTCAGCTCAAACCATCGGTGCGCCTAAGTATAGCCTCTCAGAGCTGCTAGCGCTGCTGTAGACTCTAAATCTAGTTAAACTGTAATAAAACTAAATGATGTCTGACCTGATTGCTTGCTTCATATGGTATGTAACAGCCTCACACACATCTACCTCCCAAACACTTCAGACATTAGCACACGCACTTGTGACAGGTGTCGGTGAAGGTTGCAAACTGCTTCCTCCTCAATGTGAGTCCCCCTCCATCGACTTCAACCCACTAGTCCAATGCAGCTTATTGTGATAGATGACTAGACACAATGACACACACATACACACACACACTTATTAAACATATCACAACAGTGACCCCAGCTGGACATCTAAAACCCTGAGATCTGATACCATGTCTTGGTTTGTTTGGCAGAAATGACTCTCTACACCTCCCGCAGTGGTCACACCTCTAACCCTTTCACAGAGAGAGAGGGGGGGAAAAAAGAAGCTTAAGTTAAACCCCATCCAGAGGCTTTTTGCTCTGGCGCTGCTCCAGAGAATCACAAGATGAAGGATTGGAGTATTTCAGTGTCACAGAGAGCATCTGCACCGTCTGTGGCTGGTTTTTATTCTTACTCTGCAAGCTATTTTGCTCTTTTCTGCACTACAGCTGGTCCTGTTGAGCTTGTTCCCACTTGAGTCGTACATAAGACAAATCCCCCCCAAGCCCAGTCCTGAGACGTGTGGATGCAATATGAATGCAATATGTCTCTCCCTCTGTATAATTTTTTTCTTAAAGATTTAATTTTTAAGGTTCTCATTGTTTCTTGATGATATTTTTGAAAAGCTGACAACCACATGCAGGCGATGAATGGGGCCAGTGAAGAAGTCAGTGATCCTTAAGCATGTAAATATGGGAACTATAAATGAAATGGTTATATCAATAAAATGAGATGTCATAAGATGTCTTATGAACATATGTAAACAAACAGGGATTTGGTTTATTTTAAACAGAAGAGTGAGAGAATCTCTTCCATAACCTTCATTAACCCCTGTTGTTGTTGTACAATATTCAGCATCATAACAGAATTTAGAGCAGCAGCAAAGATAAATGTCTCGCATAAGTCATTAAGTAACAAGTTGACTTACTGCTGGCTTGTTAGCATGCTGACAGGAACCAAGCAGTAAATCAAAAATTGTGAGCTTCAAAATGAGTCTCAGGAAACGTGGGCGATGTCATGTATACGCTGTCTCATGTTCACCATTTCACCTTAACCCAGTGGTAATTAACATGTGCTTTATATTTATCTGTGTACACCTGCTTGGACGTTCTCTCCAACAAGTCAGATTATGTGATTTAGGCGTCATGTAATTGGTTGAAATGCTGCATATCATACAGGATAATATCTTTTGCTCCAATGTCCGTTTCTTTTTAGCATTTAAAGACTCTGGAGTGTTCCAACAACTCCTTTCCTCTCTTTAATTCACCCAGCGTTGATAATTAACATGTGTTTGATATTTAATGGTCCACTCTTGGGGGCAGCTGTCTGGAGGAAACGTGATGTCTTCAACACATCTGGACATCACGCGACTCACTGGTTTGACTGTAAAGGACGGAGGGACGCCTGTGACATCATTGAAACTCAGGAAAGTGTTACTTTGAGAGAGTCCAAAGGACATATGGATGACTTGGGGGAGAGTACTTAGGGGTATTATTTGTGGCAGGGAAAATACATCCAAAAAATCAGTAAATGTTCATTTTATAGTGTTGAAATTAAATTTTCCAGCAGATTGGGAGAGTTTTAGTATTGCAGCAATAATGAAATGTACTGGAGCCAAATTAAACCCTTCTAACATATTGAAAGAGCCTTCAATTTATGTATATAATGCACCATATTACATTATTTGTCAAGATGGATATGTGTAGTGTTTTCAGCCGAGTTTAATAGCCAGGTTCTCACCACCCAGACAAAAGTGTGGCTAGCCCAGCCTTACTCAGTACCCATATCACGACTCGTAGCACCAAAAGCAACTATTCTGTGATTCCCTTTCCTCCTCTCCAATTCTGCCCCGACCGACCACGCTCCAGTATCGCCTCTCTGCATCCTGCATACAGTATTCTCTGTATTATAATGAAAAGGAGAAGCAGTGGAGAAGTCAACAAGAGTTAGAACTGAGTCCGTATTCAAAGCGGTGATCTCCACAGATTCAAGCTATTCAGATGAGCACACAGTGAGTGAAATACAGAGCAGAAAATAATGGATATGAAGAATGGTGTGTCTATGTGCAGTCAGTGGGAAGTTGTTTTAGAAATGAGCTATTTAAGTTTATTGATTGTGTGCACAAAGTTACAAGAGGTATTTATTCACTAAATGGAATTAAATGGCCCGTGTCCTGAGATGTGACGATCCCATTTCTTGCTCATTTTAGTTCTGATGTGAAACCAGGACAAGGACTAACTATCTCTATGCAGTACAGTGTTTCTTGGTAATCCACAGAGAGGACATGGCCTCGGTCTTTCAGCTTCATGATATCACATATGCAGCCAATACGTGCATAGAAAACTTGAAATGAGTCAGCACGGAGTGACAAAGACAGCTGGAAAGTCGGGGAGTTAACTTTAGCTTAATTAGGCTATTTTTTTACCACTTCGCGCCAGTATCTCAAAATATATGCTAACGGCTAAATGATTCGCTTTTTTATGAAGCCTGCGACATGCAGCTTTAACCATGCGGCTTTAAAGTGTATATTAAAAACACCTTTTACAAGATTCCTCTTTTTAAAACTGATTTGAAACATTAAAAAGTCTGTCATGGAGCTAATGCTAGCTTATATCATGTATATTGAAAAGGCTGCTTGAAACAGCTGTCATGGAGCTAATGTTAGCGTCATTAGCCTGCTTTTGTCTACTTGTGACTGAAATCAAGGACCCATTGTTTAAAACTTTCCTCCGAATTTCGATGGTGATTCTGCCTGACAGGCTTAGCAACAGTTACCAAGTCCGTTAACCAAAAGTGAATATGGTTATTCATCCATCAAGATGCAGTAAGTGTACTACTTCGTTGTTGCATGAGACACATTTCTGAATAAATGAAGTAGCAGAGTGTTGAACCTGTCAGCTGTAATAGCCCACTCATCAGGCTACAGGATCCTATCACAGCAATACGGCAGCTTGAGCTCCATCACAGCATGTGTGCCAGCGAGGGAGGAGGAGAGGCGATGGACTTTGAGACTCTGTCCTTTTTACAAAGCTATTTCAAACTGTTTGCAGTGTCTGCTTGGCAATCCAGACACAGTTCATCTCCTACAGCAGCAGGGGTTTAAGGTTTCATTTCAATTTTCTCTTCTTCTTTTTTTTTTTTTTTTTTAATGTGCAGGGCATTCTGCCGGGCTCAGCGGGAGTGAGAGTCACTGTTCAGGTATTCCGGCAGAGGAGAAGAAAGGCCATTGCTTGTGGCGGAGGACAAAAACTTTTAGAATCGCTGTAACTCAGCCATCATTAAATACCTAATTTTCAGACCTTGCTGCCTCCACAGTAAATGGACAATTATCATGCTTGGTTCAGCAGCCTGAGAGATGGCTGCGTGTCCAAGGCTCCAACGCTGGAATGCAAGCTAAATTCAATTAAGTGGTCTTTTTATTGTCAAGGTGGATGAACACATTTTCTGGGGACAAGATAGGTGAAACAATGTTATTCCCGGCCAGCAAGCTATTCATTTAGATGGTGCTACAAAATACTTTAATCGTCACTTTTCTTGTGCTTAAGTACAGTAATTACCCTCTGCAGCATTTATCAAGTGAATACAAATGCTAAAGGTGCCTCAATTTAATGGTCGTGGGGTATTTCTAACTTTGGCGCAGGAGTGGAGTCAATAAAGAGCCTTTGGTGTTAGACATACACTCTTGATTGCACCAGGTCCCTTCAGGAAACACAGTCCTGATTGGAAGTGCATGGTGCGCCTTAAGTAGGGAGGGAAATGAGGGGTGTCTGTCCACTTGAGTGAAAGTTTCCCAGCAAAAAAGAAAAAAAAAAAAACTAACTCAGGTGTTTACATAATCAGCAAGGTGTTCGTGTGCGTGTGAAGCGAGGGGAAAATTAGTCATCAGCCCCAAATCTTCTACCCCGATCGCTCGTGCTTATGCACGGCTGCGTGGCTCATCAGCAAAAGCAAGTCCGCTGAGGGGGGGGGTTCTTTCCCAAATTTGCTGCCATTGCATCATAACGACACAGATGTGAAAACTCTGTGTAAAATGAAAACGTGCTGTTTAAACGAGGAGCTGCGAGAGCCTGGGGAGGAAATTGCCGAGACGAGAAGGCGCCGAATTGCGAGCGAGCCAAAAACAAATGTGCTCTCGCAGATAATGCTGTTTCTTCGCGTCTTTTGTCTTTTGTTGCAGAGGTAACACCAGGACTTCCAATGCTAGAGCGGCATGTTTTGTGGTCCTGTGCAATGATTTAAATTAAGACGTCCATCATGTATCGTAATTTGGCAGGACAGAAATTAGAAAAGCTCCACTAGTGGCCCCTGCGGGCCACGTTGGTCCTCATCCAGACAGAAGCAGCTCAATTGATGGAAAATTGAAAAGAAAATAGCATAGTATAACTGACACAAGTATACCTTCCTGCTGACGGCCTATTATAAATACAGGTCACTTAATTTACAGACTTACATTAAACACATTTCTGAATAAATGTAACACAGTGTTGAACCACTCATCGGGCCACTGGATCAAATCAATACAGCAGCTTGAACACCCTGATATGGTAAATCCAATATTCTCTGTGGTCCCCACCGACTACTAGGGAAATATCAGGCTCTTCAGTTGCTAAGTGCTTCAGTCTGTTCACCAGTTAGTCGCTAACTGTGTCTGTCTGCTGTTTGGTGCGAAGCGGGTCACGGTCAGTACGTTTGTAGAGAGAAAACCAACACAGCAAAACTAAAAGGTAAGGTGGAAAAACTCTGCTGAGCTGGGTGATAATTCTACGCGGCTTTGTCATTAAATGTCCTTTAACTATGTTTTATTGAAATATGGTGTCCCAAAATCCCCCATCAAACCATTCACACACACACCCCCCTAACCCCAACACTAATGAGACCCCATTTTTGATTTTGGTATGTAGATTAAATGGAAAAATAGAGCTTGCAATCAGTTGGTAGTGAGTGGCACATGTATACTTGACAATCAGCTAGAAGTACCTGCAAACCCACACTGGTGTTTTCGGTTATGATTAGAGTTTCGCTTACGCTTACATTAGCCTTCCAAAAATTGCCCCTAAACGTTAGAATTGCCCTGCATGCAGCCCTGGGGGAAAAGAGTATAATGTCAGGGTTCTGACCTCTGTAATAAATATGAATCAGAGCGAGAAACTGTAAACAGGCTTTGAGTGATGCTGCCGTGTGTTGAGTCATATCGTGCTAAGTACAGGGGTAACACACCATTCTGATTTCTGCGTTTTGTAAACACAATGCATAAGTGCTACTAACTGTGGGTGACCGTCCACATCCGCGCGGTCAAAGTCGAACAAGGGTGATCTCTGAAACGCAAGCCCTTTTACTCTGGAGCCAGCTGGAGATCAAACCGAAACAGAGAACACGCCCTTGGATTTGTCCGGCCTGGCTAGGTCACGCACAATATCTCCCACAGCCGCGTTCTCTCTATTTTCTCTGTTTACTTGGCCTTTTTCAGCATCGTGCATCATTTCATTACAGAAAAAGTTCTCCAAGATAACAAGATTGCTAATGTCAGTTAGCAGACTCATTAGTTCACAAAGACGTTTGTACCATCAGCTTCTGTCGCCAACCATTCCTCTTTTGGGGAACAGTTTTCTCTGACGGGGCTAAGTAATTACAGTAATTACTTCCTCCATTTTGGACTCTCCAAAAGTCCCCGTTGCGAAGGCGACCCGGTGTTGGTCAACGGCACATCAGAGTTCACCGAAGTTAAACTCATTCGCGCTCGCTCCGGACGGCTCAGAACTCAACTTCCCAACTTCCGAGTGTTGTTGAGAATTTTATTCAGTTTTATTCACTGGTCAGTTCAGTCAGTGGAGAGAGAGAGTGCACGGGAGTCCAAGATGTCTGACGCTGAAAGGTTTATTGACGCTTAATCAAGGAGAATGGAGGATTTATCAATACTCCGCCTCAATTCTGAGGAAGCTACCCTCACAACAGTGACACAACTATTTTATGTCTCTAAATGGTCGAACTCAGTGCACCTACGGTGTAATGTATTTGCCAATGGGCTATTACAAGGAAGTGTGTTTAGCCTTAGTTGTCCAACATTGTTATCTGAAGCTCTCTGTTGTGTGTAGGGAGTGTAACAGCATCATCTTCTGACCTTAGTAGGGATAAGAATGGTGACCGCTTTCCGAAACAGAATAGTATACAGGTACTCTGTATCTCAAGGAGAGGTTAGTGTTGCCCAACAGTCAATATTTGCTCGAAAACAGAAAATTCCAACTTCAAGGCGACTACCCACTACCCAACTTCTTGAAGAAGCAGTTGTCCGACGTCATGTACACTTCTCTTGTACATTTCCAGCAACAGGACGTATTTGTAGACCATTTTTTATTCGGCTAGCGCTGCTCATTGTCAGCCATGTTTCCGCAGTCCAACCGATGCGATAGAAGATGTCAGTCGAGCTCAATCTGTGCGTGACTCCGCAGTCCGCGGAGGTTTAATTAGGCAACCGGTGAAAATACCTGGATGAACCATCAAAATAACAATTTCTTTTTCTGTCTTTATATTCACAACAGTTTTCCACTGCGTGCAGCAAACTGCGGCGAGTGAGACGGGGAAAACAAAGAGGGGAGGGGAGTTCATTTAGCAGTCATATTCTGAGTTGATTAAAGTGATTTCTGTCAGCGCTGTGGTGCTCACAACTTCATAATTACTCTGTCTGGAATTGATCAGACACCCTATTACTAAAATACAGGGAAGAGGGGAGAGACATGTCTCCGCTGTCATTGTTTTCACTGAAAGGTCGACACTTTTTGGCCCAGCCTGACTGAAGACAGGCTAATTGGTCTTTCTTATAATTTTGGGGGGGGGAGGTTTAAATTTTTAACATTGTGTTTGGAATTTGACTTTTAAAATGTGCGTGTGACTTGACTTTTCAGTATAGCACGCTGACTTCTCCTGCCCTATATCACCTTTTCAGACATTTCTGCATTTGTGTTTGTGTACACACGTTCATTCATGGTGAGTGAATCACCGTATCACAAAACTAGTCATTAAGAATTATTAAGCATCTTGTTGATTGATTGTCATAGTCATTAAAGATCTGATTATTTATTTTGACTTGGTATTGGGGCTTATTTTGCAACATTCAACCCAACTTCTATTGTTTGCAGTGGCAGAAGACGCCCACAAGGGGGTGCTGCTCCACTATTATTTAATCCAGCTGAGAGTGAATGGTATTGGCCTGCTAATTAGTCGTATCAGTTCACATAGATTGTATTTAACCTCCGATCTATAGCAGCCTCAAATAGTTCAACGTGAGCAAAGTGTCAGTATGATTAACACACTGGCCTGTGAGTCAAAGCCAATATGCATATGGGAAACCGCTCCGAGGTACTTTTAAAGGACTAGATTTTATGGTACTTAAATAAAGTATTTCCATTTTAGTTCTGTATTTACATTTTACTTTAAAGTTGTCAGCACAATATGCTCAAAGTACTAAAAGTTAAAGAGTTCTTATCTATATGACACTTTGTATATTGTTGGGTAGTTTGATCTAAAAATGTGCAACAGACTAATTTTATATTAATTTGTGAAATCACCTCAGTTGAGATAAATGTAGTGGGGGGGGGGGGGGGGGGGGGGGGGGGATACAGCATTACATTCTTAAATGTTGAAGTATAAAGTAGCGTAACATGTAAATAACGTGAAATACAAGTTTCCAAAAAAAAAAGTAAATAAAATGAAGTACAACCTCAAAATGATGCCTTCTCATCACAGATCATTAGATTTACATCTTTTTTCTTTAAATTACCTTTTCATCTCATCCTTTACATCACTTCAAGAAGAAGAAGTTAAAACAACGCAGAACTAAATTCAGTTTTTTTTATTTGAAGCCCACATCCAGACTTGAAACCCTGCTGAATCTCCACCAGCAGCATGAACCGCTCTAACAAACGTCTACCAGTGGACCGATATGTGAAGTGCTGCTTCAGAAAATAGGTCGCGGACCATCAGAAACGGTGAGTCTGAGGAGGGCAGGCGGCCCTCAGCACTGTACGTCCGCGGCAGTCGAGCGGCAGTGCTCGGCTCCTGCGGTATAATTGATCAGACTGCTGGGTGTGAATGGCTGCTCTTTAGCAGCCAATGGCTGAACACCGGATGCGAGATATCCGCTGCAACAACAAGCGCTCTGTTCCCCCCCTTCAGCTTGACGCCATTTACAGCCCAAATCCCGACCTCCCCTCCGGAAAAAAAAAAAAAATACACACACACACACACGCGCGCGCGAGAAAAAGTACTTGCAAAACCCTCAGAGTCTTGCGGATAAAACACGCTGATTTAAAAGTACTTTCTGAGCCGGACTTTTTGCCGCTTGTTTCTCCGTTTTCCTCCTTCTTCGCCTCCTGGTCGTAAAGTCGCGAGGAAGTTTACGCCGCGGCGGTGATTGATTGAAGTTTTCGCCTTGTTTTCACGCCTCGTGCTCTTGCGCAAAACATGGGATTTACGTCTTAGCGCTGCTTTCTTTTTTTTTTTCTTTCTTTCTTTTTTGTAATGAAAATGCGCTGCGGTTGTGAACTTTCTCAATGGATTTTACCGACGGCTTTCCAGGCTGAGTGGCTGCTGTAGGGAATAAACTCTCAAACTGGATTTATTTCACCTTGACGGGGGCTAAAGTGTCGAAAGCACGGTACGTGTACGTTTTTTTGTTTGTTTGTTTGTTTGTTTTTAAGCTACGCATTTCTTGGCTCAGCTTTTACAATAATTACGCTAAAAAGTAAAAACGTAGTTTCTTTTACTCACTTTTAACCTATCTTCCTCTTCCTTTAGCTTCACATAGGTCATATGTAATGTTATTGTGGTATTTTCATCAGTTTTGAACTTGTTTTTTGCTGTTTTTAATATAAAAATGTGGCATTTTCATCCTAATACTACTCTAATTTACACCTTTCTTTGGGCTGAGTCAAATAACTAATATAACTGCTCATAGTGTCAGCTTTATTGAGATGCAGCCATGTCCAAGTTGGCACATGTTTGCTCATATTCATATAGCACATACTGCTTCTTCCCCTCATGCAAACAACATATCTGCTGCGCTTTTATGACCCTATTTCCCCCCTACATTCATGTCTATTTACCCTATAACTTACCACACACAGTGGAAAACACTCTTATCAGCTGAGAAATGATATGACTCATAACCCTTTCTATAATTAGCCCAAAATATGGAGTAGAGTTTTGATTCATTTTTCATTTTCATATCTCAGACTTATTTTTTTAGGAGCTGATGCCATCAGTTTGCCTCCGTCAGCCCCCCCACCCCACACTTCACCCACCCACCCACTGTGGCCAACACAGCTTGTACACAGCCACCACCACCACCACCACCCCCCTCCCCTTAACAGGCTCAAATCTGAGTGTGCCTGCGAGCCCTTCATTTGAAGCTCATAAATCCTAAAGAAACCCTCATGCAGTGCTCCCACCGCCGACCCCCCCCCCCCCCCCCCCCTTCAACGCATCATTCACACTTCACACACGGAGACTCCTTTCAGGCCCCAAACTTTTATCTCGTCGCTCATCTTCTTTTCAGGAGCGTCACAATGTAAAAATTAGCTGGAAAGGGGAAGGTTGCTTCAGGCCATTTGTCATGCAGCAAACAAAAGCCCTTTTTCCTGTATTGTCATTAAACGCCCCACAACCCCGAAGGTGGCATTTGAAAGCTAATTACCACAAGGAAGAAGGAGAGTTAAGTCTCTTTACTTTGGTGTGATATGTTGGGGAAAACACTGGCACTAATTTGAGCTGTAACAGACTTAAAATGTACACACGTTAACGAACCCATACAGCAGGGGACTGTCCAAAGTTGAACAAATCTGCTGTTTGTTTGACGTTTTCAAACGGCCTATGTGGACAGAAATGTTGAACCTTCGAGATATTTGGTGGAGAAAATAGTTTGAAATATTTGCGACAGCTTGACAAAGTAAAAGTGTAAGAACCTGTCCAGCAATTAAGAAACTAATCATCATTTTCAAGATTGATTCAGCTGATTTAAAGGTTTGCGTCGAATATATTCACTTTTATTTCCTTTGGTTGTCATTACCGTCAAGAAAAGATGAAACTTATGTTATCTGTTATCTAAAGTCCAGTAACATTCAATGTACTGACATGAATGACGAAGACAAACATCAAATTGTCGCCCGACATTTTGCATTGGCCTAAATTTTGGAGCATTTGAAGCGTAGAGACGACAGGAAATGAGGTAGAGAGACTCAACGAAGATCCAGAGTGATCAACTTTCTGTTGAGCATCTATGCTTTTTTTATCTTTATAGTCCAACAAGTTTGCTGTTTTTTTCATGGTTGTTGTGTCACAAGTGTGGGGAAACAGGAAGTTTGCGCAAGCTAGTCGCAGGGACACGTCTGCTTTCGATTAAGATATCAGAAAGGCTGATTCTAAGCGGCGAACTACTGGCTTCAAACGTTACATCAACCGTGTAATCAAACACGTCCGTCTGTCTCACCACTGTGAGTTTTTGGCCTTATTTCCATAATGGTGCTTGTACAGGTATCGGTTATGATTTGCATTGCGTCATTTGCATGGCCTGTCACAGATGGTATAAACAGTCTGGCTCTCTTTTACAGGACTTCAGATGTGTCCCATGCCAGCCAGAGCGGCCCTTCAGTCCCGAGATGGATTCCAGAAGTCAGAGCGACAGCGACGGGGGAGGAGGGAGCCAAGGGAGGTCACCGTCACCCACCGGCTCGCCGGAAGCGGCGCATGACGAAGGGAGACTGCAACCACGGCCTCCGCAAACCAGCGACGCTCCGGCAGATCCTGGGTTGACCAACGGGCAGCCGCCGCATTCTCTAGCAGTGCTATCGCTGGATCAGATCAGGATAACTGGAAGTAGTAATGAATATACAGAAGGGCCCGCAGTGGCCCAAAAGTCTCCGCCCTCTGAGCATAGGCAGCAGAAGACTGACTTGGTTACGTCACCAGGTTCAAGGACCAGTGGGCAGCAGGAGACTCAGGAAGAGAGGCCGAATAATCTTGGCAACCTGCCTGCATTGACTCAGCATGGGAACACAAACAGTTCCATCATTTCCAGGGATGGCGTGCTGCGATCCTCCAGTGCAGAGGATTCCCTGAGTAGCATCAGGACCAGCGTGGGGAGCACTTCTTCAGGCCACAGGCTCCTCAACAGCCCGACAGGCAGCAACCAGATAATCAGAACCCAGCCCAAACGCTCAGAACCCCTCTCAGAAGAGCTGAAACCCCTGAACAGCGAGCCAAGGCGGCTGGTGGCCGTGCCAGGCAGTTCAAGCTCTAAAAATCAAGGTATACACTCCAACAAGTGCTCGGACTGCGGCAGGTGCTGTTGCTCGGAGTGCACTCGCCCGAGGGCGCTTCCGTCTTGCTGGATGTGCGGCCGTCGGTGCATGTGCTCGGTGCAGAGCGCCGTGGAGTACGGGACGTGCGTGTGTTGCGTCAAGGGGCTTTTCTACCACTGCTCCAGCGACGACGAGGACACGTGCGCCGACAAGCCCTTCTCGTGCACGCAGCCGCACTGCTGCGTCCGCTGGACCACCGTGTCGCTCCTCTCCCTGCTCTTCCCCTGTCTCCTGTGCTACCTCCCGGCTAAAGGATGCGTCGCCGCGTGCCAGAGCTGCTACGACCGAGTCACGCGACCCGGGTGTCGGTGTTAAAATGCAGAAGGACGGAAAGACTGAACTGTCTAGATGTGTAGTTGATTAGCCAATGATGCTGTTGTGCTTGAGCTTTTGTGTTTACCACCTTGATGCCTATCAGATCTGGGCCAGAGAGTGAAACCTCGCCTTGAATTGGCAACTTTTAAGCCTGGATATGTTCTAGTACAGGCACTGGAGGTGCGTCCACACACCATGGCATTACGAGTTTCACTTTAAAGGTAAACCAAAATGAGCGCTCCACATGTTACAAAGGTATGAAGACATATTCAACTACTGTTTTGTGCTGAAATACTTCACTCAAGTGCCCAGATGTTGTTGCTATGAGAGTCCAAATGGATGGCCTTTTTTTTTTTTTTTAACCTTTAATACAACTTATATGCTAAGAACAGACTCCTATTACTAACTGTATGTAAAGTAGTAAATGCAAAGGGTATGTACATTAGAAAATGAGTTTGACAGATGTTTTATTTTTGTACATATAATAATACTTCAACTGTGAAAAGTTTTCTGCCGTACAACAGGCACCTTGATGAATCCACGTTTCTATGAATCAGTCAGCTTCAGTTCACGCCACATTTGTACATTCACTGGAATGTATGTCAATCATTTGTATGTAATTTACAAAGTCTTATCCCTTCTTTATTTGTAAATTGTACAGTGACCTTATATGAAAATTTTATTTTCTAATTCCAACGTTGCTTAGTGTAAAGTTTTAAAAAAAAAACAAAACAACAAAATCTATATTTATTTGAAGGTTTATTATTTTATAATGAAAAAATATTTATTTTGAGAAAGCATTGTTCATGTGTCACCTCTTCCCGAGGGCGGCCCTGTCGCGGCTGCAGCTATTTTTTTTTTTTTCTCGAGGTGACGTGTAGGAGTGTCAACGCTGGATGAATAGCTCACTATGAATTAGAAGACAAATATATTAACGTTTGAAATTAAACAACCTTGAAGTCTGACTATTCTTCCTGTTGTTTCTGCATCGTCTGCATGTGCATTTGATCAAAATCTTAACATACGAACCGGTGGCTCTTGTTTTTAAAGCCTTCTTTTGCAGATGGCATGCAACTTTTCACACCGCTGAAGCTTTGTCGCGCGCTTTAAGGCCGACGTTTTTAATTTCGCCTTGGCACGAACGCCTCCCGCCAGCACAGCTATCATCGAAACCCCGCCTCTGCCATTTTGTCTCCGCAACACAATCACTCCGCGATGTTTACAGAGATCAAACGAGGAAGCACATTAATGTTCACCTTGGGCCCTCTTAAGAAAAACATCTGGCTCTGGTAAAGCCATGTGGAGGCTATAGGAATGTGCACATCTGTTTGCTAAGCGCTCCACAAAATGCCTCTAAGAAATGAAAATTGGGTCTTATCTTTTTTTATATATATTTATCTTTAGAAATCAAGTGCTCCACCTGTTATTTAGCAAATATGCATTCATGTAAGCCTGCGATTACACCCTGGCCTGGCTTCAAGTTAATTTCATACACGTTCCTCTGGATCCTGCAGATTTTTTTCTCCTCCGTGCTTTTTTTTTTTTTTTTTTTTTATCAAAGGTTTGTTCAGGAATTCCTTGGTTTTGAATGTCCCTGCAGGCGAAACATAAGCCTGAAACATAAGCCCCTGACACTTGTTGACAGCATACGGACGTGTTTGCGGCACGGTATGCATTCAGAGCCGTGATTGACACGCCGAGGCCCAACCTGCGCTCACTTGTTTGTTATTCATCCACCAGCCTTTGACTGACGGGGTTGTGGAGGGTGGAGGATGGGGAGGAAGGTGGGGGTTGCTTTACATAATTATCAACTTTCACCTATTTTACAGCAGCCGGTAGAGGAGATGGAAACATAACGGGCAGAATCCCATTAGAGACAGAAAAGGGAGAGTTGAACTTGTGTTTAGTCTTTATTTTTCCAGTCGCAAGCCGCCTCCTCTCCCTCCATTGTCTCAGCTGTGAATGAAGAGGGGAAAGGGGGTGGGTGGGTTGTTAGGAAGAGGGACCGCAAAGGGTTAAAAGCATCACTTTGAATGACAAAGACCTAACAGTTTACCCCCGTATTCAGCCCGGCATGCATTCATCCTGTTTTCAATAGTCGGGGGGTCATTTTGGCTCCCCAACGCTCCTCTCAGCTACCTGCTCCTACTTGGTATTCCCATAGGGAGATGGTTGTCTTGTTGGGGGGGTGGGGGGGGGCAGCAATCAGTTGGATGTTGAAGAAAAAGTAGTCCTATCTGTTGGGATATGCACTTATAAAGCAAAATAAGGTATTTTTCACTTTGCTAGTAAGAAAAAAAGATCAAATTCACATTAAACTCAGTAAATCTACAAGTGTTTTCTCTCTTATAGCTACAAGTTTGAGTCTATGGGAGTCTGCACACCTCAGATCAGGGTTTGGAAGTCATTTTCCAAAAAGCACAAGAGCCCTCCTCGCATTTTCTCGGGTCATTTCAGTTCCTCCGTGCTTTGTACTGAAACGGTTTCTTGGCAAATTGCTGCACGCCTCTTTAAGGAAAAGTGTAACCTGATGTTCACAGTGTGCATTACACCCGAAAGAGCTATAGCTACTGATCTGAAATCATGAATATCTTAAGATGCACAGGAGCAAAAACAACGGAAATATACGGGTATCTCATTATACAAATGATATCTCATATCTTATCTGATACCTTGCGAGCACAGGCTTATTCGACTAACAAACAAACCCCAAAAAGTGAGAATTATTGCATAAAAGGATAAAAACAAGAAACATGAGGAGAGATTGTTTATCCACCCAGCGGTCCCAGTGATTTGGCAGGAGAGAGTAGCAAAGAAGGAGGAGGGGATGTGAATTGGGCGAAAGAAGAAAAAAAAAAGGCCCCAGAACGGCTCTCTTTGTTGGTTTTAGCCGCCGTGGCCCCTGCGGCTCATGGCGGCTGTGGGGCAGAGCGGCCTATTCACCCTGCTCACCAAGGCAGAACGCAGCACAGGAAGACAGGAAGGAAGCGAGGCTATTCTTCATGGACGCATTGTCTGTCTGTCTGACGGCCAGGCTTAAGCAATCAAACAGCACAGAGAGAGAGAGAGAGAGAGAGAGAGAGAGAGAGGAAGTGCGGGGCTCTGGGGGAGCTGTGTGTCACCCTGTGAAAGCATTACAACTGTTACAAAATATCAAGATTATGAAGTAATAAAATGTATTTTCATGCTTGCTGCAAGCTCCAGAAACAGATCAATGCTGCAGAAAAAGTGCTATATAAATTCAGAACATTCAAGTATCAAAGTATCCACAGTGAGTTGCACTTGCACAGTGTAGCATGGGAAAATACTCTTGTACCTGTTGTCAGAAGAATGTTGCCCGATCGCCGTAACTGCCTCATGTACTGTTTGGCAGTTTAGACAGTGACAATGCATCTTAATTTGAGTTTATAGGCATTTAGATGGAAAACTTCATTCTCTAAAGTCTTTTTTACTCATAATATATAATATTTACACTGGTGTAAAGGTGAAAAGAGCATACTAGCATCCATTCATGATAAGAAATCTGTACTTTCAATTGTAATAGCTAAAAAGAATTTCAAGTTTTATTAATTCAAGTTTTATTAGCAACAGATGAGCTATTTCTGTGATTGATAACCTCATTACTAAACTCACTGTGTAGTTACTATATTGAGGACTAACCCAAATTCCATTGACAGTGTAACCGTTCACCACAATCACCACAAGTGGACCCCATGTAAGAGAGGTGGCTAACACTAGCTCGAGCTGCTAATGACTCAGCCTACATTAGCGCCCACTATGTGTTTTTGTTGTTTTTGTTATTCGAAGTCCTGCTAGCATTAGCATGGGAGTTTTTGACACTTCTGGACCACGGTCGCTAACACTACCTAGAGACGCTAATGAGTCAGCTGGAGTTGACGTGAGCAAAAAAAACGTCGACTGGGTGTCGACGTTAGCAAGATAGCTGCTGTTGTCAAGTGAGATGCAAACGGCGCGGCGAGGCCTCACAAATGAAGGTTGTAAAGGGACAGACCATGTTAAAAAAAAAAAAAAAAAGGTACATAACCGTCACTATATGTGGAAAAACATGCACGGAAGTGACACGTCTCCGAGCTCTGTAATGTCAGTCATCTGTTGTGGGAAACAGAGGCCTGAACCTTACACACTATTCCCACACATGCATACAAAAATATGTTTTTTTTGACAATAGTTTATAGAGGATGTCAGACATACGGGAAAGTGTGTGGACTGAGTTGCAGCGTCTCCACTTATATGCAGATGACTGAATTTAATATGCAGTAAATGAACTCATAACACTTAAATGTGTTTTTCTAGTCCTTTTATTAAGCTACATTTAAGCCTTAGCAGAGGCGAGCCACCCCCATCAAACAGTCTTCTTATACTACTTATATTTTACCAGAGAGAGAAAGTGAATGTTCTGTTCTCTCTCGTGGTAAATCATCCCCCTAAAAGTGTCTGGACTTTTCCACTGTGGTTTATCGCGTTCTTCGGTGACGACAGCGCCAACTCCAATTCGAATTCTACAACCGTGATTGACGCATTTTTCTGAGTAGCGTCCTGAAAGATCCGCTCGAAACACTCTTTTTCTAAACCCGACAGCTACAATTCACGCGTTCCGTGCGATCTTGTCGCTGAAAAGTCAAATGAAGACCTCAGCGTGGCTGTAAAGAGAGGCTACAGGACGTAGGTGGCGATGAAAAAAGTCACCACACCTTTCTCTTTCCCTACCAGTGAAAATGTTTTCTTAGAAGCTGAACTTTTCTTTCTTGTTTTCCGATGTGGGCGGCAGAGACATGTACACATCTAGAGCTCAAAGCCATAGCGCACCCCCCACACACACACACACACACACTCACACACACATACACACACACCTGACTGTGGTTTTACTTTCCATTGAGTCTGCCCTCCACGACTGTCACTCTGTACTCATACATAAAGAAAAGCCTTTTACACAGCTAAGTGACAGATCCCAGGTGCTAAAATGTCCAAAGCGACTCTTGTTATATTCCAATTTTTGCCCTTTTTGAAGTTTTATAGTCACTTTTTACAAAGCAGCCGGGAGACACGTTCACCTCCGCAGCTTTGGGGAGAGTGTACAGCTTCGCAAGGTGAATTACGGGGCACGCCTGCAGTTAAAAATCTAAATCTTATGCAACCCGGTTCTATCTCAGTGACAGCTGAACTACTGTTATGCCTTGAGGAGGAAGATTACAGCAGCCAGGAAGACGGAGAGAGCAAATAGAGGAGAGCAAGAGAGGCACTAGAGAGTGTATCTGTCATAAAAGTTTAGTGAGTGTGAAGAGACAGAGTGTGTGTCTGGGTGTGTAGCACAGAAAGCTGCAGGTACACACACACACACACACACACTGCAAGCTTTAAAAACTGGACCTGTATGCGTGCGCTCATGTTCATGTGTGCGCGTGTATTCTTGCACACGTGTGTGTTGCTGTCAGCATAATCGAGTCTTTCGCCCAGACAATGAAGCCCGACTGGAGGCCTAAGTCTAATAGCAGCACTTAACTTCAATCCACCACAGGAAGTTGGCTCATCTGCACGCGTGTATACACACACACGCGCGCGCACACACACACACACACAGTCAGTCCGTCGCTGACAGCCAGTGGATATTTGTTGGCGACACCGTGGCTGCAAGGCTCTTTACAGCTTAGCGGCCAATTGTTGTTCACCCAGATACACACATAGACACACACACACTCCAACACACACACACACTAAGAGCTTAGAGCTTCAGTTGTTATCCTGAAAGGCAATCCTGATCCCTCTGCTACACAGTAGGACAGACACACATAAAAAGAGGAATTAGTGCGGTCTGACAGCTCACTATACCACATTGCATTTAGTGTGTGTACGTGTGTGATGGTGGCAATTATGTGTGTGTTTTGGGAGGGTGCGTGCACATGTGGATGCATGTGTGTAATCACTCGCAGACTTTGAATAGTATAGTGAGGAGTCTATGAAGAGGATAGCAGAGGTTTAGCGTTCGTATAGTTTGCAGACATGACAGAGGAGAAGTGGACAGAATTTCAGTTTATCTTCTTTCACCAGCGTGTTTCATCACTTGTGTTTTTCCATCCGCATATCAGCGAGTGATTGATTGATACTGCCAAACTGCATAAGCAGCAAGATAGCGTGTTTGAGGACAACCTGATCTCTTGTCATTCACGTCAATTTCCTCACTCTCCAGGAAACACTTCGATGCTGATACAACGGTGCCGAAAACCCACAAGTGCGTCCACAGCTGCACTCTCCTTTCATAAAAATGGAAAGAGACCAAAATAATACTCGTCGAGAGCGGCTTTGCCTTGCGTGTTAATAGTTGGCACTGATGCAGCACACCTAGCGTGCACAGTCCACAGCAAAAAATGATATTAAAGACTTAAATTGTAGGGATAGATTTAGAGAACAAGGGTACTTCTTAGCCTCACCACAGTCACCTCCCTGTTTCTAAACCAGGATTTTAAGGATTAAACAAAGTGGTGTCATTCACTCTGGTGATATCTGGTACCAAACAATCTCTCTATCCTTTTTAAACCTTCTCAAAACAACTATCACACATGCAATGTGCATTACTGGTATTATACAGAACAATAACCATTCTTCATGCCGTTCCAGATTCTGGAGCTTATTCCACCTCTGCATTCAGTCACTCAGCAATCACACTATACGCCTTTATATTTTAAGGCATTTGGCTGAGTCAATGAATTATTTTGCCCAATAAAAGACGAACTGAGGACAATAAACCTGCACTAGTTGGAGGTAGCACAGCAAGCTAACACTTCTCTGATATATTATCACCTTATAAAGTTGACGTGGCGAACAATATAGCAAACAAATTACTATTTACACATATAGACATCAGCATTTATTAACAATAGCATAGCTTGTGTCCAATGTACTATCCTTTGAGCTCTCTTATGGTCTCCATCGACTCCTGAGGGAAATGTCTGGCTCCTCGAGTGCTAAATGCTACACGAGCTAACTAGCTACTGGTTGCTAACTTTGCCTGCAGTGGTTCCAAACCTGGGGGTCAACCCAAAAGTTAAGAAGCCAAACAGGTTGCAAAGTGGTAGTTAAATATTATATTTTGGCAGGCTATTTTTCATGCTTAGCAGAAGGTGCAGTTGATTCAATGCTGGGAAAACGTCATGTCATTATACAGAAGCAAAGCGCTCTGAATAACAGGCAAATATATTTCCATATCTGATTTTAGTTTTCTTCTTATTTTGGCCAAATTTGCAAACCAACTTCTCCTTTTTCAGGTGCCACATTCACCTGGGTGACATCATGCAACGCTCTACCTGAATAGTGTTATTGAGATCCGGATCAAATTATTCAAATTGCGGCAGAAGGAAGGAGGGTAAGGGCATTTGCAAGTCAAATCTGCACAGACATAACTGGCGCTGGGAAAAGAAATACGATACCGCAGAGTATAACACAAGACACGCTAAAATCTACTCAGCTGTGAAGAACGGGAAGGTGTAAAACCTGTTCTGCTAATGCCCGTCCTCCTAACTGCAAACTGACCATCAGTGTGTGCATTTTGAGAGCGAGCCAGTGAAGAGCTCAGAGGAATCACAGGGTGATATTACTATATATGTCTCCACTGTCATCCTGCCGTTGTAAGCTGGAGATTGGGCAAGGGGAGGGGGGCTATGTGAGATCATGTGGAACAAAGCTGTGGAAGAAAAAGATATGATCAACCTGTGTGCCATTCAGCTCCATTAAAAACAGATTTCCGCCTTTCTATGGCTCGAACTTAATGATGCGTTGGGTATGTCTTGGAGGTTAAAAGACTGTAACTAAGACGGGCTGCAGTGAACTGAAATTCACCGTTAAGTGTGAAATACTGAAATACACTTGAGACCTGCAGGCATGTGTTTGTATTTAATTGAATTTCCCTTAAAGTAGATTCTAAGAAAGGTCTACCTGGAGCATAATTTCTTTTTTTTTAATGGTTTTGTTTTGACAGGAAAGTCAGTGGCAAAGCCGGTTACCGCTTTCAGCTTTAGTAAACGATGATATGGTGATCGTATTTTTATTTTGGCCTGTTACTTGCACAGAGGAAGACAGGAATTCTGTGTTTTTTTCTGGGGAAAATATCAGCAGAAAACCTGGAATTATTAGAAATGAGTTAAACCAGATCCATGCTACCCACTGACATATAAAGAATGGACTGCGTCACCAGCAGGTTTCCAAAGAGCCGTTTGGAGGCTCAAAATCTGTGGTGCATTTTAACATGGGGCCTTATGGAGACTGACTTGTTCTGTAGCCAGCCTCAAGTGGACATTCGAGGGAACTGCAATTTTTGGCACTTCAACACTGGCTTCACTTCACAGCTGCAGATGTTGAGGCTTGATGCCACCACGTAACTGCAAAAGATTGGAGACTTGGCACCATTTAATTCGATTAGCCCAAATCTTAATCTTCATATAATGGCAATGGATGGAGCGTGCATCACATTTTTTGGCAGATTTTCTGCAAGTTTGGTTAAAATTTGCAGTAAATTTAAATCTAAACTTGACTACAGTCACATGGTTGTTCATCAAAAGTTGTGCACTATAGTTGCTCTGCTGTATTGTATGTGTAAAGAAAGAACGCCTCCGGACAGGTGGATAAGATGGTGCTCATCTGCATTGCATCCTGAAAGTGGCAACCTTCTTGTGTTAGATCAGCGTTACATTCAGAGTGTACGTGAAGTCGAACACTTAGATACTGTGGCTTTAGACTGCTGTACTTGACAACACGGAATGACTCGTTATTTAGAAGCGCCAACCACAAAATGCGTGCATGTACACGTTGCAAAGGAAGTGGGGAGATGCAACCTCTGTCACACTTTAGACACACTGGTGAGAAGTTATAGTTGTCGTTTATCAATCTGGGATTTTTTTTTTTTAAAAATCATGTTAAAGCTGATTGTGGCTTCTTGTGAATTCGAAAATGTGACGGTAAGTTCAGCATCAGGGTGTTTCTTGGTTAAAATCTGAACCTCACTTCACGATGCTCTGTCTGCTGGAGGAAATTGATCTCTTGAGCCTGTCAGGCAGCTATGAGAGTGCTGCGAGGCACGGGATCCTGTTACCATTCACAGGTGCGGCACGCTGACAAGCCGATGATGACAGCCGAGCCGGGCCGAGCCGAGCCAAGGCGTGCGTATGTACGTGTCCATTATGTGCACACGAGAGCGTGTGTGTGTGTTTCCCCAGACTGAAGACAGAAATTTGTCAATGGCTGCAGAGATTGTCGGCATACCTGGGATTCCTCTGGATTCCAAACAACCAGTGACAAGCCGGGAGGGAGAGAGAGGCTTTCTGCCAAAGTTATCCACTCTGCAACAGGCACAGGTGCAATATTTCACAAGATAAAGGATCCTCTGTTTAGGGGAACATGCCGCTTTACAGCCATGATATATGGAGAATATTTAGAGGCAGCAGGGACGTGCAGTTTGGGGATGTCGATGTGCCAACAGAGCAAAATGATCATGAATAACGTGGAGGGGTACAAAGCTGTGAGGAAGAAATCCCACTGATGATCACATCTGGTTGCATTGCCTTAAATCATCACAGGATGTCAGAAATTCCACTTGTCAGTTGTCACTTGTGAATTATGCGCTTTATTTATGAGGTACTACCGAAAAAAAATTCTGGAGATGCCTTTATGAAAGGCCTTACTTCAAGCTGCGTTCATACCACAGTCATGGTTGCATGACGTTATTTAATATCAAACAGACTTTAAAATAAAATTTAATTGCAAGGTCACCATGAAAGAACAAATGAAATGTAAATGTACAGCCACTATGCCAGTGTGCCAGTGTGGTCAGTGTTGCTAAAGGGCATGACCCCGTACATCAATCCAGGATCCCGTACATTATTCAATGACCCTGTACATTACTCTATCACCCCATACATTACTCCATCACCCTAAAATGTCCCAATAATAAATCACTTGTGATACTGCAATGAGTGCTTTTTGTCCCGATAAAGTTCAGACAGGTTTAAAAGTTTAAAAACGAAGGTGCCGCTTGCAAACTACCAGGTATGTGTTTACAGAATTTAACCGTACGTTCCATTCTCTGATTCGCTGTCGGGCACGAGACAGAGATTGCCTCATTGCAGGGACCCCAAAGTCAGAGAAAACAAGCCGCACACTTAACATGTCATTTCACTGCGAGGCGTCCTAAGAAGTAGCGCTGCCGCTGGCCCCGAGCCAAAGGCAACAGAATTCCTTCAGCTTGGAATGCTTGCTTGATTAATATAGAAAACAGAGTCTCGCTTGAGCTCATTTGGTGCAGAAGTGTGGCACTTTCCTGCTAGTTAAGTTGCCTATCAAAATAACGAGCCATGTCTGCCATGAAGGGGGAAGAACTTGACCGTTTAAGGCTAGAGTGCTCAAACTAATGACTTGCTATTATCAGCTTTTAGATACAATTTAATTTAGCATAAGACCCCTTATAAAATCAGCTAATAGCTTCCTGTGATGTCTCAACTGCTCAAGTGTCCAAGGTCTCATGAACCCACCAACATTAAAATTGATTTTTCCTTGCACATGCTTGAATAGCACACATGGGAGTCCTTTAGGAATTTTCTGTGTGCAGGTGAGGGTATAAGCATGTATTTGGGAATCTTTGTGTTTGTGTGTGTGTGTGTGTTTGCCCAAAGAGGAAGTTCCTGTGGTGAGACGGCCCTAAGCTGAACACACACACACACACACCTACACACACACCACTGGAAAAGCTCTGGAAAACAACTTCCTGTGGTCACCTGCGCTCAATGACCCTGAAGAAAGAGACCCTTACAAACCAAAACTCACTGTCTGCCTCTCATACACACATACTGTACTGCCCAGGCTGTCGACATGGTTGTAGCCAGGCCTTGGCTGTGACACACAGGGAAAGGAGGATGAATGGGGCCCTCAGAGAAGCCTTAAGTGTGACGGGCTAGAGAGGGAGGGAATGCTGCAAAAAAAAAAAAAAAAAAAAAAAAAGACTCAACCCAGCAATCCTTTAAATCTCGTCAACATCTTCAAACAAGCATTTATTTTTCACTTACCTCTTCCTGAAACACAAAAAATATCTCAGAGTTTGGTGAGATAACTCCACCGCCTCTACAACAGAGGTAATTCATGAAACACAGCTACATTCCATTGACTAAAATCTGCATGAAGTTACTAAACAGAGTTACTACACAGCCGATTGCCTAGTCAGATTACATAAATTTCCCTTTTTGGCACAGGGCGCAGCCCATGAAATCATCATGCCTACTTGACTTTTGCTTATTTAACGCTGTTGGGTGGACTATAAGGTGTCCACCCCTGTGGGCAGGTTCAGTGGCTGCATTCAAGACAGAAAGCCAAAGTGGTTGTGTGATGAATTCTGTATTTTAAAAGAGAAGAAGCCAGGACATTTTCACATTCCAAGAGAAGATCATATGCGTCTGTAAGCCCCAGACCTTTTTTGTTTGCTTTAATCAGCTCAGACTATCATTGGCAAGCTTGCAAATTAATGATTGTTTGATGTTATTTAACACTATTGGGCTACTTCTCTTAATGCGGGTACAATAATTATTTTCGTACAATTTGAAACATTGAAGTTTGCAAAGCCGTGTTTCAACCATTTATTCATTTCTGTTTCTGGTAATGTTGTACATAGCTAACTGCTGAAATACAACAGTTTATAAATGACTTTTAGCTAAGTATTTTAACTGTTTATTGACTTTTAGCCAACCACTTTAACTATATCCATTACTATTAGGTTAGGTTATGTTATATAATATCCATTCCTATTAGGCAATGTTGTATATAACTTTTAGCTAGCTATTTCATCCATTGATGCAGTACTAGCAAACAATCTATTTCAACTGTTTGTAAATTACTTTTAGCTAACTATGTTAGGTCTATTGTAGCCAGTTAAAGAAATACATTTACATTACTAATCAGCATTACACCCATTTGTAATTTTCCTCCCAAACACTAATGTGGGTATTTTTCTCAATATCTCCACCCAGAGTAAAAGTACCCCAGGTTGAGAATCACTGTGCCATATTGACAGACTGTGCGAGCTGCAGTGAGTCACTCTACCGTCATAATGTGTGATGAGCTGACAGTGAAGCTACAGTCTGTGTCAGCTGGCAGCAGGCTGACAAGGTGTCATGTTCAAAATGGATACGCATAGAAAAAAAAATATGAGAAAGATAAGGGCGTGGATCAAATGGTGGCTTCATTTGAGGACAGTTTGAGTTAGCAGGTTTCCATTAGATTTTGGGAGAGGTAATGAAGCCCGTACCCAAATTTAACTTTAACTAAGGCATTTCAAGCAGGTGGTACAATAGATGACTGACAGTGCTATTCCAAAAGGACATATGAACATGACGCATTCCTATAATTGGAGAGACACCACTTGCTGTGCTGTCATTGGTGCCTGTTGGCTGAAACGTTCAGTTTTCACCTTAATTATCAACCAAATTCAGTTTCAGTTCAATTCAGTTTTAGAGAAAATCACACGACTCTCAAGGTTGCAATGCAAATTATATGTTGCATAACTGTGTGGAGAGCAAGGGCGAGGGGAGGCTGGATTCAGTACAGCTCTCAAGTGTCCTCTTGATTGTTATTCCAGGTGAACGTCCAACAGGACCGTGGCAGGGAATGACAATCAACCACCGCTGTGAGTTGTCTGTTACAGGACACGATGCAAAAAGCCTCGAGCAGATTCAAGAACAGTTTGGCTGGCACATATTGTCAACACTGTTGATGGAATGTGAGACTGAGCATGGGGCAGGCCAGGGGGCACTATACCCGTCAATATTGTCACTGTGATAACTATAATAAAAGAAATGTGAGCGTACAAACTGAAGTTTCATCAACATGTCATCATTTTTAAGTTGGAAAACAGAGAGCCCGAAAGATTGGCCTTTACACACTCACAGCCAGCTTCCTCTGAGACCCCAAGCTGGCCTCTCACCTTGATGTTTGGACACAGCAACTTTGACATCAGGGCAGTCAAGCACTATTTGGTCTTTGGTGCCTCGGGGGAGCAGCACTGTCATTTTCGAAGGCTGGAGAGACGAGCGAGGACAACCTTTTCCTGGTCAACCACAAAAAGACTGCAAGGTGCTGCTCGACAGGAACACTTGCAAAACAAGCTGTGGGCAAGGAGTATGAAAGGTGAGAGCATCTAACAGGTGGGGAATGACTGATGTGTTGCATTATGGGAATTGTAGGATACAGTGTTTCTAAAGCGCAGTGTAGCTTGACTTCTGCAGCAATGATTTTGACCATTGCCTTTAAGCCTTAATGTTATTTGAACAGGTGAGTTCTATAAGGCCACCACTTCTGTAGCCAGCCTCAAGTGGCCTTTTGAGGAACAGCAGTTCTTGGCGCTTCATAGGCACGGAGATTGCTGCTTGGTTACAGCCAATGTTTGCAGCGGCGTTTCACTGAAGATGGACAGATGGCGATAATGCACCGAGAAAAGTAGCAATGCACATAAGATGAGGCAGTGAAGAAGAAGAAGTCATTAATCAAGAGCAACGTGATTGCTTGTTAGGTCTCAAGGATACAAACAATGCCTTTTGGTACCAGGCAGAAGCTACAAAGTAACTCCTCTGCTAACTAAGCTAATATTTGACATGTCAGTTTGAATTTCGCATTAAAAGGCTGCAATACGCCACAATGGTGGGTGCATTTGATAGCAAGACAGGCAAGATAAAAAGGTGCAACCGCTATCTTGGCATGGTCTTCCAAATATCATGTGTGTATAATGGCTGTTAGCCAAAGAGTCATTTCAGGCCTGTTCTTCATAGGCAGAGGAATACTGTCTATAATCTTATTTTTGTTGGCCTCCCCATAATCCCCTCTGTGCTAAAGAGGAAGTCACTTATCAAGGATCTGGTCAACCTAAGCTTCATGTTACTGCCTCTTTAACCAACCCAATATCCTGAGTGTGTGTGAGTGTGTGTGGACGTGTGTGTTTTCCATGTGTTTCTTGGAAGGAGGCGGACTACAGCTCCTTCATGTTTAGACTCAAACAGACACACACGCTGCCGTAGACACACTCCGTGCACACAGCCGTGCACTCACACAAACACGTGTGTGTGTGTGTGTGTGTGTGTGCGCACACAGCACAAACAGACACACACACACACACACACACAGACTGCTGCTCTTTGAGGCCACAGAGAGCGAGAGCAGCAAATGATCGCCGTAAAGTTTGCTGTTGCTATCGACAAAGCAGCCTCTGTTCTTAATTTTGTGCCCCCCTCCACCACCGCCGCCGCCACCTCCACCACCACCACCACAGACGCCCCCTCGTCCTCACCCCCTAACCACCCCCCCGCCTCCTCCTCCCACGCATTTCATGCCTTCTCCTTCCTATATCCCTCTCCCTGCCTCTCTTCTGTCTCTATCTCAACCCACCGCCTCCGCCAAGCTCCATCCTCTCTCCCTCTTCTGTCAGCCGCCTCCTCCTCCCTTTCCCTCTCTCCGCTCTCGTCCTCTTCATTCAGCTCACTCCCCTCCTCGCATTTCGCCAAGCTCTGTTGTGTGGCGAGCAGGAGCCGAGACTGCGGCAGAGGGACCATTTTGATGTGTGACTGGAGTAAGGTGTCACGGAGGGAGGGAGGATGTTAGGGGAGTCAGCGTGAGGCTCCCAGATACCTGCAGGGTGCAGGTGATGGTGTCTGGGTTTTGACAGGCTTGTCCTTGTAAACATCATATTCAGGAATCAGTCTTTGAAAACCTGAAGATTCTAGTATAACTACTAATAGAAACTGATGAAATGTGGCATGTAAACACCTGAACCAGGTTTTTGATTACTGTATGTCAGCCGATGCTTCCTCAGCTCGAGTTAAAAGATGATTTTCATTATTGTAAAATCATCTGAAAACCAGAATCATGGTGTTTTTACTTCGAATGAGCCTTTTATATCTACAGATGCCTGGGCTGCTGGTCCATGGCGGGGTCCGCCATGTTTAGCGACCATGATTTACAGTAGCCCAAAAAGGACAAAGTAAACACTAGCTCTAGATACAGCTGTACTTACTGTACCTTTAATTCATAAAAGAAACACTATGAAACAATGGTCTACCAATAAAATGAATGGGAAAGTCTGACAGTTGTGATGTAGAGGAATGTTTCATACTTTTCTAACAACACCAGAGCAGCAAATACTAAATGTTAAATGAGTTAAATGCTAACATGTGCTGTCCAGCTGAGGCTTTTGGGAACATCATTGAAGTCAGACAGCTGTTATGAACCGTCATCTCTCCAACGTATTGAGTTCATGTCAGCGCGCAGCAGCAGCAGTGGAGTTTAGTAGCAGACTGTCTTCTTTGTGATGTGGAACATAAATGGTAAATGTCACCCTTTGATGTCATTCCCTCAGAATCGAAGAGAAAAGGCTTTTTTAATCGACTTGCCTTTCAAACGTTCGGAGATTGTACAAGAGAGAAATCCATTGTAGAACAAAGAGGGAGGTTGACTGTGCAAGCATCTCTAAACAGGAGGCATAAAATACTGCAATCAGATGAACAAAGGAGAAATGAGTGCTTGTGCTTTCAATGCCAAAATACGATTTATATAACTGATATGTCATGAATAGTTACTTTCTTCAGTAGCCTCAATAAGACTAAAATAAAACACTACGCCTACACCTAAGAGTGTGCAACAGTTCACTTCTTTAGTGGATGATGCAGGAAGGAATTTATCTATTGAAACAGAGTAACACAGGGCAGAAACGTGTACTATAATGCATAACAATTTACCTATACTATGTTAACTGACAGCATGGATAAACTGAGAAGGGGTCAAAGTCAGTGGACAGCTGAAAAGTGATCATGAAGGCCGCCGACCTCGGCTGATGAAGGCTGTGGGAAGCAGCTGAAAGCTCTCTTCTCTGTTAGCAAAGAAAGCTACATCTCAAGATTTCTGTAATAACAATAAAAACAGGTAAAAATAGTGATGAAGCCATGCAAAAATTATGAGTCAGCTCTAAGAAGCATTTTAGCAACTTTCAGCTCTTTGTTTTGGTTCTTTCTTGCTCTTATCGCTGCTAAAAAAAAAAGGTTTTTGGCTAAATCCACTCTGGTACTGGCCAGGTACTGTACAAACATGTACAGTTGGTTTGTCAAAAATGATCAAGACAAAGTTAGCAACTAGCTACTGAATATGTTGGAGGATTTAGCAGCTAAACAAGATGGTAGAGACCAAAACAAGAGCTAAAAGGAGACAGAGACAGAGACACGTTTACAAATAAATACTAGACATGTGACGTTGCTCTCTTGTCTACTGGGTGTGTAAGAAGGCAACTGTCAACTAGCAATAAAAGGTATAAGTGCAGCTTTAAGTGTTGTATTAAATATGACAGGCTGTTTAAGAACATGCGAGATCTTTCTAAAAAGATTGACTTGTTATTCTGGATAGTCTGTGATGACATTTGGATAGAGAGTGCATAATTAAACGAGCATTTATTGGGGACAAAAAAGGAGGGAAGTGAAGGAGATAAAGACAGAGGGTGAAGTCATCTGGCTGGATGCATTAATTGATGGATCCGGGGGAAAAACGGGGGGATGAGCAGGGGGGAGATTGTAGGTCAGAATGTAAAGTTGGAATTAATTAGGGCCCATTGCGGGGCAAATGAATGGCTCATTGTTATCAGGGACAGACAACGAGGAGGAACAATCTGGGCTTTGTGCTCCGTGTTCACCTCTCCGTCCCCCTTCTTTCTCACTGAGCGCATACATGGAGGATGCAACACAAAGAGGGGAATATTTACATCATGAAAACAGGATTTGATCATAAAACTCCTCTTTTCTCCAGCACTACGTGATAAAAACTCATTTTTCTTTTAAACATTTTTAACATAGGATGAGCAGAGAGAGCTTTATCCAAAACACAACATACTTCTTTAATATGATAATTCATATTAACACCCCAAATGATTTGCACTGGTGACACATGTACATGCTTCTGTTGTGCCGTAATGTATATGAGCTGTAGTGAGACTGAGGGCTCTGTTTGAACTCAGCAGAGGGGAGAATGGGACAGGCAGGTGGCTCTTATCTCTGGAAGACCACAGCACGGGGACACTCGCTGCATTGTGTTCTCTCTCTCTCTCTCTCTCTCTCTCTCTCTCTCTCTCTCTCTCTCTCTCTCTCTCTCTCTCTCTCTCTCTCTCTCACTTACACACACACACACACTCTCACAAGCGCACTCGAGCGCAGGCCGGCTGGCTCGGTACCAACCATCTGCTGTGGAGGACAGGAGCCTTCCACTCTTCAGTGGTGATGTATGGTGTCTGGCTGCTACTTGCCACCTCACCCCACAGTCACAAGTTCAACACTTCATCATATAGAGCCACAAGTGGGTCAAACTCCGGCATTAATTGCTTTGAATGCTTCGAGTGCTTGGAGTGCATGACTTTGTACGCTTGCTAAGAACTACCAGAGTTTGGAAGTAAACTTTAAAGAAAATCAGTATCATAAACGTTGAGTCTGATGGTGGTTTCTAACTCTCTTTTGTGCTGATTACCAGTTTCAGAGAGCAGAGGGGAAAAATTGATTCTATTTAGACTATATGGAGCCTATCTGACTTTAAAACAAACATTATTAATCCTTAATCTATGATTAGATAGCCTCCGTGTAGAGGATCTGATCAAGGGCTCTTGGATAGTAAGTCTTTCTGCCTCTGTCGCTGAAAGGCTAGCTCAGGCCATCAAATGTTGCAGCAATCGCCATGTGGCTGTGTTTAATTGGAATGAACCGCAATGAAACAATCAACTGTTTCAGTTATTTTACTGATTTATGGGCTTTCACAATGTTGGTGCTTGCTACCCAACGGAAACGTCTTGGTGTCTCTATTTTGCAGCTGAGACCGTGAGCCAGACGCTGATGCAGAAGATGGGCACACGAAACCGACCAAGACAGAACACAAGTCAGAGTTTAATCCACCTGGATAGAGCTCAGTTTCAGTGACATTTCGGGCTGACTTTGAAGAGGTTTGACCGGTCTGGTCATCAGATTGGCCATAGGCGTGTTACGTCAGGTTGCGTTTCTCCCAAAAAAAAGACAGTGCCTCCATTGAAATGAAAAGAGAAACCTGTGTTTTCATTGCAGTGTCAGATTTGGTCTGAGTCTCATAACTTTTCCTCTACCATGAGGTTGACCTGTCTGTACTTTTGGTGAAATTGCTACAACTATTGAATTCATGGTCCCCAGAGGACAAACCTTTCACTTTCAGTGTCCCATAAGTTTTTCTCTTGTCGTCATCTGGTCAAGTTTTCTCCCGTTTCTAACTGTGCAGGAGGGCTGAGGTGGTATTCAGGAGACAGAGACGGAGAGGTGTTGGGACGGCTTCGGAGAGAAACGTGAGTTGATTGACAGGGATTTGACAAAGATTTACCACTTTCCTACTTCTGATGCAACCAGGTTCAGATTTATTTGTTCTGGCTTTAAAAGATTGCTCTTATTGACTCCAGTATCGCATTCAATCTCAGCCATCTGCTAGCGAATTGGAGAGCATTTTCCAGTAAGTGCTGTTTATTCCTTTCCAACTAATGAGGATCTATGCATCAGAGAGAATGTTAGACAACCTTTCCTCCCCATTGACATCTTGATAAGTGGAAAATTGGGCCTGGAAATGGAGCTGGAGAAGGTTTACGGAGTCTCTCCACCCTGCATAATTGCAGCCTCGAAGCTGGCCGTAATTAATCTTTGAGAAAACTTGTCAAATTATTAATAGGGCCCTTAAGTGATGGCCTTGAAAGGAGGCCACTGTTCGGAGACCGAGGAGAGGGAGCGAGAGCTTTTGGAGGGGCTGTTTACTATGAAAATACGAAGAGGTCGCTCTCCAGGAGTTCCACGACTCCACGTGTCAAGGCTCTCCACACATGAAGGAGTTAAAGGGAATGTAGGCCTCTCCGGAAACCAGAGAGCTCAGACTCAAAACTTGAAATGTCATCAGGTATAAAGTGAGCTGCTCTGTAGACACTAAATGGACGACTGATTTTTGTCAGCGCACCAAGCAGTCTTTGGGAGTGAGATGTTCACGATTAGATATAAATAAGAATTCTTAACATCTCTGTTTTCCAGCACATAGGCGACATTTCACCCTCTCTGCCCCTCACCCCACCACTCGCCCCTGGTGAACACAACGACCATTGTTTTCACCAACTGGCCACCTCACACCATCCCTTTCACAATTTTGCATCTTTGCAAACCTCCTTATGTAGCTGTGTGCAGGATGGCTAACTCCATTCACACCTGCGGGTGTTTGATTTATATCTGTTAGCACAGTGTAATGGAAATTATTTCCAGGGATTTGCCACCGCAAAAGGAAACAAGAAGCTACACGCTAGTGGCTCCTAGCTAAATGCAGAAGCTAACATTCTCAGTGATAATGCTGTTTAGCAAGTATATTGTTGACCATCTTGGTAGCACTTTGACATGCTAACATTAGCTAGTTAGCATTTTACCAAGGAGCTACGGGAATATCTTAAGAGCTGCAGGAATTTGGTTAGAAACTAATGCTGGACAAATCAGAAATTTGAACCAGTGATTGCACTTGATTAAAAGTGGATCAGTGTTCAAATTCACCATCCGGGGACCATGAATGTGTGACTTCAATCTTATCAACCTAGAAAAGTCAAAGTCATTTGAGTTCATCCTCTGGGAATCATGAACATCTGGAGCCCAGCTATTTGATTTTTTTTGGGATATTTGTGCTGAGATATACCCTCTGTGGGCCATGAATGCCTGAACCAAATTGGATGGGTTGTCATGGAGATGAGATATTTCACTAAAATAAAAGATGTGTCTACCTGATTGTGGCACTAGTGGAAAGATAAGGGAATCACAAAGGTCCATCCTCTGGGGACCACGAATGTCCAGCTCTTAGATAGATTGTTGTTAAAGCAGAATGAACAAACATGAACATGGGGCTCTAAATACCATCATTTTCAATCTGACCAATGATAGTAATGTATCACTTCACATCCCATTGATTTCCCATTAGATCATATATTGCCTTTACAACTTGGAAGCATTCATGTGTTTAGATTTCCCATCAGCATTCATCAGTTTTAACATGAAAATCAATCAGGAGGGGGCTGCAGCAGGTACTGCTTGCCTTTTTTTGAGTTGTTCAGTAGTGTAACTGAACAACTCACACTACTGTCTGCTACAGTGGGCCGATAATATACTCTACAGTCAATTTCATATCACTCTCCGTTGTTATTGTTGCTGTAAGCATGGAAACTAATTACATGCTTGAGCACAGTTCTTCTATTTTCATAAAGAAAGAAAATTGAAGTAAAACATTAAATGAGAGAACCAGGCTGCACACTGAAAATAAGAAACAAGATTACTTGTATGTGACTCCAAAGGACACAATCCTTATTGACAGTTCTTCAAGCGTGAAACTCCAGAAGATAGTGCAGGTTCAGTCATACTGAGAGCATTTCTTTATAAGTTTAAGTTTATCATTTGTCAAAAAAATCATGGTTTAAAATCTTTTTGGCCCTAACTGTGGACACTTAATACATCTTATAACTTGTTTTTTTCTGCCTCAAATCTTCATCCTCCTGTAGACTGGCTGTGTCATGTGACCTCTGCAGATTAATGAGTGGTTGCGTTGTGGTATATTATTCCTCAACTAGCAGACCAGGTGGCATCCGCAGGAGAATGTCAATATTTGCTGACGTTGAGCGTGTACCAGCGTGTGCACGTGTGTGTATATTATAAGTGCTGTTCCAGAAACACAGCGCTGCATGGGAACAAGGGATAAATGGTGCAGAAGTCAAACAAAACGGAAAAAAAGACATTGTGTTTGTTGTTCAGTCTGGCTCTAACAGCTGTCTTCAAGCAATGAAATATGACATTGGGTGACAGAATCGGTCAGGATATTGGCGCAACCTGTGGTTGTCCATGGTTGGCAATATTAGCTTAACAAAAAGTCATTTGTTGCACATGGACCTGAACTATACACACACACCTCAACCATATTCTTTGAAATGAAGAACAAAGTTTTTAGCAATGAAAACAGTTTTTAAGACCCAACCAGACACTTGTGGTATTACTTTGTCAGCTACTACGACCCACAAGCTAATAGTCAATTATTATATAAGTTTGCAATTAGGCTGAAATCATATTTAATTGGATAAAAGTATGTGTATAGCCCCAAGTTTAACACAAGTCATCAAAAGTATTTTATAGGGGGGAAAGTTCTTTTCGTGGCATATTTAGCACATAATAAGAGCAATGAACACAGAGATACACAAGTAGATTGTTGGAGTTCTTTTATATTTCGTTGTGCCTTTAAAAACACGAGTCAGATCCTATTTTTAGTCACTTTTCGAAAGTATTTTGGTACCAAATGGCTGTGGTTTGGCGCACAGGATAATACAAAAAAAGTTTAGACAATTCCAGGAAAGAACTGATGTAAACTTTCTTTTCCCTCAGAGTTGTGCCAATGCAGGACAACCCACCCACGAAGACTTACCCCACACATTCATTGAACAATATTTGGTCTAAGATTTTGGAGAGATCTCCACATCCCATTTACAAATTCCTTGTTCTTTTAAAGATATAACCTTTTAGGCCACATTGGAGCTGGCGTGTAATCTCCCCAGGTTTCACGTTTGTGGGAAATGCCCTAAAAATCCCTGTGTATGTGCTTTTGTGTGTCTTGGGAGGGGTGCGTTGTGTGTACGTGCAGGCTTGTGAAATGTCACAGTTTCATGCTTGACATTCGACAACAGACAGGTACGTGTCCTGGAAGCCTTTCCAAACCCATTCTTCCTGTATATATAAAAGATGCCCCGAAGGCCCTGCTGTTTGGAGTGACTCCTGAATGTAGGAGGCGTGTGTGTACATGTGAATGCCAAAAGCGGAACACACAGCTTTTCTGTTCTTCCGCAACACCGTGTTTCATGCCCACTTGAAAGCCGCGCTGCCTTGTGCCAAAGAGATTACATATTTCCTCACCTACTGCCATGGGGTTAAGAAGCTTTGCTCTTGTGTGGGTGACTGCTGTTGTGAGTGAATGGAGGGCTCTGTAGGTGTAGGTACACACACAATTATTTATAAATGACATAAGGTCTTTGTGTTTTTGACTTGAATGACATATAAAATGGTTTTTCTATATAAATTAGAGAGAAAATTAAGAAATAATCTGGAACACACTTTTAAAGGAGCAGTACAACCATTCAAACTGGAGCCAGGACACAGTTAGCTTAACTTGTTGTTGCTAGATTCAGTTTTTATACAGATAAAACAAGCAACATAACGTTAATTAATAAGGTGGCTCTTAATATTGATTAGGGAGGTTTAGAGCTACCTCTTTCTCATAGCTTCAAGTCTTTATGCTAAGCTAACCATCTGCTGGCTTCAAGCTTCAAAGCTATCAGGCACATAACAAGTGCGGAGACAGTTAGCTTAACTTTTTGTTGCTATATTTCATCTACCAGGTGTCCTCAAACTTTCCCTCCTTTCTCCATCATGCGACACCTGTTCCCACTTCCCTCATCTGCTCTGCAATTACCTGGCCATTCCCGCCCACCTCCTGTTGCATCTTATTCTCTAATCATCCACTGACTATATATACCAGCCCAGTCTTTGCTCTCTTTTCAGTCAGTTAGTGTTCATGGCTGTGTCTGAAATCAAGAAGCTTTCATCAGTCGTTGCAATGCATAAGAGTAATTGGTGAAAATCGTGAATATACAAATTCGTTGCACTTTGAGACAACGCTAAAAATGAATCGTGGTCAATAGTAAACAACCTATTTGACAGTTCTCCGGCTTCAGAACGTCATCATTTCTTTACATATGGAGCTCACAGTGTTTGTGTTTCAATATATGATCGTATCACATCAGCGCCTGTCTATAATTATATGTGGTTAATTTCCATTGCGGTCTTATCATGCATAATTAGATAACCATCAAACCATTTTTTTTTTTTTTCCAGGAAGTTGGTCAACACAGGGCCACCGGTTACCAAGTAAATATTTCCACACGACTCAACATATCAACACAAGTTGTTTTTTATATTTTGGTGTCTGGACGAATAAATAAACACAATGTATTGCATTAATGAGTCAAATTTAGAGGTGCTGGCAGTTTGTAGAGCGCCTGTGAGCTGTTTAACTTTTTTGCTAAGCTAGTCAATTAGCTTGTGCTGGCAGCATAGTTAAGGCACAGGCGTGAAAGTGGTATCAATCTTCTCGTCTAACTCAACGACAAAGTAAATGGTGTATTTTACAAAATGTCAAACTATGAATCTTTGGATCCATACACCAACTTGTCAGACAAAATGTCTTTATTTGGCAAGCTATTCACCATTAAAAAAAGACACCCACACACCGGAAAGCTGCTAGGTGAGCATGGTGAAACACATACACACTTCACAAGTTGGTTTTAAACACACACACACACACACACTTTGCAGTAGCCAGGCAGCCGAGGCCCTCAGATATGCTGTTGACAGAGATTATCAGCACAGTTCCCTCTCTTGCTGCCTGTCGTTCTCTCTGCATGTGCGTTAACTTCAGGCTCGGGACTATATAAACCCTCGTGAGGTTCCACCTGGTCCGAATGACAGCGAGAAAGGATGAGGAGGACCAAGTTCGGAAACAGGAGAGGGCCTCATAAAGGGAAACGTTTGCAGACCGGAAGGGAGTTATGTAAATGGGTCAGTCATTAAGGCCTTCTAAAAGAGAGGAGGCCAGATTGGGGCCAGGGGCAGGCGGGTAGGCAAGTCGGGAACATAAACCCATTATGTGAATAGGCTTCTCTGTTCAATGTAAGCTCCTCTTTCTTTTTTTTCAAGGTTCAGATTTTGGTTTCGGGATGCCGTCGTCACTAAAAGGCCGAATATCAGGAAGAGGTGTAAACGTCCCAGAATATCTTCAAGCAGTCTTGCAGATATTTACTGCAGCAGCAAGGATTTATTTTTTCTTTTTTTACTTGACTCATCCTTTCAGTGTAGCTTCCCCCTGTGGACACTGATTGTTATTCAGTGTGCCTCTGCGTTACTGTGGTTTTCAGCTCCATCAACACCGCAGGCCTTCACACTTAATTCAGAAAACCTACGCAGAATAATGTATTGTTTTGCTAAGATGAAGCACATGTTTGACACCATTTGAACTGATCAGAATGTTTTTAAAAAACAGCCTGCTTCCTGTAAAATGTAACTGACATCCAAAATGTCAGTGACTATGAAAGAGATTTATGGAGAAAAGGAAGGTGTCGGTTTCCATTAATGATTTAAAATAAGTCGTGTTTAAACCCTTAGCCAGATCAGCAGAGCTGTGACATTTGCTGTTTGAAACTACAAAGTTAATTAGCCATCATGACATTCCTCTAGCACACAAAGGAGCGCTGTGTTTGACATTTCCATCACAGAGAGTTTTGACAGTGTGGTTATTTGCCGTCCAGACAACTGGAGAACGTGGAAAAGACGAGACGAGGAGCTGACCCAGCAGGTGTTGCGATAAGAAAATGAAAATTGTTAGCAAGCGAGCTTCGACTTTCAAGTGGGAGTCTGAACTTCCTCAGAGAAATGGGAATTCACCAGCATGACACCTTAACATGATGAATATTTAAAGGGGACAGATATATTAAAGGGAAAGTCATGCTGTAGTCAGGACAACCTAAACCAAGACCAGTCCAAGTCCAGAGTGTATCGAGACCAAGACTTTAAGGGGTTGAGACCAAGACCAGACAGTATATATCCTACTTAGGGAGCTAATATTCACTAAATCTCTTGGCCCATGCCTCGCAGCCTCGTCACTAAGCTCATTGCACGATTTGAAGACCGTGTTGTCTTTCGGACACTGCTTTGCAGACGGACTCTTTGCGGTACTACAACTTCAACTAGAGCAGAACGCAAATTTGTTATTGCATGCGGTTGAAATGATCCGCTATATAAAATACCACGTCGGATTTGTCGGTAGAACTTTGTAGCAGTTGGCTCGTGCTCATGTGGTTAAACCTTGATGTTTTTTAGGTTTCTGTGCCATGCAGGTGTTTCGCTCGATTTCTACAGAATGTAGACCAACTATTTGGTGGTTCTCCTGGTGGCGTGCCAATGTCGCAATGGTGGTCTTGAAATAAAATGTTGAGTCCTAAAAATATAGAAACTTCCAATTTCAGTTTGGATTTAAGGTCGTGGCCCGAAACCTCCTTTTCTGACAGCTAATTCGGTCTTTTGAAGTTCTCCTTTTGTCTTGACTTTTTCGTGTAGAACCCTGTGCAGTACCATGAATGCCTTTTAAGGAAACCTTTTTATAAAACATGAAATGAATCTATGTTGCAAATTTCTACTCTAAGATCTGTAAAGTAATGTTAAATCAGCACAGTCCTCCAATGTACAGTGTACGGCAGTGCAAGCTGCTGTCTGAACCAGTCCTGGCAGCTGAAGCTCACATAGCTGTTGTCAGCAATACAAAAAAAAAGAGGGGAGGGGGGGGGGGTGAGGCAGAGGAGGGAACAACATCCTGTGTCTAATGTGACACCTATCAAAACCTGGTGTATAATTCACACAGGAAGGAAAGAGCAACACCTGAGCCCCGTCTGTCAGGAGGCAGGAGACAGCTTGTAGCTTCAAGGATTTCACAGGCAACGGGCAAATGTGGCATGGCACACAGAGGCTCTTCTCACAGTATGAGCGCTCAAGTCTTGTAAGGTCATCAGTCCTTTTTCCTGATGCAGGAAATGTTCAAACTGGATCATCTATCGGGGCCCACTATAATGAAACTGCCAGAAGATGTCACTGTTGTCGATTACTCTGAGGTACAGAGGGCAACGGGGTGAATTGGATCTGGATCCCTGATTTTTAGCTTCAGTCTCGATAAAGACTGGTGGCTGCAGGAGCATGAAGATCACAGGAAACCTCATGGTACTCTCACTGCAAGGCACTTAACCTGTAAAATCTCCACTGGAGCCAAGTCTCAAGTTTTTAACTGAGCAGCTCCCATAGGTGAGGGGTATGTGGGCAACCAGTGCCTCCTTCTGGTCAAACGAGGAATGACTACATCCCCATGCCGGTTTTACTTCTAGCTATTTAGCCACATTAGCAGTGCGGCTCTGGAGATGACAATAGGTCTGTAGGTTGGTCTCCAGATTGAAATATGTCAGGAATCTTTTTAAATGGACTGACTGAACATTTTGGATGACTCCTAACAAGTCTGGCGATTGTGATAGCGCAACCAGCAGGTCAAAGTCCAAGCAAAGGAAAACGTCTGAACACATTCACGTTCCACAGAGGACGACTCCTAAATGACTTTGGGGATTCTCCTCTATTTCACCATTTGGTTTGTGTCTTTTTTGCTTGAAATGTCTTAACAATCACGTGCTGGATTACCATGAAAGATATTCATGTTCCCCTGGGGATGAATTTTGAGATCTTTGGTGAGCCCCTGACTTTTCTCTTTAGTTCCATCACCAGGTCAGATGTTCAAAATACTACAAAGTTATCTGTATTCCCTTTTGGCAAATGTTAGCATGCTAGTACACTAAATTAAGATGGGGAGCATGATAAACATTAGAAATGCTTAGCATGTTAGCATTTAGGTCAACGAGAGTTTGATTCTATGTACACTTGCCGACCTCCGACTTTGACTGGAACGCAGCATTAGTCTTGTTTACATGTAATTAATTCAAATAATAGAAAATACTGGCAGCTCTTCCAGAAGACATTTTGGTGATCGTTAGCAAAGGGTTTGAGTGATGGTAGATTGACACGTAGAAATCTGCATGTGCAGCTTCAGAAGAAAAAAAACTAGGCTGTATTTTGTATTTCAGCTTCAAGCTGATGTCCGTTGATGATTCTCTCCCGGCCCAAATGTAGTAAAAGGGAAAAAAAAGTTTCCATCTTGTGAGCTTTATCAGATACCTGTTCGCGTTTTCTGTTCCGGATACTAAGCTGATAACGGTTTCATCTGATGAACCTCACGCGTAGTTTCAAATAAAGTTTCCACTCTGGTTTTGAGAGTGTCTTTTTATCAGATCAGTTTATCTTGGGCCGAAACCGGAATGTTATTTTGAGCACAGTTTATCTTGTTTGGTGCAACCTCGAGCCGACAAGCGCGCCACTTAATGACCTGCTGATTTTTCTGCCCCTTAACCAGCGGCGTCTTCAAATCAGACTTTTAGACACGGGCAGCTGTGTAAGGAGAGAGGGGTCTAGTTAATAGCCCGAGGCACTGGGGTGTGAGGACACATTGATCTAGCAGAGAGCAAAAAGTACTCCCAGGGCAGCGCTAAAGAGCCCTCTGGCTTATATTTATCAAGCCCCTCCAAGCGGGACCGCTGAACTCGGATCAATGGTTAGGTCACACCACCGTTTAAACTCCAATAAAACTACAAGAGTGAAATGGGTCACAAATCATCACCGTAGCATAGCTGACTTTTAGAGACTTGGAACATAAAAATAAGATCATCAGGGAAACAGGAGCTTTTTAATAATATGGGAAAAGAGGCGCTAAATCATTTTACAATTCTTTGGCATCAAAGAGCCGTTCAACTTACTCTGGTCCTACGTAATCAGACTTAAACTACGTCAATCCTGCCTCACTGAGGTGTACCTTTGCCTCTAAACTCATCAAACTTTAACTGAATTAAACAAAATCTAAACTTTTAATACTTAGATTTTGGGTGAGAGAGGCTCAAGATGACCATAAAATTGCACACGCCAAGGAATTAAGTTGACTCACCTATAGAAGGACATTCTTGAGATGGAATGAGACTTTATGGTGAGAGCTTTGACCCAAATCAGGAAAGTGTGCTGAGCTGCTAATAGACATACTACAGCCCTACAAGCAGTATCTGCTGCCATCTAGTGGATTTAACGAGTGCCGACTGTACCAATATAGTCTCACTTGCCAGTGTCATCAGTGTTTGGGAACTTGATTTATTGTTCACGTCACCAAAGCACCCTTATTGTAGACAGTAAGGGTACAGTACAGCAATAACGATGTAAGCTTAATAAAACACACTTATCACAAGTGTTTGTTGCAATAAAAATGTTGCAAGAAGGTTTCTGTATTGTTGACCTGTTCCTGCACCTCAGGGCCTGTTGTCTATGCATGACATATGCATGAAAGTTTGTATCAAACGTCCTGGCACTCCGTCCGAAACAGGCCGAACAGAAGAACACACAATAACGTGGCGACTCTAGAAATGTGTTTTCTCTCAGAATCAGATTCACTTCGATGGAATTTGCGTTGGTGCAATAGTCCAATCAACAATTCATGATATCTCAACGTCTTTATCCGTGTCAGTGAAGATTTATTGCCGCGGTATTTCCAGCTTCACCTCCTCCGTCTACATGACTCTCCTTGTGGGTAAACTTTTTCTTTGTCCTTCGTGGCACAGGCCCAAATACCATAAAGAAGATGCCCCTGGGCACGGCAGAATTTTCAGGACATTTGTTACTTCCAAGTAGTTGTCGTTTGGAAGATGATTTTTTTCAGGTCATTTCTCCTTTATTGAAGTGTGAAGTGAAGGCCGGGGGAGATATTACGACTGAGAATGGCAAGTGAAGCTGGCTGAAGGACAGTTTCACGCTGGGCGCATAACGGCAACAGCGGGGTATGAGTCTGGTGATTGACTGGATGACGGTTGGGAAGTGTCGGTGGCTCAGACTTAAACGTGAACACAGGAGGAAACATTCTATTTCTATTCCTGTGTCTATTTATTGCCACAAATTCCATTTATTTATGTCTATGACACCTTTGGGAGTGATGATGTGAAGAATTCAGAGACGCGTGGATCAACTCTGTTATCTAATAACCTTGTTGGATCGTGGTTGCGTGTTAAAACGCTGACATAGCTCAGACACTGAGTGCAAAAAGACAAACGCAAAAACAGAATCTGACATAAAGCTGTCAGGCTGACAGGCTTTTTGTACTTTATTGGCATTGTCATTTGTAATTCCAGTTACGATAAATGCATAACAACTGTTTGAGGAGATGTTACAAGGGTTATCTTGATAAGACCAAAGACCAAAAACAAGTAATAATAATAAAAATAGTATGGCTGCCACCTTACTGTTTTATTTACAAAGAAAGAAATGTTTTTGTACTAGATTGATCCTAACGTTATCCCAGCCCGTACGGGTGGATAAATCATGCAGCAGAGCTTTAATTTTTTGATATTGCTGAAAGAGGCTTTAGTGGGATATGACCAGAGTCAAACAAAGAAAAGGTTGGGCAATATTGAAGCTGTCACAGTTTAGGCTAAAAGCGATGAAACAAGAAACACAATAACAATATTATCATTTTTGAAAAATAAAATGTGCAAATTATCCATTTGGGATGATTAAAAGATTCCAGTTAAAAACCTGGATGGCTATTTGTTTTTTTTTTTTCTACCCACCACACCAAGTTCAGAAGTTTCACAAATCATACTGTACAGAACTTTGTCCAGTCAGGCTCCATTTTCATGGCGCACAGGCTCACAGACAACTCTCCATTCACGCCGGACAGCATCGCTGGCACACGACAACACTGTTCTCAGTTCGTCACATCGTTTAAAAAAAAAAAAAAAAAGGTTTCGTCCACAGAGAAGCCCCCCCCCCCCCCTCTCACCACCCCAAAAAACCTTCTCACTCCGTGAAAAGAAGAGTGTCTAACTCTCCCAGAGAGAGATCCCGTGTTTGGGTTTCTCCAAATCATGCACCACATGCAGAACCAGTCCCGGTTTGAATTGGTTTTATTGCGTTGCGTTCTCCTCCGATTTAATATTAAAATGAATAAAAACTTTGTTGGCAAGTGTGTAGAGCGCGCACACACACTCACACACACACACGCGCTTAACTTTTCTGCTGTGCAGCTCGTACCCAAAGTTTAAACCTCACCCTGAACCTGATCTCCTGACGTCCGGTGACTGAACTACTCGACTACTCCATAATCACAGTACTTGAACATCCACGATTACAAAGAACTAAATTGCATACTTTTATTCCGAAGAGTTCTACTCAAAAGCGTGGCATGTGACAGCTACGGCGCCTTATGTGAAATGCTAATTATCAGCTCCACTTCCGCAGCACCAAAGCAAGAGACTCATGCGAGGCTGACCTCCCACGCAGCCCTGCCTTTTTTTGGGGGGGGGCACAACCAAGGAGCCTCCGTTGATTAGCTGTGTTCCTCGGGAGCTTACAGACTTATTTAGCAATCAGTGTTGGAGAAGCGAGGGGGAGAGAGAAGAGCAGTACATCGTGTTTCAGAGGCGACCGAGGAGGGAACTGTTGCGGTAAAACAAACCAATGAAAGAAAGAAGTTATCTGCAGCATTCTTTTCATTTTTCTTTGATTCAAACAGAAAATACCAAGCGGCGCAGCCCTCGTTTTTTAAAAATGTCATGACGGATGAACATTTTTAGTGCATAGGTCAGGTCAGCATGACTTTTCATTTAAAAGGCAAAGGGAGGTAAAAGTTTGTGCAGATTTTCTTTGGGGGGGAAATGAGGCTCATTTTACGAACTTTTAGCGACTGCCTTGGACATTTTCTTTAAGAAACGCTCCTGGTTTTTTGCTCAAAAAAAACACCTGTGTCCTGTATCCAGCTCAATTTTCTACCGATTGTCTGCCTCAAAGAATGAGATATTAATAGCTTCAAATTGTTCCGAGCTCCTCTCTGTGCTACACCACGTCTGGACGGCAGAAAAAGGTCAACAGGAGCTGAGTTGGGCTTAGAAATGCTGTACTCATCAGGCTGTGAGATATTTTTAGTTTTCACTAATGCGTGCACATTTGAGGCCCCTTAAGACTTCAGACTTCTAGAATCTGGTCTGTATTCACCCAGTATGTGAATACAGAGCCATGCTCTCCCACCGTGCCGCAACTAACACCTAATGCGTTGACGCTAGGGTTGCAAAGGGGTGAACAATGAAACAAAGTTAAGATGGGGAATTTTGGAAATATTCCAAATCAGAAACTCCATGGGAATTATAGAAATTTATGGGAATTAACTAGAAATTTAGTAATTTAAACAAACTGTATCATAAATAAAAAAAACAGATGTATTTAAATGTAGTAGTACGTTGAGTTTTTATTTTATTTCATCTGTGCATGTGCCAGTGTACTTCCATGAAAGTATAAGGCCAACCTTCAATTTTGTAAATTCACGGCGTATTCCCGTTAAGGGGATAGTTTGGGATTTTTGACATGAAGCTGTATGGCATCCCCGTCAGTAGTGTCGCGCGGCCACACCGACCTGTGGGCCGAGTTCTCGTCCAGGTTTGGTCAGCAACGAAAGTAGTCCGGCAGGTTTGCTGGGACACTTAAATAAAAAGTTTTTCTTCTCAAAAAAGCATGTGTTCAAAAGAGCGATTTATTTGCATCACAAAACCGATGTCCACGAAAAAGTCACACCTCGTAATCACTTGGCCCTACTTTCTCTCTCTTTGTATCTCTGCGCTGCTGCAAGTGGTTTAGTTTTGTTCGCAGACGAGGGCCGCGTCGGAATGGGACGCTTTTTAAATGGTGCCCCATTCCGACCCGGCTCTTCCGGCCCCACCAGGCTCTCTCCGGGCAGCCCAGCCCTCGTCTGTCATCTTGCGGCAGCGCAGAGATACAAAAAGAGAGAAAGTAGGCTCAAGTGAGGTGGGACTTTTTCGTGGACGTCGGTTTTGTGATGCAAATAAATCACTCTTTTGAACACGTGCTGTTTTGAGAAGAAAAACTTTTTATTCAAGTGTCCCAGCAAACCTGCCGGACTACTTTCGTTGCTGAGCAACCCGGAAAGAACTCGGCGTCGGTAAGCCGGTGTGGCTGTGCGACACTAATGACGGGGATGCCATCAGATTCACATCAAAAATCCCGAACTATCCCTTTAACGGGAATACACCGTGAATTTACAAAATTGAAGGTTGGCCTTAAACTTTCATGGAAGTACACTTGCACATGCACAGATAAAATAAAATAAAAACTCAAAGTACTACTACATTTAAATACATCTGTTTTTTTGATTTGATTTAAAAATCCCAAACTATCCCTTTAATGAAATCCACACAGCTGACAAAATTCCCAGAACCTTAATTAACACGTACATTAATAATTAACAATTAATACGGACCTATCAGTGGCAAGAATGGCAATGGCTAGAGCATTGGCAGATAAACTTAACCATTTTTATTTGATCAAACTTTTGGTTCTTGTGTCCTGCGTATACTACATGGAGATCTGGTTATGTGCAATGTTGTCATCTTCTTATTGTTTTTTTTTTAATGTTCCTTAAAAAAATATTTTAACATAAATAAAGTTGATCACAAGAAAAAAGAAGACTTAAATTCCATCCTGCATGATGCTTTTTAAATCTTCAGTTTGAGCCTCGGGGTGATGGAAACGAGGGCGTAAAAAAAACGCTACATCACAGTCAAAGTAAGACTTCAAAACACCCTGAACTTAAGACGACGGAATGGCTGCAACTCTTCAAGATATCGGAGTGAAATATGCAGGACGACAAACGCTCACCTGATTTTTATCGCGGACTTGGAGGGGAAATCTGAATATCAAAGCCTTTCTGCTTCCTCCATGTTTTCTATATTAAAATTCTTCCTCTCTTATTCAGTCATGAGCTGATAACACTGCTGTCATAGTTTGTTTGCACACCAGCGCAGCACTTCCTTTATCTGTACGCTTCTTCTCCCCACAATTTAAGACGCTTCGTTTAAATAAGTTTCATTGTGCTTTCATTCTGCAAAATATTTGATTTCTGGTTTCGTAGCGAGCTGAATTCGCCTCAGGTAACTGAAGTCATGCATCTCAAACGCGCCCCCAACTCTTCGGAGATCTGACATATATGCGCGATCCCAGAACAGTAAAGAGCTTTTGAATCAAAGGAAAATGAAAAAAGAAAACACAACAAAAACAAAGCCGGGGAAGAGACGTGATCATCAAAGACTTGTTTTTCGGCTCAGTTCAGAAGTAGAGGCTTCAGAGCGAGTCGTCTTATGCTTTTAATGAGACTGGTAACACTTTTCTCCCTACTTCTTTCCTTCATTCCTTCCCCCGTCTCCTCTCTTCGCTGCTCCTTGGTCAGGTCATTCGAGGTGGAGGGAAGGAACTTCACACTGGAAAGGAATGGTGATTGTGTGGAAACCTGCGAGAGATCGATCGTCAGGGCGAGCTGCAATATGTTACTTCTATTTCGTGATTTAGATGTTCACAGGCGGCTTTACCTTTTTGTTTTTTTTCAGTAGAGGAAGAAGAGGCGCGTTCTATGAGAGGTGGCAATATTCTCCGACATGTTGCGGACTTTAAGGTAGTTAACGAAACCCCTGAAGAACAGCAGGAGACCTGTGACGGGGGAGGGGGCAGAGGACGGGAAGGTTCACTTCACAGCAGCCTCACGGCGGAGATTCAACACTTGAGACTCAAAATCAGACTCAAAACACTCACCGAGCAACAGGAAGATCCACCACAGCCAGTACTGACCGTTGAAGTAGCCGGTGAAATAGTCTGAGAACTGGGCACAGAAAACAAGATATCATGATCCCACACCGGGAGAAATTCACTTGCCACAGCAGCTGATACTAACTCATATACAGAAAGAAGTCAGAGCTGCTGTTAGAGTCAGAGCTGTTGGAATGAAGGACCTGTGGCACCGCTCCTTCCTACATGATGGAGAAACAACCGCGTACGTACCCTGACGATGAGAATCCATTTGATGAGGGACAGGCCGAAGCCGCAGATGGCTCCATAGCGTCCTGCAATGGTGTTCGTCAGGCAGAAGGACAGGCAGAACCCGATCCAGTTGAACAGGAAGGCCACTAGAGGGACAAACACAAAGACACTTTGTCATTTAGCAGCAAAGATAAAGAAAATAGCACTTGTGTGATCCGATCGAATGACAGACACATTTGAACAGAGATCACTTTCTTCACAGCTAGAAAGCTTGTTTCAAGCCTCAGTTTAGAAGGTTTAAGAAAGACAGTTCAAGTCCATTGGCTCAGGGAGGTAAAATCCTGCTGGGAAGTTTTGAGAATGAGGGTTCAACAATCAACAGCTGTGAAAGCCAATAGCTCAATATGGTAGAGCGCTTGTTTGAGGCTCTGAAGTCATGGGTTCAAACCTTATGAGAGGTGTGCATTTTGAGGTCTCTGTCCAAAAGAGAGAGTGAAAACAACAACAGACCTGAAAGGTAACTCCGTGAGCCGATAGCTCAAGTTGGTAGAGCGCTCCTCTACCACATTGAGCTATTGGCTCACATTGCTTGTGTCAGATTCTTGGCAGTTTTCACTGCTTCTTTTGGACAGACACCTCAATAGTGAGCAACAGCTCACGGAGTTCAAACCCATGACTTCAGAACCTCTAAGGAGTAATCTAACAACCGAGCATTGTTACCTTAGCTCAATTAGGATAATAATTCACAGTTTGGTTGCAACAATCGTCATACTTGTGTACTTAGCCCTTAGCTTTGGCCCTTTTGTGTATGAACAGAGTTGACACATGACAGACTTACTGAAAAAGGCCAACATGAAGATTCCATCATTCCCGACTCGAAGTTGATCTGCGTCACTGAAGTCTTCTCTGGGAGGGAATTCGTCATCCTGACATGGACACGCATGCAACAACAACAGAGATGTGACATCTCTAAGTATGACTCATAAGATGCAGTGACACACCTGTGACACAAAGTCACCAGATGACTTGAAAAACACGCTTGACTTCCCTCACAGTGAGAACTCATTTATTGACAGGCGTTGCCACTTAGCAACTTGATAAAATCTCAGTCAAGTCAGGAATACAGACTGCAGTGATGTTATCATGTGGAAGGAGTGTGTGTGTGTGTGTGTGTGTCCTTACCCGTGGCATCACTTCCACAGTGGAAGCAGCCATGGCGGCTGCTTTGGCCTTCTCTGCTTCGTCATATGTGGGCAGTGATGTGGCGACGCTGTAGGGTGGAGGCACTGGGAAGACGCCGCTGTAAAGCGTCTCTGCGAGGGAAGAGAGAAGAGTCGGTTACAGAGGAAAGAACACTGGCCGCGTGCAGTATCTCGATAAGTAGGTGCCAGTAATGTGGTTATGCTGTCATGGAAATGACTCGAGAATCCAGAAAACTGCCAAAAAACAACGCCACAAATCTTCAGCTGTTGCTATTTTTAGGAAGCGTGCAACCACACTTTGGAAAAATAAACTTACTGCTAGAAACTATTAGACGTGGACAACATGGAGGGATTCCTTTAACACATACCGGCATCTATTGCTCCCAGGATGGTGCATAAGGCTGCATATGGAGGTGGAGGCACTTCTGCCTCCCCCTGAGTCCTTGACCCTGACTCCTCTGTTCCAGCCACCGGGCTGGCCTGGGCTAGACTCTGGTCCTGGCTGGATGTGCTAGCCTGAGCTGTGGCAGAAGTGCATGGCTGCTGCTCGCTCGTCGAGGCCTCTGAAGAGTCGTCCTCATTGTGCAACTGGATGGAGAGAGATGGAGATGGAGATGATTTAAATAAGATAGTAACGCTGTAGTAGAGATGGTATTCATGCTATGCTATTTTTGTAGTCAGATATAGTGACACTGCTTCCTGTTATGTAAGAAAATCTGTTTTTGTTTGTTTGCACAAAAAGTGTTTCAACCAGGACTGCTTTTTATTTCAACTTCATTTTTTATTGATATTTTCCAGGAGCCATCAACAACTGATCTTCTTCATTACTATCACCGTCAGGTCTGTTCTTATTCATCTCTCGATTCTTTCACCTGTGCTGCATACTTCACCATCTCTGCTCGAGGGAGGTGGATGCTCGGTGCAGACCAGAGACTTCACCGGAGTTGTCAGTTCTTCCGACACATCAGAATTGCTGGTACTTTGGGTCATTGTGTTCCCAGGACTTCACTTCTGACACCACTTGTTAGTTTGGTCAAGCAGTCAAAAGAGACAAAGGTGGAGTGACACCTGTCCAGAGTGATGTTTCAACATATAGTATAGACATACATTGTGTATACACCAGTCAAACACCTTCCACATCTCAGAGTTTCCAAATATCCCCACACATAATTGTTACATAAAACCATTACCAAGAATATATACAGTTTTATTACATTTATACATTCAAACAGCCTGATAACTATCTTACAGACATGTATTACAAAGTACTGCCTTGATCGGGTTCCCAGTACTGGGTAAAGACTTCCTCAACACCTGGTCCATGAGGTTAAAAAGTTGGTGATACTCCCTGGATATCAAACACTGTCAGCAATGCAAAGCAGGGCGCTGGATTGGATTCAAACTGACGTACCTGAAGTCAATCCAGGACCTGGTTGGATCATGGACTAACTTTTCTGGGGACCAAGCAATGAGACTGTGCAGTGCCCAGCTGCTGCTGCAGTCACCTGAAACACCTTCACAAAATTCACATCAATTTTTTTTTTTGTTTGTTTGTTTTCCATGTCAGGCGTGTAGAGTTCAAAGGTTACCTTGCACGTCGTGTCTGAAGTAGCGATCGCGGCTGAACGCGGCTTCCCGGTTCTGGCTGACAGGAAAACTTCTGCAAGTCAGGTGGCGTCTTTGTGGTACAAACAGTAATGCTCACAGTCCAGGCATCCCAGCAACTAACAGCAGCTACAGTTTGCAGCAGTTTATGGTTTTTACTGTCCAAATCACAGAGAGTTGATGCAGAGCAGCCGGAGGACATCAAGAAAGCATTTTCTCCATATAATATGATCCAGTTTCACCAAAATCACTGTGATAGTTGGTGGTGTGTGACTTGGTGCCGTAAAGCAAGCCATATCAGAGTGGATGTAAAAATTAAAAGGTTGCATGGCTGAAGGTGGTCCTGCTGCTCCTGGTTCTGACAGGAAAACCTCTGCAAGTCGGGCAGTGTCTACTGCAGAAGAAAAGACTATTCCTGGTGCTGGTCCAAAACGCACACACATACTATCACACTGAAATTCCTCCGGTGCTCTGAGCTCACAGTCCGGGCAGCAAAACTGAGCTAACATTAGATAACAGCAGCTATAATTCACGGCAGTTCGCCTCTGTAAATCACTGAGAGTTGAGGCAGAGCAACCAGAGGACGTCAGAGGGAAAGCCATAAAACACTTTTTTCCTTCGTAAGATATGATCCAGTTTCACAAAAATTGGGTGTGTGACTTTGTGCCGTACACTGTGAAGTACTTCTCAGTTGTCAAAAAAGTAGCCAAAACGGTAGCCTTCTTCTTTAGACTTGGACTAGCCTCCAACTCAGCATCTTCAAAGGTATTTCTTATCTTCTGATCCATAGTCGTGAATATGTTACATGTTGCAACTGGACCACTCCTTTAACCTCACTGGACTTACTTCATCCGTTGAAGTAGCTGTCACGGCTGAAGATGGTCGCAGTCCAGGCAGCCCGGCTAACAAACTGAGCTATTGTTAGTTAACAGCAGCTACCGTAGGCAGCAGTTCACTTTACTGCCCATCAGGATCCTCTGTAAATCACGTAGTTGCTTCGGAGTAGCCAGAGGACATCAGAGGGAAAGCCAGAAAACATGTTCTCCATAAAATATGATCCAGATTCACCAAAATCAGTCAGAAAGTTGGTGGTGCGTGATTTAGTGCCGTAAAGCATCACATACTTCTTGCAGGTGGTCATATCTGGCGAATGACAGAGGTAGCATTCACCTGGTTGCACTTCGATGTAGCATCAAAATGATTTAAAATGTTGTTTTTTGGTATCAATGTTGCTTTGATATACATTTCCAAATAGTTCTTCTTGGTAGTGGCGGGGTAACCTAACGTAAATGTGCGACATGTTTTATCTCACTGATAACAGCTACACTGTTTTCAGTTCACTCTCTTCTTGACAGCTGCGTGCCTTTACCCCTAATGCAAACAGACACTTCCTGTTGCTACACAGGCTGAAGCAGCCAGCACGAGATTACACCTTTAACTGCTATTTGGAAGAGCGTGCTGGAATAAAATTACTGGTTGTGTCGGCATGTCTGCCGGGCAGGGTGAGAGCTACACCGTTTGCCCTCAGCAGAATGTTTGACACCAGAACGTCAACATAGGATGGTCTCTGGAAAAGTGATCCACGTGTAATCAGTTAATGAATGTCTCCACTACAGCTGAGAGAGTCACTTTTGGACTTAAGTACATTCATTTTCGCAGGGACCGAGGAGCCAAACGCCTTCTGAAATTACAGAGGGGGCCAATGGGAACATGATGGTTGCAGAGAGGCTGGCGAGACATCTGGGTGGGCAAAGTGAGGGCTGCGAGTCCTCCTCACTGTCTCTGCGGAGTCCTTGAGAAAGTTAGCTCAACCCAGACGGACGTCGACGACGATTCATTGTGTAATCTTGTGCTCTGTGACTGCAACAAAGCTGATACTGGCCCGCACAAAACGTGTTTTTAATCCTGTGATATCAGGTCGAACACCAGCAACATAAGCTTGCAGTTAATCATATGTTCAACTGCAAACGTTATGTACACTATGCAGTGTGGCTGAGCGAGTTTGACTGGTTCTATTACAGAAAACAAATTCCTCAGAAACGCAAGTGAAACACACCATTTAGGTTAGGGTGAGTCACTGCACTGTTTTACTGACGAATACCATAGAATTTCCTCTTCTGACCTTATAGTCAAATATATCTTTGAGTTCACATGAGGGCAGGAAGTGAAAAAGATGATGTGGTGCGGCTGATAATTTTAGTTTTGGTTAGAAACTTGACTCAAAGTAGGTTCATTCTATGCATTTGTGAATTCTAATTATTAGAAGTGTGTGATTAAAAAGGGAACATCGCCTTCTTTCTTACTTGAAGACTTTCCATGAAGTAATGGCAATATTTATGTTGTGGGGAAACACCCTTCAACGTCAGACTGTGACTAAAGGCACTGTCATCTTGTATCGTTTTTTAAAGAGAACACCAGCGAGCGCACACACCTCCTGGGATTCGATCCACCTCGTTTAAAAACTCCAAACCAGCGCAGTGCCGACATTCGTGAAAGCGAGTGAATGAGCGGCCGACGACTGGCTGAGAATCAAGGACAAAGCACAACGCTCCCCCACGCACACACATGCGATTACATAAGATCTTCACATTATAGCCGCAAGCGAGCGTGTCCAAATATACCCAGCGGCGCTTACAGAAAGAGGGTTAGTTTGAGAAGAAAGAGGGCAAAATGTGGGCTAGGTCTGGACCACAATGTCTGGCCTGAATGTGGTGAAACTGTATCTGAATAATCCTCCAGGAGTTGTTTTTGCACAAAACACAAACCTTGGATTATTGTCGAAATGTGCACTTTGGTCAGGGGGGGTTGAAAAGTTGCAGCACAACACCGATTTGCTTTGGCACCCGCTGGATCCTGTGGGATTATCACTCACGTACCCAGAACCACAGGAATCGGAGCACAAAGCGGACTTTATCTCAAATTGGCCATTACAAGTTTCCAAAAGAAAAAAGAAAAAAAAAGGGGGGGCTCCTTTTGCTGCTTTAAATCCCTGAAAGAAGAGCAACAACCTCTTTGTTAACCCTCCTATTCACCACACTGTTTGCTGTGTGACTGGATAAACAGGTTTTACAGGCACTGGCGGAGACACAACAAGGCTAAAAGTTAGGTATCATTAGTTATGTAGGAATTAGTGTCACTCCCTTTACATCACTCTAACCTTACAGACTTAAGCATTTAAAATGGCTGTCCTCTATTCACCTAAATTATCATTTAATTTGTCTACGTGACTTAAAAAAATAAAGCCAAACAGCCACCGAGCTATAGTTTTAGCTCGTCGGCACTCGTGTAGCTCGTTATAGTTGTAATAACTGGCAATGTACATATATTAAGGTGTAATACAGTTTATTACACTTTCAAGGCCTTCGAAATGTATCTTTGCCTGGCGAGCTAACGTTAGCCTAGCCGATGCGGAAGTGCTCGGTGAGACGTTGGCTGGCGAAAACAAAACAACACGAAAGAAGGACTAAATAAAAGTTTAAATAAAACATGATTAAACATCCAGGAGGCAGTTTAATAATGTTTTGGGTCCACGTATACGTGACATAACTCTTAAAAGTTCAAATTGAGCAATAATTGTGAGCGAGGCCTCGTTTCCTGTCACAGGCAGGCCGGGCTGTCAGACGATGTTTTGGTATCGACACTCACCACTTGGTATCGGCTTGCTGGGTCCATTTCGATTAGATGTCAGCTGGCGAGCGAGCCAGCCAGCCGAGAAGAAACAAGGAGGGGAAAGAAAGTGGTCGGTGTTCGGAGTTTACTGCTCTCAGATAGCGGCCGAGATCCGGAGTGGAAGCCGATGAGAGAAATGGCTGCAATCTCCGGAGCGCTCGCTTTTAGAAAAAAACACCGTTGTTGGTGAAGCGTTGACCAATGAGAGTCAAGCTGCTGCTCCGAGCTGGCACTTCCGTTTCGACATTTCAAAATAAAATACCAAACTGCGACGCGTCCATTTTATATGGTGAATGGTGTATTATTATTATGATTATTATTATTATTATTATTATTATTATTATTATTATTATTATTATTATTGTTGTTGTTGTTGTTGTTGTTGTTGTTGTTGTTGTGTGTGTTTCCTTAGAAGTACTGTGGATAGGTTTTATGCACAACAATATATCATTATATAAAATTGTGTAAAATAGTTATTACAGCTGCCTATATAGTGGTGTAGTTGTTTATACAGAGCATTATTTTATTACATTATATCATACATACGAAATGTGTCATACTCCCCATTGTAAAAAAAGATCCCTCAATGGAGATACTTAAGTACCCTTATTGTTATGTTATGTTATTGTTATGACTTTATTTAAGTAAAAGGATATATTTCAAGGATGATGTCTTTGTACTTATTGTTATTATTTTGTTATTATAGTGTATTTCTTTCTTTCTTTTTTTTATTTTTTTAAGGGTTTGCTTTTTTGTATTTGATTTTTGTCGTTTGCGTTTTATTTTAAAGCCTCAATCCCCTCATTTCCGGTTTTCTCCTGACTCTTGCTAACTTGGTCTGGGGGGGGGGTTTAGTCACGGATTTCCACGGTTTGCGGAAGCGTGATGACGCAAGTGAATTCAAAAAGTGTGAAGATTTGAGCCACGAGGTGGAGCCAAAGCCCATTTCAATCCCAGCGTAAACACGACTGGCTTCCTTAATTATTTTACATGCCTCATATTTTCAAAGACGCATGGGTTACATGTGACGCAGACATCTGATAACCTAAGATTTCGAAGCACTGTGCAGTTTTTTTTTCTTTAAATGTAGATTATTAAAGGAGAAGAGTTTGGCAGTGTGCCTGTCAGCTCGAGCAAGGCTTGGAAATCACAGCCATAACTCATGTTGTGGCACAAAAATCTGGCCTTGAATGAAGATGAGTGTTCCTTGGAAAGATATTCTGTTTATAACGCTGACTTTACTACGCTCGTCTTCTTACGTCATTATATTTATACTTATTAGTAGGAGTACTTATTAGTATGTGATCGCGTGTATGTAATTTCTGTGTTCACTGACTGTTGATTTGTCTGTTTAAATTAGCATGACAACCTAAATAAGAATACACATGGGGACTTATGGACACTGACTCGTTTTCGTGGCTGTCTTTTGGCACGTCTACATTTGGTTCATACCAAGATAAACTTTCATTTCGCAACTTCCTGCAGTAACGTCACCTCTGAAAAAAGACTGCCGCCCTGCTTCTGACCTTGAGCGTATGCAGATTAAAAACGCTGATAAAACGCTCTCAACTCAAGGTCCTCGAACTCGCATTTGCTCGAGCTTTCAACAAGGTCGCAAGGTCTTCTTCCACTTCATCTTTGCTTTTGTTGATGATCAGGTGATATGGTTAGAAGCTCTGGACACATACAGTAAGCAGACTGTGAGTTTAGATTTGCTGGTTTTGGATGAGATACATGTAATTACTATGGAAAAACCTTTATATATCAAATTTATTATTCACTGATATCAACTGAAAACTTTGAACTTCAGCACTACAGTTTTAGAGGTAGTGCAACTCTCTTTTTTTCTTTTTTTTTTACCTTGGACAAAGCACAAATTCATCTTTTGCTGTTTTTGTTTCTTACTGTCTTTCGCCTCCGCAGTCTCTTACCAGAAATGATACACTAAAGCCTGTTGGCAAAGAGATCTGTCCTGTGTGTGTGTGTGTGTGTAACACCACAAAAACAAGCAGGCCATGAACCCCCCCACCAAGCTCTTAAAAGCAGCCTTTAACTGCAGGGAATAAACTCTGATGGATTTCATGGTTTCTGCTCTCGGTTGTGATCGCGTCCCGCTCTGCAGCACGTTGCCAGCATTAACAGCCCTCTGTCAAAACGCAGAGCCAGCTCGCAGATACTGTTTTGTCCCTTTTTGCCAACGATTTGCTGATTTCATTCAAGTTTCCCATCTCGTGTCCTGAAGCAACAGGCTGCCCCCCCTCCATTGTCTCATCAATCAGCGCTGATGTAACAAACTGCTTCTGCAGCCAATATTTACTTTCCTCCTCGTCCCCGACAGCAGGCGGTATGCATCGTAGCCCATGCATTTATTTATTATGCGTGTGTATATATGCATATCGAGGAGGTTTGTGTCTTTACCTCATTCTGAAGTTTACTCTGTTGTGTGTTCTTGCCTCTGGGCTAATCCTGGATCAGCTTTGCAGTGGATCAGTGCATAATAGGTTCTTTTTTATGCAATGCAAGTAATGTAGTTTCAAGGATACAGAACAAGGAGGTGAAACATCTATTATGGCTTGACTTTAAATGGCTAGTTGTTGGGGGGTGGGTGAAGCTCTGGAAGGTGTGAAAAGCTGTATTCTGTTTTTAGAATAATCGCCATGTGGTGCTTTCAGGTCGCTTTGAAGGCAAATGAAAATCTTGGTGACGCACTGCTGCTTTTCTGACAAGGTTGCGATAAGTTCTCTGTCTGAAAGTTTCTTTAAAAAGTAGTGCAGCTTCTTTTTTCCCGCACCTATCTGCCCGATCTATCACATTAATACACTTACCATTCCTTCAATCCGCCAAAAGCTGGCTGAAGCCACCCCAAACAGAGCGAGCGATGAACGCACAGGCTCCCCTTGAATTAAATATTAATCCCATTGGCTAAGAAGGGGATTACTGTAGTACATGTATCAGTTAAGCACCTCGCCGTGTGCGAGAGGGCGGGACGGAGGGAGAGTGGAAGATGTTCCAGAAAAATGTGGTGAAAAGATGAAGCAGGTGCTGCATCATGAAGTGTTTTGCCCTTTTTTGCAAGACAGCGGGCATTAGCAGCATTAAGGATTCATGTGTAGTAGTGATATAGTTCAGGCCTGCACCTTTTTTATTTTACTGCAGCATGAGAGGAGAGAGGGCTTGAAGTGATTTACCCGGCTGCCTACTTTTAGAGCCCATAATGGCACTTTTAGAACATCCATCACACACACACACCTACGAGCAGAGAAATACACACCCCCTCATGCAAACGCTCACACCCCACACAATCAGGATGTTGTTACTTGGCAACATCATTTCAAGGTAAGTGGGTGCTATAAAAAGGTGTTATGTAAAGAAACAGTGGGCGTCTCTGTCGGATGCGGCAGACTCATTCTTATGCTGGGAAAGCGTTCGCTGTTTGACTGGAGGTGAGTGTTTTGTCGGAAGGCTGGTGGAATCGTGTGTGACACGAAAGACATCTGTAAGTTTTGCAAGGGCGCGAGCTGGCTGCGGTGTATTGTGGAGTGGATTTGCATATTAGGTGAGGGGGAATTGCATTAGAGGAGGGCAACGTGGAAGACTTTAATATATTTCTACATATACATTACTACAACAAGGCTCATAAATCAGTCTCTACAGCATAAACACTGACATTTTATATGGATTTTTTATTCGTCTTGTCTCGGTGTGTAAGTTCTTTGACCACATAAAAACCTGCAGCTGTGGCCTTCAAACAAACTGTTCTCAGAGACACTCAGAGCTAGTCTGAAATGCTGGTTCTCAGACAATAGACCTTTTTCACTGCAGCCAGTTTGAAAGATGAAAAAGTAGGGTAATGATACTAATTAAGGCTCAAGGTCAAACGGAGTCAGGGTGCCGCCGTGGTGCACGTTGGCTCACTGCAAAGTCTCTGCTACAGTAAATGGAACAGAACCTTCCTTCCTTTGTGACCTTTTTTTGGTTTTGCCAGCTTTAAAGAGCCACACCCTCCATCTGAACAAGTTTCACTTTCGGTTACAGGATGAAACTTTGAACGAAACGAAACTTTACTGTTGGCTTTGGTTGGTTGTCTGTCAGTTAAGATTCACAGTCCTAAAAGATCCTGAAAACTTTGATGCATTTAGCGTTTTCCAACGAGACACTAGAAACTGACCAGGGTGCAAGTTTTCCTCCCTTTGCTTGCTTCCATTGTCCCCATGCACTAACATCACCTTATAGTCTTTAAGCATTAATTTTAAGGTTGTGTGTTTGTTCAAGATTGATTAATTTCGATTGCCTTTTTAGCAAATTTGGTTGCTGCGTTTTAAATCCCGTCCACCTCCCCAACACTGGCTGCACGTGAGGATAGAGCTGTAATTGAAAAGTGTAAATACGCAGAAACTCCGGTCATGAAATTGGCCCCTGTGCACTACAAACTACAAACACGGAGTAATTAAACGTGTAATTATGGTGTCTATGGCTCTATCGACACGGGCTATATGAAATGCCTTATAAATAACTGTCAGTACGAGCTGCGAGCAGCTGCTAATTAGCAAGAAATGTGAAAATGGAGAGCATTAATCACACGAACACGCCTCTCTGTGTCTGCAGATGAGTGTGTGGGCGTGTGAATCTGTCTTGGAGGGGGGTGAGGAGGGGGAGGAGGAGGGGGGGGGGGGTTGGAGCATGCATGTACACTGTATGTGCTTGAATTGTCCAGGAGAGGGCAGGAAACACAAGGTTATGTATGAGGCGCTTTTCTTTTTTCTTCTCTTTCTCACCATGCTGTGAAAATGTTTTTCACACGAAAAGACTATTTTTCACCCACACTTCTAAAATCCAAAATATGCTCGCGTATTTTGGTGTGAAAACCGCTCTCAGTCAGAAATGTGCTTTAGATTTGAGGGAGGCCTGCGTCCAAAATGCTACAGTCTCGCTGCAGTTGCATTCAGTTTCTTAGCTTTATTTCTGTCCCCATCAATAACAGAGAACCAACAGACGTGTCTTTGGAGATGTATGGTGACATTTAAAACAAAGACACTTCTGCATCTACACTGATCCTCTCCCTGGCAGCCGCCGCTCACTTTGTTCTGATCATAAAGAGCCCGGGGAATACAAGAGCTCCCGTCGTGGAGGGGAAGGGATACAAATGGGGCGACAGGCTGATGATATCTGAACAAAGGAAACGGGGATGTGCACTCGAAGCCGCTCATGTAACAAGTGATTTCATCTTGTGTAACCAGCCTGACCAATGTCACCGGACCAAAACAATTCATTCAACATTATTTTTGAAACCAGCCTTGAGATAGACGATGAATCATGGGGACAGAATGCAGTGGAAAGATTTGAAATTATTCCACCACATCTGGCCCGAGCTGAGAATATGATTGAATGAAAAAAAAAAGATATTTTCGGCAGTGAGGAAAGTAATGTGTGCGAGTGGCTGAAACTCAGGAAACTGTGGTAAAGTGCACTAATTAAGCTGAGTGTCAGAGGACTTCAGACAGACTTGAACATTTGGAGCAAACGAAGCCGTCTGAATTCTAAAAGACTGTTTTCATCAAGTGTCCAGACTTCCAGCCATCTTGCAGCGTACAGTCGCCTTGTACGGTTTGACCGTGTAAAAACCTGCTGCGGTCGCCCTCGGCAACTTACAAAATGTACTCAGAGACACAAGCTTTAAAACACTGCTGCTCCTCAACCATCTACGTACAGTACAGACCGCCATCACTCTGACAGTGTGTCTGTTTGGCCACTTGGTCTTTTAATGAGACATACCCGTTAGCCCCTTTTTTTGGTTTGGCAGTCTTACTGACTGCCTAACAACTGTGGTTTGGAGCCAGACCCTGCATTCGAATCCTCACACCAGTGCCACTTTCACGAACCCTTAATGAAACCCATGATGAAACACGATGGCGCCAACAACTACCATCTCCTGGATTTCTAACAGCTAAATGCTCGCTTCACTTTCTGCGCTTTAGTGCCGAAACATTAAAGGTGCAGCATGTAAAAACCAAAACAACTAAATGCTTTACAGTTTTTACAAGTTGCTAACTCTGATTGCCATTTGGTACCGGGCAGGAAGCGTACAGCGGATTTTCAAAGCTTTTTCATTGAAAATGACTCATGAGCACAAACCTGGACAAAAACAAAGAGCTTAAAGACACTAAAAAGGAACGTTTTACATGTTAGGAGTCAGATAATTCTCTCAATACTAAGTGACAAGTGGCCCCCCTTCACATTGCATGTAGAAGAAGAACTTGTGCTTAAATACAATATTTGACCCACGTTTGCGGGGTAAATGTGTACGAATCTTTGTTAATGCAAATCACAATCCAAATGTTTGCACTTAAATGCCTTGCAGATGGTGTCTATGAGTCAAATGTCAGCCCAGTTTATCACACTCATGTAAATAATTCCTGAAAGGTTGCGCGGATTCATTTATGAGGCGCGTTTTAATTTATATTGGATGATGTTGTCTAGTAAATATGTATTCTCCGGAGAGATGCAGACATCTGTACGACTGCAGATGCAGCAATGCAGTCATGTTCATTTAGCATTAATACAGTTCATATGTTATTGCCACGAATGTGACGCTCGAGTGTACAAAACCTTCTCCCTTATGCAAAACAGTGGTCAGTATTCTCTTTAATCTATCTCCAAAGAGCCTGTTAATAATTATTGCAGTGCGCAGATGTGACTGGATATGTCTATGTTGTTTCTGGGTTATGCATAATAGGACATGTTGTTCTCTGTAGTATTGAACACTTGGGGAATAGCCCTTTTTAAATGTTTAATGATCTCGATGTGCAGTTGCCTCTTCAAGAAAAGTTTGTACCGCGCGGGGACTCAAAGGTTTCGTCTGAGGGAAGTATGAGCCATCGAAATATTGTCTACTGTACATCCTTTCCTGCCAGCTGACGGCAGGAAGTGAGTCTGACAAAATAAAAGACGGGTTATAATGAGAGACGAGAGAGAAGGTGCACGCAAGAGAGGATGTAATGAGCGAGACGGAGGGAGAGAACAGTCAAGTAGGCTAATGCACTGCTGCCGCTGCTGCTGTTGTGTATCATTGAGCTCATAAAACAGAAAGGCATCATCAAAAAGCACACTGAGGAGTCAATGTATTCCCACTAGTCTCCGAGACGAGTCTTTTGATGCTGAAAACACACTTTCTTTCACTCTCCATCCTTCCCTACTCCCTCCTACTCTCTCCCACGCTCCCTCCATCGCTCGCCGCGCTGCCTGCCGCTGAATTAAAAGAAAGTATGTCAGTTGGCAAGCTGCGAGGGGAGAGAAAGAAAAGAAGGGAAGAAGACATCAGAAAGAATTCATTCAGTGAGTTTCTCAACAAGAAACACGGGCCGAATCTTCACCACCTCGCGAGGTTTTCGCCGGGCTTGGAGGCGGTTATTTGGGTCAGAGAATCCACCTCGTTCTGTCCACTCAGCGCTTTCAACTTGGGTCAACAAAAATAAAGATTGGACACATGCATCGACGAGTTGCTACATGTTCCCGTTAGGACAACTTTGCCTCAGTGTCCACGGGACGCCTTGGTTTTTGTTTTTAACTTTTTTTTCGGGGAAGCTGTGGAAGCCGCTGTTGCTATGCGACTGTCGAAGGCCTGCTTAGCACTGCTATGCTAGAAGCTGAAACGTTTTCATCTCGCAGCCATTGATGATCTGAGCGCAACAACATGGGCGCCGCTTGATGTGAGGAAACAAAATTTCTATGCAAAGACGGCGGAGCGTAAACACAGCTTCTCTTTGGATTATGAAACAGATTCTGGTCCCGAAAGTTTTTTAGAGAACGGATACCAAACTTTAATTTGAACTTTTTAACTTTTGCAGAACAGATAAATGAGTGGTTTGCAAATTAGCACTTAGCTTACAGCCTCACAGAGCCGCTGGTATGTTATATTGCTTGTTGTAAGAATATTTCATATAACTAACATTTATGTCCTGCGTCTTTTTGTGCATTTTACTTGCTGCTGCTTGCACCATTTTCACCATTGGAAGAAATAGAATTGTACGGGATTTTTTTTTTTTTTTTAATCCATAATAATGAAATATTCATGCTCCTCATTGCTCGTTTATGAAAGCAATAAGTCACTCAGTGCTTCAGAGCAGGTCATAAGAGCTCCAGGTCATGCCTAATGATGGCTCTCACCCCCCCTGCGAAAACCTCACGAAGCCTGCCGACGAATAATGTCTGTAAATGAAGAGCTATGATTCGTGGGTAGTTTTGACGTTCGTCAACACGAGCCCTGAATGTATCTGATAATAATATATCTGAGCTTCACCATAACTCTTTGAGCAAGTACACACATCCAGATCCTTTAACACTGCCTGTTAATGAAGCCCTGAGGATATGCCTTTTTATCCATCTGGTTACCACTTATATATATATATTTTCCAGTTTTCTATGTGCTGTCCTTTTGAAAGCTCGAGATCCACGCTGAGTCGATAAGATCAAAATGAGTGATGGCGTCACAGAGAGAGTGGATGTTGCTTGTAAAAAAAAAGAAAGAAAAAATACAGTTTTCTTTTGTGCCGATAACCTTTGGTTGACTTTTGCTTTACGGCCCTCTTGAGTGCGTTTTATTAGCGACTTGGCATCTTGTTTGCACGAGGTCATCTATCAATATCTCTGTTGTGCTCTCTCAACGACCACCAGGCAGGAGCTTAAACCTCACGCACTGAAACCCTTTTATCTGATCGGTTTGGAAGACAGATGTGGGGACCTGAAACATTTCGACAGTGGTAAGAACAGTGCTGTGAGTAGAAAGTTGGGCAGAACTGGTGGGTATTAAACGTAACAGACTTGGAACGCCTGAGTCATCATCGTGATCTAACCCTCCAACGAGCCTGATTATCCAATATTTGGCCTTGTCTTTCCCTTTAACCCTCATGATTGGCCAGGCCTCATTATGCCATATTCTAACCACCAGAAAATTTGCTTCACTCTTTAGGCTTGAACATGTCCTAGAGACAAAATGTGCCTTGTTATCACCAACATCCCCGCTCACACGCCTCGCTGAAATTGCTGAACAGTGACATTCTTTTTAATGATAAACTGTGAAATATACCTTGGGGTTAGAACCCTTATATGCATTATAAAGGCTCCAAAAGAAAGAGATTAATGTACCCCAAGGGACTCATATACTGTGTGGAGGCAAGGGGCAATTTGAAAGCCAAACTCAGCATTTTCTTTAGTGATTATGCATAAATATTGCGTGATATAACCAATCTATACTGGAGGGGAAGGCGATCACGCTCCTAACGGGATTCTGTCAGGTGGTTTCCTCAGTGCTTATCACTTCATTTTGTTGGTGTGCCTCTATTCTGTTTCTAGAAATGTTTGAAAAGACTATAAATATGTCAAACAGGAAATGAAATGCTTCGAGCGACGGAGCCTTTAAATATCCCATTGGTGTAAAACAAACAAAAGTAGCATGCATTTGCAAACGCCTTATTTTTTGTGATTTTGTCACCTGTTAATGGGTGACTTATCCAGATTAGAGGATATGAGTCATACTGTCACAGGATTTCCTTCCATTACCTTTTAAATGCACTTTTAGAGGGTCCCTCCGGAAATGTAGTTCCTCTTCTCTATAAACTTCAGAGACTTGGAAGAGGCGGATTAAAAACAGTATCGTATAAATGGTTGCAACTGCTCCCAAAACCCCAAATCTATTTTCCCCATTCATGACAACTGTAAAGAGTCTTAAACAGTGGGGTAACTAACTTGAAAGGATGCACGAACGTTGCATTTAAAGGAGGTTTTCTCATTTGTTTTGAGATTTGCTGACTGTTAAATGCCCCTCGTTAATAATGCAGGCTCTCGGTTAATGATTTGTTGGTTCAAGACCCAAGATGTGATTTTTCAAGGGATGTTGCATGAGCCATTTCCTCAGACGTCGGAATAACACAACGCTAATATCCGAGCTTCAGCTTCAGGATCTCTCCACATCACCTTTAATTAATCACCTTTGGCTGTGATTTTTTTTTTTTAGCACACCTAAATGCTAACCAACACAACCTTCCGTCAGCTCAGGCTCCTGGTGGGAATAGCAGCAGTGAAATGCGTTATTTGACTTCCCGCCTCTCGTTTGAGCTCCCTGTAAAGTAGGTGTTGGATTTGTGAAGCGAGTTCCAAAGATCTTTTACTGTTTCACCGTCGTCATCCATCACAGTAAAACCCATCACAGCTGCTCTGTTGTATGTTTACGAGAAGTCCCATGGAGACCAAATCATTTGAGACCCTCATCCTTAATGAATTGCAGTGCTTGGATTCCCATTGTCTATCCAGCTGGTCCTTGAAGTAAATTAAATGTAATGTATTATTTACGGTTACTAGTTAACATAGGTTTGTAGTCTGTGTAGATTTACATTATCAGCAGGGTTGGCTCCACCGTCTATGGGTGTAGCCTCGCATTGTACATAGTCTTTGCTTTTCCTGAGCATCCCATAATAAATGTAACATGCATAATAACCTGAGATCATCTTATATCTCCACTTGTGTGTTGTTGTGTCTTGATGAAATCAAAAAATAGTTCTGTGTCGGTCCCTTTGGTGGCTTCGACCTCCTTCTAATGGCCTAATTATAATCATTAGCTTTAAAGCAGGAAAGTCTCTTTGTAAATACACGTTACACTCTATAGTTGTTCTAGTGTCGCTTCCTCTCGTTGAACTGCTCTTTGCCAAATTTTTGGACACCAATCAGGACAGATTTTAAAATTTAATTGATGGAACGAGGCTAAAATAAGTTTTTCAAACAGAAGTCAAATAAGTAACACTAAATCAAGATCAGATGCTAAAATGGTCACACATTTCTCAATAATGGCACCATCCTGGAGGCAGAAATAATGTCATGGCTTGAATATTACCTCAACGTTTGAAATATAAAGTACCCTAATTTGATCTGCTAAAAATGATGTTGGGTATAGGCTGATATTGGAAAGACTTGGACCTGAAACTCTTGATAATAACTAGGAAGAATAAGAAATTGCAAGGGAACTTTGAGGCAATTGAGTAGGAGGGAAAATTGACAGGTTGGCCAATAATAACCTCCACCTCCACTGTTTGTTTGTTTTCTGTCTTTATTTATCCAGGGAATTGCTGTACTCTTATTCATCCACACGCCGGCGCACATTTATAAAGTTCACTTCATGCACGGAAGATGCCCAACTGGGAGTTGCCGAGTTCAATAAAAAGTCTTGAGCTTGTCAGTGCGTGGCTGCACTGGCAACAGATAGCAATCAAGTGCCTTGCTCAAAGACACCTGTATAGTTGAAGAGGAGATAATCCGAAGACTTGGCATGTGTATCAAGTCAATACTCAACTTTATTTAAAAGTCTTTTATGATCAATTGGATGTTTGAAGCTGTTGTATTAGCTTGTAATACATGTAGTGTCATGCATGCTCACAATACCAAATACACAGGTACAATGTATATAATTTATTTGATGGTTTAACATGATAATCTATTGAAAAAGGAAGAGAAACATACAGAGATATACAGTATAAATCTAAGCCTAAATACATTTTGTGGCAGCACAGAACATTTCACATTCCATTATGGGACCAAGGCCATACAACACCTGAAGTCTTTTTTTTTGTTTGTTTGTTTTGTCTGTTTTTTTTAATTTATTTTTTTATTATTATTTTTAATGTAGGCTCACATGGCATAATGTCTCTAAAATGAGCAGTTGGCAGCTCTCATAAGTGAGTTTGCAAAATATCTTTTTTTTTTAAAAATCTCCCCAAGTTACGAATTGTAGTTGCATGCATGACAAACAAGTATCTAGAGTTTTGTAACCGTCTCTTTCACTTTTCAACTGCACTAATGAGTTTGATCAATACATGAGTCTCTCTCTTTTTTTTACATGACCAAACTACATAAGTGTTTTAAAATCTCAACACATGACGCAGAAGCCATCGCTTAAATCAAAGAGAACCAGAAATCCAGGAAGTCTTGGACTAGCTTGAAATGTCTTTGGACAAACTGGTTCCATGACTTAAAAACACTCTACCTTGAATGCATGAGATTACAAAACATTGCTTTGTGCCCAAGACCAAAGTCAAGACATCCTCTTACTGTGTGTTCAGACAGAACGCCAAGCAACTTTTGGTGCAATTGTATCGCTAAATGGAAAAGACGCACAAGTTGAAAATGTTTCAAAAACTGTGCATGTTCGACAGCTGAATGTGCTTCATAAATTTCGATGAGACTCAAAAAGGAGAGGCTGTCGGGAAGTGATATAACCAGAGTTGGTGGTGACACACTCCCATACACGGCCAAACATTGCTAGCTAACTGACCGCTAAAGTGCAGTTGCGGTGCATTGGCTGTTTGGGGTACAACGGTCAAATTCGTGCAACTGATGCTTTCTATCTGAACACACCTTCAGCAAGATGTTTTGGCTTATAATATATTAATATATATATATTTATATATATAGAGAGAGATAGTTTCTTCAATAACAGGAGCTTTCTTCTTTCTTGGACCCATTTCATATGTGCACTGCTTCCCGTCTACACAGTAGAAAACAGGACAAGAAACCAGCAAGAGACTTGGAGTCACTTGAATGTGGACTCAACTGAAAGCCCAAATAAATCAGAGTTGAGGTCAACCCTGTTTCCAGAAAGAAAATTGCATTTGTGCAGCAACAATCCACGTACAATACATTCAGTTCTTAGTTATATATCAATCAGTCTGTACATATCAAACTTTAACATTTTTGATCCCAACTCTGTCAGTGGCTCTTGCTCGTGCAGACCGAGCTTCTCAATCGCAACGGCGTCATCAAGTAGGTTTCTAAATGTGTTCTTGTACATGCACAAACAGTGTATGTATGTCATGTATCTATGCTTCAAATTTACAACAGCTGTCCATGAGTTGTAACTGGTTGATTGGTCTGCGACCTTAGGTGGAATGGCACACAGTTTATCAAAAGGGAGAGCTATTTTTATCCACAAAACTATTACATGTTGACATTTTATCCATAGTCGAGCAAGCAGCACAGAAAATATATTGTCTACCCACACCTTTCCCCTCACAAGCGCTCCCTATCCATGTCCCATCTCTCACACACACATGCACATGCACACACTCGTAAAACACATTCCCTTCCCTCTCTTTCTTCGTCACTCTCAAACAAGATTGGGCGTTACATTCTGATGGAGAAATGATGACCATGGCTCATTATCCTCTCCCTGAAGAATGGATCCGATACATTCAGTGCTAGTATGTGCTTATTAGTCGACAGACAGGGTATCATGGTCCATCTGTGGAATCAGCGAAATCCATTTGCATCACTTGCTGCTGTAGGTCGGGGGCATACGGTGACTCTAAAATGCAGAGTGAACATACATACTGTCTAGTTGACTTCAACATGGTCGGATGTTTGAGAAGAAGAGTGCCCCACAAATGCTCGAAAACTAAACTGATGCTTGAAAGTTCATTCGTTTGTTCAACTTTTTTTTTTTTGTCTTTTTTTGCACTAAATAGTCTGACAGTTAATAGCCAGTATGACAATCACAAAATGCTCAATAGTTGATCATTTTCATTTTGGGTTGTACACACAGTATATATATATACATTTATGTATATACACACCTATGTACTTATGTACAAAAAATGGGTTTCCTTCCTTCACTCTTATCACCACAACAGAGTTGAGCAAAAGAAAGAAAACAACAAGACGGGTTCAGAAATCAAATGAATACCTGAAGACACAGAGTACAAAAATATCATAATATTTCATGGGTTGAGTAACCGTGTCGCCCAAAAGGCCCTTGGCAGTTGTTAAAGTCAGACATTTTTTTTTCTTTGTCGAGGAAGTTGGATAAATTGGAGTGCAATTCTGTCGTGCTATCACTTGAAGCGCTGTTGCTCAAAGGTAGAAGTGGAAAAGATGGCAGTTTCATTCATATTTGTGCTTTTTTTTCTCCTTATCAAATTACCCCCAAAAAAGAAGATATTTCAGTGACACTTTTCTTTGTCAAGAAAAAGATGCCAAACAGCAAAAAACTTCAGAACCTGAGTCAAAATCATCCTGAACAGAGGACAAAATCCTCAACTTGAAGTTATTGTGCTTGGGTAAAGGTTTACCAGATCAATGCATGATGCCGTTAATAGCAAGTATACAGTATATTATCAACGCTATAAGCAAAAACTGCAAAGTTGTGACATAACCCAAGGCAAAAAAGGAGTCGTCATTTTTTCACTATGGCTGATCATTACATGCATTAGTAGTGCATAGGGTACCAGTAAAACATAAATTAATCTGTTTAGTGGACTTTCAGGAATTGCCTGCACTTCTCTGACCACCTGTATAGTATAAAGTTTTCTTATTTGTTTTTTTTAGATTAGAAAAATCCTTGTGTTAACTGCTTCTGTTCGTTTTTTTGCAAATACTGTATTATTTATTCAATTGCTGGCTTTGTATCTCTCTATTTACACATTACTGAGAGGGCAAATGTTGGGAAATGACTGTCACAAGTCCCAATTACAGTACATACTTTAGAAAATAAAAAGAACTTGGTACTAAGGATTCAAAGACTGCAAATATAAAAACAATTTTGACGAGAACTTGGTCCAAAACTCAATAGTCTTTTCTCGGTCAACTTTTTTGAGAGTAGCAGTCTTTAACTCAGCAGATTCCATCATGTATAAAAGCAACAGAAAAAAAAGGAAGAAAAAGGAACAAAATGAAAAAATAATCAAACAAACAACAAACATCTCAACAAAACAGTCCAATCAGACATAGTAGAGCCAATAGACGAGGTTGAACAGTGAGAAAACGGAAGGGAAGATGATTCTTGACCAGCGGTCGATGGCGTTCACATCCGTCAGGTCGGGGATTTTGATTTTGAGCTGCGAGGACCGCCTCCTCAGGCGGCTGCGTTTCATCTGGGCGGACCGGTCCAGGGAGTGGCGGCTGGCGGAGCGCGGGCCAATCCCGCCACTCTGCTTGCGGTACTGGATATGCGTCGAGGCTGTGCTGTCCAACTGCACCATGGATTGAGAGTTCCTAATGTCTGCCACGCTGGTGGTGATCTCTCCACCTGCCACTTCGTTATGGATCTCCAGGGTGGTTAGCAGGATGTTCCCATGGCCGTGCGGTTCCGCCTGAATGGATAAAGAAATGAGAAAACTAATTAACAACATTATGTGCAAATGAATGGAACAGACAGAGAGGACGCTACTGAAGTTTTAAGGCACTCTCCTTCTGTGCACAGTGCATTAAATACCATGAAATGTGGATGTAATCATGGATTACAGAATGGGGCTATGGGGCATATGCCAAGGGTTCAGCCTCTGATTGAAGTCTGAATGTACACATTTCTTGTTTGAAAGTCAAATGACAACAAAGAAACAAAACAGCAAGGATGCAAAAAACAAACAACAAAGATGCAAAAAACAACAACAAAGAGATGCAAAACGACTACAAAGAGACAACTACAAAGAGACACGAAACGACTACAAAGAGACAAAAATACATAAAGCAGAACAAAACATGATGCCATTTGTAATAACTTTATGTCCCTTTCAGTTGTAGCATCTTGTTCCCATGTAGGAGGAGTGAGAGTCGGGGGCCTTTTTACATGCCTGTGCCAGAACCCCATTGTCTGATAATCCATCCATGGATGTCATGTCATGCTTTTGCCATGGCAACATGTCAGCACTCCAAATTGCAAATCCAAAACCCATTTTGAGTGTGAAATGTAATGACACTAGTGTACATTTTAATTGTGAAATTGATGCCCTTTGTAATTCCCTCAAAAACTCCTATAAAGCAATGACAATCGATGTCTCTTTGAAACAGTGGACTTAGAAATGATTTGCACATCACAGAGGAACCTTTTTGAGTGTTTCTTGTAATTTAATGTAATCTACCACTGTGCCTTCCACTCATTTCCACAATGGTATTTTGTTACCATTTAAAATAACAAAGCACCACTGGAGCTACGACAACATTGACTAGAGTAGTCAATGTTGTCGTTGCTCCAGTGCCATGACTGAATATTAAAATAATAATTAAAATAAATGACAGCATGAAAGAGAGAAGAATCATTTTTTTCAATTCAAGTTTTGTCTGGATTGATACAATATATACCCACATTATCATACTCCATGCCTATGATGTGTGCACCACAAAACAAATCAATAATGGACAATGGTGATCATTCATGCAAATGTAGCAACTGTGGAAGTCCCACATTTTCATTTTTGTGGGACCTCTGCAGTGACTACCCACTGAAAGTCTGCTCCATCACATCCTGACATGCCTAAGGTCACTTTACGAAAGCTGTGTGAGAAATGTGGCTTTCAATGATGATTTCGGTGTGACACGACACACAGACGGCATGCATTCAGGATGACCTCTGAAAGAAGAAACGGGTTCATATCTGAAACACCAATTTGCAATGCAAGATCAAGCATGAGCGCTACTTCAATGTAGAAAGAAAACGCAATGAAAACGTCAAAGTCAAAATGAATACTCTGGAGAATATGGCAATGTCATGAAGATGTCTTGTCACTTGATTCATTCCATGGATGGAGGAATATTTTGCATTGAGGCAAAGGAAAAAAAAAAACATCCATGTCAACTGATGGCGATGAGTTGACTCAAGGATATTGAAGAGTCTCACTGAACAAACAACTCACCGAATGTGAGTGGCGAAGACCTTTAACCTGATTGGACCGTTTTAGGGATGCGGTCCTACTACCTGCCTCCTGAAGAGATGAAAATATTCAGCCACATGTTGGGAACAAATACCTGAAAATTAATTTTTCTTCTTCAGAAACCAACATTTTGGCTTCTCAAGCCTCCACCGGGGATCCAGACGCCTATGAATAATGTGATAATTACGGAGAACATTGCTGCTTCTGCTATCAAGAGCTGACAAAAAAAAATCAATTTTAGAGTAACTGCAGTGTCAGGGCTGTTTTAACATGTCAGGAAGAAAAAAAAATCTAGGAATTAGAGTGCTGCAGCATTTTCTGTGGAAATGAATATTCAAAACAGATTCACACTTGACATTTGAGGTACACTAAATCAGCAACAGCAAATTCAACAGTCGAACCTTGGACCTACACATTCTTTTTTTTTTAAATTCAGTCCTCAGCCCATTCATCCACTGATGCCATCTACGAATCCCAACTCACCCTTGCGGCGTCATACTTGGCTGCCCTCTCGTTGTTGGCTTTCTCTGCCTTCTCCGCCAGCTTCTTTTGCATCTGAGGGCCCCTCCCGAAGAAGATGTAGTTGACGAAGGCGTACTCGAGCAGGGCCAGGAAGACCATGACGAAACAGCCCATCAGGTACATGTCGATGGCCTTGACGTAGGGGATCTTGGGCAATGTCTCCCTCAAGTGGGTGTTGATGGTGGTCATTGTCAGCACCGTAGTGATCCCTTTGATAAGGAAGAAGAAAAACATGGTTTAATCGCAAGTGTCATTATTACCCCACGGTCACTATAAATCAATTAATCCACCAACATTAAATGAATCATTTCATAATAAGTAATTTCTTTAAAGCTGCAATAATGATTTTTTTTATGACGCCTTTGTAATGTGAAAGGTGCCCCTTGTAATGACTGACTGCCATTCCCCTCAGCTCTATCAACCCTTTTACCCTATTTAATGTCATTGTTTTGGCTTTACGGCCCACAGCTTTAGCGCTTTAATTTACTCTAAGCTCTCTCATCTGTTAGTATTGACAACATCACAATACACTACTGTACTAGCACCAAATGGCAGCCAGACAAAGGCAGCCAGCAATTAGCTGGTGAACGTCGTGCTGGATTAAACCGCTAAAGGTACAGATTTGTCTCAAGAATGGAGAAGACGAGTTAGAGTGTGTACTGGACAAATAATCAGGTGTACTTATAGACAGTGTCCATCCTCCTTCCTTCAGTTGAGGCTAAATTCTACCTGTTTAAGATCACAAAGCGTCATTTTAAGGATACATTGTAAAACTAACATTGTCTTTCTCCTCCAAGCTTTCCTCATTACCAATCTTGGCAGTCTACCTGATGGTAAATTTGATGCTTAATGAGTCCAAACCTGCCTGGCATAAGCCTGTCTTAAAAGAGCACCCTACCATTCTAAGCAGATGCTTCTATCTTGGCAGTAACCTTAAGGTCACGTTGGAGAAAACTCCAACAGATGTCTTGGTTGTTACTATAGAAACAAGGATATTTTTGATAGAAAACATGCCTCTGTGGCTATTTCCTCTTTTAGTTAAGAGCAGGATTGACACTGGGAAAAAATAATCGCGTTGCTAAGGGATTGCCTTGGTCAAGTGTCAAAGAAACAGCGCAAATTCAGAATTTAGCCTGAGCACTCAAAACAAAAAAAAAAGATCACTTTCATGTGTGATCTTGTTTTACTTGCTTGAACACTGGTAGGTGAGTGCATAACCTCTGCTTCATTGAAATTCAAAGGTCTGCCTTGAAACCACCAACAGCCCCTTGGTCATCAAGCAGAAATAACTCATTAGAATAGTGCTGCATGTATCTTGCCCCGAGCTCACAGTAACCTTAACCACAAGGGGTACCGAGTGGCACGGTTACTCCCAGTAAAGGCACCTTCACACCTTGTGTATTTCAGCACAACGGTAAGAGAGACACCAAGTGAGATAGACAAATACATGAGGGGGAATTGAAACGTCTAAGGTTTGATACATGCCCAAGGCGGCCCCAGGAGCTCATTGCACTGTAACTTAGAAAAGTACAACAAAAACACAGAAAAGTGCTGCAAAAACCAAACAACCCAATCCAGAAACGCACTACAAATACAGATAAAACCAATTACAGAAATGTGCCGTAAAACAGAAAGCAAACAAATACAGAAATACGCTGCAAATCTAGGCAAAACTACCGAACACAGAAATGTTCCGTAAAACAAACAAATCCAGTAATACCCTACAAATACGGATAAATCTGAACAATGTTCTGTAACTCATTTCTACTTCTGTATTTGCAGCTTTACTACCATGTACTGTACGTACCATGCATGTGTCAGTGCCATCCATTAAACAAACTGCGGTAAATAAACTCTGACTTAAATTCATGCAAACCCTGACCCCCTGTAATGCAATAATGCTCTATCTTATCTCATTAAAGACATGGCAGATATACAGTATGTCTACCACTTTATCTGTCCATGCTCGAAACAAATGGAGCCTATCAGTAGCCAGGACGTGTGTGTGTGTGTGTGTCATAAAGTACAGTGGAGAGACAAGGAACAGTCAGGGGGGTTGGGAGAAGGGAGTGGGATAGCTAAGGTCAATCTAGCCCTTCGTGTGATTTATTGGCACATTACAAGGCTAGCGCCACTCATGCGTGTGCTTGCGTGCATGGACGTGTGCAGTCGGGGAACGGTGTGAGAAGCCGGTGTGAATGTGAACACGCTCGCTCGCTCGCTCGCACGTGCACACGCTCCGCGGCTCTGCCCCTATTGGACGGTGCGATCTCTGGGTTTTTTTCCTCTGCTTAACGGCAGCCTTGTTCTTTATAGGTGTTCTCTCAGCCGCGCCATTACTCTCTGTCCTTCACTCCCTCCCCTCCCTTCCTCCTCCTTCTCTTTCGCTCCCTGTTCGGACAATTTAATCAAGGGGCCACGCGCCCATGGGCCTACCTCCTTTTTCATCACGCTGTTACACTCTCCAGGGAGGAATAGAGTTTTATAGGGTTCTCTCACTGTCTTTTTCTTTGTCTCTCACCCCTTCTCTCCGTCTTGCCCTCCGCTTCTCTCCCTCAATCTCTCCTCCTTTCTCTCTTCATTTAACCCCCACTATCATTTACTGCTGGCTTCCCTCTTTGCTTGCACTGCACCTCTTTTCTGTCCCCTCCCCCCTTTTTTCTCTGCCTATATGTCCCCCAGACTCTTTTCCACCTTAACAGCTGGAACAAAGGCACACAGCAATCAAATCTGCTCTAATCACAAGCCGACGGGCCATTTGCAACACAACTGAACAGTGTAAAAAAGGACAAAAAGTATCATGGAGGATGAAACAAAGCGCGTCGAAACAGCGATGACTGTTCACCACAAGAATAGAGGCACGGGCGGTAATTCAAAGCAGTGTTAATTGAGCCCTTCCATTCATCACTCGCAGACAGGGCAAATTGTCAGCTACCTCGTTAGCGTGCATTTCAAGACTTGTCATTTTGGGAGTCCGTTGTCGAGGGAAAAGAGGCTTCCACGCTCTGGAAGAACATGCAGTGAACTCCAACTTGTGTGTCTACCGTTAGAGCTAATGCCCAACACCTCGACTGTTCATGTAATATAATTATGAAGGAAGGGAATGACTGTGGGTAAAGGGTTGCAACCGGATTAGGGTGCGAGCAGGTCATTTGTAATTTTGCAGTCCTTGGAAATTGCTCAGGAAAATGAGATTCTCCTTCAAACAATTCAATTGTTTGCCTGCTGCCTCCTTGAATTGATTTCTCCCTGATCATTACACTGCTCTTACTGGCAGGTTTTCACACACAAAAGAAGGAGATGCGAGTGCACGTGCATGCCCACACACACACACACACACACACACACACACACACACACACACACCCTCGTCCACTATCGAGATACCTGCTGAAAGCTCGTAATGATCCATCAGGACAAAGTGAAGGACCTCCGGTTGCATCTCAGCTTGAGGAGGCGAGACACTGGATATTGCTGCTAGCAGGACTTCACATGTACACATCCCCTCGCACACACACACACACACATGCGCGCACACGTGTATTCTCCAAGGCATATGGTAATAACCAGATATTGCATGCGTGCCTCAATGAAAGAAACCAGTTCAAGGAGGCCAATAAAGGTGCATGTAAAATAGATACAAGTATGTGGGCACGCTGGTGCTCTCCAGATATCCATTCCAGTCTCTAACCAGCCATGTGTGCCCATGGGTAAGCGGTAATGGATCAAAGCATGTTTCCCAAATATCATCATGACATGTGAAGGTCATAAGTGTTCCTCATCCATAGAAGGATGATCGATGGACCGAGGCGAATCATGAGTTACGAACTGTTTGGTGTGAGACTTCCTTGGTTCGGTGCACCCTGTGACCCCAACAGTTACCGTCTATCAGCTGAAGCATGCTAGTCAGATTAGCCTGCTTGGTCATATTCACGTCGAGTCACTGCCTCCCAATGGAGGAGCCTCCCGTGACCTTTAGATCTACTTGATGGGAGCGTCGCAGTTCTCTGGTTCCAGTGAAAATGGACAAAGGTTGGCGTCAGACTGTATGGCGTACATTGTCCAAATGAAGGCATCGCCTTCGCCAAGAGCAGACTGGAAGGGGAGTCCTTCTCTTCTTTTCGGACCTTGCCTTTTGTTCAGGCAGCTTCTCAATGCAGCTTCAGACCGTGTGAAAGCAATAATTAATGCTATATGAGTGTTTATTGCCACAGATATGTGACTATACCCAAAGATACAGGATTTCGGGACATAGTCGAAGTCCTTGAGCCTTGCTACAATGTGCTTCCAAGTGTGCATTTTAGTCTTTGTGCCTCTGGCTAAACTAAGCACTAAAGGGACAGCCTGTCTTATGATGGAGCATTACTGATATTTCTGTTAACAGTAAGAATGATGGCCATGAGCCACTGTCGGGTCAGGGTGAACCCTGCCTCTTGCCCTGTGTCAGCTGGGATCAGCTCCACCCTCCTGCGACCCAGCCAAGGACACGTGGTTATGGAAATGGATGATAGGCCCGACTGTTAAATGTTGGCATTTTTAAAAAAGATTTTAAAAGATTTTTCTGCTGTATTGAAAACATACTGAACCATGACCCTAAACCTGAGGTACCAAACTGTGAATTCTGTCTACATTTACACCCCTTCCAGATTATTCTGATAGCACAGCTGACCATGGATGGCAGATTCATTGCATGACCAGAAACAGACACACAGTCATATGGTTAAATTGCCTGGTCTGTAATCCAGATTAGCTTTGGTGGTCGAACTGAAATGACAACTGTCGCTGGCAGCTGACGAGCTAATTACACAAACTTTAGCTCCGCGTCAGCCTCCAGCTGTGGATGGATGAGAGCTTACAAATGTGCAAACTCGATGCGCGAGTCATAAAGTGCATAAGCTGTCACTCTACAAACTAATTAGTTAATACTATATACCCCCCCCCCCTCTTCATCTGACATCAAGAACTTCCCTGTTCAACAATCAACAAAGACAAAGCTGTGCTGCAGTCTCCCGTGAGGAAATCACGATGATTACAAACCAGCGACCTGCTGCTTCCATCTCTGCCTTGTTTACTGATCACAGGAGCCCCGCAGTGAGTGGGCCTTTGCACCCACACAAGCACTCCTCAATAAGGAGTGAAATTATGCTCATTAGAGACGCGATGTTTTTTTAGCTTCTGGAGGCCACTCAGTGACCACAGAAACGACACACGCGAGGTATGCCCTAGTTTGAGTCAAGGTGTAGTCTTCATGCTTTTGCAGTAGAAACGGCACAAAAGACAAAAAGATGCTGCAAGTTTTCAGCTGCAATATTTACATAATTTAAATGTTTCCATAGTGGACAGGGGACCTAATTTCCCTTTTCCCCTTGCAGCAATAGGAATGTTGTTCAAACCCATTTTCATTTAGCCTCCAGTTTCCAAGCCATTCCCTAAAGCTCCCACTAATACCGCGACAGTATGAGAAGTTCTGCCTCTCACTGTGTTCATCAAAGCACATCGCGTTTGGGAATCCAGCAGGGAGGTCCTGGCTCACTTTGGCCTTTTTCTCTGATGAGACCAGGGACCAAATACCTGCTCTCTCTTAATAGCCACTGCTGCTTCTTACCTAGTGCCACTCTGGCTGCTGACGCGTCGTAGTTTATCCAAAAGGAGACCCAGGAGAGGATGGTAATCAGGATCGATGGCATGTACGTCTGCAGGATGAAGTAGCCGATGTTCCTCTTCAGCTTGAAGCTCAGAGACAGTCGAGGGTAGGCACCTGAGGAAGATAGAGGCAGCGCTTTTCGTTGAGAAGTGAAACTTTTAAGGTGGTATTACAAATTAAAGTTCAAGTGATCTAGGAAAAATAAAACATTAAAATGTTGACAGTAAATACAAAATATAACCTATATTATTCATAAGAGCACACAGGGACACCTTGTGTTTTTGTTTCAGTTTCCATGACAACCCCGATGGCATGGGTTGGATTTATTGCCATGGTAACAAGTATCCCCTTCTCTAGTGCAAACGCACACTCTCGTTCTCGCTCTCTCTCACACACACACACACACACAAAGCTGTAACCCTATTTTGTGATGATGTGACACAAAATTCAAAACAGTGATAAAAAATTCAGCACGTTTTGATTTATCAATTCTCCACATCGCCTCTGATGATTCAGAGGGACTCAGCGCGCTCCATAATAGCTTTATAGGCTTCATGAGTCAGGAATGCAAAATAATATTCCTCACCATGACTTGAAATGAGAAACCATCTCTGCCATTACTTTTCCATGAACTGGAATATAAACAGCGTATGTGCGTGCGTGCCTGCGCGTGAAAATGATAAAAGGCCAATGCATGATTTCTCCGCCATCTCCCGGCGTTATGTCTCTTTATGGATTGGATCTATGGCTCGTTACTCTCACTATTCTTAGATATTTTTCCATTTTCGGTTCATATGGAAGAGAAGTGGGGGCTATTGCGCCGTAATATCCAATCCGTGGGTTTCAGCCAAAGCTACTTGTGGCGAGCGTGGGTCCAATCGACTGCACGCTCGTGTGCAGAGTTGGATGGAGAGTCACTCTGAAAAAAAAAACTCATCTCATTAAGATTCTGTGCCTGCTGGATGATAGATCGCAATAAAATCCCAACATGCTATTGTAAAGGGCCGGCTTGTTTATCTGCTATCTATAATAACTGCTACTGACTGATGTAACTGACATTTGAAGGCAGGCCAGAGGACCAATATAGATGGAATATATGGGTCTACACCACTTTGGTCCAGATTGAAAAATCTCAACAACTCTTGGATGGATTGCCATCACATATTGTCCATTCATGGTTCCCAGGGATAAGTATCACCAGCAGATATACCAGATATATGTATTTTCTTTTATATATCTCAGCAAATATTGGAAGGCTTGCACTAAACAAGACGTTCATGGTGCCCAGATGATGAATCCTAATGATGTAATGCTTTTCACGCAATTCTTAATTTCTCAACATTCTACTACTTGACACATTTGCACATAACTTTGTATGGGCAATCATGGTTCCCAGAGGATAAATACAAGATTTTGGTTATCCTCTGACTTTTTATCTGGTGTCACAAGTAGGATGTGCAATTTTTCATACCTCAGCAAGTGTTGGAAGGGTTTCAGTGTTATGTATTACAGACATTCATGGTGCCCATATGATGAATCCTAATGATGTTGGTAATGCTTTTCCTCTAGCACCACCATGAAAAGTTGTCACTCATCCGATGAAACATCTACTTGACTCACACCTAACTTTGTACAGGCACTGAAATGTAGTAAAGGCATTCGTGGTTCTCAGATGATGTACCCTAATGACTTTGTGAACATGGTAAACATACCTGCTTAAAATGAGCATGTTGCATTGTCACATGTTGGCCTTTAGTTCAACCTACTAGCTGTTTCAAAGTACAGCCTCAAAGATCTAGTGTGACTGCTGACTTTTAGTCATTTCCCATTTGGTGGTCCCCATCGCATATAACCTTGACATGTGGACACACTCTTTGGAAATAAATAACTTTTTTCTAATAAATCAGTGTATATTGTGCCATTACATCATGATTGCATCTGAAGCCGGAAACATTTTTTATATTGCTTTTATATTGCTGCCAGCACCCAAAGGGGAAAGGTCTGTAATAATCCGCAGGCATGCACAAATACAAACACAACACAGTAAGTATATGCTTTACATTTTCCAGCAGCAGCATGAGTTTGTTTGGAATAAACAGAGGAAGTTTGCATGGGCAGCATAGTTGAACAAAGACGGTGGGACTCACAGGAACTTTAAAAAATCAAAGTAAAGAGAAAACAAGTGTGAGAGTGTCACCGTCCTTCGGAAATAAAAAGCACCTAAAGATGAAGAATTTTGCAGACGATCTCTCGGATTCACATGACTGCCACAGTTATTTTCATTACTTGTTAGAATGTTAATTACACTTTTTGAGTAAGGGGATAATTAATGGATGAATTCATGGTTTGTAATATGTTACAATCAGTTTGTAATGGATATCCGCACTGTCTTTTAAGAGGTAAAAGTCCCTTAAAGACTTGAAAGTCAATCCTAAACTTTTCAAATATGGTTCAAATCAAGGGATTTAACCAATATTTACAATATATTATAGTAAAATGTGTGATTTTACCCTGAGGTTAGAGGGTTAGGGTTTGAATTTATGTCTTTACTTCTTAAATACCCATGTGAGTCCATGTGAAATGCCTAAGCATATATCATTCTCTTTTTTTGTCCGACCAGCAGTCCAAATCCCAAATAGATTAAATTTACAATAATATTTAAAAGCATAAAGCAGTAAATCCTCACACTGTAAAAGTTCACTGAACATCCAGTCAGCTGAAAACACAGTCTTTCTTAAAAATACTTATTTATGACATTAGACTACCCCCCCCTGTATTCGGCTCGTTGATAACAGTCTGGCAGCAGTGAACAAAGTCAAAGCATGCTAAACATATCCTTCATCGCAGTGTGTAAATGAGAACAGACTGTCACAGGTCTTAAAATATCCCATTCACTTCTTTTGATGCATCCTTAATGGAAGCTCCTCCGGCCTAAATCGGAGCCGAGTATCTCCGCAGATGCAGAAGTGGCTTAAGAAAAGAGGAGGCTGAGGTTCACTCGCACGTGGGTGTAGAAGTGTACTGGCTGTAACTGCTACACCAAACAACATGCGCGAGTGGGAGGAACACCATGTGTGAGGCCTCGAGGACGAGAGGGTGGAAAGAAGAGGAGATAGGACGCAGGGATCATTATGACAGGACAACAATAGAGTCTGGGAGGTTGGCTGGGCTAGATGGGAGCGCTAGGAGTAGGAGGTCTGCTGTCTCCCTTCTTTGTCTCTGTTGTCACCCTCGTGGCAGGGGTGTCACAGTTTTACATGCAATGATAGACTGTGCTGTAACCATGTCAGTTTTTGATCTGGCAATATGTGTTATTTCCAAGGCAATCTGGTTCAGCTATACAGGATTTATTTTTGCCTTCCTGAAACCAAAAACACAAAAGCCAAAGTGTAGGACAGGAAATTAACTGTGCAAAACATGTTGCATGTAGCTTTAGCCCCAGTTTACTTCATAGCATGTAGCAATGCTAAATGAATGCATATTTAAGACTTCAAAAATAAAATAATAAAATAAATACCTGGTGGAAATATTAAAAATTCAGCCGGAGCCTGTTTTCCTGTCTGAGCGGGCGACATCAGCGGTTGCCATTTCAAAATGACACTCATGGTTTCAAAGACCATTACTTGGAATTTCAAGTGGCAGATCGGCACAGTTATTATTGTAAACTGCGTAATATGCCAGATGAGAATAGGAAGCTTGACAGGCATAGCAACAGTAACTAGGAGCCAGTGCTGAGCGAATGGTCAGTTATGGAAATGATTAAAGCTAAAAACCTGTAGACCTATAGTAAACGTTATCATTTATAATAATAATAATAATAATAATAATGAGTGCAACATATATGTTTACTGGAAGCGAAGCAGTGTTTTTGGTCTTCCCTCTTCTCGTGTCTCTGACTTATGTTCCTGTTTTTGTGTTCCACCCTGATAAATTCTCACCTGCCTTCACTTGTGCATTCAGTCCACGTGTTCCTTAGTTTCAGTGTCAGTTTATCCTCCTCCTGTGTTTTGCCCTCGTCTTTTCGGACCTTGCCTTTTCATTTGTACTTTTTGACCCCCGCCTGCCTCACCACCCTGTAAGTTTTGTGTTCTTAAATTATTTTTGGACTGCACAAGCTCTGCCTCCTGCAGCGTCCGCATTCGGGCCGTTCTTCTGGAGTTACCTTGTTTGCACAAGGACGACAGATGCGGTAAGGGCCTATATCAAGATTGCAAGAAGTCTTGATGACGTCCAAATAAAACTGTGAAAGTGAAGTAGTTATGTTTGTATGCACTGAGGGTAAGCATGCTCAAGCATACTAATGAATTTCAGGGTGCGTTCAGGGCTGTTTTCCAGAGCTGGTAATGAAGCATTTCATGTTTTCCAAAAACCACAAACATAAAGGAATGTTCACAGGCTCTGTTGCCAAATTACAGCAGAAACATACATGAAATATAGATGATATTGAATATTTAAAACTGTTGTTGTTACAGCTATCTTGACAAATATTAAAAGGTATTTATAGCTATTGCATGAATTAATGCGCACACCTAACACAGCGGTGCTGTCTGGTCTTGCATGCATTTCCATATGTGCATGCATACTGTACGCGCACACACAAACAGTCAATGTTTGCATGTGTGCTTAGAGAAGAATAATTGATGTTGTGAGCCTCATTTCATATGAATATATGATGCCCTGAATACTGAGCAGTTTTTTCCATCGGAGAACTGGGTAATTGGCATCCAAACACCTCTTTACAAGAGAGGAGAGGGTAAAGAGGGGAAAGTACATGACAGAGGGTGAGAGAGATACCGAGACAGGACAGGAGGTGAGATGGGAAGAGAGGGAAAAGGGGGAGGCTGGCTGTAATGGAAGAAACCTGGTCATTAGCCCACCTCGCAGGGAGCCATTGATGTGCTTCACACATCTTCCTGCCAAGAGCACGGGAGCAGGCCACTGGACACTAAACTTTAATTGCCACCACCCACGGGGGAGCCATGCCTCTTCTCACAAACAAATATACTCTGCCGCGCTCACGTGTAGCCGGGGATGATGGGAAACGCAATGCAGCACAGGTGCGACATTGTGAGATGAAGAGAAAGATACAAACATTAAAAATACTCAAAAAAGCAAACAAAAGAATGATTCACCCTTTTCGGACTGGGTGCGTCTCCTCGTGAGCGTAACTTCAGTGAGAAATTATGTTCTTCCTAAATGTCACCCAGCGCTCAATGTGTCTCCGCTGGCCAGATTATATGGCACTTGGTTAGGGAGCGTTAATAAAGTTCTGTATCAGAGGCTAAAAGAACATATAAACATCAGATTAATTTAGGACCCCTGTGTACGACGCGTCAAAACCAAAGTTCATGGCATATATCAGAACGCCCCGGGGAGCTGCGAGGATTGTCGAATTACTCTTCTGCACTTCTCCAAGTAAGGAAATTAATTGCGACATGAAATGAGATACCGCAAACGTTCTCCATGTACAGCAACTCGACAAATTTCCTTCACGTGTCACCCTGTCTTCTAATTAATCGCCCTCAGAGATGAAAAGCGTAAAGAAAATGTCTATTGTGAACCTATAAATAACGCTTGACTGATGTGTTTCACAACACCGGTTAATGATGATGCCAGCGTCAAAAGATTTATGAGTTGCGTGCAGCGCTTTCTCCTGAGCATCCATGTGATATTTTTGATCAGGTAATAATCATTTAGGTTTGCTGCTGGCCTGAAAAAACTGTTACACTACTGTTGGCTTTGTTTTGAAGTACTTCATAACACTGTTTTTATTCATTTAGCTATGAAATGTATAATCTGAGCTCAGACAGCTAACCACAGCATGTGTCTGGATTTCCTTTGTAGACAATAAATTAAAAGTAAAAATTCTCAGAACAGATTAAAAGAAAGTATTTTCCATTTAAGAGTCAAACGTTTGAGAATATATGTGAACACACTCAAACTTAAAGAGATTTTGCCGAGCTTTAAAACAGCTCTTCATAAACCTGTGGCTGACATCACAGATATGACGTCCATTCTCTTTACTGTCGTTGGTTTAAAACCGGGTTTCCTGGAGCTCTCAGATCGACCTGCGACTGTCACTCTGAGAAATTGTATTGACTTATTAAATTGATTGGGGTCTTCTCGTTAATGTCAGCATGATAACCAAACCATTAACTAACAGCGTCACCTCACAGGGTCAAGGACCATCTGACATGGACACCGTTTGCTCTGTAAATCAGAGCGTTTACGGCGTGGTTTGGTTAAGGACCATTCCGACGTCTTTTTGCGTCAGCTGCTGTTGCTTGAGGGATACTTCAAAGGCAACACATTTCCTCACTTCAACCCAATTAGAAGCACTGACAAACATGACTTTGGCTCTGAGGATTTAAGATCAACAGATCGAGCTTTGGCACAGATTTGTCTGCTATTCAAATTGATTAAATAATCAGCTTCGTGTATTATTCCCAAAGGGAGTTCAGTTTGTGGAGGCTAAAGCCCATACCTGTGGAAAAGACTACGTTCCTGGACACCAGCTTGTAATCAACGATCGAGAACTGTGGCAACTCGATCCGTGTCACCCCCGTTACAGCAGACTCGCCTCCTTTCCAGTAGAACTCGATGTCGTCTGTGGTGTAGCCATCTGCACGAGAAGAAACACACATACACCAAGGTGTAACCATCTGTCTGAGCATCACTGGAGACCAAGATATGCAGCGTTGCTGATCATCCAACTGGGCTGTCATTTGGGAAGAAAAAGAACGTGTTTGAAGTTGCTTCCAAGAACCAGACGTTGCTTTGAAAAGCAAGTCAGTTAATAGGTTCACTTGAGTTCACAAAATGTCAGAAGAATCCAAAAATATCTGACATTTCCTCTGTCTTCGGAAGCTTCACTTACTGTATTTTTAGACTATTAACAAAAACTCTTCAAGAAAGAAGAGTGTGCACCAGTCTGTATATGAGAAACTGGCTTTAGCCACACGGATGCCAACAGGATCCATGTGCCTGTGCTGATCCTAATCCTAAACCGGATGGTTGATGTACCAGGTGTAAATCAGAACCTGAGATCTTCCAGGGACACATGAACGATTCCAGTGTCGTCACCTGTCTCGAAAACGTCTGAATGGATCTCACGCCAGCTTGCACTCCATCGATTTTGCACAGGAAGATCATTTTACTCATCACGTTACCTCGGAAAATAATCGTATAATGTCTTCTGTGGGCCTGGAAAAAGGTCTTCCAGAAAAAATAGCCCATGTGATGAGATGAATAATCTCAATTTGGGCTTGGGCTTTGTGTCTAAAAAGTCTCTAAACGTTATACAAGCTATATATTAAAGTCCTTTACAGTGAGCTGATGAATTCTGCCATAATCATAAATGTCATGGTAGGTAAACACCCTCCTTCTGCTGCCTGACAGAAAGAACCAGGTTTGATATGGTTTTGCTCAGACTGTAGTATTTCACCCACGGGACTGTATTGGTTTTTCTTCTCGGCCTGTGCAGTGTGCTGACAGTCGCTCCTGAAGGTATTAGATCTCTCTATACTCACAGCTCTCTATCTCCAGAGTGCAGTTCTGCTCGTCCAGGGGATACCTCCGGAGATCCATCATGCATGCTGCTGTTGTAGTTATCCTGAAAAAGGAGACAGATGGGGGGAAAGAGAGAATATTTTACGCATGTACTGTACGTGATTCACACAGATTGCGTCAAAAGGAAGACAGTGGGTTTTCTGGTCCTTTTGAATTATTATAAAAAGAGCAAAGTAGGAAAATAGTTACTTAACAAGGAAGCATAAGGGACTGTGGGAATACAATTACACTAAAGTGTTAATGTGAGAGCTCTTGACTTTGTCTTACCATTTTTAAAAGAATCTAGGTTGGCTTCATATTACTGGAGACTATCGGCATTGTCATTTTAAAATAAGATTACGGCACCACTTCCAAGGTGAAACGCTGAACGTGTAACCCTATACGTAATAATGCTGTGGATCACAGACAGACAAGCAGTCCTCACTCTTGAATTTGAATCGGTTCATGTCCCCCTCAACCAAAGTGCATCCAGAAAAATTTGAAAATTTGTGCTAATAAAAAATCGTTGAGACGACGCATTTTGGCTGTATTTAGTGCCTTCTCATCTGGACTGGGTTGTGAGGAAGTATCCCTTTGTTTATCAGATGTATGAGCTCAAACAGCTGATAATCAGACTGTTAAAATAAGCAGCAAAAAAAAAAATGCAAATTCAAAATGATTGAGGCCAAGTCTGCTCTGATTAAAAGCCGACTGCTTGGCAGTTAGCCACTGGATGTCTCCATTCATTTAAGACTCTGATGAGTCTGTAGAAAGCCTATCATTGATATTATTATACAGCTAAAACACCAATAGAACACTGGCTCTGCAGAATATAGTAATTGTGACACTCTGCAGTTTATATATGGCAAACTTTAAAGTTCTTCTTTTAACCTCCGTCACTGTGAAGCGAGGGTACGGTAAACTGCAACAGACACTCGAGGCTGGGTACAGAAAATGTCAATCTCAGGCGTTCAGAGGTAGCTAAATGTTTATGCGCAGCTTGGTAACGTCTCCGCTAAATTACCATTATGAAAAGATATATGAATTATGTGTGTCACTGGGGAAAGAATGGCATTAAAATAGACTTGAAAGCGCTTGTTTTGCATATAAATGTATAGAAAACCTTGGCTCTGGGAACTTAATGAGTATGTTTCACTATTATCTGCCACTTTCTGGAGGAAAAGATTCATCGATTGAGGAAATAATCAGCCCGAATAATCAGCACATACATAAACTGTGTATACAGGAATCTGTGTTGAGCATGTTACTGAGCCTTACCTGACATACATTTATGTAACCTTTCATATCACAAACACCACGTCACACAACTCCCTCTCCCTTTGAACTCTTGAAAGCATTGAGAGGTCTATAAGTAGCCCACAAGGCTAAGTGCTATGAACTCCACTTGCATAATCAAGCATGGCTGTACGACTGTAAAGTATGAACGCTGACAGATGCAAACACAAGCATGCAAGTGCGCAGGCAAACACACACACACACGCACACTTTCGCTTTGCACTCTAATAATTCAAAGCATCCATATTCATAGGTCACACTAACTCTTCTGAACCTGCCTGTCGAAAAGATCAATGGAAATTCAAAACAAGGGCTCCATGAAACAAATATCAAACAACAGCTGCGAGCTTAACATTGCATTCACGCACCCCCCTAACCTGTTCACACTTCTTTTCACGGGTGATCTCTGACCGCACCATCGCTCCCTTTAAAAAAAAAAAAGAATCAAATGCCGCGGTGCCCTTGAGCAGTATAGTCTAATCCTCTGGCTGTTCTGAGGCCAGCAGCGGAGAACTGCCAAGCTGTAATAGAGCTTTAAACACGTCGTATTAACTTGACACTGTGAAAGATCTGAGAACATTTCTGACCCTCTCACTCTGTCGTCTGTTGTAAGGGAGCGTTGCTCATTTGCATGGCCCAGAAACTGCACATTGCCACAACATAAATAAACTCACTGCGGCGCTGTATGAGGAAACGCAACATATAGTTACAAATAGAATAAATTTCGGGGACATTTTGGACTGGAGGTTCTCTGTGTTTTTCTTAGAAAGACGAACACATTGTCGTGGCTGTAGCGCTTTTTTCAAGCCGAAAATATGCGGTGCTGGCTGCTGATATGTTGGATGCACTGCTTCTTCTGCCTCCTGGCTAATCAAAGACTGAATGACGCCTGGATGCTCTAATAAGCCATCTGTAATGGCACTTATCTGTCAATAAAGCAGCCACGCTGTTAATTATGCGCAAATTGAAGCCTTAATATCATGTGAACGGGTGAATTTAAAAAAATTTACCCCCCCTCACAGTTGTCATAAACAGGGAAATTAGCAATAGAGACCAAAACAGTTTTGTGATCCAGACTGTAAACATGTTTATTTGTGCTGTGAAGTTTGGCATTTTAACATGGGGGCTTATGGAGACTCACTTCTGCAGCCTGTCTCAAGTGGTCGCTCGAGGAATTACAGTTTTTCACACTTCCGCATTGGCTTCATTTCCCATAATTAGTTTTACCTGTGTATTATTGTCCTGACTTCACTTGTGCATTCAGTCCATTCATTGTGTTCCTTGGTTTCACTGTCAGTTTATCCACCTCCTGTGATTTGCCCTCATGTTTCTGCACCTTGCCTTTTCACTTGAACGTTTTGACCCTAGTCTGCCTCACCACCCTCTAATTCTTGTGTTCTTAAATTATTTTTGGCCTGCACAAGCTCTGCCTCCTCTAAGTGTCTGACTTTGGGCCTTTCCTCTGGAGTTACCTTGCTTGCACAAATGTGACAATAGTGTGGCTCATTGCTGTGTTTTAATTAAATTTTGTGTAACAAAGGAGCTCAAAGACACTGAGGAATTAGATATGTAAGGCTTTGGCTACATAGACAATACTAAGTGTTCTCAAAGGACACATTCATTGTTTTTCTTTTGTGTGGCACAATTAGAATAATTGAGGATCCAAATTTAGCCGCTCGGATCAAGAATAATAAGCTCAATAAACTAAAGAGATAAACAGAAAAGAGAATTCAGGTTTTCGGGTTGTAAAAAGTAGCAAGAAAACAAAGAAGGAAGCTAAACATGCAGCACACAACACCCACGCAGAGGCACCACTGAACAAACGTGTTGGCAGCACCAAGCAGAACACACCTCAGGCCGTAGAGAACGGTCCCATCTGGATGCAGGCGGATCATTCGGTTCTTGACGGTGACTCCGTGGACGAAAGACTTCTTGTCGTTGAGGAAGTAGGTGTCGGGGACCCAGAGCTGGTCAGCTACCCTGTTATCCAGGGTCAAGTTGAGGGGGATTCCTATGTAGGCCAGACGCTTGTCCCTCCAGTACTGTTGAAAATACATGGTCAACGTGTAGTCCTATGATAGAAACAGAGGGAAAAAGACAAAAGAACAGGTTACATTTGATACATGCTCCATCTTTTATCCACAATCATAGATAATATTTGCTCTGCCGATTCCCCACTGTTTGTGTTTATGACATGATACCGCATCCTACAAGCTGGATGGAGTGTGGGCCAACTGGTTCACAGGCTGCAGCCAAGGCTGCGCCTTTGCCCTTCCTTCTGGAATACAGTAACCCATACAGTACTGTGCCATTGTACAACAAACAGGTGGGTGGGCTGACTCACCGAGCTGCAGCTTCAGTGGAAAATTTCATCGAAAATGTCACCTCATGTATCAACAGGAGTGTTTTCCCAAGAGAGGCATAGAGTGATTCACAAAGCCTCGGAGCTGAACTGTCATGGCACCCAGAAGCTTTTTAAACACATGTTGCCTTTCATTGAATTCAAATAGGCTGACTCTCGAGATTTGCCGTAGATTATCTAACTCCATTCCAGTTTTTTGTTTAGCAGTATTATTTTGTCCATACAGCACCCAAATGGAAAGAAATGCTTCCAGTAACACTTCATTGTACTATCCTCTGAGGTCATACCTAATTAGTTAGTCTAATAGGTATTTCCCCATTACCAGAATGCAATCAAAACAACTGGATCTCTAAGGTTTAATTGCAGCATTGTATATAAAAGCTTTGGAGTTCTTTTCACCACTGTCTGTAGGTATATCTTAGCTGTATTAGCTGGCTGCAAAATGGGACTTTGTAAACTTTGAAGGAAGAAATAACACATTCTTCATCTGACAGATGAAATGCTGAATTGTCGCTCAATTAAATGTCAGGTTTTGTTGCAACAGTCTCACTTGGTCTGGTATGACCAGTAGCTTATGGAGACTAATGTTAGCTAACTTTAGACAGAATATGCAAAGTAACCAACCATCAGTTTATTGACTTTATTTAATTTTTCACTTATGCTACTGTTAGTCTGCTGCATTAGCTCACTTTAACTTGTCTATATATGATGCTGGCCTCCTAACTGTAGCAACCTTGTGAGTAATAATTGTTTTCTTTACTGATTAATTTATCAATGATTGCACCACGGACGCCAATGTCATTCTACCCGTCCTGAAAAACTAATGACATACCCATCAACCTCAGCTGCAATTTGCATTTAGCCCTAATTAGCAGACGTTCGCATGCTGAAGGCCCACACTGAGAAGGTCAACCTGGTGAAATATCGCCTGCCAAGCATCTGCATGTTAGCATGCTGATGTTGGCATGAAACCACTGTGCCATCTGGCAGACGGTACCGGAGCATGGCTGCACGTACCAACAGACACTGGACAGTAACAGGACTGCCATCAAGCATGGCTGCTGCTGCCATACCAAGACTAATATTTTGTGCAATATTCCTGTATACACTTGTCATTTTCATATATTTTTAATATTAATTAAAATGTTTTTATTTATTATTTTTTATTTATTATTTATTATTTTATTTGTTTAGCTTAGTTACCCCCAGGCACGCATTGAAATAAGGACGCGTAGTGGTTTGTAAAAAAAAAAAAAAAAACATTTATTGATCGTATTCAGGTGTGCATTTCCGGTGAGGGCGGGGACACACGGCACGTGATGCGAGGGGGGCCAGTCCGCCTCGTCGTCCGCTCGTTAACCACCTGCACGCACAAACACAGACGCGGAAGTACACGGATATGACGATTCTTCAAACGCACTTAATTATTATGCTAATTGAGCTAGGCTAACGAAACAAACGTAGCCTTACCACGGCCCACAGCTCTGTCCTCCACAGGTGTCACGCCAAAAGCGATCCCCGGGGACGTGACCCTTAAATATGGTTCCTGAGGACAGCAGTAAGTAGGAAGTGGGAGCAGGGGAGTTTGTGCGATTATGTAAATATGTTTATTCATGCGTTTGTATTTTTTTGGGTGTTTACTAGTGGTGTATGGGTTTGTATAGAGTTGTCTATATTGTATATATTGTATTTTTGTATTCATGTAAATATTTATGGTGTATTCATATGTGTGTAAATATGCAAGACACCTATTAATGGTTTAATCTAATTAGTTGCGACTAAGGGGAGAGGGATAAAAGGGACTCAGGAATGTTTGTTGGGGTAGAGAGTTGTTTGGAGACAGGAGAGTGTTGGAGATAATTATAAACTGGATTGTGAGTATTATCATTATTGTAAAGTGTATGTGTGTAAATAAACAGACATTCATCACCACCCAAAGAGCCATTCTCATGTTATTTTGCCTCCGGACCGCTCGGGCAAGTTGACAAGTGGTGTCAGAGGTGGGATTCCTACCCTGAGGAGCTATCAGAAGTCACGGTCTGATTAGCCAGGATACATCATGACGAGAGGTGGTAAGAAGACGCGGCACCATGAGGAGCCTGGCAGTGGGGCGCCAGATGCTGCAGCCGACCAACCAGGGGCCACGGCAGCCAGCAACCCTGATAAGCTGGAGGACCAGTCTGGGTAAGTCTCTGGTCGTCTCACAGGAACGCCAGGAACAGAGACGGAGAGGCCTGCAGCATGGGGATGATGTTGGTGGGGAAGACCCTGGGCAGGCCTGCAGCCAGATCTCAAACATACATGCAACTTGCAAGATCAATTGTCTGAATAATTAATCTCGGTTGGTCTCTGGAGTCTTCAAATTTTTCACCTCAGACTGCTGAGCTCTAGCTACGAGCGCCAACTTCATTTTACAGATGCCGTTCCTAACTTCCTTCATTATTGGTTTTCTTTAAATCACTTAAGTGTTTGCAAACATGAAAGCGCTCATGTAAGAGTCTGACATTTTTCGTGTCTCTCTGTGTAACAAACCCTCGCCATCTGGCACCAAAGCCCAGTAAGTCTTGGCAAAGAGTACCTAAAGTCCAGCCATGAGGATACGATTAGTGAAATCAAACATTTTGAGGCCGCTTGTGTAACAGGACGGTAAACAAGTCAATGTTTTTAGTTTTGCCGTATTTGACCAGAGCAAGAACGGCGGTGGAGATAGGACGGCACCTCCCTCCCTCCTTGCTTCCTTCCTTCCTTCCTTCCGCATCACATAATCCACTTACCCAAGCTAACAGCCTCTCCTCTTCTCCATTTCTGTTTTTATCTCAGTCTGTCTGCACCTCTCTTTCTCATTCTCTCTCTCTCTCTGTGTCCCTGGACATTGCCATGATGGTCCCCTCTGCCCGCTGTGGCGTTGAAATGAAACCAGCCCACCCCAAGCTGGCACTGGCAAAGGCAAACATGTCTGTTCACGCTGCAGCTTTTTAGGTTCTCACCAAACAAACAAAAGATTAAAACGGCCACCGCGACGCGCTCCCCAAAAACATCCGAGTGTTACGTAACTGAAAGTTATTTGTCGCTTTGCGCGCCGCTCAAACGCACTTGAGGTGCAGGCATTTCCATGAGACAACCGATGAACAGAATGAAATGCAATTTCAAGGACTTGATTGCATGTGAGCTATTCGTTCCTTTCCGTTTCTACAAATACACAGTCAATGAATGTGTTTTCCAGGTTCGGTTAGCACACAGAGATGTGAACAGGGAAAATCTTAGTCAGCACAGGATCCAGATTGGCCTCACAGCGTGAGAAGGAAAGCGCATTGGCACCGAGCCATAAATATACAGTGTAGTGGTGGAGCCATGGCCCCCAGACGATGAAGCCATCCTGGTTATGTCCAAGAACCAATCATGTGGGATGAAATCAATGAATATTTTTTAAGATAGTAGATGCTTTCTAATATCATCTTTGATAATTAACTCATTTAAGACTGCTGGTTGGACAAAACGGGCGATCTTAAGATGTCCCTGTGCTCTCTGGGCACTTGACACGCTCATTTTTCACTGTCCTCAGCTGTTAAACGAAATGTAAAATCAATAGATCTGAAACAAATAATCAATAGTGAAAAAGATCGTTGCAGCCCTCGAGGTATGTGTGGCAGACGATGTGTTAACGTGCTAATATTTTACCAGTCCTTTTACCCAGTAATAATAATATACAGTACACACACGCAGCAGAATAATCAGCAGATCATGTTGTGATGTTCAACCTTAATGACTGGCTGCCAGGTCTAAAGCTCAATGTGAGTAGTCTAGAGAAAGTGGAGGCTGACTCGGGTGGGTGTTTATGCCAAATCTGTAAAGGAAATGCTCAAACATTACAGTACGATACATAAATATTAACCAGGCAACTGCCTTCTTTACCTCAACGGGCTCACGCAGGAGACTTAAAGGGCCACGCCAGCAATTTTTTGCATATGAAGTACATGATTTCATTGGGGTTATTTCAGCTTAAATTGCTGAAAATTAGAACAGTGGAGGCGGTGGTTAAAGGTCTGTGGCTGTTATTAGGCTGGAAGGGAGCAATGAAAGATGCCCCTGTTGCATTGTGGGTATTGTAGGAGTCTGTTTTTGGAGGAAGCCGCCGTAGTTTCTCTTTCACGCTTCGAATGGGAGGTTCCGGCAAGCAGTCCTCAGTTGTTTGCGATCTGCAGCTCTCCGCTACGTGTCACGAAATCCTACGCATTGCACCTTTTTAAATAACTTGACACTGAACATACTCTATATGAAGCCTGGGTGTGCAATATAGCACATAATTAAGCACATAATTAAGCTGGTCTGTTGTGTAAACTTTAAAGACACACAATAAAGGAGTGGGAGGAAGAGGAAGCCACGACACAACAGGGACTACTTCCTCTCTCTATGATTCCGTAGCATATACAGCTCTGGTTGATGAATACATCGTTGCTCGACTTTATGAGTGATGCACGCATCTATTGGACAAGTCATAAAACACCTTCCTCCCGCATCGGTTAATGTTCTTCCTTGGACTAACTCGCCTATATCAGGAAGCTGCCGTCTAGCGCTGATAGCACGGAGTCGACCAGTCTTGTGCGCCTTTTTAATAGATAAGAAAATAAATCCCTGTCAGTTTCCAGGATTTGGTGAATAAGTGTTATCAGTCATAGTCCCATTAAAGCGGTCAATGTGGATTGATCACAGCATGTGGTGAAAATTAAATTTGCTGCAAGGAGGACTGCAGACTTGGATTCCCCCTCTCCTTCCATTACCACAGCAACTTTACCCTCCATCAATTCCTTCGAATGACTAATGTCTTTTACGCTGCCTTGTTTTGACCCTCATCACATCACATCCTCCCTCGTCTCTCCTCGAGCGGTATCGCGCTCTTAGGTATGTATTTCCATCTCCCGCCAGAGTATCAGCTGGTGGGCAGCGAGCGCAGCGAGCAGCTACAGCAGCACACTCCTCGTAAGGCATAAATGATTTAGATGAACCATGTAGCCTGTACAAACACACGGGCCAAGGAATCCTCATCAATGTTTCATGGAGACAATCAAATTGAATTTCAGATGAGGACGAGTGCAGCTTTGCATCACCTGCCCTGGAACTTTTCTTTGTTTCTCTTTTTGGGGAGGTGTGCAGCGATTCTTCTCTGAACCAGGACCATGGATTATGAATTATTGACATCTCTCCCATTTCCCACAACGCGTGAATTCCCAATACGCACAGCTTTACCGCTGCTGTTTGGTTATTAGCATATGTTTTCAGCAGAGATAATGATAGTGACCAGTGATTTCCAGCAAAGCCTCAATTATTCAATTAACTCGACTGGATAATCACTTTCATTCAGGGTGTGCGAGAATTCAGATAAGCAGAGTTTTGGCTGTGAACTGACCCATATTCAATTTAATCTCTTTGTCCCTCTCTCTCTCTCTCGCATACGGACTGCTACGTCGTGATACCGCCAGTATTGAGGAAATATCCTGCTAACATTGTTTGTCACATGGCATATGTTCTCAGTCCCCAGCATATGCCGCAGCTAGCTCGTCCCCGAAGACTGAACCAAAGAAGAACTAATCATCCTTGTTTTGAACGCGTACCGTGAACAACGGTGAATGATAAAAGGCCGCAACCTCGCAAGTGTTCAACCGGGTTAAACTTCATATTTTGCAGGGGAGACAAATGATATGTAATCACCGCGTACTCCGTGTGAACCCGCGTTCAAGTCGCGCAATTTGAGTCACTTCAATGTAATTTCAGAGCTCTCCCCCGGGATCGCCCTGAAGCGGTATATCACCGCAGTGCGGGGAATCCCTCAGCGGGTTCCTAACGCCACCCCCCCCCCTCCTTTGGCTGCTATAGGATTGGTTAAAAATAGCACTGTCCCTTATTGAGAGCAAACACAGCGAGGTGATTGAATTGGACTTTTTTCCCTCTAAATGACTGTGTTGGACTTCAATATATGGGATAATTCCCTCACTGTCTAATATGTTGTGATGTATTGCCTCATAATAAGGAATTGCAATGGAAGGTGTACAAATAAAACATTTGTCTCGGATGTGTACTGCAGTGTCACAGCGGCACACAATCATATCCTTTCCCTCGAGGTTTAGATTTATATTATATTTCATGTAAAACTCTTGGATTCCTCAGCGTCATTGGCTCCTTTTTGACATTATTTGAGCCAGACTGCGGTCAGATTTTGTGTTCACGGTACAGGCCGATGCAGAATGTGAGTGTGGGACGCGTTCCCTTTTTTAATTGAATGGTCCCAAAAGTGTGTCATATGCTTAAATAACAGATGCAGTTACAGAAGGCGAAGCTCGAGGGGCGAAACTGGTTTCAGAGGTCATTATTTTTAGGAAGTGGACAAAGATTAGGTATGATCTAACCCAGGCTGCGAAAGAAAAGAGAACAGTCGATGATTATGCGTCGGTTCAAGCTACAGCACAGTGTATTTGTTTGAATTATAGTGCAGAAATCTGAATGAATTTGGAGTTGCCAGCTAAAATCATCATGAATAAAATAAATACTAGTACTGAGGTTCTGCTCTCGCAGCTCATGCGACTCAGTCGTCGTGCAGGAGAATTCGCTCTCTGACAGCTGCCTCAGGCAGGCTTTGTATGCAGGTCTGTGTCAAGGTGAACCCTCTCCATCGCACCTTACAGCCGAACATCATGAGCGTCTGACTTCATGTCAAGATATTCCCTGTTTTATTCAGTCTGATGTTCAGAGCCGTATCAGCATTTCCAAATAGTTTCAGGTTCTGTAATACCACGACTGACGGCGCTGAATTTGTTAGGCTTTTGTTCTGTGATGTCTGACGGCTTCTTTCGACTCTTTCCGTGGGTTCAACTTGCTGAACGGGCTGAAGGCTGTGTATTACAGCAGGTTTGTGCAGTTAAGAGAGTCTGCTGAATCCATTTTGGAACGTATAAGTGAGACTCGGGATGAGCACAAAAAATGTTCCCTGCATGAGACATAGACGGTATACAAAATAGACATTGTATCCGCGACGGATCTGAGGCGGGCTGGGTGCCGACACAACGACACAAACCTTCAAACCAAACCACTTTGGCACTTCCACATTGCCTTCGATTCACAGCCTCAGAGGTTGTAGCTTGACCTTTTAAAATGTATCTGAACTGGTTGAAGTCATGTCTGCTCTAAACCAGTAACCCAAACCTTTAATCTTGTAACCCTTTAAACAAAAAGGGCCCCTTGTTGTCACGTTTCTCAGATTGTTGAATCGATTTAAAAAAGATTAAAGATTAGAAAAAAGTCTAGAAAGCAGCAAACTTCTTGCTTGGAAACGATTCTGTTAATCATCTCGAAAGCCCTAAGATTTATCTCCTGATCCCATATTATCACATGCATAGCAAGTATAAGATGCTTCTGAACATTGCTCTAACCACATTTCCTGTCATCTTTCTACTAATGACTCTGACAAAAACAAATTGTCTCTAATAGTACAATAATCAGCATAAACTTGGACGGCTTGATTTACCCTTTCTTAGCCAAGGGTGTCATTTCTGCAGGGGTCTTTCCCTCTCCTGTTTAACCCTCATATATCAGCCATATCCATTACAGTAAGTAGATTCAGACTGTTGACTGATGGCCTTTTCAGGAACCCTCATCATAAATCCAGTTCATAGTTTACTCGCCCCTTTTTATTTGCTACAACATGAAGGCTCCCCGCGTGGCACCGAGAGAGGAAATGAGGTAGACGCCTGTCAATTTTCATTCCCCAGACCAATAAAGGCAGTGTCTTCCAGCTGAAAGCGACTCGGAGTCTATTACCGCGAAGGGACCATAGAGTTAGAACCGACAGAACGCGCTGTCCCTCCTCTGGAGTCATGCACGTGAGCCCTTTTCAGTGGGCTGGCACTGCAAACCAGGAAGTGGCCCGCTCTGCTTCTTCTAAATCTTCGGGCTCATCACTTCATCCTACAGCATGCTCTCTCCTGAGGCCAATTACATTCCATCAGGCAGGAAGCCGGATGCCGGATAAAAGACATGGGGGTATATTAAGCCACACTCAGTGCACAGTGAAAAGATATGCTCTTTTTGCATAGCTGGAAGACCTATATCAGATAATTAGGGTTGAGATAGTTTGTGCGCTGGCAGCATGTGATTGTGAGATTTATTTTGTGCGGGAGAGTGGTTACCTTGGTGATTGTGGCACACCCAGGGTCAAGCCAGGTTGTGTATTTGAAACTTAATTAACCTTAACGCCTAATAAAGTCATTTTCATTAAGCAGATGTGCTGAAATGTCCCGAGGAATGATCAAAATAAGGAAATTAAAGGGGTTCGTTGTGTTCCTGGTGCTCTCATGGAGAAAAAAAAAAACAACAAACAAACCCAGCAGCAGGAACATTTGGAGAAAAAGATCTTTTCACCTCTCCATAATGACAGATTTTTTTGCTTTCTGACACCCACACGCAGCCGTGGGTGTACGGATGACTAGCTTGTTCAGCCTGTTACTGCAACTACATCCACAGTGGCAAACTCTGACCGTTTCCCAGCGTGTGTGGAGCTCTACCTTTTTTATTGCGGCGTGATTGAATCCCACCCAAAATCAGCACAGATAATGGAGCCGGAATAAAGGCAGAGACCGCGGCTGCACCTGTTTCTGCAAGAGGTCATGGTAATGAAAACACGCCTGCGCACGGCACCCTTACTTTGCATTTTTGAGCTTTCTTAATAACTCATTTGAAATGAAGGCAAACACTATGCCGCATCAGACCTTCATTAAATGAATCATCAGATACCAAAAACCCATTTAAAAACTCCCCTCTCTGAGCAGCACTAACAAGTGACACTTCTTTTGTTCAAGTGACTCCGTTCCTGAGCGTACAACTAGTTTCAGAGTAAGCACTGCCTCGGCACTCACGTAATCTATTTTGCCTTGCTCTGATCTTGTCCTAGTATGTGTTTCTCATCAGCGGAGGCCCCCGGCGCACCACGAGCCGAACCTCAGAGGTAATTAGTGCGCCTTTCTCAGACGCTTTAGCATCTGCTGGAGCGAGAGCTTCGCGCTCGGCGAAGGCGTCGGAGTGACTGTATTAGACTACCTGCCCCGCCAGGTGGATTCTTGGACGAGCCAGATGCCATATTTTTTTTTTTTTTTTTTGATCAGCCACCACCTCGTCCTCTACCTCCACCTCCTCTCTCTGCTGCCTCCCGTTCTCTCTTCTATCTGACTCAGTCACTCAGTAAATCTTTAGATCTTATAGCCCTCATCTTCCCATGCCTCCGGTCTGTTAATCTCTTTTAGCCAGAAAAAAATCTTCCAATGCGCATGAAATAAAATATTTTATTGACTCAAAATCATTTGCCACCCCTTCACCTCAACCTTAACCCCCAGATTAGATGCCTAACCTTTGTCCTTTGTGCTGATTTATCTGCAACTCTCACGTTCTTCAACCTTTCTTAAAACGGCCTTCAGGTGCCGGTGTTTGACTTCTGCATCCGTGAGAAGATTGTGGATCTCGCCTAAGCTCCAGGAAAAAGACCATAAATCTGTTTTTCTCTTTGCATGGGGGAGGACGTCACATCGAGCGTAATGTTTGGCAGTGCTGCTTCGCCAATCTGTGCTCCTCGTAGAACACAGAGTGAGATCCAGGCCTCATTTCAGCATAGCGAGCAGCATTTGTCTCAGTAAATCCTCGACTTTTTAAAACTAGCCTCCCAATTAAGCCCGTGGGTCACTCCGCTAGGCTGGCGAAGTGGATTTAGAGCTGAAGTTTTATTGAAGTGAATGCAGGACGGAGCCTAACAACTTGAAAACAGTCACAATAGAAACGGGGAGCGAGAGCTGCGCCGTTCGGCGTTGCTCAGTGGATAAAGCGCGGCGCTGTCAATGTGAGAACAAAAGCACTTATTATCCATTTCCTGCTGGACAAATCCCCGATGCAAAAACCGCAGACGGTCCCAGCATCGGATGAAAAGCGCGCACCAAATGTCAAGCGCTGGTGCAAAAAACAACAAACAGCTTGACTGGTCTTGTTTCGGGCTTCAGCACGTGGACAACGGCCAGGAAACGTCCACCTAACAAGTGCAGACACACATGTGCGCGTCCCTCAGCGCTCTGGTGGCGATGAGAAAAGGACCTCATTAATTATCAGTCCAAGTGTGATCTCAGCTGTCTGATTCCCTGGCTGCTTGATCAGCTGCCTTGGTGTGCTCTGTGGAGAGTAGCCTAGCTGGCTTGCCCCGGAACTGTTGGCGAACAAAGCTTATGGAAGACGGCAGGGTTTACTGTAGAAAATGTTAGAATTTCAAACATGGATGGGAGTTTGCGTCACTTAATCACCTCTGTGCTAACCGAGAGCAGCCAGTCTCTCCGGTGTCACCTTAAATAATTGACCTACTGCTTCATGTTAAAATGGCCGCTGTGACAAAGGTCTACCTGCAAAACATTGGCAGCATGTTGTTCTTCTGACAGTACTCTGCATGCTTGTAGCAACTAAAGCATGATTAACATTTTTTTTATGGTTCATAGCAAAGTCAAAAGTGGTGCTGAAACTCCAGTAACGGATTCATTGTTTTGTTTCGAATGTGACGACATTGATACAGCACTAAAAGGTCAAAATGTCGATTTCTTAAAGTTAATCAATTTCTTACTATAAGACAAGAATGGCAAATCGCCACTGTAATATTTGGCCCATTGTCTTGAAAAATTGATGAGTAAAGGTCCAGTGTGTCAGATTTAGCGGGCTGTACTGGAGTATAATATTCATAACAACATAGCATCACCTGAAAGTAAGAATAGTTGTGTTTTTGCTACCCTAATAATTTGCATGTTGAACAGTCAGGACAGACTAAAACTAGACAGTGGCCCTCTTTTTTTTTTGCATTTCATGGCCACCATAGTTTCTCCTTCATGCTAGGAAGGACATGGTGACACGGGGGGTTTACAATCAGCAATAACACCTTGATGCCATTAAATCCTACAGACTGGACCTTTAATTTAAACTCCTTTGTCCTTCCTTCACTGCAAAAAAAAAAAAAAAAAGCTTTAATCCAGGCAGAAACTACACTTCCCACAAAACCTATTTGGCAAAACAAATTAGTAGTACAGAAATGTAATTTCTTGTTGTCAGGGTTGCTTTGGGGTTGCTTTGCAGCAAGACTTCTGTTTGAACACAGAGCACGGAGCTGGAAAGTCAAAGCCAGGAGTCACATGAGCCATTAGTATTGATCAACACCCACACACTTCTCCCACCAGATAAATAATGATCATTTACGAGTATAGTGTAGCAGAAATCTATCCCTTTTGCTCTTTATTATGTTATGAAATGATGCCCCATGCACTGCGATGATGCTTGACTCGATGATGTCCACATAAAGAGGTCGAGGTGTAAACTGCTGCATCCCCGACTGACCCGAATCTGACTCGTCCTGACCGCGGAGCTTCAGCGGCTGCATTCTTGTAAAAGCACATGGGCTTACCAGCCATCATCTCTAATAAAAGTCATAATGGTAACACCTACACAGGCAACGGCCCATTAAACGTGTCGGTGCAGAGGTGTTGATCTGGAATCAGCGATTGCTGCTTGTGGGTTTTCAAAAGCCCGGCTCCAAACCAATTACACACATTTTCCACCTGAACCGGCCATTCAATCTGATTTCTCCACAAAACAATTGAAAATGTGGCCAATGGGGCAAGACAATGCAATTTGGGTCATCGTCAGGCGGATATTTTAAGACGCAATAGCCCAAAGTTACTTTTCTCGCATGTGGTGTGAACACGGGGCATTCCAGCTCGCAAATTAGCAAATCCAATCAGAGTCTCCCTGATAGCTGTCTGCTCAGAGGGCCTCCTGGGAGGACGCTCCTTGAAACACTGTTAACTGTGGCTGGAGAGGTTAACAAGCAGAGCGGAGCCAGAGGTTTGCTTTTGGCTGTCGATTTGAAAAAGGGAGATTTAAAGTAGAGAGTCCAGCGTTATCAGCACATGCTTCTCTTTCGCTCTTTGCCTTGCACGTGCATTGTGGGTATTGATTGCCAAACCCACTGTTGCGGCTTTAATCTATCCTCTGAGTGAGCCGGTGCTGCCGTCTGAGGATCAGCATTGTTGGGAGCAGGAAGCTGTGTTTATTTTTTGTTTTTTTAAATTTTTTACACCCATAAGCTGAGCTTTTATGTGTATGTGTATGTGTGTGTGTGTGTGTGTGTGTAAGGTAACACTGCCAGTACAGTGTGTGTGAGAGATAAAGATGTTTTATTGCTTACAGGAAACCCAGCCCATCTATCTCAGCATCACATAATGGCCTGAAAGGAAAAAACTGGGATTTACATCAGCACTATACTGAAGCAAGGAAGCCGTGATGTATGAGTGCCAATGTAAGGAGAGGTCTGCGGGGTGTTGCGTGCGTTATGCGGTCGAGTAAACGCAGAGAAACGGCCATCTGCGTGATGTGCAATGCCACTCACCATGTTGACTTCTGACACCATGTCTATGCTGGCCACGTCTATGCTCATCCCGACTGCAACAGGGGCTCCTGGAAGAGGTTAAACAGCAGAGTGTGGATATAGGCCTACACCTCTACACCTGACCACAACACTGCGAATGGCGCCAAAAATAAAGCCCATAATAATGGGGAGGTAAATAAAAGGCGCATACCTCCAAAGTCCGGCCTCAGTCGGATGTCGTATCCCTTCAGTAGTTTATCCACCGTCTCCTTCACGAAAGACATGTTGCCCGGTTCATTGACGCTGAAACAAACAGAGGGGGGAATAACATCAAGCTTCGGAGTCAATCAGCCGGGGCAATAACCTTGACTTCACTAAATGACAAACTCACCTTTTCGCGCAGCAAACAATCGAACCGACAACCAGCGCGGAAAAGACGCGAAATTGGCGAACCTTGCGCAAAGCAAACATCACCCCTTTCTTACTGTTTTCTATCTTTCCTTTCTATTTTTTTTCCCACCCCCCTCGTTGTTTACAAGCGCAACAACAGCGAGAGCAGCCCCTCAGTCAAACAGTCGACACGGTTCCGGACGCGAATCAGAGTAAATCCATTGATCGCCCCCCTCCAACCCCCCCAAAAAAAGGGAGAAAGTCGCTTGAAGTGGAGAAGGGGTTGGATTAAAAAAAAAAAGTCAGCAGCTCGCAGTTGATAGAGTCAGATATGAAATATGGGCTGACATCACCTCCCCCGACATGAATACTGGCTCCGCTTTTCTTTGCCCGTCTCTGACTGTGCAAGATGAAGAGGCTCTTACATTCAGGAGCCGAAGCGCATATTGATGAGGAGGGTGCACAGGGATGCTGCTGCTGCTGGTGGCGGTGAAGGCACTCGGCTTGTTCAAATGAGAGACGAAGCCCAACACTTACACACTGTAAAAAAAACATCATATATCCACCGGTGGCTGCAGTGTGGCGTGTACACTCATTTATTATCCCTCTCTTTATTGTCACATGGAGCTTTTCTCCTTTCTCGTGCTAATTAACTTGCTTGTAATCCTTGAACTGTTTTTAATTTTATCTTATTTATTTTATTAAACTGATAATAAATATTAGGTCTACTTTAAGTTTGGATACAATTTGCAGAATGTGAGTGTCCATTCATTTAGCAATGCACTTTCATTAAGGTCTGGGACTAACCAGAGACAAAATCAAATTAACAGTGGCCAAGATATTCTGATTTTTAGTCCCCACATATGCCTCAAGATTGAAAAACACCACATCCTACAATTCCCATAATGCAACATTTCGTCAGACTCTACCTTAATGGTAATTGTTGTTGTATTATTTAAACTCCGCATCACAACTTTGTTTTGTAACACGACTTTTGAGTCTCGGGGACCAATTCAAGATAACTGACGATGACATCACTGGGGTTATTTCTGATGACATCATCAGGGTTATTCTCTCAGACTTTTCAATTTCCTATAGAGCCAAAGAAAACAAGACCACGTGACCACTGCAGCGCCCCTTTAAATAATTTGAATAGGTGTGTATTGTATAATTGCTTTATTTTTATTTTCCTTTAAGTAATTGAGTTATTAGTGAAATAATTTGACCTTCTCCTCTTTAATTTATTGATTTATTTGGGATCGAAAGCGGCAAAAAATAATTCAAATATGATTTTCCTCAGAGAGCTATCCTCAAGGCTCGACATCACACCAAACTGCCTTGTTAAAATTGACATTTTTTTACAGTGCTCCTCACACCATCTGCGCCAATCCCCTTCCCCTGTGTTTCCTATAAAAATGGCGGGACCTGAACAGTGTCGAGGGGGGGGCAGGCTGCATTTATCAACCTATTAATCGATGCTTGTGATTGAAAGGCCCGTTAATCACCCACAATGACCTCTTTTCCTCACCTATAATGCGGGGCTCTGACATAAATTATTTAGCTTGGTAAATATTTAAGTCGTCAAGGATTCCGCGGGTAATTGGGGGGGACCGCGTGCGTGCGCGCGCGCGTGACACAAACACACGTTCGTGAATGCACGCGCGCTGTTGTGACTTTACCTGGTGTCGTAGATGGCGAACAACTTCTTGTTTCCGTCAACAGCATTCCTGAAAGAAAAGGGCGATGACATCATTAATGATTAAAAGCAGCTTTCAGCCAATGAAAACACTCAAAGGCGCGTGATTATTCGCAGCCACCGACACGAACTAACATCTGTCACGCGGGGAAATGAAGTTTTCACGACTTTGACTTCACGTTTTATGACTTCACGTGCGCTTTCTGTTGCTTTGACCCTTCAGGGTTCGCTGATGGAGTTCGATTGGATCTACGTGGTCTGTGTCGCCTCTGTTTGAAACGGGAATATAAAACACTGGGATGCCTTCAGGGCAAATATTGAAAGGCAGTCGATTTCCTCCAGGAGAGCCCCTCACCCACACCTTCTCATCTACACACACACACACACACACACACCTCTGTATGTCACTCACACACACACTTGTGCAGCCGGTCATCACTCTGCAGGAGCTGTCCGCACCAGGAGCGGTGCTGAAACCAGCTGCCAGCCTCCTGAGGGGACAGACGGGCTGCGTTTCTCTGTACTTCCCGGCTGCAGCTCTTTCCGTCCACAGACTGCATCTCCAGACGGATTGAAGAAAGTGGAGGGAGGTTAACTATCGCACATTAATTACCGCTCATGAAACATGGAGCTCGGCTACCCTCTTATGGCAACTGTCAGGATGAGAACAACTTTTGTGCCACAGATTTCACTGGGGAGGACTTCAAAGATATCCTGAGAGAAACACACACACACACACACACACACACACACACACACAATAGTCACACGCCTCTTTAACAGTAGACCTTTATCACAGCAGCCATGTTGACATGAAATAGTGGGGGGTAACACAGGTGTTACCAATGATGCTAATTAAGGCACTGTTCCATTTAGTGCGGCGGCGCCTGAACCTTAATTAGCTTCATTGGTAACACCTGTGCTTACCTGGGCTCCGTTTCTTGTACGGAGCCTAGTAGTAGTAGTACTACTACTACTACTAGTAGTAGTAGTAGTAATTGACTACTTAAGTGGGCAAAGTGGAGAGTAGCTCTGCTAATTACAGGAAATAGAAGAAATAAAAGTGCGTCAGCTGGCTAGCTAATTAAATAGTTAGCTACAGTTGGTAAGTGGTAAATAATAATAAATGTAGCCAGCTAAAAATAAATAGTTGGCTGACAGTAATGGATGAACAGAAACAGGTCAAAGTTATGACTCAGATAAAGGGCTGAAATAGCTAATGTTGCTATTGTTGATAGTTGAACGTAATGAATAAACATATAGCGAGCTAAGTCACAGCTAACTCTAATAAAGGGTCGAAATAGTGAAGTTAGCCGTGAGTACACTTAATTAGCTTCTATTTGAATTATTAAATTAGTTAGCTGAAAGTAATGGCTTAGCACTTAACACAGCTAAAAGTAGCTTTAATAGCTTTAAATGGTTGAAATGCAGCTAGAAGTTCTGTTTTGCATCATTAAGCATCAGTTTAATTGTATGAAAACATAATTTTATTTCTCTATTTGATAGTGTGAAATGACAGCCTGTTTAAGTGAACACGTTTAAACGGGGCAAGTGAAGGGGTCAGGGAACAGGTTGCTATGTGTTCGCAGACAAAGCGTTTAAAACCTGATTTTATTAACATCTGACTCCCACCCTCCGGTTTGCACTGCCGGTGCGCCTCCTCCTCCCAGCCCACCAATGGGGAGCACCTATTATAAAAATGATTAGCCTCTGTTGCACCACTTCATTCCCTCTCTCGCACCGGCAGTAGGCGGTATTCTCGCAAAAAAGAGACGAGGGGGGGGGAAAAAATGTGGAGTGAACCCGGTCTCCTCCGAGGCTGGCGGACAAGACCGAGGGTTCAGCCCGCTGCTGCCGCCGCCGCTGCAGCACCTCTGGAGGGGATGCAGGAGACGCGGTGCAGCAGGCACTGAAGACGGAAGGCGGAGAAGACCAGACTGACTACTACAACACCGCCTGATGGGGAACCTTTGACAGGGAGAGAAAGAGAGAGAGAGAGAGAGAGCGAGGTGGAGAAGCTGAGGAGAAGAAGGAGGGAGACAACCGACAAGCACGGGGATTAGGTGATTGAACAGCCGGCAGAGACCCCACAGCCTCCAGCCGCTGCTTGGGGGGGAAAGCTCAAATAAACCATGGTGCTGATGGATCTGCATTCAGGTAGCCCCGTTTTTCTTTTAAAATTTGCTTCATTAGCCACAGAATGGCAATTAGTAATGTGACTCATTTTACGTTTTTGGTGATGGTGGATGAGAGGTGTGGGGAAGGGGGAATAGGGAATATGAATTGTAATGTTCTGTATTCAAACACAATGTGCATCACACGGCAGGAAACAATCCCCATTTCTGTGTCTCCTCTCTGTGATGCCCCAGCCTCTCTAGTGTTTGAGACAGATGTTTGGGCTGTTAAAGAGTTGCACATTGCAGCCTCATTGAGCAGAGATCGTCCTGCCGCTTGATTCAGCTTGATTCTGTATGCAGCAGGGCAGAGAGTTTCTCCGTGTGAGTTGGGCAGCCACAGCTTATTATTTTTACAGGTTAGTGGCTGTGGTATTTGTTGATTTCTGTGATGCATTTTTTGTTCATTTTTCCCTGTCTCTGTCTGTTTGTAGCTCTAAACGACAAAGTGAGCAGAAAGTCAGTCATGGCAAGGCTCGTCCTTTCCCTCCTGCTCTTGTGCGGATGCCGAAATAGGTAAACAAAGAGCTGAGCAGTTGATGAAAACAGACCAGAGTCTGGTTGCTACAAAATGCAGACTAAAAGACACTTGTCTATCTGTGAGAAATGTCTAAAAGTTTGTGTTTGCTGCTGTTTCGCCATAAGTCTCATTTTGAGTTGCGTTGCCGCACATTCTTGTTGCCCTCATCTGCAATTTTGTAAATGAAACTCTTGGATATTCTCATACATTTTTGCGCTGAGGACTCCTGCCAGCTCTGCCCTCCACTCCTCCGTGACTGAGCGCATATCCGAGCAGCGCCCTGCTACATCTCCACTTGAGTGGCTGTCCTGCACTTAAGAAGAGCAAAAAAAAAAAAAAAAAAAAGGATCTTTGGCAATGCTGTCAGTAAATCACTGGGAATAGTCCACTCATCTGGGGAGATCAATGGCTTTCAGATCACATGTTCAAACCCAGCTTGTAACCTTGTCTCTGCCTGTAAGTCCTCCACATGAGCACAGTGTCTAATTTTCTAGCTACAGAGAATGTGCTCATCCTCAGGCATATTGCTGTGCTTCTTGCCATATTTTGAGGGTGAACTCATTTGTTTCTATTTGGAGTTCACGTCAAAGCCTTAATTATCTCTACTGGTAGTTGTAAGCAGCACTTATGCTCAATAATTAATCACCACAAGCCTGTCCTTAATGCGGCAAGATAATTAATCACAATAAACATGTCACGTTTTGACGTCCTGCAGTTTAACTAGTGCCAGGACGCCGTTCCTCCTCAGAGTCTCTTTACTCTTGTTTCCTTGTTTCCTCTCCCAGTCTCTGCCAGTCCTCCTCAGAGGATCAGAAGGAGATGGCGGCCAACGACAACAGCACAGTTTTCACCAGGATCCTGGACGGGCTCCTCGACGGTTATGACAACAGGCTCCGTCCGGGGCTTGGAGGTTTGCCGGGAGCTTATTTCACATTTTAGAAACAAGACGTTAAAAGCCTCCCTGGATTCTCACCCACTAACCTGAACTCCACCATGGGAGACCCCATTCCCCCGCTGCGATTTCACGCACCGATTCCTGGGAAAATGTTGTTAGACAGGCAGGTACAGGGGTAGAACACGTGCGAGCAGATGTTAGCAGATGCTCCCACGTCAGCTGAGGTGAAGGCACACGCATGCTGTCAGATGTAGCTCAGATCACGGACGCACGCCGTCGTTTGTCGCACATCGCCAAGGCAGGGAGAGTAAATCAATCAAGCCGTCTTCAACACAGCCTGAATTCAGCGTGCTGTGGTGTTTTATTACTCTTCACCCTTGGCAACAGGAGATAACCTTGAGAGGCAACAAACTGCCATTCAAAGATGGAGATTTTATGTTCTAAAGGACAGCAGAAATGAAAGCTCTTTATCCCTGACTCCTTTCCTACTTCGCCAATTCCTGCATTTCTTCCACAGATTTCCAAACGGCTTTTTGTTTTGTCCCCATCGGTCCCCATTTCACCCATACGCACAGTCCATAATAGGGAGAAACGACACTTTTTCATGTTCGAATGGCTGATGTGTCGTGGCAAAAGCCTGCTCTCACATCCTGGTAACGGTTGCTACCCTTGACAAGTGGGCCTATAAATACATAGCAGAAAAACATTCAGGCCTTCATTCAGCATTCAACAAGCTGCTCTCCACAGCACGACCAATCCCAGCTCGCCAGGACCGAATTTATATGCATAAAGGAGATTTTGTTGGCTTTGCTTGTACAAATGACAGAAATAATGTGCTACCTTGGGCAACATCGTCCTCAGAAGAAATGCATTGTGAGAGAAATCAAAGAAATGCGTTGATTCATGTGAATACTGGGAAAGCACCGGTTTGTTCTGTGGCCACAGGTTTTAAATGGCAAAACTGATGCTGAGCACTGATTTTAGTATTCAATACGTAATATATCTTATTCATATAACATCTTAATTTGACTACTTGCGTGCCTCAAAGTTGTAAGCAACTGACTTTCCCTTCAGAACGTCCCCTGAAACTAGAGCTGTTAGTCGATTAGTGGATCAACAGGAAATTAAACAGCAAAACATTAATCATAAAATCCCCCAAAAAATGTTCATTTTCACTGAATATCTATTGGTCAGACAAACAAGACACCATCTTGGACTTTCTGACGTCTTAGAAAGAAAATTCACTGATTAATCTAGAAAATAATTGCTGGATTGATCAATGGTGACTGCTGCAACCCTAGGGAAAATACAACTCAACAGTTTAAATACAAAAATAATTGTAGAAAATGTCATTTTATGTGACTGTGGTCAGGAAAGAATGCCCCAAATATCATACCGATGGAGGACGGAGACGCTTAAATCATAATGTTTTTCATCACCTTTTTATGACCTCTCATCATCTGTTGAACTGTTCTCTCTCAACAGAGAACGTCACAGAGATCAAGACGAATATCTTTGTCACCAGCTTTGGCCCGGTGTCTGACACAGAGATGGTGAGTTGATCTTTGAAGAACTTTTTTCCTTGTAAAGGCGACAAAATGAACGTGGGCGACTTAAACTTTTAAGGTTTAATGCAACGTGGCCGGCTAATTCCACCTTGTTCCAAATGATTCATCCCTTTTTATTAATCCACTCTCTTATGAACTATAAAGTTCCACCTGGATGGCAAAATGCATTAAATCTCCTCTTTCATTAAATCTTCCATTACACCCTCACTGTATCCCTGGAACGCTTTGACACCACAGTGATCAAACTTGCCACTTTCCTATAATTGACTTTAAAAAAAGGTATCGACAGAGGCGCGAGATTGATTAATGAAACGTGGCGAGAGACTTGAATGATTTTGCGGTCCATAAAAGCTTGCGTGTCAGTTTGCTAAAAGCGTCATTATTCTGCGGGATGAAGCATCGTTTGTTTTCTTGTTCATTTGTTTTGTTTGTTTTTTTTTTTTGCTTGAAGAACATCGATATTTCACACACAAGCAGATTTATGATGGATTTCTACAGCACAATGTTTGATCACCATCGCTGTGAAGAATTAGTGGGTTTATGAAGGCATAAAGGAGTTTTCGAACAAGTCCAGTGTTGGTGCGGAATGACAAGTGACTTGAATAGAAGCGAGTTAAAGTCGCTTTTTGATTTGTGATGTGACAAGATGATGTGAAAAAGCAGCATTTAAAGCTCCATTAGGGAAGAATTCTGCGTGAAGGTATACCCAGAGAAAACAATGCTGCAACACAGTCAAGAAAAACAAACTGAGACCTTATGTAACTTTCTTGTTTTGGGTAAATTCACTACAGGAAGTGGTGTTTTAAAGCTTTAGAGAGACAACTATCTCTTAAAATGCAGAGGGAGATCTTTTGCCCTTGGCATCACTTCAGAATCTTCTGGCGTACAAAGATCACAGAGCAGACAGATCGGTAAACATGAGGCTCCTGAGTCAGTCAAACAGTTACCTCTTCACTGATCTTTCGGGTTAAATCCTGCCTTTTTCCAGCATAACTCTCTGAAATCTTTTGCTTTCGTCTCAGGAGTACACCATAGACGTGTTCTTCCGTCAGAGCTGGAAGGATGAGCGTCTGTGCTTCAAAGGGCCCATGGAGATGCTGCCATTAAACAACCTGCTGGCCAGCAACATCTGGACCCCCGATACCTTCTTCCTCAACGGCAAGAAGTCTATTGCTCACAACATGACCACGCCCAACAAGCTGCTGAGACTGAAGGATGACGGCACTTTACTTTACACGATGAGGTAGGTTAGAACACAGATGTTGTCCTCCGGCGTGATTTATTTCGCTCGAACACTTTTCTACAATTCAAAGACACTGAGTAATGAACTGTGGGTAAGTGTTTTGCTTCATAACACTCCTAATCACAAACCCCTTTGGTGGCTAAGGTTGGTGTCACATTTAGACCTTTCATTAAATTCAAGTATGCTGCTGGTGGGGAAAAAACACTCGCCCGCACAGTACGAGATTCAAGGTGTAGTGATTCTATGACTGTACTGAGTCCTTGAGTGAACTGAGGACAACTTCAATTGGAGAAAAACAGCCAGCAAAGCCAATGAGCTGCGAATAAATAGTGATAGAGACCAGTCAAACCAGCCAATGTGGCTCAGACTGTAGGAGAATAGTGACACCCAGTGGCCAATTGGAGGCATTTGTCCTGGACAAGAGTAAGAGCAAAGACATTTTGCAAGTGCATCTTTCGTGAATATTTCTTTTTGTTCTTTTACTTTGTTTCTTGTTTCGAAAAAGAATCTGAGACATTATGCAACAAATATAAAATAAACAGCGTGAAGTCTCTTTAAGAGTTGTTTAAAAAGCTGCAGAGAGAGATCATTTATTAGGAAACGCAACCTCATTGTAAACTTTAGTTTTTGACAGTTATGCAGAAATACTTTAGAGGAGAAAAAGGGCAGAACAAGCCAGCAACCAGACGATGATCTCTATAAACTAAGCCAACAGCATTTACACGGCTGCAGAGACAAAAACTCAAGGAAAGGAATAAACTCTCTGACATCTGATGGACAAATTGTTGTTTTTCTTTAGTGGAATGTCAGCGTAACCACCGGGACTCACTGTGACCTTTTGAGCCAGAGAATTAGAATAATGCTGTGCTTATCCTCAGGAGTTACTGTAGCTGCAGGACTTAAGAGTGACTGTATCACGGATGAGAGCACTCTATCTGATACCAGTGCCACCCACAGGGAGAATAACGCTGGATGAAGGACAGATTATCCATATGCAACCGCCCTGACATATATACATATCCAAAGCAGCGTGTATTTATAGTCACGCTGTTGTCACGCGCACCGAGCGCACACGCTGCGGGTGTCAGGCGCGCTTTCTGCACTAATCAGTTGTAGTGATGCTCAACTTTGACCTCGAGGCTTAACAAGTGAGGGATTGCATGAACGTGTGTGCGTTCATTTCCATATGTTTGATAATATGGAAATAGGTGCATACATGTATTTATGATCTGAATGTACAAATGTACACGTGTGTGTTTGTGACAGAGAGAGAGAGAGAGAGAGAGAGATGATGGAGAGAGCTCAAGCTTCCATAATCTAAAAATGGCATCCCCGCCACAGTGGAAATGAAGCAGCAGTAGGTTGCCTTTAATCGTCTAATTGTTGCAGCACTGTGTTTGTCATTACCAGCGGAGCTTAACCACTGGCAGCACTGGTTTTATTTCCTGCATAAATACACACTCACACACACACACACACACACACATGCACACATAGGCCATCTGGGTATTTGTGGGTCACATTTAACTCAACAGCAACATTTTTTTTGTTTGTTTGTTCCTCTTTATGCCCATTTGCACTACATGTTATTCACGTTTGTCAGCATTAGCATAACACTGGTGATAATGTGCGTTTTGCATTCCGGCTTTGATGAAAAATACAGTATGTAAGATCGTATAGAGACCCAACAGTTCCCACCACGAGCAAACACCTAGCGACAGCAGCAAGGAAAAACTTTGTTCCACCATAACAAAGTTCCCTGTTGACACTATTTTCAAAGGGCACCTTCTTGTATCCTGGGCTTAGCAGCGCCCCAGACAAGCATGATTTGTTGTTTAAAGAAGATTTTTTTTTCCCCCTTACACCAGAATGATAACGGATGCAGCCTGACACAGTATTTTGGAGATAAGTCTGACAATGTGAGATTAAGCTGTGGGTGTCCAGGACCCCTACCAAAGCATTAGGATTTATAGAACAAGCTTGATAAACTACTGTATATTCTACAGTCAGCGCTAATCATAGTAATGAGACAAAACGTCTCCCATGTGACCAAAAAGTTGATTATTAAGAGCAAACATCGCCTTATGTACAATGAAATGTATTTAAGGAACACTCATGGGTGCTGTAAGCACATATTTTCATAACAAAGCATCCAGATTTAGAGCCACATGTGCACATCCCCACAGGAGTCACACAGACAATGCACAAGTGTACACAAACGTATCTAACACAGATGCTGCTGTGAAAACATGTATTATACACGCTCGTGAGCAGAAGCATACTGTCGTGTAAGCGCGCATTGCGAACATTACATCCTCTCTCGCACAAGTTCATCGTGTATGTGCGTGAATAAATGGGATTGCGGCGCTGCATCGTTTGGAAATCATTACTCTGAGGAGGAGTGGTCGGTTTCATCGAGGAGATTTCTCCGCATTTGTCTCCATGGATAATTCATAAAATGCTCCTTTTCACAACTCTCGGCAGGCTTAATGCACACGAGCTCGATGGCAGCCCATTATGATCCAGGATACCAGATAGGTTGGAAACATTTACAGCTCTGAGATCTCTAAATCACCAGAGTGAGTGCATTACACACCATTATCATTAGGTACAGCAGTGCTGCCTGATCCATGCTCCTAGTTATTACCTTTAGACCAGCAGCCTCCTATTTGAACATGCTGCCATACTGACAGTTTGTTTAAGCATGAATTAAAATGATAGTTCCTTATTTAGAGACTTCCTTTATTTCTTTTTTTTTTTTTGTTTTGATATAGCCACTCCCATGAGAGCAACTCTATGTGATACGAGTTGGGAGATATTAAAAATGTGCTTGTTAGTATGAAAAGACAGATGGTGCAGCGTGGCGGCGGCTCAGTGGTTAATACAGCATAAAGCTCCTGGACTCAAAACTCAGCTGTTTTGTCCTGTTGCCCCAAGTTCTGGACTTTTCTGCAAGCTCAGGCGTATTTGGAAACTTTAGATTTCCCGCAGGTGTGACGGTTCATATGCCGAACCGTTTCTGGGGTTTTACCCTGTGATGTATTGCCATCCACTCTTGCAGAATAGAATCATGGGAATAATTTCATCTACTGTTTTATCACCATTATTTAAAGTATGACTGCTATGGGAAGCACAGATCGCAATACAAATTAAAAGCAGCTATCTTTACAGGCATTTCTTCTAATGGGGCAAGGCCACATGAATAATTAGAACATGGTATACGCGCCAAAAGCCATGTTCCCATTTCTTTATCCCAAAACACTCTTTCCTCTCCTCCATCCTTCAGCTGTTTTAGACACAATAATGCAATTGGATAATCCTGCACTGATGTGGAAAGCAAGCTGAGCCCCAAAACAGTGGACCAGAGGTGGCCCCTTATCCCACATTGTTATGCTTTGTTCACTTTAATAATATAATTGTGAGAACCTCCTGGAGTAGATACATACATGCAGGATGTTCCAAAGCATTAAAAAAAAACAGGACCCAAGAGGGTTTTGCCACATCTCTGTGACACAGTTGTTATTAAGATCATAATCGGCGAAGGAAAAAAGAAGAACACCTGATTCGAGGGAGCTCATATGCCTGAACGCTCGGAGCAGAAAACAAAATCTGAGAGAAACGCCAGAGATACCTAAAAATAAAAGCTCGTTTAGTTCAGTGAGTCCGCATCATCATATCACTGTTTTACTGTTTACCTGCGTGCAATGGGCACGAGCACCCAGAGGGACTCGATTCAATCTGGGGCAGATAGCTTAAAAAAACAACAACAACAACAAGAAAACAAAAAAAAAGAACAATTATGATGTGTGTGCTCGATTTGTATGCTTGACTTGCTCTTCTTCCAGGACACTGCGAGGCACCACCGCAGCAGCTACAATGATAAGACGTTGTCTCGGATGATTGTGAATGACGGGCAGAAAATTAGATTTGAAAAGCTGTGCGTGTGTGTGTGTGTGTGTGTGTGTGTGTGTGTGATGATTTAAATAGACTAATTGATTGAATCTAAATGAAGCAGGAGATGGACCTGTCTTCAAGTCCTTTGCGATTCAAATGACGTTACCCAGGAGGTAGAGCTCAAATGATGTGCAGCATTCATCTTTGAATGATCTGGATTGACAGGAGACGAAGGAAAGAGCTGGCGTGAGAGTTTGTCCTCAGGAGCATTCCAACAAAAAGAAGACAAATAACTCTTCAACCACTAGGTGGTAGTATCGCCACTGTCAAACCAGTGTTGCCGAGAGAGGAAAACACTTCACTTCCAAGTGTCATGCATGAAATTGTACAATCATTTAATGCTGTGAGGAAATATTATAAATAGCACAATTTCCTGGTAATTTTACTTGCTGATGCTGACAACAAAAGCACTATTGTGGGCTTAAATTAACCCCCATATCTCTCCTTCTTATCCTCTTTAAGAGTGTTAATAGGTTATTACTGCAAAGATAGTAAAGCTGCCTCCTTCCTTCTAAGTGTATTTGGTACCTTGTAATTATACTGACAGTAATTGTAGCTGTTCTTGTAATTGTGCAGCGCTCCGGATAAGAGAGTCAGTTAAACATTTAAAGGCTAAATAGTGAGTGTAAAAGAAAACATACATACACTGTGCATTGCCCCTGCTGCTCATCTATATCTCACAATGCTGCTGTATTATGTAGTTAATGGATGCATTTCATGTGTTTTGCCTCAGACTGACCATATTAGCAGAATGCCCCATGCAGCTGGAGGATTTCCCCATGGATGCACACGCCTGCCCTCTCAAGTTCGGCAGCTGTGAGTAAAATCTACTTTTCTATTCATCTTGTCCTTGGCTATATCACCTAATCCCAGCTATTATGTGACATTCGGCCCAGTGTAATCAGTTATGCAAAAGTTGAATCTAGATTTAGAGAACAATAAGAACTCATTTTAGACAATGTTGGGTAATAGAGGGAATGCTGCTGCAGAGACGATGCCGAGTTTGCTTTCCTGACTGTCTTCCAAATGACTTAAGAACGTGCAGTATTTTCCTCTAAGTGAAGCTAAGTGAAGTAAGCCTGTAGCAACAAAGCAGAGTGACACATACATTTATTCACTGGACCCACGTTGGTGGCCACCAGTTCCTACCAGATCAGGGGCACCCCTGTCTACCGTCAAAAAACCCTGGTTGACCCTGCTCTTCAGAGAGTACCTCCTCTACTAGTACCACCAACAGCTGGACATGATAAATCCACCCCCCTCTAGAACTGTAACAGTACTTATTGCTCCACTAACATCAGGTTTGTTGCATTGGTAAAACAAGGAATAAGATCAGGACATGCAGGTAGAACGACTGAGACGTGAAGGAGTTCCCTTGGGGAAGACCTACCAGAGAGGATTATGTGTTTATGAGTTATGTTTACTGACCTCTCACAATGCTCATTATTTAATTATTTTTGCAAGCTCTAGTTAAAAAACTTTGTAAGAAGTCACTGACAGAAGAGAAGAGATTACTGCATGTTCCCAAACACTTAATTAGGCCAGTGATCGGAAGGGTTTTCCCCAATGCTTTCTTAACGGGACAGCGACTCTGTGTGTCCTAACACTGAGGACATGTATAGAAACTTGAGTGGCCCCGGGAGTATTTAAAGACCGATCTGGCCAAATGCCACACCTTGGGAGCCTCTTGGGCTAAAAGGATGAGGCTCTTATCCCCAGATTTCTGTGAGACGTAGTCCACCCACACTCTCCATATAAGAGAAGCACTTTTGACTGCAATCCAATTACAGCGCCAGGAGCTGCTGGGCCTTCCCATGGCAAACACTAACCTAATCGGCCTGGTTCAATGCCCTACATATGAGAGGTGTAAGTGTGTAATAGGAATAATGTGTCGATGTCCACACAGTATATTTATGAAGTGTCCTAGTAAGGGGACTTCTTGCTTTGTTTCTCTCCCGGCCACCTCCTGCTTTCCACTGCTGCATCATAACTACATGTTAATATACAGCAAAGAGAAGTCAACCCTTTGTTTAATCATAAAAATGGCTGATGTGACTGACACAAACAGTGTTTTAACCGTATCCAGGTGGAGACAACATCCGGTGGAATGAAAAATGGGCAAAATGAATCCCGCGTGGAGAGAAAAAACAGAAGCAGATTTCTCCATCTTCTCCTCCTCTTTTCAGAATGTCATGGTTTGATATTTCAGTGCTGCTCTCCAAAGGCAGAGGCCAGTGACTACAGAAGCAATGGAAAAAAAAGTCTCATTAAAGCCATTAAAGGCTATAGTTAAAGGGTATAATGGCTTCATTTGATGTTGACTGACTGCTTTACCTCAGAAATCATTGTCATGGAACCTAAAAATGCAGAAACCCTCTAGATTTCTCTCTCGGTCTTGGCCTTGACTTGGTCTCAACCCTTCAAAGTCTTGGTTTTCTCACTTGACAGCTGCCTTGCTTTAGCTGTCTAGATGGCTGCTTCTCTGTAGTTATTGCATCTTATCTTTATAGGTCAGAGTTGTAAGCCCAGTCCTGGGCCACATGTACAAAGGTCATTACAGATGGTGAAGTTAGTCCAGCCAAAGGGCACTAATCCCTTATTGTGGAATACCTGCATCTTAATTTAGCCGCTGGCCTTCAGCCGTACAGCTATGGCTGTGGTATTAAGTTAATGTGGAGCCCAGAGATATGTAGCATTTAATTCAAAAGATAGAATCTATTATCTTACAACAAATTAAATGGCAGCTAAAAGTGCTGCACTTTCCTATTTTAACCTTACCAGCTTTGGGAGTTGGAAACATTAGTAGTTGAATTGAGCTGAAATTGTAACATGCACTGAATAGCGAATGTGCAGAGGCACAGCAGTGAACATTGGAGCTGTTTATGCATCAAACAATTAGTCTGAAAAACCATGACAACTATGACAATTACATAAAATCTGCTCCAGTAAGAGGCCACAGGCTGAAGCCAACTCATACGCACAGCAGAAGAACTGCAAGAGGAAAGTATTTTCTCAGAAATTACAGCGTGATTACCATAATCGACAGCTCTCCGGCCAAAAAAAGACGAGTCATTGTGAACTTTGTAAAGCTGTTGTTTATCGCGAGGCGGATATTTAGAAGCAGCTTGTTCCCTGAATCAGCACCGCAGATACAGATGATGGTGTGCGGCGTACAAAAACTTGGCCACCTGAGCTGTGGGAAAACAATAAAATATGGTCTTATGAATCATCTCTCAGCCTTCAGCCCACAATGATCACCCCGAACATATGTAGCAGTGACTCATTTTACGATTGCTCTCTTTCTTGGAGCATTTGATGTTCTAAGATATTAATGTCTGAATTGCTCTTGTAAATAAACCTGAGCGCTTTCGTGAACAGCAGAAAGAAGTCTGACTCCTCCGTTACCGGTCAGCAGAACATCAATGAATCTTCAGGATAAGGATTTCCACTTTAATGACACTCTAACATCAGTTCAAGACTTAGAGGATCAAAGAGAATGTTGAAGTCGAAGTAAAGCCCAAATTCTTGTTGCACTTCAGGCACACACTCTGTGGTGGTTCGTCTTCCCATCTGCAGATAAAGTTGGCTTTCTTACAACTGTCCTAACCAGAAAAATTGAGAGTATTTGCAGAGCACATGTACAGTTTTCAGTAATAATGGCAGCAGATTTACCGCTTAGAAAATGTTACTCACAGATTTCATCAGCTTTAGCTAATTAGCTAACTAAGCGAGGCATTTGCAAACACTGTCTCTGACTAATATTTACAGCTTGGTTTAAAACAAGCATCTTGTAAAAGGACATTAAATATACATGCACATTATGCATGCTAAGGACTAAAGCCAAGGTAAATGTTAGCATCCTCACCGTTCTTACATAAACCTGTTTGGCCTGCATACACACCTTCTAGCTAACCCGTCAAACTGATTTAGTAATTTAGTTAATGCGCTCCTTGACAAAATTTTAATTTTGATTTGTTTTGAAAGATTTCTAATCTGTTTTAGCTTATGTTGTTCAGGAGAAAGACGTTTTGGTGTGTGAAATCCTCTACATGTACTTCCTGTTGAATATTTCAGAGTGTGTACAGGTGCTGTATAGTAAGTGATGAGTTAGGCTGTGTCGCTGCTCCCCTCGCCTCACAGGTGCACCATCCTGCCTGTCAAAGTCTTTAGTTCTTCCTCTGTGTAATGAAATTCACCAATAATCCCATGCTCCAATCTAAGTACCCGACAATTAAGGTCCTGGCCTTTGGTCTGACAGTGCCCAAATTTAAACACTACATCCCTTGTAGACCAGTATCCAGCTGCCAAGTGGGCACCCAGAATGGAGATACTTAAGTTAAGATGGTATCTGCTGGACACAAATAAACAATGGCAGCCCTTTTACAGAAGGCCAGGCCAAAGGTTTCTTGTACGTTATATAAATATACTGTATTTTATACTGTATGTTGTAAATATTTGAATGTTTTCATGCAGATTTGGTTTGCTCATAGATCACACCTCCAGAAATAGCTGCAAAAATTGCCTCTACTTTCTATTCTCAGTATTAAATTACACCCTTTAAAGAACATCAAAAATAAAACATAAGTATGAAGTTCAGCATCTATTGTAAGTGGACTGACGCAACCCTCTTCATTATTGTTCAGCAGATAATGTCTTTTTTTCCAATTTCTTCCTCTTATTTAAATTGACGTGTTCACAAATAGCTTCTTAGTGTCTTTTTTTAGTTCCTTTCTGTTCCCGTCCTTGATGGGGTTTTTTTGTTGTTCGTTTTTTCTTTTGACAGGTAACAATAATCACAATCAGTGAAACAGTTACACAGATGATCGTTTTTTCTAATGAATTTCAAGTCAACAGACCTCACTAGGGGGCAGATGATGAATCGGTGCCCGGTGTTTTGTGCAGGATTTAATGTCAAGAAATGAACTAGCAGGAGAGGCTTCAGAGTTTGCGCTCTGTTTTTCATCACAAGTGTGATGCAACACATTACGTTTAATCTGACTCAGTCTGGTTCCTGCTGACAGGGGAGCTCACCTCTGACCCGCAAGTGTGGTTTAAACAAGAATACACTTAAAACTCCACCCACCCACCCACACACACACACACACACACACACACACACACACACACACACACACACACATGCAGGCATGCAAGCAAAATTCTGCTTTGGGCCTTAAGCCTGCAGTCTAATCAAAAAGTGCTAGACGGATTCTGCAGCGGCACTGACTCAAATAAACACACAGAGATACACATAACATGAGCGACGACAGGGTGGAAACTGTGATATGTTACACATCTACTGTGCTATTAAAATACATTTATTCAAAGGCTGTTTTCAAGTCATCTTTCTCTTTCTCTCTCCCAGATGCCTATCCGGTGTCAGAGGTGGTCTACACTTGGACTATGGGAGACGTTAAGTCTGTCGAGGTGGCAGAAGACAGCTCCAGGCTCAACCAGTACCATCTCGTCGGGCAAACTAAAGGCACAGAGGACATACACACAAGCAGAGGTGACAGACAAAAAGGATCCTGTAATAATCAAAGCAGTACGGTAAAATAATGTGAAGCAAGAGGGGAGAAACTTGGCGCCAAAGAGTGGAAATCTTTTGATGAATGCAAAAGTGATGCAAGAAGAATAAAGAATAGGTAACAGCTGTCTATGAAAGAATAAGGAAAATCAAATGTGCTGTCCATATTTCAGATAATCTTTTACTCTTCATCCTAAATGTGTCCTATACTGATGTTAGCTTTATAGGTATAGGTCTAAATAATAATAATAATTATGCTAATGAAAGAATAATGTCTCACCCTTTAATCATTTAAACTTAACATTGAATATAAGTGAAATATAAAAAAAATAATTTTTATACAGTGATTTTCACAGCACTGACTCACTCATCAGTTTACTTCTAATGTATCATCCCCCAGAAATCTCACTAACACCATTTTCAGATAGGTTCCCCCCAGCGGGTGATGGGTTTACAAGGCAAAGCTGGTGTCACAACACATTCCTGTTCATTTAAAAAAAGGCTGACTCAGCTGCTGCACCACAGGGCCCTGTTCAAAAAACTTTTTTACAACCTACAGGACCATTTTATTAGTTAGAGCAACATTGTGTAACTTTCCTACCATAAAATCGATTTTAAATCATTTTGATGCTACACTGACTTGTAATCGGGTGACTGTCATCTCCACCCTGCACCCTGTACGTCCGTTTCTGTACTATGTATTTTTTGGTGAAAAATTGGTGAAATTTTTTTTGGTGAAACTGCATCATATTATATGGAGAAAATGTTTTCTGTTTTTCTGAGTTTCGTGATGGACAGTGAAGTAAACTGCTGCCAACTGTAGCTGCCTTTAGCTAACGTTGGCTCAGTTTGCTAGCTGGGCTGCTATGCTACTTGCTCGATGTTTGGCTGTTAGCAAAGCGTAGTTTTTGATAAGTAATATAATCATCATCACCCTTATTCTTCACCTTTCTTGTGCAGCTTCTCCCTGAGTACATTTATACAGTATTTGATGCAGTGTAACACCAAATAACGTGATGTAACTAATTCTAGATTAGAAAAGATAAACGCTGCGAGGGGAGATGGGCGTGCAAAGCAGAGAGTGAATGTGGGAAACATTATCAGGAGATCAGAGTCAATGAGTGGAGGCTTGTGGAGGAGAGTAGCCTATCCCTCACACAACCAGCTGTCTACAGGCCCGGACAGCCCTGTCAAACAACACTTATCCCTGCATGAGCCCATGCGCGCGCACACACATACATAGAGCTCAAGAGAGACCTGAGACCTGGGGTTAATCCCCCCCCCCATCCAACCACCCATCAGCTTTTGCATAAGAAGATGACATCACAGATCAGCGAGGGATTGGTTGGTCAGCTGTCGCTGAGTGTATCTGTGTGTTTGTGGGTATGTGCTCTCGTACCTTTCTCATTGTAAGCACCAAATGTCCTCACAGTGATGGTAAAAACCCGCAAAGTGAGGACATTCTGATGCTACGCACAGTGACCTGGTTATTTTTGGGTGACATCTGAGATGTGTGTTAGGGTTAGTGTGAAAGCGAAGCATTGAATACAGCATGGTACGATTGGAAACATTTAATTTTGCACAGTTTAGCATAACGGAGATGGTTTGTTAATGTGTGTGTGTGTCTGTTTGTATGTTAGGATTGGACAGCCTCGCCCTGACACGTGGGGGTGGGGGCGTTGAAAGGCATCTGCTTAATGCTCTTACGTAAAATGAAACTTCCCTCCAGTTTCTAGTAGAATCATTATTAAAGTGTGGATTTCCCCTGGCGAGCCACAACTGAAACCTTGCTTTTGTTGGATGACTCAGTGGTTTAATTGAAGGGTTAAAGGGGTCGTTGGTTGAGGAACCGCATGGCTGCCTAGCTACAGGGCCAAATTGCTGGTTCACTGGCCGGATGGTTGGCATGTTGACGAGTTTGCTAATTGGTCAGTTGATAAAATACTGGCTGAAAGGCTGGACCATACATACAACCACTGTTTGCTGCCGTCTCCAGAAAAAGTGAGTCAACGATGCTGGGGACGAGCACGTAGATGGTCGAAAAATTCAACACGAAAGTCTGAAGCAAAGTTTACTCTCAACCACTCATATTAGCAGTAAATGTTGATGCTAGCTAGCCATTTTTGATAGCTAGTAGGGGGCGAAACCTCCTCAGGGTATCCTGTGAGGATTTTACATGAATCATTTTTGCAGTTTTCACACTGATAATAATGGCAAGACAGGCACAAAATGAGTTTTAATGGATCAAGCTAATATTTGTCAGTTTATTGTCAAATGAAGCCACATTTTTTTGCATCACGTGACCATCTCTGGTCCCATGTTTAACGCCTTCTTTCCAAATCCGTCATTTATGTTGATGAGTTTCAACAATCAATAGTCACGTTGTATAAATGTTCATGCCCGACAGTTTCCTTAACTTACTGTAAATCAGCAAACCTCCATCTGGTGTTAAAAATGTTAAACATGATCTGTGAATACTATTTAGCCGATTCATCGTTGATGCAGCTCAGCGCTTCTATCTGGAAACCGTCCAAGTCAGTGGCGGAGATTTGCTGATGAATTTGGGCTCAGGGGTCACATTCAGTCCAGTGGGTTAACTTACCTTCTGTATGTATTTGACTCTCTTGCGAATAACTTTCCCACTTTTACAGCACATACACTTCTTACATATTAACAGGCTTTAAAATGAATATTACCACCTTGAATGGAGTTGACAGCTGTTACAGTAGGGGTCATCGCAGGTGTGAAAACAGATTCCAATTTTATCTTTTGAGGCCAGTTTTTAAAAAGTTTAGCAACAACCTATCAGAGTTCTTTGCATTTCATGATCTTCTAACATGAATATATTTAATACTGTACTGTGTACAAGTCTAAAGAGCCTGTATCTGACAATTAGAAGCTATGCTCCCCAGAGGCCAACTATGACTGGGCTTCCTTGGCAGCGCATCATCAAAACTTATCAAAGTTGTATGTTTAATATATGCATTGGCTGTGAAAGTCTGTAGATTTCTCTGTGCTCTGATAAAAGGAGAAGCGGAGGCGAGCTGTCACCTGCTTGATTAAAAGAAAGTCTGACAGTCGCCTGTTTTATGAGACAAAGTAATGAAGTGCTTGTTAAACCTGGAACTCAAAAACAGCAGTCAATTAATGATTGTCTGGCCTTCCCTTTTGTTGTTATTCTGAAGCGGTGACAGTTTGTCTCCAGGCTCTGCCTGCACGGCCTCAATGAGAACAAAAGTTTGACGAGGCAGTCAAAAAAGTTTGGGGGGGAAATCTAAGTGGTGACAGTGGATGCCTTTTTTTCCACAGGTCAGTTTTGCTGTTACTTGTTCTTGCCAGCAGGATTCACTGCGTGCAGTTTACTGGATCTAACCTTTAGCTTTGAGATTATCACACAATTGCATCAACATTTGCCAAAGGGCATCTTTAAAGCTGTTTCCTTCATTATCTTCACTTTTAATTATTTGTTATCCAGTGATTCACAGGCTTAAAAGTCCAAGATGTTAGCTGTCAAAATTATCTTTTGCATCTGCTATCTGTCCATAGCTAAAATTATTAGATGGATGTGAGGCTTTAATTAGCACATCTAATCTTAGACAACACCCCCAATTTGAGGACATGAAGAAGGAGATTAGTTTTTTTTCTTGACATCTTTAAGGACATGCCTTGTCCTGTCTCAGTCAGCAGTATCCTAAAATAACTCCTCACTCTAAGACACACTGTAGCAACAGTTGTGTCTACAGTTTGTTGGGACGTTTAAACAATAGTTTACACTGGATTATTCATCTAATTTCCAGAGAATAGTCCGTCAGGTCAGAGAGTTAAAGGCAAACAAGTTGTTTTCCTACTCACCAGTTGACCAGCATGGCAGCATTGTTTCCCGCCATGAAAGGAAGTTCCCCTCGGACATTGTGAAATACAAATCCATGGGAGAAAAGCAATAAGATCCACCAGAGGAACATGTTCCTCCTCATCCCTCTGCCCCCAGTCCTGTCGGGATCCATGCATCAAGGGCAAAGTTGACCCTGGGGTGTCCCAGGTAGGCAGTGCCTGAAGCTGACGGGGTAGCTGTGAGCCAGACGGCCTGGAGTCATGAGGGCGTCAGAGGGCCCAGGTGATGGGTTCACGGTCGAAACTAACGGTGTCGGGGATCTCCTGATGGAGGCATGGCTGCCTCGGTGGTGAGGATAAGCGGATGTTTTCCGTCTGTCGTGCCGGCAAAAGAAACAGTTACCTCTCTTTCAGGCTGCTGTCAGCTGATACCCACGGTGCATTTTCTGGATTGCTTCTTCTTCCCTCCACACACCGGTCAGTCCCATCAAGAATGTTTGATCATTATTCCACAGAGAGATGACAAACGACCAAAAAAAAAAACAACATGAAAGATAGAAAATGTCCACACAGCTAGCCCCCCTCCATCCCACCAGTGATTAGCAGCGCAGTGAGTGTCCCTCTCCGTGGCTTAGTGTCCTGAGGTGTGTGTGTGTGTGTGTCTGTGTGTGTGTGCGGTGGCTGTCAGCGGTTAGAAATCATGCATCATGTGTGTTTCAGAGTGTGTATGTGTGCGTGTCAGTGCCTGGATTGGCAGGGCAGAGTGGGCGGGGCTTTGGGCTCTATGAGGATCCCGGGACAGGAAGTCTCAACCCCACACACACACACACACACACACTCTTTCTCCCACTGATGGCAGGATGCAGATTGTAACCAGGGATTAGGGAGGTTCAAAAATCCGATTTTGCCCGGAGAAAGCCTTGTGTATTACTCTGTGTGTGCGTGCGTGAGTGTGTGTGAGAGAGAGAGAGACAGCAGAGAGCTGCTTGTGTACATGTGCCTCAGTGTGTGCATGTATTCATTGGGTTTTTCATAGTTTACCAGCGCCTGCAGTTGCAAACTGCTCCCGGCGAGAGGATTTTTTAAAGCCTCGAATGCAATCTTCACTTGTTTGACTGAATATCGTGCCCCCTCTCTTTCTCGCCCCCCTGCTACACTTCCTCTGTCTCTGGATTGTCACCGCCCCCATTGTCCAATCCCAGACATTAACCACACAATAATCTATTGTCATGTCCTCACAATAATTAACGCCGCTTGCTCTCATTTTTCAGTTTAATAACGGATTTGAAGTCAGGTTCATTTCGCCGTTGTGTTCAGCTGAATATGAAATCTCTTTATCGTTAGTTCATTCTTTAACTGCCTCACCTCTGTCGCTTTCCATTCTGCAGTTCCCACCCCCTAATTATTCCATTACAGGAAGGAGGAGTGAGACATCAGTTCAGCGGGGTCGGGGGGGCCATGAGAGGAGTTTTAAGACTCATACTTTGTGCCTGTTTTATCCAATAATTTAGCACCATCTGTTTAATTTTAGATACTGTCATAAAAAAAGTAATTATGTTGTCCTATGTGTAACCCAACACCTGTGGCGCTGTAAGGAGGTCAACTCACATATTGATAATTCCACTAAATCTATTCACCCTAATGTGGTTCATCTGAAAGCAGATGTCTCCGTCATTAAGAGACATCCAAGTACTCACCTTGTTTATTGTCCCTATCTAACTCTGTATTCTTTTTCTTTCTTTGCTCCCCCTCAGGACAGTATACAGTGATGATGGTCCACTTCTACCTGAAGAGGAAGATTGGATATTTTGTCATCCAGACATATATGCCCTGTTTCATGACTGTGATCCTGTCCCAGGTGTCGTTTTGGCTAAACAGAGAATCAGTTCCTGCGAGGACTGTCTTCGGTGAGTGAAGCCGCTTGTTTACTCATTTTCTTTTTTTCCTAACGTTTTATTTATCTGGGTAATATTCCTGTCATGCACATTCACACAAGGGAGCCCACTGAGCAGCAGCACTGCAGTCGCCGGCAGTTAAGAGTTATTAAAGCACGCACCTTAGTTGAGTGAGCAGAGACTCTTACTGTTTCCAGCCGGCCTGTAAAAACTCAATTTAAACTTGTCACGGCCTTTGTTTGCGCCCAGGGGTGACCACTGTGCTGACCATGACGACCCTCAGCATCAGCGCCAGGAACTCGCTCCCTAAAGTGGCCTACGCTACAGCCATGGATTGGTTCATAGCCGTCTGCTACGCTTTCGTCTTTTCTGCCCTCATCGAGTTCGCCACCGTGAACTACTTCACCAAGAGAAGCTGGGCCTGGGATGGCAAGAAGGCGCTGGAAGCACAGCACCCTAAGGTACAGCTCGTGGGCGCAAAGTTACATATTTAGGTGCAAAACACTTTAAAATACTGGACATGTGAAGGCTTCGAAAGACTGGTCCACATGTTGTAGTTCATAATGTAGTAAACACAAACTTTATGTCATCTTCCAAAGCATACAGTAACTTTTCAGGTGGATTTTCTACCTTCCAGGCCACCTGGTGTCCTACAAAAAATGGAAATGCAACTTGCTTAGAATAGGTCATCATTGACAGTGAATTATTTCATCACGTTCACCTTTTGATAGCTGTGATTGCATGATAATCTGAAATTGCCCAAAACGTTCATGTGCCATGTAATCAGAGTCAAACCTCTAGCCCTTTGACATTTAAGAAATACGCATCACTTTCTTGCTGAGACTTAGACGAGTAGATTGATAGCTCTCACTCCATATATGTATGCTAACATAGCTGGAGCCAGGAGACGGTTAGCTTAGCTTAGCATAAAGAATTGACTGAGAGAGAAACAGCGAGCCTGTCTCTGTACAAAGGTGATAAGATACAAGAACTTCTAATGCCTAACTTATTAACAATAGGTAGGCAGAGATGTCCGGGAAAACTGTCATGCAGCTGCACTGAGACACCTGAGTTATATTTAATTACACAGAATCCCAACATTTTAGCAGAATGTTTCACTTCTCTAAAATCACTAATTATCTCAGACAGAATGAAAGACATTGATTATCTCAGGCCAAAACCAGCAGAGCTCAAAACTAATTCACTCCTGTAATCTGTCCCGCTGTAGAAACGTGACCCCATGGTGCTGTCCAAAAAGCCCAACAACGTTTGCTCTGCGGGCGTCAACTACACCCCCAACCTCACCAAGGACGTGTCCATCTCCACCATCTCCAACACAACATCGGTACAGCTCCGTGCCACTGAGACCAAGATGGTGGACCCCAAGAAGACCTACAACAGCGTCAGCAAGATCGATAAGATGTCGCGGATAGTGTTTCCCGTCCTCTTTGGAACCTTCAACCTCGTCTACTGGGCCACATATCTTAACAGAGAACCGATGGTGAAAGGAGTGGGCACCTCAACATAATCTTTCTGTTTTTTTTCCCCTGAGACAGAGAGTTTGTGTGAAGGAGGAAGTCTGAGAGCGGGTGGACTAAAAGGAAAGGAGTTGAAAGAAAATCCCTGCCCTTGGAAAAAAAAACAAAACATTAAAAACATTATCTGTGCTTGAAGAACAAAAACTAACTATGCTCAACCATCTAATTCAAGCACTTTGAATAGATGCAAGGCTGCAACAGAATCTCTTTCCTGTTTTTCATGGCCTAAAAAACCGCTTCATCACAAAGAAAACGCTTCTAAGACTGTGTCGACAGGAGAGCGGGCGCTTTGCTTCTTTCTCATCTGTCCTGCTGCCGTTTGCATGACGCTCTTCTCAAAAGAAAACCACAGACTCCTCTTCGTCCATGTATATGTCAATCACTGCTTAAAGTATGGGAGCACACTTCGTCGCTACAACTTGAGGAAGGGTTAAAGTAAACTAACGTAGCAATTTTGCTCCACGTTCTTATCACAGAGGCTTGAAATGCACCGAGCTGATCCTATAAAAAGAAAACCCCTGCAATATAACATCAGAATTTGGAAAAACTGATTAGTAACATACCTAATTCCACGCTGCGTGGAAGAAACATTTTTTAAGACTAATGCTGCAAGTGCATTAATAATTCAGATTTATGTCTCGTTTTTAAAAAAAAACTTTGACATTTATTTTCTCCTTTTGCAGTGGGTTCTTGCGTCTCTTTGTACATCTTTACTCGATGACTGAAAGCCTTCTGCTGCAGGCCAGGTTTCCCAAAAGCGGTCTGCGTCTCAATGGGAAATGACAAAAAAATATAAATACTACCTGGAGGTTTAAAAAAAAACTATTCTGGCAGATTATCATCGCAAGAGTTTCTGAATTTTTAAATGAAAAGACGCTTCTTCGGTCATGAAAAATTCAAACGTCGACATTTAGGGCGGCTTGCCAACAAGAATATTTGAAAAACTTCCTTGGCCCACTTACACCGGGTGACTGGACAGCTGATGGTGTTCAGGACAAATTTAGGAGTGGATGTATGTGCTTTTAACTGAATTTTGAGCACGGGTCACTCAGCTGGCAAACTAATATTCACAGCTGAGAGAGCAGTGCTTGAAACGCAGTGTGTGTAACATACAAATGAGCATGCTGAGAGTTTAGAGGCTGTCATTCAGTGAGATGACATGGGGGCAATTCCATACTTAATACGCTGATCTCCAGGGTCCAGTCCGACAAAGATAGACTTTAGAATAGTCAGACTTCAGACGTCTCCCATCAGGTGGTACATTTCCAGCGGGTTATTACACTGTCTAAAAGCTTTTTTTAGTTCAGGGTTTTTTTAGAGTAAGTATGCTCTAAGAGTACAATTAGGACTGACCTAACACAAACAGACCAGTCTGAAATATTTTAAATTCTGTGCAACTTGACCCAGGTCGTGCTGATCCAGCTCTCCCCATGTGGTGGGGAAAAAGAAAGAAGTAACGTTATCACATCGCGTTCTGCGTTCTAGTACAACTGCATCTGATAAATTGCTCATTTTTATGTCAACAAAAACGGGCAAAAAAATTCCCCAAGAGAGGCGAACACATGTCAGCCATCTTTCTGTAAAGGCCTGGTTTCCCCAGAAAGTGGCACAGCAAAATTACTCACTTGCAAAACATGTGATTCTGGCTTAGTGGGCGAGTTGGTTAACTACAATAGCTGGAGAGTTTTGAGAGCTTTATTCTTATGATTGAATTTTATTGAGGACTTGGAAAAAAGCTTGAATAACTTGCTAGCAGTCAGTCAGCAAGATTGTTAGCTCGGCTTGCCCGTTAGCAGCCAAGTTAAAAATCTTGCTAATCTTAAGGTAGCACGTTTTATTTAACAGATCGACTCCTGTCTCGTAGCAGTCTGCAGACCAGAGGAGAGGAGGCGGAAGGTGTGTGAAAGATGAAAATACAAGCTAATGCACTAGCTTCCCCCATTTTGAAATTCACTGCTAAGACAGCTCATTGTTGGTCAACTATGTTTAATTCCAGTTTCGTTGGAATTAATTCAGTCATTTTAAAGGATGAAGCCTTTAAGCTACAAAGACTTTGGGAAATTAGTCCGAGTCTCGTGTGAGAATGATGTAAATAAACGCTTCATTTTAACTCTTGTCTTTGACACACAAAAAAAAAATGTGTGTCTCATGTTTGTTTTAAACCCTGAGAAGAAGAAAAAAATGCAAAGTCTAATGTTGACTTTTAATGTTTTTGTCTGATAACTTTCTTAATGTTTGTGCACACGTGAGATTTTCTGTTGTTTTGCTTGTAGAAGATCTGACCAAACTCTTGATCTGTGAACTGAATCTCCTGTTTTCTTTCTTTCCGCATTGACCTCATGAAAGCGGAAACAATGAGCACACGTTATGGCATTTTGTGCTGGAGCCCAACACGGCACATCATATGTGACTGGTTGGAATATGATGAGACATACTCAGGAACTAAAGGACCCATGCTCCCAGCGGAAGAGTGGCCTCAGAGTTGCCTCATGGATTTTAAACAGTGTAGTTCACTCGGTCGCCTGCTGCTGGGAGCATTGTCCATGATAACTTTTTGTCGCTGAATAGATGTTGATAAAAAAAAAATGTAAAGATGACATCAGCTGCTACTGTACCTGCTTTGCTTTGTGAAATTGGGACCTACAGCAAATATCTTCACGATATAAGCTTCGAATTTTCTCCAAAGCGCTTTTCTTTTGCGTTTTCGTGCCATGATATCCTGTCGTGTTTCTGTGCTGGTTTGGGTTGATGTTAAACCTGCTGTTTTATGTAAATTTAAGGTGTTGCTATCTGTCAAATGCTCTGTGGGTGTCTCGGAGCTAAGCTAAGACAATGTTTCAGCTCTTGTTGAAGTGCAGCAGCGGCGTAAAAAGGATGAGAGGCGATCCATACATCTGTCTCTCAGGGGTCGCCATGGCAGCAAGTCCAGACGTCCCTTCTCCCGGTAACAACCTGCTGCTCATACACATTCATATGTGAGTGCACACTTTTCCTTTTGTGACTCATCACGGCTGCAGCATTTGAGTCCTTCACAAAGTTTGTCATTATTTGTTTGCTCAGTCAGAGCTGAACCGCTTCATCTGAGCGGGCCGAGCCTTATTTTGAGTTCTCTTACCAAAGGAAATGAAACTGTGGTGCGCATTTTTTCTCCCTCATCATGTAAGTATGTGTTATCATCTGTCATTTTCTCTGAGTCATCCTGCTGGTCGGTCTGTCCAACACTTTGTTCACTTTTGACCAAAAACCTGTAATACTAAAACATTCCCATCAGCCTTACAGTAGCTGTGCTGGTTAGCATCCAGACATGTTCAACCGGAGATGGTGGTAAAAAAAAATAACTGCTTAGCATCAGCAGGTTAGCATGCTGACATTATCCTTTAGTTCAAGTGTAGCCTCACAGAGACTGGCTGTCACTAGACTGGCTGTACATATGTTAGCTGCCTCGCGGGCCAAATGTGGCCCTCCAATTTAAAAAAAAATGCTGCACCGTTCACAGTTATTTCCCCTCTAAGAATCCTTGATAGACATACATACATCTTACTTGTCACCCAAGAAATGAGCGCTCCTATCCATCCATCCATCCATCCATCCATCCATTTAACCATCCCTCTCTTCTCCATCGCCCCTCCTTCCCTCCTTCAGCCACTGTGACAGACTCATCTGCCATACATCTGTTAGAAAAGGGATTTAGTTCCGCTTAAGTTCCTCTCACCCGTTCAGGGGGGCCCCTTACAGCAAAGCACTTCACTCCAATTTAAGCCCCGACTGGCCCAGTCGATGACAAACGCTTGTTTTTCCTCTCTGTGGTGTCTGGACAGCTGTGGCTAGTGCGTGTTAGGGACAAATTTAGGATTGATTATGTGTACTTTATCCAAAGCTAGCTCACGGGCAGTGAAGCAGACTGAAGTTTTCGACTCGGCTCTGTCGAACGGGGAATGTGACTTACATGCGGCAGTCAGCTTAAAGAGACTCACGCGGCGCTGCGACAACAACAGTTGTCCGGGAAGGCTGCCAGACAGCCATGACGCATGCATGACGAGTTATTGTTGTTGAGCCTCACTGAAGAACTTTGATTTATTTTGGAGGAAACATTAAACTGAAAATTTTTTGCTTAAATTTTGTAAAAAAAAAAAAAAAAATGCAGCAAAGCCTTTGTAGCTACAGCCGGGCTTAACGAAGTATTTGTGTTCCTCATTCTTTGTCTTATGTACTGTGTTTGTTTTATGTGTTCTACTTCAAACGATCAAATAAAAAAGAGCAAATATGGCGTCCAAGGTTATTACTGAACTCTCTCTCTCACTCTGCCTGATACAATCGCCCTTTTGTGGCCAAAAAGCGTCTGCGGACTGGACTTTCTGACACCTTTCTGTCAGAACATTAACCTTTTCAATGGCTCGTCTGTTTGAGCGGCCCACACAGGCCGACCTTCACTCCTCACGTTGTCACTTTTAGCCTTTTATTTCCTTGGACCGCTTTTGATAAGCGCTGATGACGAGAGTTTTGGAGACGACCTGACCCAGTCGCCGAGCCATCCCAATTTGGCAAAGTCAAAGTCGCTAAAACTCTTCGACTTGTCCATTTTCCCTGCCCCTGACATCAACTTTGAGGACAAACTGTTCACTTTGCCTAATCTATCCCGCCGACTGCTTTACGAGACCTTGATGCTTGGTCTCTGTAAACTGTGATAAAACATTTCCTCTGTCTATCTCTTCTTTTGTGGAAGCACAGCCGTCAGCAGTGCGATGTGACAAATGGACTTCAGTTCTGGTTTCTTGTCATCCAGAGCAGCCCTTGTCGAAAGCTCTGATTACTGTATTTGATGAACAATGACTGACCGGCTTTTTAGAGCTGAGTTTCTTTCTCTTCTTGGATTTTATTGGACAAACAAACAGATAACATCTTATCATTTATGAGAGGGAAAGACTCACGTCTAAAGGAAAGTCATCAGTTTTACGGGTACATTAAGTACTGCACCAAAGTACGAGTTTGAAGTCTTACGGTACTTTAGACTGCCACTCTTCACATAGGAACTTGTACTTTTTACTTCACTACACTGATCTGACAGCTTCAGGATAATATTTTCCATAAATCCAAAAGTACAATGCTTTTAATTACGCTGTACAAATTGACAGCATGGTCTCATTTGAACAACTTAAGGGGTAAATATGAAGCTTTGGCGTCATAAAACTTTTTTCTCCTTATATACGTCCTCTCTCACCTTTCGGAGGGCTGAGTTTGGCAGCTATACCGACTCAACTGTGCTGAAAGTAGACAAAAAAAATAAGCTCCACCACGAGCAGCTACAGCAAGCAATGAACAGCCTAAGAATAATCAGCCACAGGGGCCTGCAGAATGAGTGCTTCGGGGTACTTCAAGTCCACTTTGCTGTTCTCTCCTTGAATGCAGGACATAGCCAGCAGTGCAACGACTTCCAGCTGCACGGTTATAATAAGTATCAGCATCGATAATCAAAAATTGTCGGTTATTTCTGGAGGTCAGTGCTGGTCAAGAGGTTAATTAACCAGCTGCAGCACTGCAGATCCAGCATCCCAGCATGCTTTGTGCGTGTTGGGCCACTAGGGGGCAGCGAAGCCTCTCCACCCGCGTGCAGTGTGACGCTGCGTGGATGTGGGATGGGGGGAAATAAATAAATAAATTTAAAAAGCCCCCACAAGTTTGTAGGCTGAACGCCAGGGCTGCCCTACTGAGTTTGTGCGCCTGTTCAGAAATGACTTATTTGTGGAGTGTGGAGGAGAGCCGGCTGTGACTCTGTGGTACGTAAACGGCCGTGTGAAAGCCAAGATGTGACTTCCAGTGGTGATCATCGTGAGGGAAACGGCAAACATCAATATAAACACAAAATCAAGCGCACGTTCGGGGAGCTGATCTCCGGCTCTGGGCTCGTAGTTGACAAAAGCAGGCTGTGAAATCAAATAAAGCTCGCAGCGAGATCAGATTCAGATTTAGGAGAAGCCCCAAAAACTGAACCTCCACCTCCTGATTCTGACCAGCTGAACCCTCAGCTGATTGTCTGATTAACTGGACTGATCCCATTGCTTCACACAGATGTTTAAATGTGAAGAAAACACTCATAATGTGCGCTCCAGGTACTCTGTGTTGCCTGTGCGGGGTGTATGAGTCACGCAAGATGCTCATCTCCTGAAGGTTCACCACCATCAGCACCATCAGCACCAGCAGAAGCAGACAGCGTCACCCATCCACTCTGTTGCCCACACGTTAAGAGAGGGAGAGGAGGGCGCTGCTGGATCAAGTCGATCCGACTCCCCATCCGCCGGACTGATCACACTGATTGATCGTCGGGGTGCGTCTCCCCGGAGGAACCCCCTGCGAGGAAGGAAGGGTGTGGAGAAAGAGAAGGAGAAAGAGGAGGTGGAGGTGGTGGAGGAGGGGGTGGTGGAGGAGGAGGAGGAAGAGGAGGAGGAGGGCTGATTGTTGGGAAAAGACCGCTGTGTGGACCGCAGATGACACGCAGGAGAAAGTGTGTGTGGGCGGATGAGGAAGTTCAGAGCTCGGATTGATGGTCGCGCACACACACACACACACACACACTCCACACGCGCGCGCGCACACACACACGCACACACCTACTGTACTGGCACTTTATCGCAGCAGCGGCAGCCAGCAGCGCAGCGCCGGGGATCTCCATCCACCAGTTTTCTGTGATCAGATCAGTGATCCGCGGATGGGAAAATGACAATCAAGTTTGTGGCCATCCTCTTTGTACTTGTGCTCGCTCGTGGTGCTCGGTAAGTGTGATCGCACACACACACACACACACACACCCCTCTCTCTTTCGTCCCTTTATTTCTTGAGCAAACGTGCACGATCAACAGCTGAGGGGGGGTTTGTTTCTTTGAAGCTTCAAAAGTTCACATGTTGTGAGGATGTGACAGCAACTGCGCATTTCGTGTGAATGAGACTGGCTGATAATGCATGGAGTGTTTGTTCTTTGCTTTTTTTTTTCTAAGGGCTTTCCCCGCGCGCACACAGACACACACACAGACACACACACACACACAGAAATGACAGCAAACAGATCTTTGAAATTCGAACATATGAGCTGATTTACATGTTTTTTTTCTGCTGCGACAAAGTTTTCCAGGACAATGCTGTTTATTAAAGGAGAGCTGTAGCACGTCAACATGATTAACCACCACCCTCCACCTCCATTTCCAACCCCCCCCTTTTTGTTTTTCACCCCAACCCCAGTTCTGATCTACTGGAATATGGCGACGACTATGAAGACCACCACGACGCCACTGTCAATCAAATGCTAGTCCCCAGGTCGCACCAGGAGGATGCCACACTCATACTGAACAATTTGCTCAAGGAATATGACAAGACTCTGCGGCCGGACATCGGAGGTAAGACCGAGGTTAAAGCTGCTGGAATGGGCGGAAAACTTTCGAGCTGTCCGTGGTGCTGATTGTGATTGGCTGTGATTGGTGCTGTCCGTGGTGCTGGTTGTGGTTGGAGCTGTCCGTGGTGCTGGTTGTGATTGGCTGTGATTGGAGCTGTCTGTGGTGCTGGTTGTGATCAATGACAGTGTAAAGAGTGGACAGAGCCCGAGAGACGTCACCCATTGTTTTCTGCAGCACTGTTTTGAGGCCAAAAATGTGCGCCACTGGATGAACTGCTCAGTCTCATCTAATTAAGCCTGTCTCAAGCGGATGCTTGAGGAATTACAGTTTCCCTAGCACTTCCGCGTTGGGTTCATTTCCCAGCACAGGAAGTTGTCGCTTGGTTGTGATTGGTTGTGATTGGAGCTGTCTGTGGTGCTGGTTGTGATGGTCCATGGTGCTAAAACCTAGCAGCAACACTGGTTGGAGGCCTTTGTTTTTGAGGGTGTGTGTGAGCTTTGTTCCAGATCTCCACTGATGCCTTACAATATTCATTCCCAAGACTTTTTTTATGGCTGCACTGTTCCATCCAACAGAATATTCTGCAACATTTTAAACACTCTGATGTCTGCTGGAATTTAAAATAAAGTTGTGTGTTTGAAAAAGGACAGCACGGTGGGTGCCTCCCAGTAGGAAGGTAGAGGCCTTTCTGTGTGGAGTTTGCATGTGGACTCTCACCAGGTACTCTGGCTTCCTCCCACAATCCAGAGTGTGTGTAGGTGTGAATGTGGGCACGAATAGTTGTTTATCGCTATGTGTCAGCCCTGTGATGAATTGGCGACCTGTCCAGGGTGTACCCCGCCTCTTGCCCAATGTCTGGCTCCAGCCCCCCATGACCCTGATAAGATAAGCGGTTACAGAAAATGGATGGATGGATGTTTGAACAATGCATGGCTGCACAGCATGAGTTTGTAATTATGACCCCAGGCCGCAGCTTGTTATCAAAATTGTGTGTTTACTGAAAAAAAGCAAGGTATGATCACACATAAACTACTGCTGCTGTCGACATTGATTCTTTGGCTTAATATTTTCTCAGCTAACTGTTTCATCTACTCAAGAAAATAATGAGAACTGCCCCTGACACAGAGTGTTTGGCTCTGAGCCCCTTTCATAAAAACCAAGGTTACAACATGCTTCACAGTTAAACATAGACGGTAAAATCATTTGAATGGATAAAAACAACAAACACAAGCCAAAAATAATATATAAATAAGTCTAAATCAGTGCAAGGAAGCATCAATAGAATTCCTTTGAGGATAAAAAGCTGATTGAGTTTGCCGATCTGACCCCAATAAGTCCTTTCTTCCTCTGACCTGCGAGGCCTAGTGGCCCTGTAAGAGATCAGCAACTCACTGATACGAGGTGGAAGTGATTAGAAAGCAGCACTGAGGTGATATTGGAACACTGTGGAGTGTCTTTGTTGGTAATGATGCAGCAGTCAAGCAGTTGTAGACAGTTGATTCCAATAGTCAAGATGCAAAGAGACAAAACTGTGCATGGTTTGTTCAACGGCTGGGCTTAGGTATTAAGAAACCAGCGATTCTAAATGCTGCTGAACGAAGATCTGTTTTGGGCCAAAGATCACTTGGTTTTTTGAGATTTCTCAGGCACCAACGTCCTGACAGATGGTTGTGTAAAATGGACAGTTTGGAAGTTTGCCAGGTCTCAGGGACACATTCAGAAGTGGCGCTCAAGTGTTGCTTGGATCACTCTGACAGCACATAAAGACATTCATTTTGCTCATTTTGTTCAAGGACAAGGACTATTGATATGCTGAATGTCTGTGAGATACTGTAGACCGATCTGTGTATACGTGTGTGTGTGTGTGTGTGTGTGTGTGTGTGTGTGTGTGTGTGTGGGAGGATCATCAGTGTTTCGCTGGTCTGAAGGCTAATTGCAGTTTGCAGTTAGCAGGTAGCGGTTGCTCGTCCTTTAATGGAACCATGATGTCATCGGTGTCCGAGGAAGACCATGTGTCTAGATACACTGAAGGTGTTCCTGTGAATTCTCTTTTTCAGCAGAGATTATCTAGAAAAGCTTTGTCATATGGGCTGATTATCTCAGCGCATGGGAAGCTTTTGAGAGATTTCAGAGACATACGTTTTTACTGGTCACGTTTGTGCCTTTTATTCATTTTTACATATTAAAAGCAGGAAAATATAAGCGTGGGTTGGGACTACTTGTCCCATATGTGAACTCATGAAGAGTTCCTCACATGAATATCCTTACTGGGCAACCAAAACCTCAATTATTATCTAAATTTAGTGCAAAGTTTTGCTAAATTTCTAGAAAATTATCAAAAAGGTTGAGCTACATTTGGGTGGGTATCTTGGCCCAGCGGGTATCTTCCCTTGTCACACCCCTACAGGAGATTGCAGAGTGTATGAGATAGTCTGTATGTAAGAGGTTGAGGGTGGTGCTTGATTGCACCCACATTATTTCTACATTTACGGCGCAATCAAAGCTCCGAGCTTCTTTGAGGGGCGTAGTCCTCTTCAGAGAGGCAGGAAGGCCGGCCGCTAATCAAATGGTTACGGGTTTGATCTTCCGGAGTGTTCTCAAAGTTCCCTGTGTTAAGTGTATTGTCATTACCAGAGTCCAATATATTGTTGCTGCTGCATTTCAGGAGTCATTTAAGGGAAATCATACCTTTTTAGATATCTGGATACGGAGGAGCGTGAGGCGTGATATGAGTGAAGTGGTAATCACTTAGGTGGTCTGATGGTGCTGAAAGGTATATATTATGGCTTCATATCAAAGAGAATGCATCGGCGCTCTTAAGAAAAGCTCTGAATGATGTCTGGCCTTGGCATATAGCTTTAGCTTTAATGGCGTCTCCTTTAGCAGAACTATAGAATCTGTTTCTGTTTGCCTTTCAAAATCAGAGGAATAGTTGATCTGATATGAGGAAATCATTCGGGAATCGCTCTACTCTACATTTTGGAATAAACACTGTGTGTTTGTTAACTTTTTAGATGCCGTAGTTTTGTTTTCCTGCAGCCCACTGTGGCATTTTCTCCACATTTTCTATCGTTACCTTAATCTTTGCACATGCTTGTATGACATGTGCATCAACTTTATACAGTAAAACCACTGGATAAACCAAACACTGGCTCTGTTTTTTTAGTTTCATGGCCGCCATATGTTCCTCCACAGGGGAAGGTGAGGTGAGGGGTATTCAGTTCAGTTACAATCTGCAACCTCGCCGCTAAGTGCTAATAAATCCTACAGACTCGCAGAGAGCATTCCAAACAACTTCCCATTCTGCGGTGTCATCAAGGTCGGGTCCCTGTGAATCTGAGGGCTCATAATTGTGAGATGATTAATGAGAGAGCAAAGAAGGAAAGAGTTGTCTCCGGCACAATTTTGGATTTTCTTTTTTACTCTTTCTCAGATCGTTTTGTATAGTATTCTTTTACCTCTTGGGGCCTCCAACAGTTATTCAAATGAACCCATTCATTGGTTCATTGGTTCATTCTTTCCGGGTACTCTGGCTTCCTCCCACAGTCCAAAGGCATGTAGGCATGCAGATTAAGTGGTGACTCTAAATTGCCCGTAGGTGTGAATGTGAACGTGTCAAACCTGTGATTAACTAGTGTCTATCTTGAAGTTGCCACCACCAAGCCTGAAAGCCTTTCATTTGTAATGGTTGGTTTTAGTGGCATTACACTCAAGATGAAGTTCCAAAAGACTTTGCGGAAGGACTCTGGTGGGAACACTTATTTGCAGATCATTAAGAGTGTTTATTTGTGTTCTTAGCTTATTTAAGATGACCAAGCACCACCTCAGCTCAGTCTGGCAGCTCACCTCACGGTAGGGGGACCTACCTCCATCCCTGCCGCCATAATTAAGGATGAAATTTTGATGAGATCCAGTTGACAAAGCTCAGTGTCGTCTATGAAATGTTAATGTCTTTGCATAATAATGTGAGGCAGCGGAAACACACACGCATGTGTGTGTGTGTGTGTGTTTGTGGATGGGAAATACACATATACATCCGCATGTAGAAATGCACACACACAGGAACACACTCGTGAGATGACTCTGAGTCAAAGACAGATCTGGGACGTTTAAGTCATCGTAAAAAAAGAGTAGGTTCGGCTGAGAACTGCTGCAGTGAATCTCTGCGAAACACACACACACACACACAACAAGCACACTCACGTAGGCCGTCAGAACAGTGTGGCTCATTTCACCTGGAGTTTGTCAAAATCAAAGTCATCCACACACACTCTCTCTCCCTCTCTCTCTCACACACACACAGGGTATCAAACAATGCTTTTCCCTTTGCCTCCTTTTCAAATGCGAGACACTTCTCTTCTGTAGTTCTGCCTGTGCTGCTGGCTGTGGAACCAGAGTACACGCTGTTGTTTCAGGCACATTTGAGATTTCTATATTAATTGGCCATTAATTTAAAGCTTAGAAGCTCACAGTGAAGCTTCTCGCTTCTCGGGTAAAAACAACCTCTTTAAGCTAAACTAGAGTAGTGGATGCTGGGGTCGGTTGTACCGCTGGTTACATATTTATATTCTCTTATTGTGTCTTCTAAATCTGAGGGAAATATATGTATTAATATATACAAAGACACACACTACAACAGCAGCAGCAGTCACTCTATCCAAATCTTCCTATTTGAAATAAAGAATCCAGTAAGATGAGAAAATTAATGTCACTCTTGTATCTGTAGGCTACATATGAAGGTGCAGACAGAGGCCAGTTAGCTTAGCTTAGCATTAAGACTTGAAGCAGGAGGAAACAGTTAGACTACTTGACTACTTCTTGGCCTGGGAGCCGTAACTTTGTGGAGGTTACTTTGCAACTTCAAGGTGACAAGAGAAACTCCAAGAAGTCACTGTCGTCTGTTTCCTGTATCTATGCTAAGCTAAGGTCATCTACCTTCATATTTGGGGTATAAATGAAAGATTGGTATCAATCCTGTTATAAAGAATACAAATAAAATGTTACACTGTGCCTTTAAAGACACACATTTTCCCCTCTCCGTGCACTTTGCATGACAAACAAGTGCTGAGGTTTTGTGTTAAATAAATCATTTGTACTGTACATTCTGTGACGATTATCATTCTTTGCTTGAAGCTGACTTTCTATTTTCAAAATGTCATGTTAGCATAAGCTAACTTGGTTATTTACCTTAACCTCCAATCTGCTGCAGATATGAAAATACATTTGATTAAAAAAAAACGCTTTACTCAAAGGTGTCAGAGGTTTTGTATTAGTTCACGCTGCTTTATTGTTAAGGTCTTGAATCTTATGTTGCTTAGGAATCCTTAAAACAGACAAGAGTTCTGCTCCACAGCAGTGATGCGAAACTCAAGAAAGACTAAAAAAAAAACAGCCCTAGAAACAACATGCAGGGTTATTATCTTAGTTCCTGTGTTTGTTTTCCTCTTGTCTCTTCCAGTCTCGTGAAGTCAGCAGTGAACCTAATCTTCATATAAAGTGGTTGACTGGTCCACTTGCGAAAAGGCGGCCCCACATTTCCCCCGAGCAGAACAAGTGTTGAGTCTCACCTTAACCGATAAGAAGCAGTTCGCCTTAGATGAAGATGAGATGCTTTTGTGTCCCTATTGTGTCACTTTCCTTTTGGATTCAGAGCCTGATCACTGTGTGCGATCCTTCGCGTGCTGCATGTGTGTGTCGGAGCGAGTGTGTCAGCGTTTGCGTGTGCGCTCACCAGGGAATCGGGGACATGGCGGGTTGGAGTCGAGGGCTTTGTGTGCTGTGAGGGCTCTCTGCAGCTACGCGCATTTGGCAAGCAGGGATGATTCAAGTAGTTTGAATAAAGTTAGGTCTCCAAAAACTACACGAGACATCCAACAAATGAAGTCTTTGTGCTAACGAGAAGAGTTCCGTACATGGCCGGAGAGAATTGATGCTAACAAGCACGGACTGAGTTTATGAAGCTGCATTGTTGTCCAGAAACTATTAGGAATACATCTCTGTTGCACTAGGTGTCATGTTCCCTCATTACCATGAACACACACTGGAGTTTATTTTGAGTCAGTCCCACACACACACCCTGAAATGCTCTGCTGTAAATACTCACTAGAGCCCCAATTGTGTGTTAATCCACTGCTGAAAATAGTCCCCAGAAAACGACATTTTGATCAAGATTTTGTCAAGACCACAGTGGCCAGGTGATTTAGGATATTACTGAGCCTTTTTTTTAAGTGAACCTATATATCTGTGAGGTGTTTTTGAAGAGTTATGTCTTCAGTAGGTACCAACGGGCTTCGGGCACAGAGCCACAGACAAAAGTGACAATAACAAAAATATATATCCAACCTTTTCCTTTAGATCCCCCGAGCAGGCTGAAGGATACAACCCACTGTTGGATAACAGACTATAAAGAACTATTAGACCCCGAATCACAGAACAACACATGGCTATGGTTACCTTTGATATTAAGTACAATTATGAATATTCTATGCACTTTTACTGAAGCCAACATGCCGGATGAATTTAAGCACGTGTCTTGCCCATGCAACATGAAATAAATTAAAGGTCCAGTGTGTACGATTTTGAGATATTTAGGATATTTTCTAAATATGTCAGATATGGGAAAAAGTTGCTTCAAATCTGCAAATTTCGATTGGCTCCATGAGTTTTGTGTTGTGTGTCTTTGCCTCACATCTCTTCCTCCAGCTGTTTCTTTTGCAGTAAACAAAGGACGGACTGGCAAATAAGAAATAGCATGAGCAGCAATCAATATGTGACTGAAAGAAAAACAATGAAATTAGCTCTGTCTTCAGGGGAAAATACAAGGTAGAAGAAGTCAGAGAAATTGCTGCTTAGTGGCTCAGAATATGCAGACAAAACATCTGATTAAGCTATTAGCACTTCAAGAAACTGCTCTTACTCGAAATCCCTCGACTTTCCACAACAACTGTGACACAGCAGAGCGAAATAACTGGACCTTATCAGATTTAAACAAAGAAGAAGGAGAAATCCTGTTTTTCTTTCAAAACGTTAATCCTGAACAAGCTGCTCAGACGCTGTTTTCCACTCTGATTAGGTACAGGCTTCAGTGTCAGCCTGCATGCAAATACAGTCAACCTGACAGCTTTTCAATGTAGCCCGGTAGCTAATCCAGTTGCTTCTTTGGGGTGCGATCGCAGTGGGTGACGGTGACTGAAGGCTGTAATTGTCCATCGCTAACACGCTATTGATTTACACTGACTGACCAGGTTGCTGCAATCATATCCACCATTATAGCCTCCCTGAATATGTCTGGCGCTTACAATTAAGTCTGTGGGTGGGAGTGAAAAGGGAAAGACTGTGTGTGCATTTCAATAGGAGGTGCGTGTGTGTGTGTAACTGTAGCTAACACGCAGCCATTGTTTGTAAGACTTTTATCCATCTACATTTATTAATTTGCTTTTGTTTATTTATAACATTCATTGCTTTGGCTTTCTTTTATACACAAATGTGATGTGCATGATCTAAATGTGTGTGTGTGTGTGTGTATGTGTGTGTCACTAAAGAGAAGGACTTTGATTCAGATAAAAGCCAGGTGTGTGTCGGAAATAGAAACCAAAGCTGCTCAGACATCATTGCTTTGCAGCTGTTTCCTCTCTCTCTCTCTCCCTCCCACTCTCGCCATCTCTCCCTCACTCAGTCACCTCTCTCTTCCTCCCCCCATTCCTTCAAGACCCTCCCTTTACTTACCCTTTAAACTCCCCCCTACTTACTACCAATTTCTGCAATTCAGAAGTCATGTCAGATTCATTCACTGCAGGATGGGGATGTCGGCATGGCAACGTTTGGTCAATCCACGTCAGCAGACCAATATGTTACCCTTGTTTGATAAAAGATTTTGACGTACCCTTTGTTTTATTAAAGATTAAAACCAGCGGAAATCAGATTTGAGGAATCTTAATGTTATTTACTGAGAAAGTTCAGCCTGTCTTTGGGTTCTTTTTTTACATCCCACTGCCAGAAATAACAAGGAAGTGTTTGTCTTGCACTTAAGTGCTGTGATGACACTGACGTTGATGCTTTAAAAGAAGAAGTCGGTAAAAAAAAAAAAGAACTAAATGTGAAGAAGAACTCTGACGGCAAGAGACTTCATGTTTATGTCAGTCGATAAGTCAACCACTTTAGAAATGTCTCAGCAGCTAAATCTGGTACAGACACTCATGGTCCTCAGAGGATCTACCCTAATACTTTAGTTTATTAGGTAGGGTTTATTAGGTAGGTATCTAGGTAGGGTCTCACGTTTATCGCACATTTCTCCTTGACCCAAGGAAGGTGGGTGTGAGGTGAGAGGGTTGCAATCAACTGTGCCACTAGATGGCACTAAATCCTACACACTGCTCCTTGTATATATATATATATATATATATATATATATATATATATATATATATATATATATATATATATTGTCACAACATTTAGTATTGACATTGTTTTATATTTTTAAGAGCGTAAAAAACAGACACAGCCACAACAGTTAATTTGTTCAAATTGTGTGTGTTTGGGACTCAATCAAGACCAATTAGAATACCTGGGAGGTCACGTGCATGAGCTGGACTCGCGCGAGGTGAGCACACCTTCCGGGACGCTAACAGGTAAACGCTCCGGTTAGTCGGTGAAGTCTGATATTATTAGCACGCCGGGTTAGTTTGTTGAATAGTTTTGACGGTTGAACCGGCGAACAAGCGACGGAAGAGCTGCTGCGTGTTGGAAGAAGAAGAAGAAGCGTCGAGTTTACCGACGTGAAGCGGTGAGTTTGAAATGTTTGGGGGGCGGGCAGAGTCTCCATGAGATGTTCAAATGTCCAACTTAACAGCAGAAATAAACATGTTTCCAGCCTGGTATTCTGGTCTCTATAGCCGGTTTCTGTACTGAGGTTGAATTTTTATAGACCTCCACCTCCTTCAAATAACATTCAGGCTTAAAGTCATGCAGAATTAACAGTGTGGCTGCTTTGATTGACAGGTGGGTGGCATGTTTGAGCACCCAGGCTTCGTTCAGCCTGCCACGGCTCTACTTGCAGAGGCAGGGTTCACGTTTTGAAGCGGCACATTGGGCCATGCAGCTCTCCAGAAACCTGCGGGTGACGGCACGGATGCAACATCCAGCGTTTTATAGAGTCCATACTCCTAACGTGTCCATTAATTCATAACATTTGACCCTCCCGGGTTTAACTTCTGGGTTGGTGGTCCTCTGCAGACACACAGTCTAAAGTGCACTAGCTGAATAGCTTTTGTGTCTTGTGTGTTGTAATGTAAGTAGTATGGTCCAATTTTAGGGGTGTCTGAAATCATCCAGGTTCCAGGTACAAATATGGAAAAGATGTAATATTTACTGTGACAACTTAAGGATATATAAATGTGTGTTTTTGCCTCTGGCAGTCAGACCTGACTAATCCCCTTCAACCTGGAGCTCAGTATAAAGGACTGTTAAACTGAAGACTGACAGGAAGTTTATAATTTTACCTTCCTCATCCCCGAATTCCTGGTCTGTTAGCTTGTAGCCCTGCATGGTTGTTGTAATGAGCATCAGATCTTTTAGCGACATTAAGTCAGTAATGTCTTGAAATTGCTATCTTTTGGCATCCTGATTGGATAATTGATGAAGACATCTTGTGGTGCATAACTTCTTGGAGACACGAAGCTGATTAAGGCCGTGTGCTGAAACATGCGGTGGTGGGATTAGCTGAATTTTCTTCTTTCAACACCGTGTCAGCCATTTTTCACACCGGTCTCAGAAATAATTGAAACCTGTGATATGAGACCTGTGATGTGAGACTTCTCAGCCTTTGTTAATGGTGTTTCTCCAAGCTGTGGGTCAGTGTGACGTCCTATTAGTTTTGGCACTTGACAAACTCCTCAGTGGATTTTCTTTCATTTTGTGTGTGTGACTGGAAAGGTTGAACAACCACTGCTGTGCGCTGAAGTAAGTTGTTTTTTTTTTTTTCCCACATGAAGTCATTCTCATATCCTCACAACTCCGATCGGTCGACGCTGCTTTGATGCTCTCTGATCTTTGAATTTAAAGGTGTACGTCTGCTTGAAAAGGCGGTCAGCTCGATCGCAAACACAGGTGCATGTTTTGAATTGAGTGGCCCCTCGCTAATGAACAGTATCGCATGCAGCGACGTGAAAAGATCAGAAGTTTATTGGATCAGCAAGGTGCAAGCTCTCGAGCTCACTGTGCTTCTTAGTTTTCAGGTTTGTGTTTAGATTCTTGAAACGGCATGATCAACAGCCTCGACTTAAAAACTGTGCGTGGACCTCCTGTTAATTGTCAATTTTCCGTTTGAGATGCCTTTTTAACTGCGCAAGATTCAAATCATCAGATGCCGTTAATGAACTGGAATTCATATTTTGTGAACAGCACATCATTTTAATCATCGTAACTACCCAGCTGGAAATTGAAATCACTTGCGTTGGGTATTTAAAATAAACTTAGTCATTTAAATTAAACATGTTTGGGTGTCTTTTGACTCCAGGGAAACCACTTTACATTTTAATTGATTTTTAAAGGCTGGAAAGTTAAAAACTAGAGATGCAACCAACTCGGCAGCCGCCCCTTAAGTTAAATAAACCATATTTTTAATCATGCAGATCATCATATTACATAACTACATCATCACTGTGGAACTGCAACTTAAACCCAAGCTTTTGCTAACATCCTGTTTGTAGAGTGAAATTGTAGGCAGTTAGCTTTCTGTTAGCCTAGCTGACGTGGTCACAAGAGAAAGCGTTTTTTTCAGCATATTAAAGCTGCATGGTAAAGTTATGCTCAAGATACCCAAATATTTTATTCAGTTTGAGCTTAAAATCTGAATTTATAGATCTACCCAACCATCTTTTACCCAAGGCTATAAGCAGCCAGCTAGCAAATGAAGCTAACCGTAGGTGAACTACAGGAGGTGTTGGATAATGGCAAAGATTTGTTTAAGCTGAACTTCAGTTTGTTTGTCACAAGCTGTGTTACTCAGTGTCAGATGTCTGAAGTTGACATTTAAGAGGCTAATAAAAAGGGTGCATTATGGGAAACGTAGGATCAGCATTTTGAGTTTAACTGATACTAGTAACTATAGACACCGAATTTCAGGCGGGGTGGGAGGCAGCCAAGGTCCCTGACCAGAGTCAAACCAGTGTTGGTTCGAGTTCGAGTTCGAGTACGAGTTCTCCGACTTTATCAAAGTACGTCCAGTGTCACTGTCTGATTAGGATTACACTTCAGTTAAAAAAAAAATTAAGATGACACTGTCAAAGTAATTTGCAGAGGTTTTTTCCCAGACAGTGGTGATTGAACAATCTGGTTTAAGACTTATTTTAATCGTTGATTAACCGGACAATAATTTTCTTGATTAATAATTTATTGTATGATTTGCCAGAAAGTGCCTTTGCTTATTTGATTTGACTTGAAGAGCCTGAATCCCAAAGACTGAGTTTAATGTCCTATTTCAGAAAAAGCAGCAAATCTTCACATTAGAAGATGAAACAAGTGAATATTGGAACTTTTGCTTGATTTAAATTATCAGAGCAGTTGCTGATTTTCTATCAACAAATTAATCAACTAATGCGTCACAGCTCTAAAATGAACTCCTTGCAGAGATGCATTTTTCCACAAAGATTAAGAACTTTTCAGTTCATCATGAAACTGGCTCTGAATGTCAAAGCTGCAGAAAACACAGCCCCTGTCCAAACTGCAATTCTCTTCAGTTGCACACAGCTTTACAGCCTGTGACAGTTTTATACCAAAGGACACAAAAAGGACTAAAGTGTAATGTTCTTCAATCATTCTCGACATGACAGCGACAGCTTGTATGTCACTTGTAAATTTTGATTCGTGATCTCTAAAGATGGGAGCGGTCACGGCCAAAATTACAGCATTTCTACTCGAGTGAAAGAGTTGCTCTTTCCACCTCAGGCTCAAATCTTGGTGCCTTTGAGGCTGACTCGGTCCTGGCAGGCCGCCTCTCCTTGATCCTCACAGAGCTGACATTTGGCACAGCGGTGACACCTGACCAGCTGAAAGGACAATTCTCAGATGAGCCTCCTCAATATTTCAAGTCCAGTGACATTTCATTAGATGAAGAGACGAGTTTAGATGCTGGCAAACGCTTCTTCTCACATCTTAGCTAGCCAGGTTAGCCGAGCTGACAATCACCCGCGGGAATAAGGTGCAGGAGATCCTGGCACACAAGGTGCACACACAATAGACGGATGCACTGTTGTGGACGCACACACAAGCTGGCGTGCATCACATGCTGGCCTTTTATGAGCTCTATGATGCAAATGCCTCTTCCGCTCTGTGTGTGTGTGTCTGTGTTGGAGGCTTAATGTCGCTGGATTAACAATATTTAGATTTACACTCCAGGTCGTTCAAGAATTTCCTCCATTTATAAGATAAGAAAAAATGATGCAGTATATTGTAAAGCCATCTTGAGTGGTTGAATGGCACGATATAACTACAGTCTGTTTACATGACCCACAATGCAACAAGTGTTTCTTTCATACACAGTATAAAACATGGATGTTGTATCTGTGTTTCTTCTGTGAAGCTCAGTGTGGGGACTCACCATCTTCTGCCACTTCCCAGCTAATCCAAAGAGGTGGAGCGCGGGTGGATCTGGGACAGGCCGAAGGAAGCCTGGTCGCTCAAACAAGCTATATGTGGACTCACCTGTCAAAGCACCCAACAAGGAAATTGGCTATAGAGACCAAAACTGTTGTACCAGGCTGTAAACATGGAGTTGGACATTTGAACATGGGGACTTATGGAGACTGACTTGTTCTGGAACCAGCCTCAAGTGGCAGTTTGAGGAACTGCAGTTTTTGGCTTCATTTCACAGCCACAGAGGTTTGCCACTTGGTTTTGCTGCAGTGCAGTAGTGTTTTCACAGCATGGGGAGAAATCATAATGGTGGTGGCAGTTTTTCCACTTGATAGTAGGACTTATACTTGAACTTGAACTTGCAGTGTTGATTCAATATTGTCGCCATATTCTGATTGTTCCTCATCACATTTTGTGCAGTCTTTATTAGGCTTTATTGATAAAGCTGAATTAGGCTTTATTTAGCTGTTCCTGATTTTAAAAAAAGTTATTCCTATAGTATCAACAGAACAACTTTGTGGCCAATCAGATGTCACACATCACTGACTTCTTCTGAGCTTCATGTTTCAAAACAAGCTGCAGATTAAATGGTGGATACATTTTTCATGTCATTGTCATGTATCATCATCTGCCAGCATGGTACTTTGCATAAGGGACATTATGTTGCCATGGTGATGTCTGCCTGCGTGTGTCATCATGTCATCACCACAGCTCAGTTACAGATAAAATGATCATATTTTGGAAAACCTTACTGCATAAATTAGCAAATTATGCCGCCCCAAACTTCTATACCTCCCAATATTTAAAACTATGGAGCTACCTGCCAAATGCACAGAAGTATGCTGACATAAATATTTGCAGATTAATGCAGTTTGCTGTGCCATTTTTAAACAAACACACACACACACACACACACTGTGTGAGGAGGCAAACAGCAAGCCTGACCAGAAATTTAGCTTCTTTTAAAATGTTAATTCATCTCCAAATAGAGGTTGTGGAACTTTCATTCCTTCTGTGCTCCCGAGTTAATGAGAAAGCACAAAGGAATGGCCAAGCAATCGTGTCGAGGTTTAACGCGGGTCTGATGCCAAAGTGAAGTGCATTAGGTGGTAATAAGACCAAGCTGGGCCTGGATCATGGCTGACACATTTCCCATCCCTGTGAGCTCTAACCGTTTAATCGATTTCCATCTCTGTCTCCCATGTCCACTCCAGCCAAAACACCGGCAGTTTGCCGGGGATGTAATGGAAAATGCAGAAATAAAAATCAAATCACAGAAATACATATAACTAGAACTACACAAATAACTGTCATAATTTAATTAAAAGACCCCATGAAACGGTAGCAGAGTGCCGTTTGCTTCCTCATACATTACCTCTCTGCAGTCAGTTAAGGAGCGACTCTGTGTTACACCCCCACTGCTGTGTATAGCAGGTAGAGCTCTGATCTCGTGTCAGCTTCTACCTTCCAGGACCAAACACAAACCAGCGATGGCCAGTCTGTCTGGGCGTGCAGTAACCTAGGTGTCTGTTTTTGTTTGTTTTAATGGTTTATTAGGAATTCTTGTCATCAGTATTTCATTGTCTGCCTTTTTTTTCATTATTGGGCCAGATCCTGGAGTATAGATGTCATACAGAGCCATTCCAATCCATTCACAGAAAACTGTGACGTGAAGAGGTGTGTTATGTTTCATAATACTGCGGCCACTGAAAATGGTCAGTGTCTCAATGAAAAACAAACTCTCCAATCAGAGCTTGGAACCATGGAGTCATCAAATCTGATCTGACAGACGGCCTTTCACAATAACACTTCACATCTATTTAATTTGTGATGGAGAATTCTCACAGTTCTGATGGTAGAACACAAATATTGCTAAATGTCCTTGCAGCCACACTGGAAACTAGAGGAAAATATGTGTAATATGTTGTATAGTTTTATTGCTCGGTTCTTTTTGGCGTTTTATATCTTCCATAGGATTTGAGCTTACCTCATGCAGACAGAAACAGGGTTACTACCTTCATGTTTTGTGCCTCTGGGGACAAATGTTGCATCTTTTCTGGAAGTCTGAAACTGCTCAAATCTCATCCTCCATGTTAGCTTGTTTGCTATCAGACAGTTTCCATTGCTGTGATTGCACAAGGGGAACAAAATAATGCATAATTCATTGTTTACCTGATGGACACAAAGTCTAATTAAATCTCCAGCATCTCCAGCTGTGACGGGCGTCTCTGGTTTTTATTTCCTCGGTTAAAGTGACAAAGTTGATCGTGGAAAAGTCACAGTGCCTGCCACCGAGGACTTGACTATCAATCTTGTGTCAGCCTAAAAATATGCTTTAGTGTGTGTATAAGGCACCTAATATACTGTCTCCTCCCCCATCAGAGAGATTATGGCATTAACCTCTGCTGTGGCAGGCGTCCAACGCCTATTAGCATTATTATAAATATATTCTGTTGTGATTGTTAACACAGTATCCTGGGATTAGCCTAAGCCGAGCCGAAAAGCTTTACATTTGCATCCCCCGTAATCTTCAACCGCGTGTGAACAAAGTCTAAGTCTATTTTAAAGTCCACGTAGTCGCTTGTGACTCTCATTCGCTTTCATTTCAGTCAATTAAAAAATGTAATTGATACAATAAATGGATGATATGCTACTCATTTACCAAGAGGAGCAGGTATACAAGCCTGTTGTGATTATTTCATTATTCTTTAAGTATTACCGGAAATTGAATTGAGAGATCATTTATAAGACAGCATCCTCGCCGCGTGCATAACCGTGTGTTTGTGTGTAACAAGCATCCCCCCACCGCCTCCCTCCCCTATTTTGCTGAGTTATTGCTCGGCGTTAGCTGTGTGATTGCCTGGTGGCGATTCATAAGCAGTGAGACCTTTCCCTTTGCCTGGTTCTCATTAAACCTCAGAGGGAAGAGAAATACCTTCCCTTCCCAGATCTATTATATTGGATTCAGAGAGCTGAATACAATCTGGTACAGTACAGTATGTGCTTGCTCAGTCCCCCACACACCCACACGGACAAACCACAAATACACACGGCATACACACCTACACAGACGGTCAATATCTGTCTGATGGGAAAGTCTTTTCATTAAGACTTACATGACTTTTTGTGTGCGTTCATGAAGAAAATATGAGATTTTCTTTTTCACCACATCCATCTTTTTATCTGTGTCCACTGAAATGAGCTCCACTAGTGCTTCCATAACCTGTTTGCTACATCGGCCTCATAAAACACACTTTGCAGGGTCACCCGGCGAAGCTGCACTATTTAATTTCAATAATATTTGCTTATGCAAGGAAGATTTGCTGAGCAAATGTGCATCGGCAATGCCCTGCTTTAAATTCATCCGAGCAGACGTACACACAGCTAGGTGCTCAGTGCAGAAATGTTTTTCTGGCTGAGTATCCTTTGACAAAAGTAGCAGGTTAAAAAAAAAATAGAAGAGGGTGAAAGTGTGTGCTTTGCTTTTACTAAAAGTGACGGGGGTCGCTTGTGCTAATGAACCTGCAAAGAATTATCACTCCACTTAGCTTTATGGAGCTTTATAGAGAGTTTCAGCTCACAGCCCATGACTTTACTGTTTTGGTTCTCTTATCTCTTGGTTATTTGGTTTGGTTCCCACCCCTAGTGCTGTTTTTTGGTGGCAGAAGGCAGCTACTTTTAGCAGTCAACCTCACTGAAACCTGAAAACCCTCTGTAACCCACTCCAAAGAGTAGACAGTCGAAGTTGGCAATTAGCTAGAGCAGCTAAAAGACAGATTTTTCCTCAAAAGTAGCTAAAATGGAGTGCCTATTGGATCTAATTCAGCAATACGACTTCAAATGAAAGTCTTTCCTAAACTGCAACTAATCATACGGTGCCGAATTGTAACAAAGCAGGTCTAAACTGTACTCATTTACAGGGATTCAACAATTCCCACCGTGAGCAAGCACTGGGCGACAGTGGCATGGGAACGCTTTAAGAGGCAGAACCCAGCTCATGGTTGGTGGCCTTCTGCAACCAGTCGAGTTGAGGAGAGGGGAGAGTGCAGGATAGATCAAGAAAGGCACAACCAAAGTCCCCGGACTAAGCATAGCCATGATCCATGAGAAGGCACAGAAACTCATTTAAAACTGAGTTTAAACTTTGATACAATACTAGTAAAAGCCAATACTCAATACCTCCTCAATTACCTCCCAGGCACACACAATAAGACTTTAAAAAACAACCTATCACAGCGCTGGTACAGTCTCTGAACACATACTGTAATGAGGACTGGTTGCAGTGTTTCACACAGAATAACTGTGGTGGGATTTGTGTTTTATTTGAGGACACGAGCATATTTCTAGTCAGTTATTTCTTATGTCACCATTTTAGTTCTCCACCTTATTTTAGTGTTTTCTCAAACTTTCTTTTCTTTCTGTTTCCTCACACATCTGACTGCACACACACCAGGTTGCCCTCCCTCTGTGTCAAACTGGAACAGCAGTGTTTGCAATCGGCCAAAAGCAAAAGTCGTATTTTAGATTTTTTTTTTTTTTCCACCTGCAGCTGTGATTCAAATGTAAATGAAACCTGCTCTGATATTACAATCCTTCTAGCTGACGTGACCCGGGCACAATAAATGCCCAATTTACAGTGGCAGATGAACAGGGACTCCTGGGCAACTAGCAGACCAGGTGCAAGTCCTGTCGCTGTTTACAACCTGATGGAGTGACAGCGGGGACGGACAATCACACAAACGGCAGAGCCATTCGAGGAGCTTGTGGGCGGGTCTAAACTAAGTGAAACAGGCTTCAGCTTGAGCAGCTGTTTTCCGCTTGGTCCTAGTGCTTGAAATGTTTCCATTTACTTTAGCGTAACATTAATTTTGGATGGTAAAAATTGCAGGGGACCAAAACGGCCTTTTGAAAAAGTGCAGTGTCCATCATCGGACAACTTCATAAGAATTCTAACGAGCAGCTGGACCTGGAGTATCTACCAGAGGCAGGGCCGCCGAATGCTACCTCTTTTCCGGGCAGAAGAGTTCAGCAGTAAACATCACGATGGTTTCTCAATAGTCGGGTGACTGCAGCTGATGTTCCCTCTCAGCGATGCAGATGGCTCGCCGCAGCTTGTCCTTGGAGTGAGTTACTGCGGAAATGTGCAGATGTGGGTCAAAGAGCATTTGCAAATAATTTTTAGCTTTTGCTTCTTCCTGCTTTGGAGAACCAGATGGCTTCGGTCTCCCACACGCTGTATGCAGTTTTAGTTATTTAAACATTTCTTGGAGGCAGAAACATTTTTATTGAGTTAAACCTCAGTGGGATGAACCACAGAACTACATATTTTCTTTTTTTTTTTCTCTGGCAAAGTCATTAGACTGAAAATGATGGAGGATAAAGGCATTGCTGTTTATGTTTGACGGCTTATAATCATCAGATTCAGACTTTTTCCTCGAGTATAGAAGTAAATCTGAAATTGTCTGTGCTGAGCAAAGAGGAGCCAAAGCAACATGACTGGACATGATGCAGTGAAAATAGAATATGCTAAAAACACTTTGATATTGAGACATCTGGACTTGACTGCTGTTCCACGGTGTCAATTTGACCACATGTTCTTGTATTAAAGCCTGACAGCAACAAGAATTCAGTTTTTTTTTTTTTTTAGTTATTTTTATTTTGAGCCTCCTCATCCAGCCCGTTCTCCTCTATTGTTCCAACTCACATGCACCACGCCTCCCAAATTATTGGTCTTCCCACCTCGAACCCCACACAGACCTTCAACAGCCAAGCCACAACATGCAGAGCACACAGTACAGCACACACGACCCCAGCCACCCCCTCAGCTCTTTTCTCACACTGCTCCCATCCGGTCACAAATACAGGTCCGTGGCCTGGAAAGAGGGACGCTATGGCAGGAGTTTTGCCTCCTCTGCTATAGCATCACTTAACAAAACGCCGCGGTAACTGTCGTGTGGGTGCTATGTGTATGGGATGTAGGTGGAATATGTGCTGGATTGGATGTCTATTTTTGTGGTTATGTTGTGGAGTTCTATGTATTTATGCAAGGCTATGCGCAGACTGTGACAACAGATTGCCTTGAAAGGACAAAAGTATCTATCTCTTGATGCACAGCGTCCCCTTATGAAATATGGTTCAGTGGTACAATATGGCCTGTACGATACACTCTGTGGCCCCTTTTAGTAACTTCACCTGTACAATCGATTGCAAACTAATGCAAGAAAACAGTTTGATTTGGGTGCCAGAACATATTATATAAATCAGAGTGCATATGTTTATGATATCTTATCATCTCTGTTTTAACTTGGCTGTCCATACTTGACAATGCTAACAAATATTACAGCGATGAGGCAAATCTACAAATTCACCTAGAGTTGTATCCAACCTTTTCAGTTCCTCTTTATTTCTCTTCTGTTGGTTTTCAGCCAGTGTGAGAGAACGTTTGTGAACAGGAGTCAGCTGTGGTTGAGTTGCACCCTGACATTTTGTACCAATGTTCAGCAAGTCACTCTGTTATTTAACAAGTTCCCCAGATTCTTATTCAAACTTTGCACAGAAAGCTTCTTGAATAAATGAGTCGACTCCCTTAGCTGTTTGTGTGTTCTGGCGCCCGTCAACAGTTTTCGCTAATCAACAAATTGTGTTTGTGTGTGTGTGTGTGTGTGTGCGCGTGCAGAATTTTGTTGTTTTCCCAGTGTGTGGTGCAGCACCATGCTGGCTGAGAACTGATGGCAAAGACAGCAGAGAGAGAGGTTTCTCCCCGAGTGGAGCTGGTGCAGTCCCATACATAAGGATTAGGTGCCACTGTGTAGCCCCCCCACACCGCATAGAGACCTATGACATTTATTGTAACTCAGTTGTGGTACTACTCTGTGATAATGACCTGTTTCTAATGCCACATTCATATTAGAAAGACAATGAAACATTGTTGCTATTCTCAAGTAACTTGGATGTGAACATGCAACAAATTTTAAGGTTAGTCACTGGCTCCTCTTTGTTTTATTACGTTTTGTAACCACCCAGTAATGTTTTGTGCCTCTTTCTAAAGACTTTGAGGAGAAAAGAAAACGAACATCAGTCGGCTCAGTGCCAGAGGGGAGTTTTCGGGAGCCAACAAAAGGGGCCGCGTGGCCTACTTGTGATTACCACTAGGGGGCTGACACTAGAGGGCTGACACAAATATTCCTCTTGTCAGCTCATATTTACATGAGTTCTGTTGTGATTAACATGGATATGAATTAGAACACTAACTGACAACTGCACAATCAAAAACTGGAGTTTAAGAGCAGCGCATTTCTGCTGTGAAAAGTAGCTGTTGGGGGTAGTTTAGGCTCAGTTTTTGTGTCATTTAGTATAAGCTAAATGCACAGTTGCTTGGTTGCAGCCCTGGCATGTTGCATGGCCCAATCAGAGACTACTATTACGAGTAATTCTTACTACTGCAGAAATCATTGTGACAGGAAATAAGTGTTTTAGTTCATTTGCTTTCTAGTTGAGGTTAAATGTTTAAGTTCTTGTCACCTCGAAGTATACCAGACCAACCATTGGACACAAAACAGTTTTTTATGCTTCAGTTCTTGTATGACAAGATGCTGGTAGTCTGATTTTTATTATTTTAATCATTGGGCAGGTGCAGGCGAGCCCTTTCCCTCTGCTCCCAGTTTTTGTGTAAATCTAAGCTAACTGTGTCCTCACTGTAGGTTCATATTTAACAGGCAGGTCTGAGACTTGATCCTATTGATCCTAATTAGATCTAACTTTTGGCATGAAATTTGAATGAGCATGTTCCCAAAATACTGACCTGAACTCAGACTTTGGATTTGGATTACATAACTGTACCTCTTTTTTTTTTTTTTTTTTAAAGGGACTAATGGTAGTGGTGCAAACACTGACTTGCAACTGCTTTTTACATGACCACAGCAAAAAAAAGGAAAGCAAGCAAAAACTCCCGTTATGTTTTTTTATTTTTAGTCAGTGTTTTTGTTTTTCACTAATTTTAATTAATTGTAAGATTCACTCCTGCATTTTTACACTCAGTTCTATAAGGGACATAATATATTTTTTTTTAAAGGTAAAGGAAATATTTGGGTTTTGCGTGTGCTTTCTAATGAAATCTGTACCAGAGAATTAGCTGAAGCTTGTAAGATAAGAATTGTGTCCTCCATTTAGTATGTTAATCGTGAGCTTTGTGTTTGTCCAAAAATGGGAACCATCCACTCAATTTATGCAGTAGATTTGCAGTTTACATCTTTTCAGTTTCATAAAACCATAGCAACAGAGAGTGTGCTCACCACTGGTAGACCATAGAAGCTGCCTTTCCATGCAAACCCAAACTAAAGGCAGTGTGAGCTGCAGGGCTTTTACACATCCTAACAAGGGAACAGAGGGGTCATGCATGACATGATGTGTGATTACTGTGGACGACATGGGCTGTACCAGTGCAGTGAGTATGGAGTGATGGATTACAGTGTGTGCAGACTAAACTCTCGTGGATCCATAAGTGACTTGAACTATGTGACCCATAACAGTGACTTAAAAGGATAACTGAATAGAGGCTGTAGTTACGTGCAGACCGCATTTGTTCCGCTGGAATAATCCAGATGAACTATTGCAGGCAACAAAGTGATCTGAAAGGTTTTAAAAAACCACCAATTTCTAAAGAACTTAGTCAAATGACTCCATTTACTCCAAGTAAAGCATTTTTTTGCACAAAAAATGGCGTGGGTTTTCTTAGAATTAATATTTCTTTCCTGCTCAACAAATAGGGCAGTAACTACAGAAGTAGTGAAGCTGGTAAAACTTTTCAGGCTAGCCAGATAGAAAGGTCATGATGTCTTTATTTTATGCCTTTTAGGCTGATTATAAAACATAGCCAGAGAAGCCAGATAAAAAAAACTGCAGACTGTACTGTGCTTTTGGACGATCTTCAGGGAATGTGAGGCAAAAACACAAAGAACAAAAAAATGTTCTTCCAGTGTCCTTGTCTGTTTAGTTTGTTTCAGAAAATAAACTTTATTTAGATATTTACAGTGAGTGGAAAATACTTGAAATTTAGCTGTATCTTTAGTTAAGTCTGACTGCCTATTTCTAGCCAGTAGACAGTATAAAGAATCGACAGCACATGCACAATGTTATCCATTTCTGAAGAGCCATATTGAAGCAGAGAATATGTGATACCAGGCTGTAATCATGTCTATTTCTGATGTGAATTTGGTCATTTTTAACATGGAGGCTTACGGATATTGAAATGTTCTGCATCCAGCCTCAAGTGGCTGCTCAAGGAACTGCAGGGTTTGGCTTCACATCACAGCCATGGAGGTTGCTGCTTGGTTTTAACAGTTCCTCTGTTAAGACATGACCGCTACGAAAAAAAAGATCTCTAAGAAATTTAGTTTTAGCCTCAGCTAACTGCAGCTATTTCTTTCTAGCTGGAGCTAGCTCTGCTTTTGACATCTAATGGTTGGCCATTTCTGTGCCAGAGCAGTTGGTGTGGTGGTAGCTTCTAGCAGACACTCGTAGTGGTTAACAGGATATTTTAAGTACTTTGCACGGTGCCTTTGTCAACCAGTGTTCCCCTGAGGCAAATGGCTAGAAGCTCTTAAAGCACTGTAGATGAGTTTTAGGAAACTGGACGTGATTAATTATTTTACAGCACATTTATTTTGAAAGTGAAGATGTAAGGCTAACCCACAGGATAGCATCTGACAGCCCGCTGAGGCCTGCAGTACGAGCTCATTTCTCCTTGGACACTGAACATATGGGAGTTGAATGGTCAGCTGGGATATGTACATCTACATATATGCGTGTGTGTGTCTGGGCTGACAATGCGTAATGCATTTGTCATGCCAGCCAGGCCAACCCGGCATAAAAGCCCTTTCTTCTTAATCGAGGCCCACAGGGTAATGTGGTAATACAGATGGGGGCCTGTCATGCTTTTCTGAAAAGCAAGATGAGGAGGAGGATGGAGGATGAGCAACAAGAAGAGGAGGAAGAGGGATTCATCTGGCCTCTGTGGATCATTCTTTCTCCATTAGAAGTGGGAAAATTGGGTTGATGGATACAGATAGGTACGTAGGTGTTTTAGTTTCTTCCCATATTGATTAGCCGCTGGTTTCACTTCGACTTAATTTGTCTTTGAGAGATGAAAGGGAGCAAAACAAGCTCTCAGAGAGAAGTATGAAAAGGGATAAACAGTGCAGACGAAAAGATGTCCTGAATATTCTCTTTCGCAGCAGCGTCATCATTACCTATGCACCATCCTATGTGGGCATATGTCAGGTTGGCTCAGCTCTTGTGGCTGTGTTTGTCAAAAGGCTAAGGGGAGGCCAGAAACACAGGGCTGTTTTTACCTTCTATATTACACTTGTAAATATATCGAAAACTGGTGATTACTGTTCCTCAGTAGACCAAGTTGTCGGTGTAAAACATTTTATGGAGATTCGGAGTATCATCGTCTACCTTTATTATGCACAGTGGTGTAAATTAAGGACAATTCCCTTCAGGTTGTCCCAGTTTCCAAATGCTGCAGACCTGTTAAGCTGGAACAGATCAGCTTTCCACTCCATGCTTCCACTTCTGTGGTCTCCCAATTTTTTTCCCTCCATTTCCACTGTAAATGGGTCTCACAGGAGGGACAGTGGTTCTCGCCGTCTCCTAGGTTTCCTCCAGGTGTTTCTGCCCTCGGCCAAAGACAGATGCAAATGAGTTACATTGACCTAAATGTGTGAATATTGTTTACCTCCTGCCTGTCCTTTGTCTGATGTCCTGGGGTTTCCCAGTGCATGCTCAAATCCTCTCTGGCCCCTTGTTACCCTGAATGAACAATGAAGGCATCTTATGTATTTCTCAGTAATTTGTACATTGTGATTATGTATTGTCCTGTGTGCCTTCAGTGCCAGACTTCCCCAAATGGACAATAAAGATTTGATTCTGAGCCTGAAGCAGGGCTTGATGCCCAGTTATGCTGTCACAGTACTCAAAAGAAGGTTAGAGATGCTCTGATATGACCAGAAAGATGCCAACAGGAAAATTTTGAAAATCATTAAAACTCTTCTGCGTGGAATGGTGGTGTGAGGTCAAAATACCACACCAGAGACTTGGGCTCAGCTCCCGTTAGCAGTGCTTTGCTTTGGGTTTCCAGACGTGGAGTCAGCGAGGGATCATGCCTCGTTGCAGCAGCATTGGCTCCCACTGACTAATCAAAGGTCGGTACAAGTTCTCCAACATCCATGGCAGGTGAAAGAATAGACTATGAGAAGGCACATGGCTATCTATGTCCTTGTCAGGACAGTGACTATGACAAGGAGTTGAGTATGAACCAGCTGAGGCTGATAGGAATGTCGTTAGCTCTGCAGGTATTTGGTCATGAACCAAATTAAAACTTCGACCTGATAACAGTAAGGAGTGAATGAATGCCTGTGCCAAACTTGATGGCAAGACGTGTCACTAAAAACAGCCTCATAATGGTGCTGGCGCCAAAGTCATGAGATTTTACGCTCTTAGGACTGTCACAGTACCCCACCTTGTGTTTGGCATGGCTGTCAGACCGGTGTTGGTTTGAAAGGTGGGGGGACAGGGTGATTAAGAGGGTGGTGTCAGAACATGTCTGGGACCAGAGTTTGGAGAAAAGGTTTTAGAGTGCTGTGACAGAGAGAAGGATCACAAAATTTTCCTTTCACCCAACAAAGTTTTGTTGCGGTCCATTGTCGAAGTGTGTAACGGCCAACAAATGAACTATAAATGGAGCTCCAATATGCCTTTGGCCTGGCTGACCCTTGGATTCTGTATCGAATTCCTTGTCATCCAATAGGTGTGGAGAAATTTCAGTCGTGGACCACAGTAGGGCCACTAACCTGGCTAAAATATAGCCAAACATAGTTAAATCTTTTCTTTAAAGCCTCAAAAACTGTTGACCACCAGGGTTCTTCACTGTAGTTGCTAAAGCTGACATTAACGAGCATTGTTGCCTCATTTCAGTATTAATAGTATTTCAGTAGTAGTGTTGGTAGTATTTCAACCTAAAGATCACAGGCGATCTCTATAGGCACAGGACAAGCTGAACTAATTTCAAAAGTGCTGCTGCATTGTTGTCCCTCATTGTCCAGTTGGTGAAGCAGAACATGCTGTTGGAACTGATTCAACACCTCCCAGCAGGCCCTCCTCCAACCAAAACTGTTTGCATCAGTAGCGGAGCACAGCAGGTCCCCGGGGACATAAAGCGCAGATGCGCGTGCACTCGGAGTTCTGCTGTTTGGATCAACATCACAGCACAGGAAACAGCGTGACTGCGAAGACGCTGACAGTGCAACAATATAGGAAGTGTTGATGAGCAGTTGAGATGACTGCAATGTGGGTCACCGATTCATTCATTGGCTTTTTCCTAAACCTGCGACAACTTGCATGATTGTATTACATGCAAAGGGCCATTATGTTAAGTGCTCTTAATGTTTAATACTGCTGATTGCAGAGAACCAGCTAGTAACGCTAATAATATCCAATTAAAGTGCAATAATTCAACAAAATTTTTACTTGTGCTGGGAACATTTACGTGAAAATATCTGTTCTTTTGCTTTATATTCTGACATTCATACCTGGAAGCTGCTGTGTAAAACAAACTTGTTGGATAGCGAGCAGCTGGACTGAGCAAGGTCAGGTGTTAAGCACACTGCTTAAAGGCAGCTTTTCTTCAGGGGTATAAACATGCAAAATTGAACATTTTACTTCTTTGCCATCTTCTGCCACACTGCTGATATCTTATAAGGGCAAGGCAGCTACAATGCTTCAATCTAAAAATATGTAATTTAATTGTACATCAGAAATAAGAGGATGGAAGTCAAAGGAAGATTTGATTTAAGTGCTGTGAGTGGATCTGTAACGTATCAAATAACCATTTAGGTTAACTTATTTTTCAAAAGGGAGTCCACCGTGCAGATCTGCTCATCACAACCCTGCAAAATGACACAAAGCAGCTATAGCACTGTGACACCATACCTCCCACATGCACCTATAATGTGTGTCAGAATGTGCAAGTATGTCGTCGTGTGTGCCATTATAGAAGTGTTACGCTGCACCAGTGTCATGTGGTGTAGACTGTATGTTTAGAAATGGTGCATGGGGAAAAATGTAAGGCTTGTTTCAGTCAATCTCGTGATTTCAAAACAGATTTACCCATCTTCACATTTCTCTTATTTTTAAAATGTTTATACTTGAATCACGTTCACAGATTACCAATATGGCATCTGATAGTGAATTTTTGAGGTGGTTTTGCACTGAAATTGTATTTATTCTTTGCCATATTCACTAATAGGTTTAGATGTACATGCCTCTTACAAATGCACAGATGGACTCTAATTATCTATCTTTTCTTGGAGCTTATACAAATGGCTTAGCACATGTACCCCAAATGTGGTTTTAAATGTCAACCTCATGGTGGCACTAGAGGAGGCGTCCTGTTAAACATCACCTAACAGGTTTGACTGTAGATATTTTGTGTGGGTGTGTTATTTAGAGATGTAGATGAGGTAGTGAGGAGTGTTTTTTTTTTTGTCTCCTTCCTGCAGTAATGAGACAAACACTCTTACTTGCAGCATTAAGGTCAGGTTCCATTCCACACTTGTGCAATTTTTGCTTCCGAGAAGCAATCCCGAATGTTGTTGCCAAGCAAAACCCGCCAAGATCCTACATACTGACTGGAAATGCTATTAATTGCCATGGTAACACAGTAACTGCTCCAGGAAGCACACTGAAGCTTTTCTGATTTGAAAAGTGAATATTCCCTCTGTGGATGGATGAATGGATGGATCAGCCTTCATCAAAGAGGAAATGGACTGGTTTTATCTGTGACGCTGAATGATGACGATGGTTGTTTTAGATTTGATTAGAGTCTTGGCCGTGGACACACGTGCCGCTTCTGTCACACCTACCACAAATGACAAAACAGAATGATTGCATGTATAAACCTCGCACGTGTCCCACCTCCAATATGTGCAGCTACAATCACTCATTCTTCTTCCTTCTGGCTCTTGCAGTGAAACCAACAGTCATCGATGTGGGCATATATGTCAACAGCATCGGGCCTGTGTCATCCATCGATATGGTGAGTTAAATCTCTCTCTCCCTTTCTCAGCCGGTCGCACGCAAACACATTTGTCCAATGTCCGACATTAGCATTATCATACATGAAAGCGGCCATTACTCACGCTGCATTTGGAGGTCATGCGGACCATCGCAGCTGTTTCCGCGCTGAAGCCAGGGAAGACAGGTGTGGACGCTTTGCTCGCGTCCCGTCAATCAGTTCAGATGAAGCAAATGAGTGAGTTTAAAAATTCAGAAGAGCGATGATAAATTCTGTCTCTGCGGAGGAGAGAGGCTTTCTCTTAGGCTCGGCCATAGCTTTCTTCCAGTTTTCTGCTTTTTGGCTTCACTTAGCGAGTGGATCTTTCACAGCAGCGTGGTAATTCCCAGAGCAAAGTTTGACTAGAAGGAGAAAATGGTTTTGGAACATCTCCAGGACATGAATCGATGCATATTTCATTATGGGAGGCCCTATTAGATTCCATAAAACGTATGAAATGCTGAAACTGAAACCTTGATGAGATGTAATGAGAAAATAGCTACTTTTCAGACAACTAAAAGCATAAGCTGCCTGTTGTTTGGCCTTCAATGAAGTACGATGGACTAAATGGATGTAGCCTTTCACCAGTTATAAGGTGTTTATAAAGGCCTGTTGAAGTACTGTCAACACACTCAAATGATATGAATTTTTCTGCTTGAAATTCTCTCTCAAAGCATCTTAAATGAATACATTTTAAATATGCTAGACCTGATAATGAAAGCCTTTTTTTTCTCTCTCCTCTGACCTGACCAGATCACCAGATGCTGAGTTGTGACTGTTGCCTGGCAACATTAAATATTTCCAGATATAAAAGCAATATAGCCTTTTTTTACTGCCAGCACTACCCTGTGACTTATATTATTGAAGACTACATTTGCTTATTCAGAATAAAATTAAAAAGATAATAAATTATTGCGTGGACCGATGTGCTGCACTGAAGATACAGGAAAGGAAAGGATACAGTTTGGCATAGTGGAGCACATTTGAAATGGATGCATCTGTACATGACTGTCTCAGATTAACCCAATTAATTTTTATATCAGAGTGTTACTGTAAAGTCATTTAGCAGAGGACATTTAGGATTCTTCCAAAAGTGCAAATGGGTAACTTCGATTCATGGAGTTCTTTTATTACTCTGAACTGAGCCGACAGTAACTTTGGAGAATGCTGTAAACTTTGTAGTGCCTGTAGGCGGTGTGATTAGTCGTATTTTCCTAACCTATCATTAATCCAATCAAGTGAAGGACAGAGCGCAGCAATATTACCAAGTGTGATCTACAAACATTGAGTGCTTGTCCGTCAGTCTTTCCCTGTCAGAGGGTCTAAGGATAGAGATTGTACATCAAATTTGTGATGATGATTCACTTGTTAAAGCAGCTCACGAGAGAAAAATCAAGATATGCTTTAAATAGAAATAAAAATAAGGGTTATGTATATTATTATTTTATACACCATTCAAGGATGCACAGGATATTGAATACACATGTGGTGTGTCACATAATAAACCTCCCAAAGAGATAATTATACTGTAAATAAATAAATATTGCACAGGACAAAATAACTAGCGTCATTGTCTGACACTAAAAGTGTCCGAAATTTTAGACCTTGTTGATTTGGCAACACAGGAAGTTACCGTGAATTGTAGAGGGTGCAAACAACCATTTTTGAGAGGCCACTTTGTCAGAAGTACAACAGGAGAACTAATGTATCAGTGAAGAGAGCAGCCGAACAAAGAAGTGAGTCAGTCATTGGCTTTTTTTCTATCAATCCACAAGCAACAACAAAATGACTACATGGCGCTCGCAACGCTAACAGCGATGCATTGTGTTTTCCTTTTGAGTTCTTCACAATAAAAGTCACTCCATGCTTTTCCAGCTCACACACTGAGCCGCTGATATTGGATAAAATTGACTGAAAGCAACTTAAATCCAGCTTGGGAGTGGCAGACCCTGCCTTGCATGAGAAATGACAACAGGAGGAGTTACAGAGGTAACTACTAGATGATTGGCTATTTCCATAAATGGTATCAAAATTAATTTTCTTCTGTGTGTCTTCGTATTAATCCTTAATCTTTTTATGGAATGAAACTCACTATTTGTCATACTTTATAACTTTTGAAAGTCTCTAATGAGCCTGTTAATCTTTACAAAGACATAAACTGTTGCACTGGATTGTGCATGTTTCTTTTATTGTATCCACCCCCTGTATGTTGTGATTACACAATAACTATATGTATAGCAAACTGGTCATTACTCGGGCTGAAGCCCCTGCAGTGTGATTCAGGGAGTAAATTGAAGGCTTTTGAGGCTTATTTTCCCATGATGACTTCCTTCCTGCTGGATCCTGCTTATTACACGGCTGCTTACAAAAGACATCAATCGAGACCACGTGTAAAACCGATAAAATGCTTTCCTTACAAACGAAAGCCACTGAGACGCTTTCATCGAAAAAGGAGTACTGTCAGTTCCTGGTAGAAGAAGTGACGTGATTTGAAAAGAAATCAACAAAATGGCCAGACACTCACGGCGAAATGAGAGAGGACTGAACAGACCTCACATGACCTTTTCCAGGCCAATCAGCATCAAAAGTTCAACAAAGGTGTCAAATAATGAAGAATAGTCACTTTGGTGCTTCAGAGGTTCAGTGCAGGAACAAGGACACACGTGAGTTCAATACAAAAACAGCTGAAGTAGTTTTCAACAGTAAAATTAAAAATTTATAATTAACTGCTTTAGGAAAGAAACTTGATTTGAAAAATCATGAACTATACAAGAATACAGATTTGCTGATGGGTTGTCAGAAAACAAGTCCAGATGAAATGGATTGTTAAACTAATAAGAATATACTTAACAAATTTTAATTATTTATTTTAGTCGTAAATATCAGAATAATCTTATCGGGACTAGAGCGGAACCAGAAGACAATACAACATTTTTCAAAATCTTTATTTGACATTCCTCAAACGGCCACTTGAGGCTGGCTACAAAAGTGAATCAGTCTCCATAAGTCCCCATGTTAAAAAGTCCAACTTCACAACAGAAATAAACATGTTTACAGCCTGGTACAAAAAACTGTTTTGGTCTCTGTAGCTAATTTCCCTGTTCATGACAACTGTACTGAGGATGAATTTTATTATGATGAATTTCAGTGTCTTATCTGTCGGCAGAGTTCAGCTCTTTCAGGTTGTCCTTGCTTCTTTTTATCATTGCAACCAGCTATGCAAATGATGTTTATCTAACGTGTATTTGAAGGGAGAAAATCATCGTTTTGCATTGTACTGTTGTGCTGCAGACATCCATCTTTACAAGTTGTCTAGACTGTCTTTTATTTTGATCAGAGTGCAGCTTCTCCACGCACACACACATGCACAATCAGAAGTAATATAGCCGTCATGAATTAAAGACTGCAGCCTGCAGTAGGTCAGTGAGGCATGGCTGGGCTTAGCTCGCTGTGGGAGCTCGAACTTTGTTTCAGTGGCGAACAGGGATCCCGCTGTGACATTCGGGTGATTTTCCTCCTGTGTGAGCGCTGATTGGCTGCACTCCGTCAGGGCCAATGGACGCCGGTCAGTGGAATGCGAATCCCTGACCACCCTCAGGGTTGACTGGACTGGAATTAGTGCAAAGTCACAACTCTTTTATCTCCCTTTCTCTCTCTGACCGCCTCTGTTGCTTCTCTTTTTATCAATTTCTTTGTGGAAATGTTACAATGTCACAGAGAAAACAACTGGTCTCTCTCTTCAGTGAGGCTTGGAGTTGCTTGGCCCATTTTATTTATTTATTTTTTTATGTTTTTTTTCCCCTCCCCAATGGACCGCATTCACACCGCGCTGCACATTTCCTTTTGCTTGTGTCCAATCCATCATTTGTCCTGAGACCTCCATTTAGCCTGGTCGCTCTGTCTGAACTTCACGGGTGTGCTTCCCCGTGCGCGTGCAACTTCCACATGAAAAACCAGGTCAAATCCCTCAGGGCTATTAGAAGCATGATCCGTATTGATCTCACACACACACACTGTGTGTGTTTGGTCGCAGACTATGTCGTAACTGGAGACAGTTACGACACACACTGTGTGTGTGTGTGTCGTAACTGTCTCCAGTTGCGACATAGTCTGCGACCAAACTCCAGGAAGCTTCTCATCTGCTTTGGAACAAAACACATTATCTTTCCTCATTTGCTGCAACGGTAATGGGCACTGGCTGGGATGATGCAATGCCAAATGAAGCTGATAGTAATTTAGGACATACTGTGATGAATGGTTGAGTGATTAAACGGCATTAGCGGCGTTAAAGTCAAGCGAAAGCGCTGCGCTTTTATAGCTGGTGCTGGGAGAGTCAGATAACACAGGCGGTAAAATTGACAGACAAAGATGGATGCACTTTGACATCAACACTATGTTCTTGTCGTCTCGGCTCAAGCCAGTGAGTGGGCGGCATCTTGAATTTGCCGCTCCAGTATTGAGTCCTCCAGGCATTGAAATTATGAGGGCCACCTGCTCCGTCCATGAAATACAGATTATGTGAGACCAAGTGAAAGCCATGGCTCTCTATTGATCGTCAATACTAAACCTACCTGAGAAATTAAATGGAGGAGGCATGTGATGTTTGAGCTTTGAGTCGAGTGTGACATTTTAAAAGCACGTGTGCCTCCTTCAAGAAAGGTGTTTTTTATCTGCGTAGATAATTAACTAAATGCTGTTAAAAGCTTTCTGCACACTGCCAGAAATATAAAGCTGCTAGAGGAATATCTTTGCCTTTTAAAAATGTGTAATTTCTAGAAATTGAACTAATGATTATTTTGATTAATAGGTCCATGATGGTCAGAAAATGGTCCACCCTAGCTGCCCAGATGACAAACTGTGATCTCTGGATACATCGTCGCATGGTTGTCTGGCAGTATGTAGGGGTGAGGGGGGGCTACTGGGGGTGTATCTGTCTCAAACCGTTGGACCGCTGCGTTCTGGCGGAGTATCACTTTAGTCCATGGATCCATCTGGACAGTCTGGATAGACGTTTCAGGTTTACTGTAGAGGCTTGATCAATCTGATCATCCGAATGTCGGGCTGTGTTTTTCCAAAAGTTGGATCCGACTCAACTTCTCTTCTGGTGGACGCCCCTGCGGTGCACACCGCCACAGCCAAAATGCATTCAGTTGAATAGAAAAACGTGTTTTCAGAGCTGGATCCTGTCTGAATGTGCCCTTATTTGAAAACAAAAGTATTCAGTTCATAATTCCATAAAACAGAAAAGCCTCAAATCCTCACACTGGAGTTAAATGATCAGTTGTCACTGTCCAATGTAAACTCAAGTCTTAAATCCACACATCCCCAGAAGCTCTATGACCTGTGTCAATTTTCTATTTAAACAGAATGCAAATTTTCTAGAAAAAAATAGCAAATAAAATGCTAATTAATGCACATTCTCATCCACTACCGCTATGTGGATATCAGGAGTCTGTGCCATTAAACTTTAAAATTCTAGAAGAAGAGGACGCGATGAGATGATGTAATTAAAAGAGCACCAGTCAAACGTCAAACCAACAAAAGCGATGCGGAAAACATGATGGAAATATGGCCTTTCTGTTTGTTTCATGTGTTAATGTGAGGAAGGTCAGTCCTCCTCATCGCTCAGCACAGATCTGACGCTCGAATTGCAAATGCGCATAAAAAGAGCCGGATGGAAACTGGCTTAATGCTTTTCATACTTCACTGTGTATTAGCAATTTATGTCTGGTTCTTTCCCAGCCTTAAAGGATGACTGTCAATATTCTATATGATTCTTATCAACTTATTTTCCCATGAAAATACAATAACCGATAATGAATGCTGCATGTGTGTGAATCCAAAGTCTGATATTATTCCTCTGCAGCCACTGGATAACACTTGTCACCATCAGCCAGAGAGGAAATACGCCCTTTTGTGTGGACTCTTCACCGCTCCGTGTCTGACTAAAGTGTCAAAGCACATCATTTTCACCTATGGGAAAGTGTCGGGCTGCTATTTGCGGCCGCGTGACAGTTGTGTCGCAGCTCAGCTTATTATTGCATTCACAGTGAAAACGTACTACATCTGTTACTATATATAAAAAATGTTTTTATTGGAAAACGCTCAAGGCTTGATTGGGCATCCTCTTACTAAGGACTCTTGCTCACATCAATGCTGCTTCACCGCAGCAGCAAACTGAAGGTGCAGGGACGTATGGATGTGCTCTGACCCTCTTCTCAGAGGTGACTATCGAAGGAAGTGTGGTGGGAAATGGCAGACAGTATGCAGGGACACACACAGAGGAAAAAGCTCATCTAAATGCAAGGAGACAACCTCACTAATTACGGTGTATTGCTGAAGGTTCGCTGGATATGTTTTATTTCTGTCAATACGTCCCCTAGTTTTTATTTTGAATGAATGTAGTGGAAATCAATCAAATCAATTTTTTTAGTGTGTTTACATGGTAATGAGCATAGAGATGGTTCAATATGTCATTACAAATATGTGAACAGAACCCAAGACAGAAAAAACATTTGTTTTATTTGCAGTTTTGCCTTTTTTAACTTAAAATATATATATATATTTTTTTTTCTGATTGTTTTATATCTCTCAGCGTCAGGAACATGCACACAATTTGTTTTGGCCTTTTTCAACTTTTATTGTATAGAGACAGCTGAAGAGTGGCAGGAATGTAAGGAGAGATACAAAGCTAATGACCTGCTAAAAAAATATATTATCTGTACTTTATTTCTGAATCCATCAAAAGCCCGTCTTTCTCATAACATGTCAGTCTGAACTAGTCTCTGGCGAGTGGAAGGGATTGATACATCCAGTACAGACAGCCATCTACATTAGTCCAGACAAATGTGTTTACATGAATAATCTTTGAAGAGATGTCAACCCCAGTCAAGAGAAAACATTCTTATTTGACAGATGCAATATTTCAAAGCACTTGTGTGTGTCTGTGCACTGTGTGTGTGTTATTATCTTTCTGTACACTAAGTCTGAGACAAAGAAGCAGTCTTTACACTCTGTCTGTGTGAATTTGTGTGAATGTAAACAGATTTCTTTTGTGCTTTTCACTGTTCGGGCTGATAAATCCACTGAAGTACAGCTTTGCATGACTGATTCCAGACTCTCTCTTCTTCTCTTGTGTTCACTCTCTTCTGTCTACCCAGAACCTTCATTATTTGTTCTTTTTTTTTTTAATTTAGTGCTGTTTGTTGAGACTCGGCCGATGAAGGGGAAAACTCATTCACCTTTATTGTTTTCACTCATCCAGGTTTGAAATCAAGGTCGTCCTTTGCAAAGACAAGCTAACCAAATTAGCCGGTACTTGAATCCCAGACATATCGACAATGAGCACATTTATCATTCCATAATTAAAAGCAAAGAATGACAAAAACAGGGACGGTGAGTCAGAGATGGAGAGGACAGATTATTATTCTCATTGGCATGCCATCAATCTAACGCAGTCCTCAGTCTTCTTGGCACAGAGGTCTTACATCTATTAGTCGGCATGCACATTTCAAAGATGTTATTACTAACCCAAAACACGAAGCAGGTCAGGGCATTACAGCACAGCCGTACTTTCAATTTGCCACAATCGAGTGCTGTCAATTCACAATGCATTTTTATGTATCTGTATGAGGGCGCAGTCAACACTCTAATTATTTTGAGAGTCTCTTTTGTGGCTATTGTAGTGGATCGGGTCAACAACAGCATGGGAACTGGTTGTTTATATATTTTTTTATTTACTTTTTTTTCTTAATGCTGCAAAATTAGGCTTGATGTTGCTCTGTGTAATCATCAAGATAAAGCCTTTTTTTGCTATGGCAGTGTAATTTCTCGACTGGTCTTGAGTGAAATATCTGAGCAACTACTGAATGGATCATGATGGTCCCCAGAGGGAAATTGAAGTGGCTCAACAACAGTTGAGCTTTCTAGCCCTATCACAAGGTCAAACTCTATTTGGTTATGACCAAATACCTGCAGAACTATTGAGATTCCCATCAGCTGGACCTATACGTCGTATTTGGTGCTAACTTGCAAATACTAGTGGAATACAAAGGTGGAAAAGTATTGATAACACAAAACCTGATGGAAACAGGCAAGTTGGTGATAATGTACATGAAGCATGTGACTTAAATCAGACTAACATTCCTCACAATACATGACAGAAATGACAAGAAGGTATCGTACTTTAAAAAGTGTCAGTTAGTTTAATGGCGTCTGACCAGAGAATTGGCTCCACCAACTGTTTATTTCTGTCAAGCAACAGTAGTGGATGGGAACGTGCCTTAAATGGTGCTGGCATTCTCGCCTTTTTCTATTCTCAGTTTTCTCGATTGCCCTCTTCGTCTCTGTCTTTAGGTCCATAGAGGCTGCTAAACTCTGTTCCATTGCATGTTGGCCCAGCTCCGGTTCTGGCACAACACCGGCTCTCCTCGCCGTGAGCGCTCTTTCACGCCTCAGGGCCTGAAAAACCAAACACCACACTAACAATAAAACACTAACACTCCGCCGGTGCTTTGAGCTCACAGTCTGGGCAGCCCGGCTAATAAGCCGAGCCAACATTAGCTAACAGTAGCTTAAGTTGGCAGTGGGAACTGGAAACTCTGTAAATCAGAGTCGATACGGCGCAGCCAGAAGGACATCAGACAGAAAACCAGAAAACATTTTGTCCATAAAATATGATCCAGTTTCATCTGTGAAATAGTGGGTGATGTGTGATTTAGTGCTGTAAAGTGTTATGTACTTCTTGCAGGTACAGATGTAGTGTAGCAAAATTATGTAAAATCTTTTTTAGGACAAAACTTACTTTAATAGTGTTGAAACTTGAAGTGTATAAATATTCAAACCTTACATGTCAATCTCTTTCGGTTTGGATGGAAAAGGGATTGAAGGGTGAACTTTAAATTCTGGCTTGATGAATAATATGCTATCTGCCCAGATCGCAGTGCAGTAAAATGGTCATAAAATCCTTTCTTGGCCTGAGAACAAAGCATTATTTAATCATGTTTCACTCTTAAATTTCAACTCTTCACGTCCTCTCAATGGAGACGTTTCTTCAATCTAATTTTGGCAGCTAGGTTGAATTCCTGGCATCTCAATCAGCAGTGATGGGATGCTCTATATCCTGCAGCTCCACTTATGTGATTAAGGTTGATAAAACAGGTGTGTTTTTGCATAAAAGCTTCCTTAATGCTGCTGAAGTAAATTTCCAAGACTAAATGCATGCAAATGGTAATCCTCTTCTTAAACATGGCGTGATGTTTACCGAGGCAGCATGGTAAACCATGGGTGTAAATATGAATGGGAGTGTTTGCATAGTATAAGTACACGCTGGAACCTTGACTCTGGATTTCTCATGTTTATTCTTGTTTTATTCGTCCCCTGTAATTTTGGTTTCCCCAACAACCCGGCTCAACTCGGAGGTGCACTCAACCTGTTCAGGGACTTAAACCCCGACAGAATGAATTAAAGTGTGCACCATCGGTACAACATCAACGGGGAGACAGGCTCACTGAATAATTGAGTCCGCAGAGATTGAAGGACTTCTTGAACTTCCACTATGAAAAGACAGATGAAGCTATTTCTGTTGTGGGGACACTTACAAGGTACACAAACACACATACTCACTAACACAGATGACTAAATACACACATGTGCACACATACACATGCAGGAAATATACATCAAAGGCTCCGACTCTTCAGAAGAGACTCTTAGACTTAAAAAGGAACATTGTATTGCTCTCCCTCTGTTTGTTCTTTCATTTCTCTTCCATATTGGCTGTTCATCGTTCCTTTACACGCAGGTGATAATGTTGTTAAATCCTTAACAGGATCATGGAATTAAAGAGTAAGTTTGATTCCCTTGTTCGTTGTTTGATTTGACCTCAGAAAATAAGACTTTTTATAGCTGATAAAACTGACTGCACAACATTTTATACACTTAGTGCAGATTGGAGTTAAAAATATGCCCATTACTTTCATGTTGTGCTACTTCATACTTCTACTCCACTACATGGAGTTGAAGCCACTTTCACTATTTTTAGTCTGCTACAAAAACAGCTGGCAACAGTGATTACTTTGTTTTTCCAGATTAATAACCCAAAATATAAAGCAACTGTATTATGACCGAAGTCACCAAGCTGTACCTTTACCGGCTGCATGCTTAAACACACAGTGCCAAAGTAACACATGATAACACATGGTAACAAAAAGATGTCAACAGCTCGTTCTACAAATATTTTCTTTGATAATCTTAAGATCTCCTGCTCTGATGATATAAGTAAATGTAACCTTATGTTTTGGCATATAGCTCTACTCTGAATGAGAAACATCAGCACAAGTAGGTCCAGATAAACAAAGCACAGCTACTTAATCATTCAGCCTCGAGATCATTTTAACATCGCTGAGTGTAAATCAATTCAGGACACAAAACACATCTCAAGTTTCCAGATGGGTAGGATGTCGGTGTATTTCTTTGATGATACTCCATACCCTCAAGAACTATAATATGACACACTTGGAGCTCACTTGTTCATTGAATACAGTCCCTGTGAGTGTCCTTCAATTATTTTGCTCTGTAATATTTCAGCATCGAACTCTGTCGCTCTTTGAAGGAAAGATTATTTATTTAGAAGATGTCTGGCATTAATAAAGAGCCTTCCAGTAGAAAAATTGCTGTTACACACCAGTCTCAACAGCAAAGACAATTTCTGCCGCGCTGTCTGCATTCAGTTTGGACTGGATTCAGCAGCATAGGAGGGGACGGCAGCCTAAGCAGGGCTAAACGTGTTGTTGAAACAATTCAGAGGGAAATAACTGCTCAGGCTGTGACTTCTTTGTGCTCTTATATAGCCAAGAATTTGCGCCTTTTTTTCTACATGTCAAACGCAACTTAAGTGCTTTTTAATGTAGTCTCGATGCGTGGGTGCGCAGGTGGAAGTATGCAGGGGGGCCAGTTTGTGTTTTTTTTCCCTTTTGTAGCTTTTCCATGCTTGACCTTCAGTGATGTGACTCATTTAGGCGCTGTGAGAGCGAGGCTGAAAGGTTATCTGATTGTAGTGCAGAAGGTCGCCGTTCTTTGCCTCTCCCACCAAGACAGAATTAAGACGGTCTCATAAGTTAATTCAGAAAAATGAAATGGCATTCACCGTGCTTAATCACATTCCGTGAGCCAGATGAGAAACCTCTGTGGCCTGGCAACGGAGTAATAAAATTAAAAATGAGTTTTTGTTACATAACTGTCATACGTGACCTTTTTTAAAGGGTGACACTTGTTGCGTCTCCAGGGCACTGAGGCGGGGCCTCTACCAATATTGCTCCTTTTGTTACACTTTTATCTTGAGTTTGCAAACAAGGTTTGAAATTAAATCTCATAGTTTTTAACTAAAATCTAAAACTAATGGACTCCAGATGCTTTGTATGTGTTCAAACCTTTTCAGACATGTAATATGTAACATGTTGCTGGCTTCGTCTGTCATTGATTTTGAAATGGTCTTTGTCTTTGCCATCAGCATTCCCCTGCAGCTTGAGTAACAAGTCCAAGACACCCATTTCATCCGGTTTCATCCATGCGGTTGCGATGCATGGTCAGATTATGACTGCGGTAGTTTGAGGGTGGTTGCACCACAAGTGGAAGGTAGTTTTTAGACGGATCTGGTCTGAGAAGAATCTTTAACATCTAAAAATTGGCTCATAGATCATCAACATCAAACTTGCAAAACAAACAGATTTTGTCACCGATGCTTGCATCGCGTACTGTTAGGACACTCTTACACTGTGTTTGAAGTCCTATGGAAATCTTACTCGGTTCGACCTTGTAAGGTGGCCGTCAAAGTAACCAGGCTGCTTATTTCGCCATTACGTACATGGAAAGAGATTTATGTCTGAAAGGGACTTATATCTCCAGGAAAGCGGCGATATAATGGTGTGAGGAAGTGAGGTTGTGGAGGTCAGGGTGATGGGTGTTTGTGGAGGTCGGAAACCTGTTTGCATGCTGTCACACACTGATATTCATACCTCTTTTATTAACCCTTTAAGTGTGCTTTTGAAAAAGCCATAAGTCACTGGAAGTAATCCAGGGTTTTCCAGAATCGTAGTACCACTACCTACATCTTTGTCTGCTTGATACAGTTGTGGTTGCTCCCCAATGAATCCAGGCAGAAGTGAGCTGTGAAAGCAATAAAAGCCTCCAGGGCTATACAGAGCAGAACAGATGAAGATGCACAAAACGCAACAAGGCAAGAGATGCCGTCACCGAGTATGAAAACCAGTAAGTAGAACAGGTGGAGCTGGGTGTTGGAGGTAGATATCAATCATCAGCATCCGTATACAGCATGTGGCAGGTGGAAAAAGCACAAACCAGCAGCTGCAGTGTTATGTAAGCATGACTTACTGTCCCGATTAAATCTGATTGGTGACTTATTTGAATATGATTCTGAGAGTCAGCCCGTATTGATTAGATGACATAGAAGATTTTGTTTGGTACTTTCCTCTTCGCCCTCCATAACGTTCTGCTTCCCTCTTCAATCTCTTGGTCCTCATTATTGCCCCTCATCACTTTGCTCGCCTTTATTAGATTCCAGATACAGTTTCCTCTCTGATCTAATTCCTCTTCTTTTGCCTTCTCCTCCTCCGCTTGTTTTCCCCCTTCACAATCGATGTATACAGAAAGGTAGTGTTTGAAGTGAAACCCGGCATCTAAATTAATTATGAGCCGTATGTATTTGATGGACTAAAGCCACTAAAGCCTGGAAGAAAAGATCACCTGTTCAAAGGCGCATACAATAAAAGCAGTAACAGAATATGTTTAAAGCCATGTTGTTGGAGATAAACAAGTAAAGGTGCGTGTTGTGCCTTAAAGCAAAGGACTTTAAAATCCTGATGCTGCTGCTGATAGTTGTATTATCACTGCTTTAGTTTTATTATTCAGGGCTGTAGGTATTGTTTTAATATTACAATTTATACAAATCTTTTTTTATCCCTTCTGCCTTTTCTGTTCAGTTCATGAACTTCACTGTTTATATTCATTCATTTTTGATTTACTATTCATGGTCACAACTTCCCCTTTCTTTGTGTCTTTTCATATACTTCTCTTTTATATTTTATTACATATTTTGGAGGGGCTCTGTTAACTAATGTCCCCACTTTTACAGAACTCTTTCAAAGTTTTCTTTGAAAGAATTCTTAGTTTTTTGTTTTTTTGTATTGGGAAAAGACAGAAAAAAACAGTTTTGGTCTCTGTAGCTAATTTCCTCATTCCTGGCGACAGTACTGAGGGTGACTTTTTATAGAGCTCAAATTATATTAAGGCTTAAAGTTATGAAGAATAAACAGCATGGCCGCTTTGACTGACAAGTGTTTGCCATTACAGGTGGCCCGTCTGAGCAACCTGGCTTAATTCAGCCCACCTCAGCTCCACGTCAAGATTTTACACTGTCTGTGGTCTAGTCCCATGTTTCCCCATGTTTATACCTTTGATACAAAGACATAGATACATTTTTCCCGCTGTATAACGTCTGTATTTCTTTCCCTGACAAACAAAAATAACTACAAATCTGCAGCATTCTAATCATAAACTGTCACATCTTCCTGTTTTGTTTGTACATTTTGTTACAACCGTGTATTTTTTTTTGTACTTTGCCCAATTGCTCAAAAAATATTGACTTTTTAATTAATTGGACTAAATATGAGACTAAAATATTTAAGCTTGATCGGACTGATAGATTTTCAAAATAAATGTTTCAAGAAGTCTTACCCGACAGTGTGTAATCCTTTTTAGTCAGTATCATTTGATTTGGGCTCCTCAACGAGATCACAGGTGCTGATTGTACCTCAAGCCAGATGCTCAGTGAAGCACAGCCGACAGTTTGCGTCGTTTTTCATTTTGTCTGTCTTTCTTCCTCACAAGGAGACATGGCAACTATGCAAATCATTTCCCTTTGTTTCGCTCAAAAGGTCTTTTTATTTGATTCGTAGAAATGAACAAGACAAAAGCATGTTTATGAAATTAGCTCCACGCACACGAGCAAAACTGTGCAGCACCTACGGACACGAATGCCATTTTAAAGATCGCTTTTGTGTATTTCTCATGTGACAGAAGTTCATCGCCGCCCCTAAGCGGGGGTTGAGTGGTCGTGTTTACCGTTATTTCTCCCCTTCACACACAAGGAGTATCACTGTGAGGCCCGCCTGCGGGACGAGGCAACAGCAATGCATTCTGGGTGAATGTGTTTAGTCGGGGATGTGGCAGAATTGAGGACTCTGAGAATAAAACAGCATTTAAATTTTGTTCACAATGAAGCTCTATAAGAAGCGGCACACAAATGGACATTCAACTAAGAAATCAAACACTCCTCATGTTTATCTTTTTTCTTCTTCTTGAGGGATTGAAAATGTAGTCCAGCGACCAATTTCCCAAGGTCTGGGAGATATAAATATTTCACTTATAAATATTTATGCCAACTATGCGGCATCAGTTTTGCCTGAAGAAATGCATTAGTCAGTGATCTGTGCTTAAGTTTGAGCTTCCCTTCTCTGCGAAGCATAATATAATAAAGTGCGAGACAGTATTTTAGAGCTCACTGGATTTGACTTGATTAGCAATGAAGCAGAGTGGAGTCCATTATGAGTGAGTTGTAATGGTGAAATATTCATGACAGGCTGAACTGACTCTTTTGGTAAGTTCATTAAGAAAATCAGCATAAGAGAACTCAGATCCTTTGCTGAAGTGTAAAAACACTTCATGTCCTATAATCAGCAAAATTTATTTAAACTACGCCTATAAAAAGTGAAAGTGCTCATTATGCAATTAATTATTAGATATTATGAATGACATTAATCTGCAAGTGGCATAATATAATTGTAGCCCCGTGTAGATATTGTAGAAAGCAGCTCCTCATTGGATGTAATTCGAGTGCCAAAAATGAGGTACAGTTCACCCTCAAATGTAACGTTGAGATTATACGACAATGACCAAATAAATGAACATGAAATCAATGTGCATTCATTACTGTATGACTGCACAGCATGCATTTCTTTTAATATTGTAGTTCACACTTAAACTTAAATGGAACAAGCAGGCAAAGTGATGAGGACCAAGAGAGGAGCCTCGTCAAAATCTTGTTTGCAGTATTAAATTTAGTTTATTTTTTCCTGAGAATGGGGCATTTTGTTGTGTTGAAAAGACATTAAAGTTTGTATGTAAAGTTTGTTTGAGTCATGTCATGTTTAGTGTGGAATATATTAGGAAAAGTAAGCAGAAACAGTTGAACTTGAAATATTAGATATAATTTCATAAATACTTAAGTTAATTGCATTTATATATTTGAATATATAGGTACATTCACAACTTCCATGGCTGTGAAGTGAAGCCAATGTGAAGTGTCAAAAACTGCAGTTCCTTAAACGTCCACTTGTTACAGAATCTCTCCATAAGTCCCCATGTTCAAATGTCCAACTTCACAGCAGAAATAAACATGTTTACAGCCTGGTACAAAAAATGGTTTTGGTCTCTATAGCTAATTTCCCCATTCATGTCAACTGTACCTAATTGGAATCATTTTTATTCTCATTTAAATCGTATTAAGAGTTAAGTTGTGCATAATTTACAGCATAGCAGATGGCTTGTTTGACCAGCTGTCACTCAGCCCGCCTCATTTCGGCCAGTGATCCACGTCTTTGGCCATTTTTAGATTAGCCAGGAGGCGGAAGTGGCAGGACTACCAAGATTGTGGCAGCCAGAGCCACCGCACTCCACACCACACTGAGCTTCACAATGGCGCTTCAGAAACCTGGGGGTAATGTCACACATACGCTGTGTATTTTTAATACTGTCATTGATCCCCACACACTTCAGGAGGAAAATAACTTCCCATTGGATTTTTTAAAATAACTTTTCTTCTTTTTCTTAAAGTTTTCTGCCCTTCGTGACCTGACCCCACATCAGTTAATGAATGGTAGAATCAGCGATAATGACTCATTTAAAAATGTTAACACAAGGAAACTTTTTGATTGAAGGTTTTCAGTCTGAAACTTTCAGGCAAGAACATTTCTGCCTCAGTCAGGGTAAAGATTTCAATCCGGCTGCCGCTAAACATAAAAATTATAAAGACAGCACATCTGCCCTCTTGGGAAACATGTTTTGGTACATGGATGTGGAAAATGTGGCTGAGCGACGTCTGTAATTGGTGAGGAGCGTTCCTCCTCCATGCAAACATGATGAGGCTGGATAAGGAGGACTCTATTTGTTCTGATGCCGTTCAAGTCGGGCTAATTAATTTCAGTCAGAAGTGCTTTGCTGTCAACATCCTTGGGCTTTAATAATGGATTTCATATTATGAGATTCTGAGTGGCATTTCCAAAAATAGCAGGGCCAAATTTGTTGATTTTTATCCACCTGTTTAAGTGCAAGTAAATTTGCCAACCTCCAGTGTGTGCTGAAGGGAAATGACTTCTTTAAGGCCGCGTTGCTCTCATTTGATATGTATATTATAATAGATATACACAGAAGGATTTCGATGTGAAATTATATTTTGCTGAGGTTTTCCACCATACGCAAGGAAGATTATCATCTGCACTTTCACCTTTTTTCATGATGAAACAGATTTGCAACACGCAGGAGAAATGATAAATTTTTGATCAAGTGAGGGTTTCCCCGCGCTTCCTGTACCTATCGCCTGCTGTGAGAAACTTGGTCAGGGACAGGAGGGAAATAGTTTATCACGTTCTGAATATTTTAAGGCAAAATAAAATATTTATATCTTAAATAATGAACTCGCAACACCCAGTCTCAAACTTTTTATGTTGGATTTTCCCAGCAGAGATAGTATACAACACAAGGCGCCCTTGATTATCTCACCTACAGGTCTTCAGTGTCTTTATTTGTTTTTTTGTCAGTGGCCGTGAGTAATGGACTCCCTCCTTAACACCCTCGTTCTCTACCTTTTAAAATGAATCCCCAGCGGAGTAATGCAAGCCTCTGTAGTTAATTTCAGTCAGATATCTCTCAATGCTCGCCTTCATTGTTTTGCATAATGTCCGTGAATAATGGACCCGCTTCGCTGCCTTGTCTTGTAGGTGTAGTCCCCCCAAAAAAAGACCCAGTGGAAGCAGAAAATCCCATTTGGGTTCATGTGCACCAGGCGTAAATGTAACACTTTGCGGTTTGCTGTCTGAATTATGGGCTGGTTGTCATCCGTGTGTCTCCCTATCATTATCCTCCAAAGGTCACACAGGCCGACTGTAACAATGGGGATTCCGGTGACAGATGTATTAGGAAGGTCAAGTCTTGTCTGTCTGTTTTTGGAAAAGGTCAGAATTTTAAGGAAGTGGCGCAGTGTGTTTTGAAATTGTGATGTTTGGCTGAGCATGTGTACTTTTCTACTTTGAATGTGAATGGATAACAACTGTATGAGTTTAATCACAGGTGAGTTGTGTCTCTGTTATTCACACTCGTCGTACATCTGTTTCTGCTCTATGTAACTTTATGTTCCGGATACAGATACAGTACCTTCCCTTACCCTTTGTCCCCTCAGTTCACCAGTGTGCCAGCATGCTTTTTAATAAACACACACCACCACCATCACAGCAAACATTTGAACTGGACATTGAGTAAATCTGAGACTGACTGGCGAGACCTTCGTGAAATAAGGCTGAAAGCCTTTCTATCACAGAACTTCAAATTTCCTTTAACCCAGACATGTCAAATTCTAGGCCCACGGGCTGCAACATAATTTCATACGTCTATTATTAATAGGCTGCCCATAAATCGCACTCCCAATGCTCATACTACAAATCCCACAATTGCAACACATACACTGCAACAGCCGCCACACGCCGTCATTGGTCAAGACCTGTGCACCCCTCCCCATGCTGCTTCGGTTCTTTATTGACACACTAATTAACGGTTGGCGGATGAACGCACAGTGACATTAAAGCCCCCCAGAAAATGGCCGAACGAGAAGTTGACTTGAGAACACAGACTGTGGGCTGAAATGTGCCGCCAGAAACTGAATGTGAATCTGATTTGAATTTCAAATTACAGTTCAGATTCAGTTTTGGAATGCAATGATTCAAATTGAACAATACAAATTCAAGTTATGTGATTCAAATTCAGTTATTCAAGTTAAGCAATTCAGATATAAATGACTCAAATTCAGTTTCTGGTGGCACATATTTCAGCCCATCAGGGACTTTCAAAGCAGGTGGGAGGCTAGGTTTACATGAAGGACAAAGAAGGAATGAATAGCTTAGTCCCTTTATGCCATATTAACTTGCAACCAGAGACTTCCTCTTCCACTTCTCCTTTGTCTCAATATCCTGCTGCATACCACACACAGTGCCAGCACCCTTTGAGCTTGTGTTGACACATTGATTGGGAAGCTCTCGGTAAGTGTTATGCTAAAAAATTGAAGACCAGCGAGTTTGAGGAGCTAAAATAGGCTGCTGGTATGTTAACATACAATTTGTGGCTGTTTTTTAGTGGATATGTTTGTGTTCATTGTGGATTGTGTATTACTATGAAGTATATGTACTGTGACAACAAGACTGAATCATGGCAACGGGAAACAAAATGAGAGCTGGCATTAAAAACATGCAAACAAAAGAATGTACTGATCAGAAATGGCATTATGGTTTGCAGATATTATCTTTATCATTATCTTTAGAATTTAAATATGCTATAAATGTATATTATTACTTATAGTGTACTGCAGGAGTCAACTTGAACTACAAGTATTATATTTAGTAAACAGAATTGGATAAAAATATTTATATCCTAACATATTGATGCTGAACATGTTACTGGCTTCAAATATCATGCCTGCCTTTTATTTGAATACAAAAGGTGGTTACTTTTTACCCCCTTTATAGTTCACCAGTCATTGCTGAGACGCGCATGGACATGCTCACAAAGCTGTGCAACCTGAATATGGGAAAACGGGTTTTGTAAACCACCTCCCATTTCCCCGCGATTTGGCCTTGTGCCGTTGGAAAAAAAAATCTCTGTCCTAAGGCTCCGGAGGCCTTGATGCCCCGCCCGCACTGCCCCAGTTTGTTTTGCTGCTGCGTCTTTTGAGAGAAAAAAAAATTGATTCGAGCCTTGCGTGAACCGCTCGGACGGGCACGCACCGTTGCCCTCTTTTGTCCGCGTCCGCGAGGCTGTGACGTTGAAGAGAGGAACAAATCCCCGGGACAGACAGTGTGTTAAATTAGTGAACGAGTAAGAGGAATTTCAACATATAAGTTAGTTAACTTTAAATTGCGTGTACATTAATGTTATATCACTACGACGGTGACACAGTTTTAACGTGCCGACCACAGCCTGTGACATTAACCTCAACAAACGCCTCCGTCGAGCTGCTGTTCCGGTCATTTTTATGGATTTATGATCTTGGTGTTGTTGCGTGGGTAAGTTACAGCTGGTTGATGTGTGCAGAAAACGACCTAAATCTGAGTGGCTGCTTTTGTTTCACTGTTTTTTAAACGGACTCACTCTTAACGTATAATATTTCACATCTCTGGACATGAGAGTGCTATTCTTAAAAATAAAAAGTCTAATGTTTTCTTTGTCTATTTAGTTTATTTTATCTCCTCCATAATTTTCCTTGATTGAGAAATCAGTCTGGGCTCTCACGGGTTAATCAGTCTATAAGCTAGTATATATTTACAGCACCGCTCACGGTCAAACATTTTGATGCACCGTAGGCTTGATCAATCAAAAAATCTGTGTAGTAGTTTTTTGAGGACAGTCTGAAGATGCTCCTGCACATTTGGTGTCAACTGAGCAAAAACAGTGGGTGGAGATTGGTTTAATAAGTTTTACAGTTTTTGAAGTGAGTGATGGACTTCATAATTTCCTGTGTACTTCAGATCAGTTGCTTTTAGTGTCCCCCAAGGGAAGCTTGCAGACATTTTAAAAAATAGACAACTATAAAAGCATACATTAAAAAAACATAATCACATTGAATTCATGATGTACATGGACTTAAAAACATTGTTTTATTTTATGGCCTTGGTGCACTGGCTTTTGGCCTTTGTGCCCTCAAAAAATTGACAACACAAAAGGCCATGTGGCCTTGCCCCTAAAATGACGAAATTCTAGCCCTGTATACAACTGCTCGCAGTTGGCACAAACATTTCTGAAAATATGAAGGAGCTGAAATTGGACAACCCTGGTCTCTTTAAGTTCTAAATGTTAATAGATCGATGCATATACTTGAACTGGAGAACTGTAAAGCCTTAAAAATCTAACATCCTTACACTTCTTGTCAGAATCTCTTTCAGACATGCACCGACCAACCTTGGTGGCACTTGCAGTACTGCTCTGTACTTCACCCTTGGTAAATGGAGGGAAAGTCTTGGTGTACCCTTTGGATGGAAGCCACTGGGTCAACATGAAAGTTCTCATTGAAGAGCTTCACTCCAGAGGCCATGAAGTCACAGTTTTGCGGCCATCAGACAGCTGGTACATCAAACCAGAGTCCCCACACTACAAGTCCATCACTATAAATTGCACTGTGGATTTTCATCAGGAACACTTTGAGTCATTTATAGCTTCAATCCTGAACATGCGATGGAAAGGTGCTTCACTTTGGGCTCAGATAGTCTTGGAGTATGAATTTATGAAAGAGTTCTATCTGATGAATAAGAACGTCCTTCAGATGGTAGGGGAGATGTTTGAGAATACCAAACTGATGCAGAACCTCCAAGATGCAAAATATGATTTGGTTCTGACGGACCCTGTGTTGGGTGGAGGAGTGCTTTTGGCTCACCGCCTGGGTCTTCCACTTGTCTTAAATGCAAGGTGGACTATTCATGGTGAAGGGCATTATGCAATTGCACCTTCTCCATTCTCCTATGTCCCAGTGCCAGGAACATTTCTGACTGACAAGATGACATTTCTCCAGAGAGTTAAGAACGTTCTTTGCTATTTCATTGTTATTTTTCACACTTGGTTTTTCGTAGACTCAAACTACAAACCATTTGTCCATCGTTATTTTGGAAGTGATGTACATTACATGGAATTGTTTCAGGCAGCAGACATCTGGCTGATGAGGAATGATTTTACCTTTGAGTTCCCAAGACCCACAATGCCAAACATTGTCTACATCTCAGGATTTCAGTGCAAACCCTCCAAGCCCCTAGTTAAAGAACTAGAGGATTTTGTTGAGAGTTCTGGTGAAAATGGCATCATCATTATGTCATTGGGAACTCTAGTGGCAAAACTTCCGGAGGAAATCACTGAGCACATTGCTGCTGCTTTTGCCGAACTTCCCCAGAAAGTGATCTGGAAGCACAAAGGGAAAACACCATCCAACCTTGGCAGCAACACCTTACTCTTGGACTGGCTGCCTCAAAACGACCTCCTGGGTCACCCCAAGACCAGACTGTTTGTAGCCCATGGAGGCACCAACGGAGTACAAGAGGCCATCTACCATGGCGTCCCCCTTGTCGGCCTGCCCCTCATATACGACCAGAAGGAAAACCTTTTCAAGATGCAAGCCAGAGGTGTGGCCAAAGTCCTGGACATTGTCACTCTGAACAAAGACATTTTTCTAGAAGCACTGAAGGAGGTACTCTATGAACCATCCTACAAGGAGAAGATGACAACACTGTCCAACCTACACAGGGATCAGCCTATGAAACCACTAGACCGTGCCATGTTCTGGATTGAGTTTGTGATGAGGCACAAAGGAGCGAAGCATCTCAGGACAGAATCTTACAAGATGTCCATGATCCAGTACCACTCGATTGATGTTGTGGCATTTCTTCTGGCCATTCTTCTGCTAGTATTTGCTTTTTTTATTTCTGCAGTAAAGTTTTTGTGGAGGAAAGTGTCTTTTAGAAACAAAGTCAAAAAGGAATGATAACATTTACTTTACATTTACATTTAATCATTAAACTGATGCTATTATCCAAAGGTACAATCAAGGTACAGTGCAACTAGAACAGTGCAGACATTTTCTGTGATTAACCTTAAATCACCTGTACATATGTGATGGGGATACAATATATGCACTTTGACAGCTTTTTGTTGTGTAATTTGTATTTTTCTTATTTTAGTACCCTTTTATTTTAGTACCCGTTTGAGGGTTAATTGAAACAAACTATTCATTAAATATTTTATCCATCTAGAAACTTGTGTTGTCATTTTTGTCCAGTTCTATATCAAACATTTGTGATTTTCACTCTGTTGCTGGCCATGTTTCTGCATTATAAAAAGTTGGTTTTGGGTTATTGTAATCAAACAGAACTTGCTGGACCTGTTGGTTGTGTTTGTGCTGAAAAGTAGTTGCAGCGAACTGTGGCATTGATGTTAAGCCAGATTTAACTTCGGAGCAAAACAACCCAAAGTCACACTGTGGCAGCCAGTCAGACCAGACAAACCACATCATAGCCTGATAAATGAAACTGAACACTATCCAGGTGGAGTTAATAGATTTTAAACTATGATACTCTCCTATTTGGGTCTTCTCTCTACGGTGCAAAATAGTGACAAAGAAATATTCCTCTGGTTTGCAATATTCACTGCAAGACCTGATTTAGTCTGTATATGGCCATAACCATTTACCAGCATAAACTCCCCCAGTCAAGAAATGTTCAGCAACTAAACTCAATATCTGCGGTTGGTGTATGTATGGGTGAGGAAGCACTCAGGAAGGAAGCACTATATGGCTATCTTGCATTCAATATGTGTGTGACATCCATTACAATCAAGCTATCTGGTTTCAGACAGCAAAAAAAAAAAAAAATATGCACTGTTATTAAGAGGCTCATGATATTAAAATCTAATGACTTTTTTGTTGGGTACCCTTACAAACATTTTCTAAAGACAAACATCACAAAATGAAACTGTCCTCTAGAGAAAATCCGCCTGTAATTGCACATTTCCGCCTAAAGCCTAGATCAGCTTTTCACAGAACAGGATCACTCAGCCAGTCTTGCATTGTAGCAACATTTTCTTTTGCTACATTTCATTTCAGCAAATGAATAGTGAATGGCTTCCAAAGAGTTCTCACTGTCTGACCTTATCATTGAAGTATCACTGTGCCTTGTTTGGATTCAAAAGAGGACTTCCAACTGATGCAATGACCTTCTGCTGGCCATGTTGGTGGTCCTCAACTTCTGAGCAATGGAAAGCTTTGAAAAGCTTGTGATGTTTCTCAACTGTCTCTGCCTGAAGGCTGTTACAGTGTTTCAGATATCTTCAATTTCAAATGATAAAGGTTGGGGAGTTGCAGTTTGTGTTCACTCAAACTGAATATGCACTGCTCTGTCCTTGCTCTGAGTGTAACGGCTGACTCGACTTGACTGTTTAATTTAGATTGCAGCCTTTTCTTTATTTGCTTTGCTAAATTAGCTTGTTGGCTTGCTTGTATTTTCTGTTGTGTCAAGGTAACTGTGACAAAGTTGTTGCATCAGTCTGTCTCAGTGGCGCAGTGGTAATAGGGAGCTTGTAGAGAAAACCAGTTGGACTATTGTCACTCCAGGCCAGCGTGGGTTAACTTGGCTGTGGATTGAGCTGAGCATTCAGTCTCTATCTCCACGTACAAACACACTCAGACACTCTGTCAACGGCCAACCAAGTCTGTGGGACAAGAGTAAACGAAGTGCCCCTCCTGAAATAGTCCAGTCCTATCGTGACCTGAAGTCTGGGCATTCCGGTGTTTCTACAAACTCTGTTAAATGAGAGCGGCGTTACAGACATCCCCAAGTGACAGAGTGGTAAACAAGGTTGTGGAGACTCCCAGCAACAGCTCAGATTTTAATAGGGTTTGTCAAGATTGTGTTGGGGTGGTAAACGGTGTGACTTTAGAGGTACAGGTTGAAGGAATCATTTCAGAAATCAGTTTTTCATGTCAGTTCACTATGTTTTTTTCTGTTTGGACTGGAGTCAAACACGGGGTTGGCAGTGTGATATTTGGAGTATATGCTAAGTTCAGGGTAAGTGAAGACAGCTATGTCAGCTGAAGAAATGTTATTAATTAAAGACTCAAAGACAGTAAAGGTCAATGAATGACAGTCCTTGTCAGTTGTATTTTGCCAGGTTAAACTGAGGAAGTTCAAGCACTCTTCATGATCGATTTAACGTTTGCCCCACAGATTCAGCTTCTGAGATGGATGCTTTCATTAATAGTTTGCTATTCCACTGCAGTATAAACCTCCGAGCACACAAGGCCTCCCCTCCACAGCATTTAAAAAAGTTTTTCTCTTATGTGCTCAGTGTTGACACTCGAAAAAATAAAGAAATCCAAGTTTTCAAGGATTTAACATTGTGTTATGAAAAGAGAACAAAATGAATTTTTCACAACTGTTTTCAGAACGACACAAACACTTTGACTTATTTTACCTGGCAAGTGAGGCCGATTTCGATTCAACCTTCTCGAGACAGAAACTTTGCACAATTAAAAGAGCGGTCATTTCTGAGGTGAAGCGGAAGAAATGTGCTGAAGTAAACAAATTGCGCGATGGGTGTAATTTAATTTCCATATCAAAAGCATAATGCGTATTCAAGTGTTTCCAGTGAGCGCCGCGCTGCTTTAGTATTTCCTTTGATGTGGACACTTTCGCGTTCGAACAAACACATTATCAGCTCCTCCAGAAGGAGCAAACAGAAGCTGCTCGGCGCGCACACACACTTCATCCATCTCTTTCTGTCTGTATACCACTTTAAAAAGAGGGTTGTCAGATCAGTGCATTGACTCTGCTTTTCTCTTCCCAGGAGTACCAGATCGATATTATCTTCGCCCAGACCTGGGTGGACACCCGTCTGCGGTATAACAGCAGCAGCAGCATGCCGACTCTAACCCTCAACAGGTATAATGGATTAACCGAGGGTGCACTGAGAATATACACACAGCTTTATGTCACCAGTACCTGTATATTGATAATTACAGCATGTTATATTTAACTAGGTTTTCTAAATGAGCTGTAACTCCAAGACGCCGCTGCGAGTCTTTCATTCTTTCCACTGTAGCGACTATTGTGTTTCAACATTTTCATACTGTGAATATCTCATTTGAGAACAATATTCTTCTCTCTCACGGGAAGAGGACTGTAATTAATGGAACAAATTGATTGATGTGCTTTGTTTTCTCAATGTCGCCCGGGTGTTTTATTATCCTCTTATTGGGGAAGTGGAGCTGCTTCGTGCCTCTTAGAGAAATCTGGTGGAATTGAACAGCCACCGCGTCTTACCTTCTCTCTCTCTCTCTCTCTCTCTCTCTCTTTGTCTTTGTCTCTCTCTTCTTCAATCAGCAATATGGTCGGCTTGATCTGGCTGCCTGACACCATCTTTAGGAATTCCAAGAATGCTGACTCTCACTGGATAACAACGCCCAATCAGCTGCTCCGGATCAGGAACAATGGGACAATACTTTACACACTGAGGTAAAAGCCTTGAAAACACAATGCAGCATTATGAAGGAAACAAAATACAATGTGGAGATGCAACAAAGAAGCATGCACGGGGCTGAATCAAGGCCATGTAGTGGCAGTAACACTTAAATTTAGTATTTACAGTAAGAAAGCAAATTAAAAACCATTTTAACGGACAGGATTGCCAACTGTTGATGGAAAAAAGTAGTGTCTGCAGTGTACAGTGTAGCCATGCTGTAATGGACAGGAAGAACGATTACAGTGACCCATAACTTTCTCCACATGATACTGAGTATTGTATTCAGATAAACATATCCTTTGGACTGGCAAGAATCCCGCTTTGCTCGCAAACTCATTGGCTAGCCATGAACTTGCCTCATTATCTGTCTCCCAGCACAGCATCTGTTCAAAAGCCTTCTTGTGGCTGTGTAAATTCTCAGTTTTCCATCATCACTTGTCAGCTATGAGCGAAGGCGGAACTGGCGTGACGCTGTTATAATGCCGCAAAATCTTGGAAGGAGGTCGGTGTGGAGAAAACAGAGCCTGTGACTTTGCTGCTGTTCATTTACTGTTCCCAAAGCAAGACATTTTTGGGGACATTTAACTTTATTTTGATAGAACCAGTCAAGAAGCAGTGAGGAAATGCAGAGAGAGGCGCATATATTAGCTTTTGCTACAAAGAGCTCTACCTCTAGAATGCTGGACCTCTCTGACAACATGTCATGTGTTTCTCCTTATTTTTCTCTGCTCTGACACACAGGGTGTGTGTGTGTGTCTCCTTATGACAATATAACCCTGTCTGTGTCTACAAAAAAAAAAAACCCCACTGAGGATTCGAGTGGACAGGTTCTTTTTAAATTTGAGTGGCGTCTGAGTTTATGAACTCCCAAGCTCTGACATGAGCTTCTCCTGTCGTGAGGATCCAGTGTCTCACCTGCGTCTCCGGGATTTCAAAGCCGGGCCTTGGTCAAATACCACCGTGTGTGCTTGTTCTCGACCTTTTGGAGAAGCAGACGCACAGCTTCCTGCCGCATCAGGGTAATTCAGACGAAGTCGTGAAGAGTGGAATCGATCCAATAAAGGCGTGCCAAAATGAAGAGACTTTAGCATTCATTGTATTTGTCTCGGACTGCGAGTTAGTGTGTTGTTTTGTGTGTGTGTGTGTGTTCCGAGGGAAATGTGGCTCTTTGGCTTCAAGAATATTCCTCTTCACGACTGCAAACTTCCCACGACACGTTTGGCTTTTAATAGCTAATTTCACTGCTAATGCAGTCGCGGTGATAAATTTGAAAATTATTGTTTCATTAAAAGGATATTAAGCCTTAAAGAGGCGTATGTTTGGGGGCGTATTTGCATCGACGGATACATCTCTCACTTTCACGTCTCCGCACCGTTTGTTTGCCGCCCGCTCTCCTCAAAAACGGACTTCCTGACGCCCGATTGCTGCGAGCGTGCACGAGAACGGTGGGGCCGCGCGTCACCTACAAGCAAAACCCTCTTCCCGCTTCAAATGAGGCTCCTCTTTTGTGCTCCAAGTCAGTCAATTAATGAGAAAGTGTCAAAGACACAACAGCACAGAACAAGTGGAAGAAAAAGCCTATTTTCATGATGGTCTCATTTTTTCAGCCATTATCGTATACAGCGAAAATTAATTTCAGGACGATCTATTGTAGCAACACATGGAGAATATTAACTGAGCTGGATTTAGTTTTATATTTCGCAAATCTAATCTCCTGTGTTTTGCAGATCACTGGCGCTTTCCCAAAACATCTGGTGTATTGACATATCCAGTGGTCATAGCTAAGTGTTTCTGTTTTTAGACGCTCACATGCCTTTGGGCCCTGACCTATAAGTTAATGCCGTCCTCGTGAAGGAAAAAAACATGTCGGACGGCGATGATTAAACAGTTCTGTCATGTTGAGGGATTTCACACATCAACCAGGCAACCGAGTGTGATCCTACGCCATCTGGTTCGAAGCCAGCGCTTCACATGCTGTAGTGCAAAAAGTGCACGACGTGATCTAAGCAGTGATGAATACCGTGCATTCACACCATGTGCTTCATGGACCGAGAAAATGAAGGAATCCAAGCATTCTTAGTGCCTCGAATGTCTTTGTCTAAGTATTTCTGTCTCTGTGTGTTTCTCTGCCTCTCCAGGATGACCATCAACGCAGAATGCCAGCTGCAGCTCCATAATTTCCCAATGGACGAACACTCCTGTCCTCTCGTCTTCTCCAGCTGTGAATATTGGCAAAAGCATGCACACACACAGATGCACACAAGTGGGCGAATATGCGCATAGTCATGCAGAGTGACGGCTGTACATGCAACACCTGCCAGAGTAAAAGTTTTAAAGAGGAGGTCCGACAAAGTCACCGCCGCTGACAGATATTAAGTTACAACATTTGCACGAAGAGATGGTTTGAGCAGATGCAAATGAAAGCATCATTTTATGCCAAAAGCGGCCTGATGAACGCAACCTCAGCTGCTAACACCCCTCGAGAGAACCTTAGCCCTTTGGCCTAAAAGGTTTTTGTCTCCTGGTAGATCCAGCGATCTATCAAAGACTGCCAGATACAGTGAGAATCAATGATTAGAGAATTGAACCTTGTCTATAGGGGGACATTTACTAAGCCTGTCGCAAATTGTGGTCAAGGCTACAAACTTTCTTTACATCAGCACTTCAAATCTTAGTCAAAGAGGGGACATTATGTATTCTTCTTGCACGGGGAAGACTAAATGTGAGGAAAATACTGGTTATACAGCCTGAAGTTTGACAGTGCCACCTATGTTTCCCAGGCACAGTTCAGTCTGCTGCAATGGTCAGTCTGTGAATGAAAACAGCTGCAGCAGCGAATACATTTTCTTTCCCTCCTACACATTCCCTACATTTTCCCGGTGCAAAACCTTCTTACTTTTATCAGCAATTCATCAGCAGGTTATCGTCGCCAAAACAATCCTTTGTAGGATTTTCTGCTCTGTCAACATCTATGGTGGAAGGACGTTAGTCATGGTTTGTAAGAAAGCGATAAAACATTTCATTAGCATTAGCATCCAATCTTTAAATAGCAAATGTCTAAATGAACGACTACATAAAAGCTTGAAAGGTGTTTTGAAGTTTTAAAACTGCTTTTTTTTAACGTTTAAAAATTGTTGCAAACATTAAATTCACTTTTTCAAATCTCCAGTAAACCCAAAATTGGCAACATATTCCAAATAATAATAATGCAACTGAAGCCACAATGTTCCGGAAAATAACTGAGTTATTAACTTTTTCTGTGTTCTCGCACATTTAAACGCTCCGGAGCCCAAAAAATGGAAGAAAATTACATCATGGCTATGGCTGCATTAGCACCACCAACGGCTTTATGCTGGCATGAAATTAGAGTCCGCAAAGCATTTATTGGACCATTAAGCAGCGCCTTATTAAGTTACCCACCACCTAAAAAGCACAGAAATCACATTTGATTTTCTATGACAGGTCATTCTGTCGTACCAGACATCTTCCACTGCGAGATGTGATTTAATTTGGGTAATAATCATTACCTGATGCGACTACAGATGGCAGTATTTGTCACAGGCCATTATTAAACCTGCTTTCAGCGTCTATTTTTGAGCATATAAACAATTTGTCCATTGTGGGATGAGACCGGATGTCATAGTACTGTACATAGTGAAAATGCTATTGACCACAAATGGGATTTCATTATGTCTCTGCTCTCAGTGAAAGGATTTGCAGTAATAACCCCCTTTTTTTCCCCTACGGTCTCAGTCCATGACCATTTGAGTGGACGTAGTAGATGAGAGGCGAAGGTCTTCAATAACGCTGTCATTAAGGTCTTCAAAGCGCCATGTCGTTTTTTTTTGTTGTTGTTTTTTTTTTGTTGTTTTGTTGTTGTTTGTTTTTTTTTTGATTAAAAGTAGCTGCATCACTTCATGATGTATGTTTTATATTTGGTCTCTCTGCAGATTTAATTGTTTTATTCATTAGTAATGAATTCAAATGTCTTTTTTTTCTCGCTGAAGCTGTCTTTGAAATACATTTTGAAGTGCAAATACTGATTCCCCTCCATTTAAAACTCTTTATTAAGGACTTTCTGATCAGAGCAGGAGCACACGATAATTGAGGAGCAACGGAAATTACATCTTGAGATGTTATTGAAAGCCGGATCAAAATGGCCTGCATGCCTGAGTAAAAATTGCCTCTCAGAGCGGATCACAGTCTATCTGTAAAAAAAAAAAAAATAAAATAAAACCTTTCATGGCATCTGTTCTACGGCTGTTTTTAAAACGTCCAGAGCGTTTTACGTTGCCTGTATGAACATGTCTTATTTTTGGAGACAGCAGCACAGACGTCCACATCTTATGAGTCAACTCTCTTGGAAAATTGGAAAAGCTGCTCTTGAGATTTCTGTAAGACTCATGAGCTAATCCATTCAGAAGTGAATGTTTCAGTCCGTCTTCAAATTATATCAAAGATGTCAAAAGGAAGCAAGTGTTTCTCAGGTCAGGTTGCCTAATCTTTCTCAGTTGTACACAAGGATATCTGATAATGAAGCTCGCTTTTCTCCAGTGTCCAAACACATAATGCTTTCTTATGTGCCGTTACATCCCCTGCTATCAACCTCTCTTAGCACTCAAGCCGTGTTCCCGTTAATGAGTTCTGATACTGTAGAAGCCTCATGTACGACCCCTTTTTTTAAAACGTTCTGTCTCTTCCTCACGAAGCAAATTAGAAGCCTCGCCATTACGGCTGCAATCAATTTCGTTTATTGAGATGGAACATGATAAACATGATGAATGCAATTTTGATTTTATTAATTATTTTTTGATATGAGGCATTATTAGATTATGAAAACATGTTTTGAATTAAATTTTGGTTCTTGCAACAAAGGAGCGTTTAAGCTACTTTATCTTCACTTTTTTTCACCGTGCAATAGGTATACTTCATATGAAAAGCCTTAACAGTAATTACTAGCACTTTGGAGCCATGCATCACGGGCATGAGCTTCAATCACTTCCCTAAAGAACACCCTCTGTGCTGCTATATGTAGGATATATATATATATTACCACCATTACGTTTGAGCAATGCTCTTTGTGTCACAAAAGGTTGGTTATGATTGATGGCCAGGATGTCATTTTCCATGTGCAAGGGAAAAAAATCAGTCCATTTCCTTGGTTTTCCTGTCAATCAGACGACCGCTACATCATGAAATCAAAGTCTATCATTAAATAATGTATATGTTCTAACCTGTAGATTTTAAAATGTACAGATGCATTATACATACACTGTTTATCTATCCACTCTATATGTATAAAACAAGCCAATTTTAGGCTAGATACAGGCAGAGCAGTGCATGTGAGCATGCTAACACTTCAGTTCTGGAGGCATTTGGCCAGACAGTGTTTTTGTCTGTAGATTTGGCAACTTGTTGCAACAAATCTAACCTCAAGAGAGTCACCAATGAACGTGGTAACAACACGTACAGTCGACCAGCCAATGAACAACTAATCACTGATCCCCATTGTTTGTCTGGGGAAATTCTCCTCCTTGGTTTTGGTTGTAAATGATTTAACTTGATTTGATTTTTTTTTTTTTTTCTTTTTAAGTTTGTTCCCCCTCAATAAAAAAAATCCCACTAGCTAATAATAAAGAGTCACTTAGGTTTAGGTGGATATTGTGCACCAGCAATTAGTGAACATAACCTTGTGAAGTTAAGTCAGGATTTATCCTTTTTTGGACCATGAATGTCCCGACAAAATTTCAGAAATTTAGTTGTTGAGATGGACGGACTGATCCCTTGAATCATGCTGCTGACATGGCTAAAACTTGAAGGTCAGATAAGCATGTATGGAAGACCTATGGACTAAAACCGAATCCAAACCAAAAAGGCTCAGTTACATTTGTTGCAAAATGATCACTCAGTAAAATAGTAAAATATGCCGAATTAACCACATTTTGGTGCTATAAAAAGGCGAGTCATACATTTAAAGATGTAATCAGCGGTTCTCAATCACTCATTGCCTACCTCGGGCTTCCATCATAACTGTCACGAGCCTTACTGCATTATTTGAGACCCCACCACAGGGGTTCTTGAATGGTCAATCATTCAGCGTTGATTTTGTGTTCTTCACAATTTCATGTTTTCTTTCTGGAAAAAATGGACTTGTGTTTCAACTTTAGAGTGTCAGGGTAAATAACAAGGGGAACAATGCTGAAGCCTTCCAGTTTTAACATATTCCCATAGCAGCTGACGCTGGAAATAAACTGTTACTGACCTTCTATACAGGTATGACTGTTGAAAAGATTGCTGCTCTGCACTAAATGGAAAAAAAACTGTGCTCAGAGTCGGCTCTTTTCTTTCCTCTCACTTTCTAAGTTATCTTTGCTAAGCACACTATTTCAAACAATGGGAAGAAGTTGGGTAAGTCCTGTTGGACTCATGCATGCATACTGTCGGTAGATAAGTGCTGTTTCCGCATTGAAAGGTGGGGTTAGTCATTCTGAAGAAAGATAAGCGATTGCTGACACTTCCAGGTCCTGAAATACGACACTCTTTTGTTGGTGGCTCAAAGAATGTTGATTGTTGAGTAGTTTCGGTGACAGAAAGTCTGGATTTCATGACCTGGGCGTTAGAAGTGCCACCTGTTGTGTGGTTTGATTTTAAATGTTCTCCATTTACCATCATCCAGAGTGTCGTTATTTGACAACCTGGGAGGAGCTTTAGAGAGTTCAAGCTCCCATAGATTTATAGAACATCCTTGATCACTCTATATTGGCTGCATGGGTTGTTGAAAAGGCCGAAAACCATCTTGTGTCAAATATATACCCAATAGCTGTAGAGTCATTCTAGTTTATATTATTTTCAGTATTCTATTTGACTTTAAATCCTCTTCTGCTCACATGATATTGTTTTTGCTGGCTGATATCCTCACATATAATTAGACTGTGTTTACAGCAATACAGCAGACGTGGACATCCGACGTCGTCTTTGCTCCGAGGATAGACATGGAGAATATTAGAGTCAAGGCCACAGAAGGCTGTAATTTATAACGCTGTGAGAACATGTTGCTTCGGGGGCCTTTTAAAGGCATGAAATATGGTGGACATTTTGTAGCTATGAAGACACTCCGGTAACACAATGGTAATACTGTTTCCAGTAAAGATAATTGTACAAACACCAAGAGAAATATGATGGCAATAATGTTAGCCATCGATATTAGTGTTTGAAAAAGCTACCTCTTGTGCATCGTGGTGATTGCTCCTCTTGGTTATAGATGGCTATCCTCTAAATGAGACTATTTACATAATTAGTCTGGATTCCACTACGGGGCACAACAAGACGCCCCACTCGCTCATTATTTCTGTCACTCATTTTTCTATGTAAAACTGCTTCAGCTTGTCAAATGAGCTCCGCTTCCTCTTCTTTTCTTTTTTTTTTTTTTTTTAAATGGAGACCATTGTTGTTGATAAATTAGCTTTCAGAACATGTTGTGTGCTTTTCTTGGGTTTGTGTTTCACTGCTACACCCAGCAAAGGGTGGTTTTAATGCTAAACATGTCTAGTACCCTACAAAGTAGCTCCAAAAGCACTTTCACCTGTCACAATAAGCTTGTAATAGAAGTATATGGATGCATCACCTAGTGTGTATGATATATCCATTTATATTAAAAAAAAATCAATCCAGTTTCTTTTCAAGAAGACCTTTTTCCACCGGAGACCACAATTTCATGCAATAGAGCAGTCTGACCATTACAGTTTCATTTGATTCAAGAGCCTCCTTGAGACCAGTTGACTTGTATTTGTAGAAAAACGATTCCACTGAAATTAAGAGTTTAAAACTAAATAATGCGTTGAATTCCACGGGGGAGGGGATATTTGTTCACCGTGGATGCACTACAACAGATCCCAGGCAACAAGTTTACGGTAATTGCTCAGTTGGTCTGCAGTCCACTGAATTGCCAGTGAAACCTCACTGTATAAATTAGTATAAATTATTCCAAAATCAGGTATAAATCATGCATACAATGAAAACTGCATTGCTGCATTAATCTTTCCTGCTTTCTTCCTCTTAACTTTCATCTTTTTCGTTCACGCACTAAACTCCCTCCATGTGTGGTTTCCAGACGGCTACCCACGAGACGAGATCGTGTACAAGTGGGCGCAAAACTCAGTGGCGACTTCGGATCAGAAATACTGGAGGCTTTACCAGTTTGATTTCATGGGGCTCAGGAACACCACAGACGTGCTCACGACGACAGCGGGTAAGAAAGATGCCGGCAAATGGTCGATAAGGTCAACAACTGGGACAGTTGAGTCACACACAAAAAAACACACGCTTGGGCGGCTTCATTTCATGCCGTTATGACTGATAATATAAAACTTGACTGATCTCTCATTTTTCACTCCCACCCTACCTTCAGCAGAGGTTAGAGGTCGGTTTCGTCTGCAGACAGGCAGCTGAAACTGGCAGGAGTCTCGCTCGCCGTTCAGCGGGGTTCAAAATAAAACTCCAATCCCTCCTGACTACCTCGGCGCCCCGAGCTCTGCACAGGTTAACATTAGCGCCATGGCCGCAAATGTAATCATATAACTACAAGCTGAAAGCTCATAAGTATTCCCCTCAGGTGTAAGGGCAAATAGGTTTTTCCACTGACATTAATCACCAAGATTAAAGATTAAAAAGGAAGTTTAATTATTCACTCCTTCTCCTTCTCCTCCTCTCTTCCCATGATTTCACTGTGGTTATTAGGCCTTGTCTTCTTTGATGATTTAATTTAAGTTTGTTGTTCGGGAGGCAGCTGGAGAAATATTGTTTTTCCAACAGGTGCCAGTAATTGTACCCACAACTTGTGCCAGGCGGACAAGTTACTAATACGTTTTTAATGCTTCCATGTGACCCTCGAAGGTAAAGACTGATTTAAATGGCTTAATAAGCAAAGCATTATGAATGAGGACGATGGAGAAGGAGTGCATAATGCAGTGATTGTTAACCCCGCTTAACCTTGTTTATGAGTTGCATATTTGTGCCACGCAGTCTTTTGTCTTTGGAGAGACGTCCACGGGGCTGCATAATGTGACCTCATTCGGCTTTCCAAGAGCCAAACCTCCGTTCATGAATATTCGAGGAACAAGAGTACTTGGTATGATTAGGAGAGGGATAACAGGGAGTGGCATCAAATTATTAAGGAGCTCGGTGGAAATTAGTTGCACAGCTTTGCACAATGTTAAAAACGGGCTTGTGATTTTTCCCCAAACGTGAAAGCTAAATCAAATACTCGGCCACCAATCGCATTGTCTAACTATATCACCCACTGGGGATACTGAGCAAGCATCCTGTTTATACCTAATGAGAAATTGCCACTGTATCTTTGTTTCTGATCACAAAGAGGGGGAAAAAAAAAGGTGACTGATGAGCACTCTCAACCCGAGGCACATTGATGGCCTTATAAATTATATGTTTTCCTGGACTCCCGCTGTAGCGTCAAAACACAGCCAAACTAATTTTCTGCTGAGATGCTCAAAAGCAACTGCAAACCTACACATCCACCTCATGCTGTTCAAGAAAATTAGCCGTTTTCTCATTTATTACCTCGTTTCTTTTTCCTGTTTCACTCGCTGGAGCTCCATCTCCACACGCATGATGATTAGATCCCCGGCTAAAAATACCTATCATTAATTTACATCATGACAAACTTCGAAAGTGCTGCGTTTCGCTTCCTCTTCTTCCCCTCTTTCTTTCTCTCTCTCTCTCTCTGTCTCCCTCTCTCTCCACTTTATCCCTCATCCCTCATAAACACATGAGGCATGGGGCTGTTTTAATGAGGACAGAGTGGACAGATCCCCGGCCACAGCGCCACTGGGGACCTCCGCCGCAAATCCACTGTCGTTATCAATTCAGCAGCGTCCTCTTCAAAGGGCCCCAATGTGGAATCCCAAATACTTTAGTGCTTTGTTCTACTATCACATCACATAATTCCCCCAAAAGCTTCTATTATGCCTTTTTCGGCAGTCACATTGCAGAAATGCTGATGTTCCTCTTTTTTTTTCCACTGGAAATTCTTCGAATGCCTTTCTTGTAAAGAATATTGTGAATTTGCTGACAGCCCCATGCCTTGTCCTCTTGCAATACTGATATTCCATTTGATGTTTCCTCTCTACATGATGTATGAGCGGCTCCATACATCCTTTTGACTGTGCTCGCTAACCTGCAGCTGACCGCAGATCATATTAAAATCACAGCTGGAAACCATGAAACTGTGATGAGAGCATGTGGGAGAGATGGGCCCTCGCATGCAGACATGAAAAACAGAAAAGCATGAACTGACTGTTACCTTAACCTCACTCTTGAACAGCAATTGTCCAATCCGTGCACAGCAATCACAACTATAGGTGTCGCACAGCAGGCCCGTCTAGCTTTGGATTTCTTTGATTGCAGCAGTGTGCATGGTGCTGTAATGTAAAAATGTTTAATAAGCTTTAGAACAGATTTTTCTGAATGCATTTTCAAAATCAAAAACAAAGAGCAAAATTGAGGAATAGAAGATTATGTTTTGATTACATAAGACTCAACTTTGTCATTGCACAAAGTACAGAGAAAACAAAATACAGCTTTACTGTAGCATCTAACCAGAAGTGCAAAAAATGCAGCCATTTACCAATAACTGTAGATATCTATATGAATACATTAAGCTTACATTTATATACTGTGCGAACATTAACTGTTGCTTGATGCAACTGTTAGCATGTTAGGCCAACTAGCTTCTTTTTTAGCTGTTTGATTCTGAAAGGTTAGCGCTCCACTAACCTTGGCCACTGTTGGCAGGGTTAAGGTTACGTTTACGAAACTAGTGTGTGTTAACTTCCACCTGTCCCACGTGACAAAAATGAAGAATTTTGGGTAGTAAATCTCCCGATATTATCATTGTTAGCTGCATATTCCATGCAAGAAACATTAAAACTAACAGTATAAACATCTAAGTAATTCCCTGTTCAGATAAAAACAAAGAAACCCCAACAGACTAGTGTGTAATACATTTTTGTGATTAGCTGGCTCACGAATATAGATTTGCTGTGGTAGATGGAACAAAATGGTTAAATCGTTAAAACGTGCTGTATCTTTATCCATGTGAAAAATAGGCTAAGGGGTGCCCAGGGTCATGTGCTACTGTGCGACTGATGGCTCTGTTATTGAAGTCTCAGATGTTGGAGGTTGGAAGACCAATGATTTAGGAGGGAGCGTGTGCCGTACGAGATAACTCGTTCTCGTTGGCGACAGATAACATGGTCGGAAAACAAAAGTCAGTGCACGGAGCTCATGTGGTTTCATTTTTCAGTGACAAAGGAAAGGGATGAGGAGGCAAGCAAGTATTTAAAAAGCTAAGGCAGCATAAGGGAAAACATTTTTTCAGTGAAAAGTTTTCATTTCAACACTGCAGTCCGTGGATCAGCTTACAGTCGAGGTAAACCCGGGTGGGGAAAGTGAAAAAGCAGCACTTCTTCCTCCCTAATTAGCATCACTGAGGTGCCCTTGAGCAAGACGCACCATTCATAACTGTCTCATAGTGATGAATTAGTTTGCAAAAAATTATATATACAAACGATTTCAAAACTTGGGAGAGGAAAAGAAAATGCATTCATACACGGACTTGTTGTTTTCTCTGCATCACTGCAATTGTGTGTCAGTTTATTGAAGAAGCCACAACAACATTTCAGCTGAGGTGTCATGAGCTCAGTAATAAAACAGTTTTCCCGAGGATTTCCCTTGAAGCTTCCAAACAGAGCAGACCTGACGGTATGGCATGATAGAGTCTGTCGACAAGTGTAGGCTCCGGCTAATAAGTATTCTGCAGGAGTGTGTAAACAGAGGGCTTTTTACTGTCCTAACAGAATGTAAACAGAGGGGTTGTTTGCTACAATGCACAGATGTCACCATGCCGCTGTGCGCATGCACACAGCTATAGATAGTCCATCTGGGAGTGTACATTTTTTTTCAGCCCCCGTACAGTCATTAATGCAAGCTGAACAGTGTAATCCTGCAACATTTGCAAGAATAACTTTGCAAAATGACACGTATCTTCCGTGCGTTAAGGTGTCAAATGAAACATTCTGTCAGTAGGAGACTGTGGATGTGAGCTGTGTCTATCTTGGGCTGCTTCTACAAAAGGGCACTGTTGTTTTGAAAGGGAGGAAGTAAGAGAATAATTCAAGCTGCAATGAATTGTTTTATTTACCCCTGTTGGCAGGAGGCATACACTCTATCTTGAACATGAGTGGATACTAAAATTAAAATAGCCCGTTTTGATTTTGATGAAATGGCAAAATGGTCTGATTTTTATGTAGCTGCTGTGTTGTGATTAAGTCTTCCTTTTTTGTGATGTTACTTTGGAGAACCAGGTAATCTTTGCAGTCAACTACAGTCAACTAACTAACTCTAAATACAAGATTGATTCCATGGGTCTTCTTTTTAATAGGGCATAGATCTCATAAATCTGAACTTTCCATTTCCAGTCATTATATTTTATTCCACTTATTTGTGGGGGAAGAGCACGAGTCCGTTCTCACGAGCTATGCATGTAAGTAGTGTTTTTCCACTGGACAGCAAAACAAACCCTTAAAATGTACTAATCAATCTCAGCCAGATTATTGTTGGATTTTTCAGATTAATTAAACTATAGAAATTGATATTTTCCTTTAGTTCAACTTTATTCACCTTCCTCCTATCCTTATTTTAATCATGTTCAGGATATGGTATGGAATATGAGAAATCTGGTCGTTCATATCCCTGATGACATTCACTCCAAATCCCTTTTTCATTGTTATAACTACCCTGAGTCATATCTCCTCTCTCTCTCTTTAACTCAACCAGTCCCGGTGGATGGCCACCCACCATGAGCAATGAGTTTTTCCTTGCCACTGTGTGCTCATGGTGGTTACTGCTATATGCAGAGTCATGAGAAAACTTTTGTCATGATTTGCTGCCATAAATAAATATTTTTATTTTAGTATTATTCATGATCCATATTTTGTACACATTTAGCACACCGTACAACATGCCTGCATTCGTGAAAGAATTGCGACATGTTTCAGCGCTGCCTCCCAGCTTGCCTTAGTACCGTGTAATGTTTGAGCGAAGCTGTCAGTGTGGATCTGTTGTAAGTAAAGTCTTGGCATTATTTAGACAGACTCCTCAACTTCAGTCTGAGCCAAAAGTCCTTCTCAGCACTGTAGAGGTGTGCTTCACCTGCAAAATGTCTCCAAGCCGCTGTGCGTGCATCCCTCGCTCTCTGTGTGATTTTTAAACCAAAGCCGCCGGCTGTCGTTTGTGTATCTTGCGGCCCTGCAGTTTACTCGCTTGCAATGCAGTGTGGTCAGTGTTTAATGGGGCACAGTGGGGCCTTTTTTTCTTCTTTTTTTAAGGACAGCTGTCATTTCAGCTCAAATCTGGATCCTGCAGCTTGGCTTATTTTTTTCAGGTTTAAATTCAGCATGTAGTTTGTTGTTTATCTTTTCATTTCAGCGCTGAACAGATGCACGCACCTGCGCACATCTGTTCACTGCATTCCAGTTGTCATATTACGATATGATGTTTACATGGATTAAGCTGGTTATGTGTAGATTATGCGTATGATAAGTGAGTCAACCGCCAGGTCATGAAAATACTTTCAGTTAATAACATTGCAATGAGTGTCAGCTCCCAATGGAGCATCAGGTGTCAGCATAGTGAGCGCAATAATGTCTGCATTTGTCGGTGTGACACACTTTTAAAAGTGGAGAAGTTGTCAAAAAGCTTATTTCAAATGTGCCTAAAATTGCTTTGGACATGACAGAAAAAAAATGGTGGAGGGACTGTGCAGATGTTCTGCACTGGTACATGTAGTGTATAAGTGGTAAATACTCCTCTGCACCAGTGTCACCAAGACACTCTTTATTCATTGCACCTGGCGATTAAAGTGATTATTTCAGTTCTATGTGGTGAATGAGGTGATATTCAGCTGCGAGCTGAGGACAAAAGGTCTTCTTCTACAGATGTTTTATTCAATCAGACAGCCTTTTCATGGAAATGCCTGAGTGGCAGCAGATTATCAAACGCTATTCTTCAGTAATATTTAAAGTAATGCTCCTCTGATGCGTAGAACTTTGTCAAGGTTACAGAACAATGGCTTTTGTTCGCCAAGTGTTGTAGCTCAATATCTACCTGCTGCTGTCAATTAATGCTCGCTATAACAAGCATCGGACCGTTAAAAAGGCGGAGGAATAAAATCTGTCACTCTTCTTGTTTTTCTTCATGCCGACAGTGCCTTTGTTGCTAAAGTTAGAGAAGTTCCTTCCTGTTTTCTTGGCTCCATTAAGTTTTTTTTTTTTTCATCCTCTGCTCTCTGTGAATTTCATTCACCTCGCTATTTTCCAGCTATCTCCTCTTCCGTCCTCGTCTCTTTCCTCTGTCTGCCTTCCCCTTTCATTCGGATTATCTTACTTAAAGCATTCATAGACCCAATTCCAAACTACCAGAGGAGGAACTGAACACTTTTCTGATGTCTTATATGACCAATAATAAGAAATAAATAAATGTAATTTATTGAACTGAACACCTCAGATCTTCGTACAGCTTTAGACATTTCTCATTAGAAGCCTCTCTGTAATGATGACAGAAAATGGGTAATTTTTGTATGGCATTCCCCAGGGTTCATACCCCGGCCCCTGGCTGTTTTTATCTTTCTACACCTAGATTCTTTTTGTAATAATACACAGATCTGTCGTCTTATAAAATCTACTATCACAGTTCCTCTAATGAAGTGCAGGATAATGTAACAAATGTCGCAGCTATATTTGGGTCTGGCCTCTGTTTTGATGACAAAGTTAAGAGCACGGCACAACGTAGCCTCCAGCTACGTATAAGACCTTTTAATTACTCATGAGCCGGTGTGCTGCTCCATATCCTCAGGGATAAAGGGTCTGTTGTTTACGGGTGGATAGGAAAGTGTAACTTACAAATTAGCAGGGTCACCTTGCAATATGATGCAACTTCTCTCCTGCACTCAAGTCTTCGGTAATAGTCTACAGCCACAGTCTGTGAGGCCGTATTCATGGCTAAACGCTCATGTTTGCATGATAAGATGACTTTTTTCCCCCCAGTCCCACAGATCTTCATCGTCTGAGGACTATGAATGTCTGAAAAAACAGCAATCTATCCAACAGTTGTTGAGAAATTTCAGAAACTAGACGAACATTATGTTTTGTCCTTTCAGTGAATTGATTGTTGAATGTTTTTCTACTCCGTTTTCTCTTAACAGGCGATTATGTGTTGATGACCGTGTACTTCGACCTCAGCAGACGGATGGGCTACTTCACCATACAGACCTACATCCCCTGTATCCTGACTGTGGTCCTCTCCTGGGTCTCCTTCTGGATCAAGAGCGATGCCACGCCTGCAAGGACTGCCCTAGGTATCCAACTCCACTGCCCACGTAGCCGTGTGGGAAACATTACTACATTTTTAAAATTGCTTGTATAACTTAATACTCCTTGGGAGCAATCATTTTTTTTGCCATACTTTTTTAAATATTGCTTTTCTGTTGCGCACCAACAAATTGGCAGACAACTCTGGTCCTGTGAATAATCAGCTGCAGGGAATAGTGTCGATGTCCAACATTTTGTCATCGACTTGCTTTAATTGAAGTGATGGGAATACTTTGAGCGGATAATATGAAACTCCCCGCACTATCACTGTGAGTCGAAAATGAATCAGAAGTTGGCGGCAGGATTGAAAGCCTTTTTCACAATTCCCATTCAATCTGAGATTTGGACAACTTGATCTCTCTTTTTTGATTAGTAACTGCAATATTATAACTCAGTCTTTGTTGCAGTAGTTCTTACTGGCATCGTATTACAGGAATATTTGCACATTCCTCATAACTGTAGCGGAGTGAGCGAAGACAACCAATGAAGAAAGATCTGTTGTGTGTCCGTGTGTCTGTCATTCACAAATGAATATGCATGTTTCACTGCAACTTTAGCCGAGCATGAAGCCATCTTTGAAATGTATGTGTTTGTTTTCTTTTCGTCCTTTTATTGTCATGTTAATCTTATTTTTCTTTGCATGAGCTGACAATTATTTTGAATTATTTTCCTCCCCCACCGCATGCCTACCATTAGCTCATTTGCTTTGCAGTGGATGATGATGTTGTGCTGATGGTCCCTATTTAAGGTGGAAGTCACGGTAAGTGCCTGACGAGTCTGATATACTGTATAGCGGGAATGTGTGTATCTCATTTACAAACACAGGCAGAGTTTGCAATGATTTAACATTGTTCAAACATTGATCATGCCAGCACTTTATTTTATTATCCTAGGAGGAAAAGGACAAAAATGCATGTGAACAGACCAAAAAGAAATCAATAGTTCCCTTGCACAACAATCTACATTAAGACGGGTGTAGCTGGTGTAACCACTTCTGGTACTTCCTGCTTCCTTGTTCACGGATGATCCACAAATTGTAGTGAAACAAGAACATAGTGCATTGTTTGGTCTTTTGGTTTGGTACAGTAATTTGGGTAAATTAGATCAGACTTCTCACAAGTAAAAATAAGACTTTAAGACATTTTATATATCTCCGAGAACCCTAAACGAAATCACATGCCAAACCACTCATTCCTACATCCCAGGCAGTCTTTGAATCACAATCGGACTGTTTTTCAGTTCCTGTCACGGTTTCAAACTCCTCCAAACCAGAAATGTCAACAATGAATAGAATTTTGCAAAGATAAAAAATAAAATCTGGCCTTGATAAAATGATATAATGAAAAAGAAACAGTTGGGGTTCAGTCCCTTGCTCCCAGATGTATCCGTGAAGGATATTAGACTCTAACTAATTAACCTCCACCACTGAAATTTTCTCACTTGACCCAAGAACTCCACCTCTTCAACCTCCCACCCTCCATCCCTAATGTCACTTGCGTCGAGGCAGCAGGCACAACTCTGAAGTACTTTAATTCCACTCAGTCCCTCCTGCCCTTCATCAGCTTGCCAGTCAGCCAATATCACAGAAGGTCATCTGGAACGTCTCTGTGGTAATAAAGAAGTTATATTGAAGTTCTGTCCGTCCCTATTTGTTATGAAGCAAGAAGAAGAAAAAAACCTCGCTGATAGTTGAACAATAAAGTCGTCTCATGTTGTATCCAATTCAATAATAAGCTAGCGCTATTATTCGAACGCGTGCCAGGCCAAATGGAGTCTTTCGTCTCGTGGTGTTAATGAAAGCTGATCGCAATCAAAGCCTGTGTCGAGCGTGCATTCTGCTCAGCTTAGTTTTTGTTGTTCGGCTGATGAAAGTTGACACTGTGACAGTCGAACATCAAAACGGGGTGAAGCAGATGAGATCAAGAGAGGCAAAAACTGAAGAAGTGTTTGTAGAAGCTGCAGATAGGTTCTGAAATACGACTGCCTTCTTGCTTTTAATCAAAACCTGATTAAGTCAATTTTTTTATCTACCAAAAGCCTCTTAACTAGTAGATTAAGCTGCATTAGAGAGGGTTTATTCTTATTAATGTGACGAGGCTGGAGGAGCTTTCCTTTAACCAGCGTTAAGGTTGTTACATAGCAGATTTAGCTACTGCTGTTTCTTCCAGCGTTCGCCTTCCTACTGCGGCTGTTATTGAATGTGTATCACACTGCTCACAATGTGTGTGTGCCCGTCTGTCTCTCCATCACTCTAACCTGTCTGTCTGTCTGCCCGCCTGGCGCAGACAACAACCGAAGGCGGGCGAGGCTTCTAGTACGTGGGTGGTGGTGTGATATATTACCAAAGGCAGTGAAAGGCTTGTGATCTCCTTCAGACAACAGGTAGTGCAGAGAAGCAAGCTGCCCCTGTCCTGATAAACATCCACATTCAGCTCAGTAATAGAAAGCCATTTAGCCTTTCTTCTGTAGTACATCTCCCCGGTTTTCAGGTCGGGCTCAAACTTGATCCCTGAAAGGGGAGTGGAGAGATAAGAGGAAGAAAAACTGGGCTTAAGAGAGGGACAAAACAAGAGGGTAAGGCAAAGTGAAGGCCTCTGGCGCGCAGCGGCAGGGAGAAATGTCAGACAGAGGGAGGAGGATGAGCCGAGAGGTTGAATTCCAAGAAAAGGGAAGGTGAAGCACCCACCTCACCCCTCAAGACAGCGTGTCTTGACAAGCCGCTATCATGTTCCAGGTGGTATTTCCAAAGAGCTGTCACTCACCTACTACCCCTTCAGTGACAGGATGTTTGGATAACAGCGGGTTGAAGTCAGAGAACTGGGCCGAGGTTGATTCCCATTAGACCTCAATCTCTGCAACCCTGATGGATCTTGACAGAGATACGGCGGGTTGTTGATCAGAATTAAACCAACCCCAAGGCAGAAGTGGAGAATGTAGAGCTTGATAGGGTAGACAACTGTTGCACAGGAGTTTTGATTTTGTGTGCCCAGGTATGGGATGCAGGGACGCAGTGAGGTGGTGGTCCTGGCTAAAATAAACAAATGTTAATAGTTGATAGAAAATGAGAAGCGAGAAGTCCAATGTTTCGCTGACCCATCCAACCACCTCCTCCACCCTATGCAGAGTTTTGCCTCTAGAACATCACACTACTTCATCCTTTACTTCCAACTGACACTAATTTCTACAGCACAGGGCTATTTGAACGCAATCATGTTGCTTTGGGGCATTTACTGAAATGACTGATTCTGTTGTTTTTCTAGCGAGGGCACTCAGTTTTCACTTGTAACCTTTTTAACCCAAAGAAATTGCTCCCATACACGAACAACAAACCATTTGGTTAGTATTAATTCATCTCAAATATCTGGCCCCGGCTAACAGCGAGCACTGGCAACAAAAGAAGCTTATTTTTCATGACATGGGTGTGGTGGTGGGGGGGAGAGGTAAAATTTAAAACGCCCAAGGTTTCCCTGTGGGAGCCGTCATTACACAAACGCTTGTCACTGGTGATATGTCAGCTCGGGTGTAAGATCTGACAATGTTCCTCATGGGCAAGAAGGCAGCAAGTTAAAGATAGGCGGTAGTACAGAGACATCAGTCCCTCAAACTGTGCTGGAAGGAGATGGAGGAATCTAAATTGGATGCTCGATTCACCGCAGGGACAAACTCTCTTATAAGATGGGCTATGTTTTTGACCGTGAACAGTTTCCTTCTGACACCTGATGGGGTCAAATGGTCGTAATCACTACTTTGAACGTAATGAAATCAAGGCACCCACAAGGTCATGAATGTGGCCAACAAGAAGTTCATATACTGTCATTAAAGCATCAATACAAGGAAGTTTAGCCCCTAGATCATGGTCCGTAGCTATCCATCTGACAGGCTGTCAGAAAATACATGGCTGAGTAAATAAATTATAGACTGGCTGCAGGCTGTTTAGTCCCGAGTGTCTCCTTGGTCAGAGGGGACTCATGTAGGGTCATCCGACTGATTACATGCATGGGAAATGTGGCTTTAAGTCGAGGCCTCTACAGCGTGCGTGAAACACCTTTAATCAGATTAGATTGAAGTTGCCACGTGTAGCATTTTAACCTCAATCACTAGCACATTAATTTGAAAACATCAGCATAATTACCGCAAACAAACAAGCTCTCGCCGAGGAGACTGTCAGCTCACATGTTCACTGCGTTTTCCTCGGTGTTGAAAATCTTCTAGAGTGCTTCACGTCTTAACTTTAGCAGATAATGCGCACTTTTATTCCACTCCAGCTATTCTCGCTGCATAATTTCAACTTCACATTAGCCTACTTTGTCAGAATATATATATTCACTGTTATTTGGGGCTTCTGTGATCTCTTATCTTTCTTCCTGCGCTTTAAAACACAAACAGTGATACAAACAGACAACAGAGGCACCCTTTTCACGATAGGAAGCAAATGGGATTATGGGAAATATTGTCTTAAAAAGCTAAAAATGACACCTATTTAGAAATGTTATCCGGTTTCTTTATTTACATGTTTGACAGGGATCATGTAAAATTAACCTGAAATTTCAGTACTTGAAATTATAATGGGATTTAGCTGTATATTAAGCATCCTGCTCTTTACATAGTACACACAGCATATACATTTTATGCCTTAGATGTCCACTACATGATTAGTCACAGGATGCACACAATTGTGGTTGTTTGATTAATTAAAATTTGATGATTACATTCTTGATTCTCCTTAATCACCTTTTTAGCATCATAGAAAAAGACTAGATATCTGTTCTGACCTGGTCAACACCTGTGTGCAGCTAAAACTTGATTTCTAATATTTACTCACTGGTAACTAATTAACTAACTTTCTAATTATTTCAGCTTTAGCAAGTACGTCCCCATTCTTAATCCCGTCGATAGAACTGCTCGCCTGTTTAGCTGGAGGAAACACGTCGACGGGCATGACAGCAGACTTTCATGAATGGCTGAACGAATCAGAGATGTTGTGTGACAAAACGGCTGCATGCTAAGTCAATTCTGTAGCGCAGACAGAAAGTTACAAACTGCAGCCTTAAAATTGACAAGCCCAAAACTCAATGTCCTAGCTCGATTTGAAATAAAAAGAAACAGATTAAATCTGTAGTCGTAATAAAAACCCCTGCAGCCTTGACGCTGATTTTTGGCCGGTAGTCCTCAGGACTATTTATAGATGGTCCATGTGCACATGCTGTGATCTGTTCCACCTGGCTTAACCCTGGACGCCGAACAAAAGTCAGCCTCTGGTTTGTTTAATATATAATTGGAACAGATCATCACCATTAGACATGTGACACCATTTTATGCCAACTACCATGTCTTTACAATCAGATTTAATCAAATTTGAAACACTTGGAAGGTTCTTTGTTGTTGCCGTGATCACACCATCAAGCTTATTTAACACTTTAAGGATGTCTGCAGCATATTTGCTTCGCACGGGCATATGTACAAGAGTTTTTCTCACGTCTGTGCGGTGGCTTGTTTTCTGAAGATGTGAGATTTTGTGCCGTTCAGATCGCCTGCACACACACACACACACACACACGCAGAGGAATCACCCGGTTGCTATGGCATCATGTAGCGACAATTCCCACAGAATGAATTAAAGTGTACAAAGAAAACTCATGACCTTGATTTGAAATAGCAGCCCAAACTGTGAGCGGCCGGCGGGTGGTGGTGGGGGGGGGAAACAAAGGAAGGAAAAAGACAGAGAACAAACAGTGATGTCCGCGCACTTAGAGTGTTTCATAGAGATCAGTGCGCAGTCCAACATTTGAACAGAAAGGTTTTATGTATTGGAAGCAGAGAGTTATTCATTTACCTAGTTTGGCACTTTAATCTAATGAGTGGCGGGGGGGTCTGGGGAGGCTGGGGGGGGGAGTCTAGACGAGCACTAGACCAGAGGAGGTAGCTTGAAATAGATGGGAGCAACTCGTCTCTATGGAAACCACAGGCGAAAACAGTGCCACACTCCGCCATGAAAGACATGTGGGAGATGAGGATGAAAGAGACAGAGGAGAAAGAGAGAGAGAGGGGGAGAGAGAGAGGGGGAGAGGAGGGGCGAGACGCGGCGTGAAGGGAAAGAGGAGAGGAGAGACAGGAAAGACGGCGAGCTTACGAGAGTGATGTGCGTGTCACGGCAGTGGATATCGATGCCCCCGGTGGGCATTGATGTCACCGGGTTCATCTCTTTTTGAAGGCATTGATTTCATTTCACAAAGCAAACACAAAACTCTCCTTTAAGGCGCCGCGGGGAGTCATTTCTCCGACAATAGCGCTGATGGCACGAGGAGACACAATTAAAAGTTACCTCCAATTAGAGTAGTTGTTTACCAGTGTGACAGGTAATTATTGACACTGATAAACTGCAGCTTTCACAATGGCGCAACTAAAAAACTGTTCTATCCCTCTAAAGTGACTCAGTCGCAGCAATCATGTCAGAGTAGCTGACCTGTGACTGGCAGCACTCTCACAACCTGGACTTTTTCATTTAAATGCGAGTTTCCTCTATAGGGGTCAGGCTAATAAGCAGTATAGCTTCATTTCCATCATTCATCACTGTTATTAAAAGAGAAGTAGACTGCTGAGAGCTTTTCCGCTGCAGAGGCTGGCTAATGACCACAGTGTGCACATAGGTCAGGACATAACCAGCAAGTCCAAAACAATTGTCAGCGGCAAATTATGTCTTCTGTCTATATATTGCAAGTACGGGGCCCAACTTCTCCCTGTCTATGAGATACTGAAGTATGAGACAGTAGGAAATGAGTTAGTATCTCACTGATTTGACTCTCGTGGTTAGGGTAAGCAAAAACATTTTTAATGCACCGTCTTTACTTATGTATTCCTTCAGATTCATGCATGGACATTCTACTTTCAAATTCTACTTTCCTACAGCCCCACTTAGAATATTTTTCACCTGCCGCCACTGGATTTAACCAAAGTTGGCATTAGATAATGCCTTTTTGCATATTTCAACATCAATTTTTAGAAACCTGTAATATGAAACCAGATTGTCTTAATGTAAGTAATCAGCTGAGAACGTTTCACGGTGACATATGGAATTGTAATACCTTTACCAATTTTACTAATCTAATCTTCAAGAAAAAATTCGTTCGTCAGACTCTGAGCCAGAAGTCCTTTTCAGAGCCTGATTATAAAACCTTTTATTCCTAATAAACGTGGAGAAAATTGATTTTCAAATTTGTAATACCAGAAATAATTGACTGGGGAAATTTCATGATGCATTTTTTTCCCTCATTCACCCGTAGTGTCTCCTCTGAAGTAACTTTTACTGGGTTTGGATGATATGATAACAGCCCAATAATACTTCCTAATTCCCTAATCTGACAGTGACCATCGTAACAGACAAAAATACCATGGAGCCTAAAGCCAGTATCAGTATTGCATACTTTTGACACCATTTTCTCATAATTGTGACGTAATATATCAGCATGTCCATACAGGAAGTGTGACAAAGTGGAGAGGACATGCCATATTGACCAGTATTTACCATCAATACTACATCGCGTTAAATGTATCTTTAACCATGCTTGCTAGTTATTTGTTTGAACCATAGTTTCATCATGAATTAGCAACATGCAGATACACACTATCCCAATTTAGTTGTGTTAAGTTAATTTGCTATCCTTTGGTACTTAACATACCCACCATGTGCTCTAGGGACAAAAGGAGGAAGTGTCCCAACCACTTCGTGTATTTACATCTGGATGACATAATTAGTGATGTCACTGGTTTAGCCCGAGTACGTGGTGCCACTTTGTGTAAATAAACACACTTCTGCTTAATTTGAACATATTTCCTCACACTTCCACTCCAGGCCTTCCCCACAGTGAGTTATAATTTTGACTTAGTATCCCACAGTTTTCAATTTGCCTCTCATAATTGTGCATTTCCGAGTCTGAATTTTGACTTGGCATGAGTAGTTTCAGTGTGGCTGTGCTTAACTTCAGTCTGGCATGATCAGAATCTCTGCAGAAATTGACTTCCATACATGAGAAATTTCATCTGACCAAACTACTAATTTCACCAGTGTGTTAAATAAAGTCACTGTGCCTAAATTGATCAGATTACAAGTTAGAAAACACAAGGAAGTATCTGAAGAAACAAGACTGAGAATCTTTCCAGCTTGTGATACTTGACAGTTTTCAAGGTTTCAGTTTTAACAGAGACGTGTTCAGATCCCTGAAGGTGTCTTTTTACTCCAAATGGACGTCTCAGCTGTTTGTTAGGCACTTTTTTTAATCACCGTGTACCCAAAGGAACAAAGCCCATTGCTCATTTCTGGATGTGGGACTATTAAAGGGTGTAAAATCTCATCTGGGTCTCGTGTCTCTCTCAAGACACCAACAACTTTAGCAAATTTGGTGTCACTTTTCAATGTGATACCTGTGTGCAAAATCTAAAACAATAGTTATAGTGTCTCAGGTTGTTAAAAGTACAATTAAAGTTAAATTTGAACAGTAAAACAACTTTTCTCTCATTTGTGAAGTAGTGTACCTTTATTTTACTGCCTTCAACCTTACTGGAAAATAAAATTGTCAGAAAGAAATTCAGATAGTCTAATTTCTATCCACGTAAAGTCTGGAAACCTTCCACTGTGGCTGAGACAGTCAAACTTTACTGAATTCATTACCATTACAGATATATAGGAATGCAGGGCCAGCGTTTTACCATATGCTGGCTGAATTATGGCTGCACTGCTTGAGCCACTTCAGAGACGAGTCATGTTTGAGTCATGAGGACGTGTCAAGAATCGCCGCTGTATAATAGAGGGTCTTAACCCGCAAATCGATTTCAGGCACATAAATTCAGACTGGGGGCAAAGAGATATAAATAAAAAGGAAAGTGTTTAATTATTTGATCGTGTTAAGACTCAAAACAAAATCCCTGCTGCAGTTTAATAGACGGGATTGATGCAAGAATGGAGAGGTCTACCAGAATACCCCATATGCATTATTAATGGTGATTAATAAGCCTAACCCACATTTTATATAATCACTGACATCCACGTGGGTCATCCCAGTGCTGACCAGCTTTTTTCATCATGCAGTTGCAGTGAATTCTCTCTACAAAGCATCGCTCCTGCATTTCTCACCCATGCAGGCATCACCACCGTGCTGACCATGACCACCCTGAGCACAGTGGCCAGGAACTCGCTCCCGAGAGTGTCCTACGTGACGGCCATGGACCTCTTCGTCACAGTCTGCTTCTTGTTCGTCTTCGCCGCCATGATAGAGTACGCCATGCTCAACTACTACTCCTACAGCGTGCGCAGACCTCCACCCAAGACGCAGAGAATGGTAAGCCTGTGGCGAATGTGTCGTAACAAGGCGGGTATGCTGTATGAGCTCTGCCTTTGCCTTTTATTCATGCTAATGTCCACCTGCATAACGTTGCCTGTAAAGCATGCACGGCCAATCAGTATATTTCATACTGGTTATACCCAGTAATATATCAGCATGAAGAGTTTAGTCATTGGGCCTCTGAAGTGACTGATTGTGGAAAGGCAATCTCATGACTACAAAGAGTTCAATAAACACAGAATGACCACAAAGAAACTCAGAGACAGAGCAATGACACAACAACTACAAAGAGATTCAAAACAAACAGACAGAACAACCACAAAGAAACTCAAACAACAGCTACAAAGACACAAAACAAACCACAAAGTCAAAGAGTCTGAACTACTACACAAAGAAACAAAGACACAACATTACAAGTCCTTCAGTCCAGGACCCATTATCTCAGGATGCATCCATGTGTATCACAGCGGTAGAAGTGATTGTTTGACACCGGTATGCAAAATCCAATCAGTCTGGTTCCGGACGTGGCTTCTCGAGCAAACTAGAATTAAAATCATCCAGACAAACCTCACATCAGTTGAAGGACACTAGGTTATGTATGGTGTTTTTTATGAGGTTTATAAAAATATAACTTCTGTAATTCAAGCCTAAATTTAATGCCTGTTTTTTGTTGTACATATTTTGAGGTTATAAGTGCAGCATGGTGGCACTTTTTGTGAATAAACACAGTCGTGCTACCAGTAAAAAAACAGAGGCTAAAAAAAAGAACCAATCTGAGTACAGTGACTCTTGTGCCACCTGGTGAGCCGATCGAAATGAGTGGAAAGCTTGTGTATGTTGATGTGTTTGTACCTGAGAATCTGCTCCCCTCCATGCAGCCTTGTTTAAGTTAGTCTTTGCATCATATGATGATCTAAGTGTTGTCAGTGAATACTGGTGGTTATTGGCGTGTTCAGTCTAATAGCAACCTTCAGAGACTCATTGAGTCTCTCCATATGTACTGTATATTTAATACACAATATCTACCCAGGCGTCCATGTGTGTGTCTTTGTGAACACATGCACCATTGAAAACATTTCTTTTTCTATCAATCGCTCCTGTACGAGAGGCTAATGCTCTGTGTGGGCGTTCTCAAGGCTGCACCTGCCGCGAACGCTTTAATGGCGGCGGCACACATCTACTAAGACTGAGTCAGCCACCGCTGCTGTCATTTCCCTCTCTCCAGATCCCCTCCCTCTTCATTATTTCTTCCCAGTGTAGAGTAATTCTCCCGAGTGTGTCTCAGGGCTAAAAAGACTGTCAGCTCGGGCTGAACAATTACGTTGTGTTACATTCGGTCCCCTCCTCTGCATTTCTGGCTATCCGCTGTATTTTGGCCTGGCCTGTCTGTGGGGAAGCCTCATATTTCCCTCCCCACCTCCTCATCCGTGTGGCCGTTTTTGTGCCGCCCACTCAGTCAATTCTCTTACTCCACAAGACACATCTAACTCTCTTTCTCTCCCCCTCGCTCGCCTCCCACTCGTCCTTCATGAGTGGAATAGAAGACTGGAAAAATGTGTGATTTTACCCCAATTAGGTTGTCCCACACGATTTTCTAAACATCAGGAAGTCACATAATGAATTTTCTCAGAAGGTACTTATTCAGGACTTGGAATCAGTAGTTCTACTTTCAGTGAAATGTGGTCGGGTGAAAGCCCGCCGAGTTCAGCACACAGCCACGCTAAAAAGCAAAGAGGAATCAAGCTAACATGGTCGCATATCAGTTGATTTACGAAACAGGAATTAAATGATACATCCTGCATTAAATCATCTTGCAGTGTTATTATACGGTGTTACCAATTTTCTGTATGAAATTTCCACCTTGCCTTTGCCTTCAGTGGCTGGCTCACTGCCTTGTTTCTATTGGCCACAGCACCCAAAGTTCAACCTGGTTACACTTCAGGGGCAAGCGCTCTGGCGGTTGCTCGTCTCAGTGATTAAGACATTGTAGTATATTATTCAAAAATCAATTTCCAAGAGTACATTGAAACGTTCTAAAAGGCCTGGACATGCTGTTAGAATCAATTCGACAATGCTTTTGAAGTTTCTGGAAACATTTTGTTGTTTGGTAGTGTGTGTTACATCCCTTTCAGATCCTTTCAGCATGTCAATAGGAGAGTTTGATTGAGTTTTTCAGCAATCTGAAACATCAATGAATACATGTCAGCGTTTTGTGTCTTTATAGACTTGCCATTTTGCACTAATGATCAGTCACACAGAGTGTAATCCCCTCCAAGTGCCACCGTTCCTCCGCTGCGGCTTCAGCAGAGCAGAATACAATGCAGCACAAAGGCTTTGTGCTTTCCAAGAAAGGCATTCTGCCACAATGCTGAACAGACCCTAATTCACAAACCTCTTGTACCCGACTCTTTACTTTTTAGCTGTATTTGTTCACACCTGAACGGAACCGACTCCTTCGCAGCAGTCACCCATCGCTGACCTCTGTTTGATTCAGTGTTGCTACGCCTGTCAGGCTTTCTGTTCTCACACTGCACATATTGAGATTTTGCTACAAATTTCACAAAAGTAGACTTGTAACTTCTACCCGGCTACTGTCAGTTTTCCCAGCTGAAATGACAACCGTCCCTGACAGATTTCATCAGCTGTAGTTAGCTAAATAAGCTACCGTTGGCTCGGTGGGTTGACGCGGACTCATTTTAAAACAAGAACATTGTGAAAGGGGCCCTAATAATACACTTGATGAGCGTATAATGTGATATAATGCTGAAAAATTATATTACGTGTCGCAGGCAAAAAGAAACTTGGAGATGTGCTCCCTGGTTGCAGTCTCAGCCTAAGTTGGAGCAGAAAGACGGTTTGTCAGCATGTGTGAGTCTCTGCCCGTCCGCAAGTTTGACAGTCAGTCAGTTCTTTTGCCTCCATGACACTCTCTCTCTTTGTCATCCCATGCAGGCCTACTCATCTTTCAACATGGCTCACACTCCCCGGCCCATGATGCCCATGGGCAACTCCCTGTTCTGGCACGACTACGAAGACAACTGCCTGTACGAGTGCCTGGACGGGAAAGACTGCACGAGCTTCTTCTGCTGCTACGAGGAGTGTAAAGAAGGCGGCTGGAAGAAAGGACGGATCCACGTCAACATCCGCGAGCTGGATTCCTACTCCCGGGTCTTTTTCCCCACTTCATTCTTGCTCTTCAACATAGTCTACTGGGTCAGCTACCTCTACCTCTAGTTGGCCTCAGGCTGTGATCCGTGGGCCCTTAAGAAACAGCCACAGCCCACGCCAGTTTGCGTCGCGGCTTGTGATTTGAGGTCAAAACTAAGCGTGGAGGAGGAAATGAGGTGGATCGGCTCTTTGGGAATTATGAAAGATGTGCTGCCTCTGGAGTACTATGAAAAAAAAAAAACACGTGTGGTGTGATGCACAATGTAAAGGCCATGACACTTTGAGCGGTGGCACTCCGAGGAGAACAAAACGCTCCGCAGTAGAACAACAAGCCGCCAGCGTTACCTTGAATAGATCGGTCCCGTTTGTGACTCTCAGAAGCCAAACGGCTACGACAGACAGCTACAACTTCAGAGACGTTCCGGGACGAGGGTTGCGTTGCTGAATCTTGGTCGTGGAGATGGCGAAGCACCCATAGTGCCTTCTTTAGAAAGGGTGCGGCACAGAGAGACGCAGCATCAGAGTTCCCTCCATTATCTTTATTACCTCATCCACCACACCGCCGCATGCTGAGCTGTTTATTCTTTGAAGAAACAAACCTGGAATAGCACCACCGGAGACATTTAAAACTAACACTCACCATTCATTTTGTAGCACGAGTTTTAGTTGTATCTTAGACTTAGTTCTGTTTTCTAATACAGTAACGTTTTCTTATTCTTCTTCTTATTATTAGAGTTAGTTGTGTTTTCACAGCAGGTCAACCAGCTCACACTTCAGTTGTTAATTGTTGAATATGGGTTTGTGTCAGGGGCAGTGACAGTCTGGTAAAAAAATCTTTTTTTATTCCGTCAGTGAGCTTTCGTTCATGCTGCTTTATGACCAAGAGGTGTAGTTCACAGTAGATGCCAAGAAGATCAGGGTGTTTATGGTGGGTTACATTCTTACACGCGAAATGTATAAGCACTGCATAAATACCGATCTAATGCTAAACATGCTAATCTCACCCCCAGGCATATTACATGAATAAACAGATTAGGGTTGGAGCAGTGCTGGTTTCTTCTCGAGAACCGCTCCATGAAAACACTGTCACGTTTTATTTTAGACACTTTTATTCTTTATTCATGTAGATTTTTGTTTTGTTGCTAATTGAGCCTGTGGATTACCTTCACTTAAAGGAGAAGTTTGACGTTTTTGGGGAAGTATTTGAAGTCAAAACTTTCCTTTTGACTATATAAAGGTAGAATAAACCCCATTTTTACAGCACTAATTCTGTCATGAATAAAACTCAACATTTCCTCCAAAACTTCCACATTAAGGCTGTGTCCGAAATCACTCACTCATTCCCTACTCCCTACTCCCTATATAGGGAAATAAATGTAGTGGACTATATAGTGAGCTCAACAGAAAACAATTTCGGACACTATCGGACACTTCTCTTGGCGCCGCTAATTACGTCATCTCTGTCGCACAATTAAAACGTACCGCATTAACGTCGTCTTCGTCGTATATGCTGTTCGTTTTACACTTTTCAATTAATGTAGGAGGCCATTTAAACTGACTTATTTTGAAAATGTGAATAAAATAAATAGAATGAACTGGCCGCGCGCCTGTTTTTTTATGTGTGGTTGTTTCACGCCTGTCATCCATCCATCCACCTGTTCATTTAAGTACGAGGAAATCCCCGGGAAAAATCACTTAGCGTTATTATAGAAAACTCTCGTAGCGCTATCGAAATGCCGTCTACTACTAGTCTGGTTGTGTTTGTATTATCAATAATTCAATTATTGATGATCAGGAGGAGAATTAGTGCCGTATTTATTTTCGCGATCGTCAATTTTCGCGCTCAGAGAGCTTCTGGCAATGCATGATGGGATATCTTGCTCCGGTTAGTGACCATCGGATGTTCACTACATTTCGCGGTGAATTGTGGGATACATTCAGTGCACTATATCGTGGACACTAAACATTCGGACACCACTACAAAATGGCGTGCTCACTATATAGTGCACTATATAGGGGTTAGGGGGTGGTTTCGGACACAGCCTAAAAGTCTTGTAGCCTTTTTTTTTTTATAGGTGCGAGAAACTCTGAGCAGTTGTACTGAGGAAATTAGTACTGTGGAATACTTAGCTTAGCTTAGCACAAAAATTATAAACTGGGGAGAAGCCAGTCTGGCTCCGTCCGAAGGCAGAACAGTCCCCCTATCACGACCTAACATTTTGTGGCGGGTTCCTGAAGCGCTGCTAACTTCAGCTGGTTGCCTAGCAACTGACCGAGTTATAAGTCAACCCGTAAATCAGAGAAATGTAATTTTTTTACTTTGGATTTTTGTAAGGATTCAAAAAAAAACAACAAGCTTTCGAAGTGGTTTTTGTTTCGTGTGAACAGACTCAAGCTAGCTGTTCCTTAGCTAAAGTTAGCAGGCTGCTAGCTGTTACTTCATATGTAGCGTTATTTATACGCGAGAGCGACATCTGTGATCGACGCCTCAGTCCTGAAACATTTTAAACATGATTCAACTATATAAACACTTTGTAAGTTTGTTTTTTAAAGGTGTCATGAAACTAAATATTATCTAACTCTTGGCGAGTAAGGAACTTCCCAAAAATGTCAAACTGTTCCAGGCTGCTACGATGTTTCTTTTGGCATGAAAATGATTCAGTATATCGAATATTGGCACAAAATGGGCTGCAGAATTATTAGTTTTGGCTGCAACCCACTTCAACCCTGAAGCACATACAAACACACTGTACATGGCCTATTTATTTTTCATTAAAGTCACTCCATCCAGTTTTAGAGCTTAGAAAAAAAAAATGGTAGTCTTGATGGAAGCTTCAGTTTTTCTGAGCTCCTGCCACAACGCAGAACCTAATGGCACATCCTTCTGGCAGCAGCGACCACAGGTGCTGTAAAATAGGTTCCATATATTGTTACATACACTCACGTATGGTACGCAGAGCGGTGTTGAAAAATGGATGATCCGGGGTGGTTGTTGATGGAGTCCAACATCTCCATCCTCAGACATGTAAAATTGATGCCATATATGGAGGCACGCGGACACACAGGTTGAAGGGGGGGATAAAAAGACCCACAGGAATGGACAGTGTTTGAAACATTTTGGTTTGATTTACTGTTCTATGGTGTTTTTTGCAGTCGTTTGGCTTTGTAGAACAATCAACCCCTCTCCCCTTTCTCCTTCCCCCCCTCCTCCCAAACACACACTTTTTCCCCGGTATTTGTATGTTCAGAGAAAAGCTTTTATGTAAAATGTATCTAATTAATGTTTCTATTTTCATACAGTTCTATATATGGAATGTAAGTTAGGCCAGTAGCGAGGCCGGAGTCAATCTGAATCCAGTTCAGTCAGTTCAAGAAGCCTGAATGAGTTTATATATAGGGCTTGTGCATATTCATAAGGCCTCCAGACACATTCGCGTCCTGTCCAGAGGTTTGTAATTACAAATCAGATCGCCTCGAGTGATGCTAGAGAAACAGCAGAGGGGCTGTTAGACTGTGGACCATTACGTACTCTACTGGTTTAAGACATTAGCTCATAAGACAGTGAAATTTCACTAATAAACACTATCTCTCTATATCTATCTATGAACTGACTGAATTGAACAGAGCTTGGCCCACACCGCAGTAAACTCTCCTCACCTCTGATATTTCTACTACACTTTATAAGTGTCTTAGTCCGTTGAGATACTTCAATAAAACAAAATCACTATTTTCTACGTCTTAATGAAAGTCACCTGTGTGTTTCAACTGACTGGGACCTGTATTTATAAAGCCTCTTTGGTATCAGAGTACTAACCCAGGATCAGCACTGGCAAGCATAATGATCTCGCTCAAGAGCCTCTTCCGGAGACCTCATCACCCCCATTAAAGTTCCTCAGCGTTACTGAAAAGCGGTGCGTCATCGCGCCGAGGTGTCAGAAAGAAAACACCCTCTTCTGCGACTTCACCCTGCGAACCAATTTTCTTTTTGATTGTCAGCGAGGTCTATGGAGGGTGGGGCTGTACTTTAAAAAAAAAAAAAAGGCGCCACTCTGATCTTGGATCAGCACTCCTGGGACAAATATTTTATGAAAACAGGATCTAGAGTGAAAATAGGTATCTTTTTTCTAGTGCGTGGTACATTGCTTATATTAATAAATAATGTTTTGGTCAAGTGCTACTGTGCGGTCTTTTTGTGGGTGAATGGAGGTCACCAAGAGAGTTACTTCCTGTCTTGTTTACAGGTTCAGGCATGAAGCGAGAGACGGGGACTTGTGGAAGAAAGGCGACACCATTATTCTACTGGAAATGCCAATGTGTGAGGTGTTACACTTCTGTCCACAAGTGTGTCTCGCGGATATCCTTGGTAATACCTTGCTTTTGGACTTCAGTGCCAGCGCCTCCTTAGCTGTGATCCCTGTGAATCATTACCTATTTGAACAGGATTTGATACAGAGCACTCCTGCCAAAAGTGACCCAACAAACAGCTCACTCTCTCTCTCTCAAAGCCACTGTTTAAATGCAAATACTGGATTTGTTTGGGATACGATTAAGCCAATAATCCAAGAAATAAATGCTGGATAATTGTATTAAATGCTGCAACTGATACAATTTCATGCGACTGTCATTTGCGAACACCTCCATGGTAGAGTACGTCTGCATTAAGTGCATATGCTGGCTTATTAGTAAAGACATCACTTAATAAAGCCACGCTTACATCTTTGTTGCATTGTTGACATAACCAGAGTGTTATCTACTTAATTAGTTGACTCATACTCTGAATGAGGTGGGCTAACGGGTGCCCCAGATGTACTCCGTTGATGCCCAAGATCACAAATTTGCCTTACAGTCACAAGTACAACCTGTAACAGTGTTACATAGCCATTAAAATCCAAGTCAATCAAAGCTCAAGTCATGAGCAATCCAGCATTTTGGTGTTAAAGTATTAGAAACATCTCACAGCTTTGCTTTAACAGTGTTGACTGAAGGAACATTGCACGCGTACAAACCTGGTGCGCAATTAGGTCAGGTGGCATCATCTGTAACCTTGTATTGATGACTAAGTTTGCAGGCAATATATTTGGCCATCACACATTCATTGGCTTCATTAGTCCAAATAAATGCCTCTAATTCAATGTTCTGATGGGCAAGTTAACTAATTAAGCTCTCTCTATATACAATAAAGGGTGTTACAATTGTCCTCAGGCAGACCCGCCTGCCTAATGACAATGATATGACTAATTTCCAGTGACAGATGCATGAGCACGTCATTGCTTTACCCTCAGTTTCTTGACCTAGTTTGAAGCAAGCGACAGGAGCGGAGTCAAAGGGTGGATGTTAAAGCGTGGAGCTTCACCGCCGCAGCCAGAACTGGAAGAAGCTCCTGCCACCTACGTGAGGTAAAAACTGGATGGAGCGCTACCACGGTGGATACGGAGAGAGAATCACTTATGCAGAAGAAAAACTGAGCTGTCAGTGTGTGTGTGTAACTGTGCAGATATAACTCATGGACTTGTTCACGTCTGTAAAGTGACAGCTTTGCTTGATTTAGAGAATGGACACACTCTGTGCAGGGAATCATTGCATGTGTGTGTATACATTCACACAGCATGTGTTCCTGCATGACTGAGAAGCTTTTTTTAGTCTATGTGGGTTCATGTTTACACTTATGTTTGCAGTGTGTGCAGGTATGCATGGTTACTGTATGCGTGTAGGAGTGAGTGTGTATCATTGCTGTATTTAAAGGTGTGTGTTCGTGTGAAGGGATCATTGTTGGGAGACTGAAAGGAAGAAAATGAAGGCTGAATTTCTCAGAATTCCCTTTTACAGCCACATACATTCATGTATATTTGTAGATCCACAGAAGTATATTTAGAACTTTTGGTTCTTTACCTACATTTTTTTCTTGTACACTTAAAACCACATTGTCATTTCCAGTATTAATAATTTAACCACTGTCTAATATTTTAAACATAACTGTCAGGCAACTCAGTGCAGAGTCACTGCCGGCTTCGTCTGCTTTTTATGAGCTCATTTAAACAATCACATCACATTATATAGTGATTTTATTTTTGTAATGTGCATATATGATGTGTCCATGTGACTGATGTGTTTTAATAAACAACACATTTAATTCATCTATATGTCTCATTGATAAGTTAATAACATACAGCCAAAAAGTCAGTAACTGAATGCAAAGTTGCCGTTAAAATGTCACTGAGTAAGACAAATAATATAATTATATAATAAGTTAATAGTCATAAGTCAGTCATGAACTCAAATGCAGTGATTAGACACCTAAAAAATAAAATAAAGTAAATTAAACTTGACATATAATGACTTTTATTTAGACAACTTCCGCTTCCTGGTGTTCTGTGTCCTGTTACCTGTCGCTCTTCAGCCCTGCAGGTAGGTTGGACTGTACCATTCAGCGTTTGCGCTCCCTTGGTGTAATTCCCTCTTTGAGCAGTAGGTGGTGCACAGGTGGAGCGCTAATCACGGAGCAGGTGAGTGGTTACCGGCGCGTGCAGCGCGCGCCAGGCGCGGTATGTTTGTTTGAAAGTTATTAATCGACGTGAACGCGTGTAGGCTGCCCGCCATTTTGTGGAAGAACAAGTTAATGGTGTACAGAAAGAACACATGGATATTTCACCGACGTGCCAGACAGTGACGACGCATCAATTAAGGCAAGTACAGGTACACCTGCAGCAAGTTATGCTAGCATAGTCAGCCATGAGGTGTGGGGATAAGCTAATGTCTCAGTGTTGTAGCTGCTGTAACTTATTTTACAGGCGTCTTGTACTTTTTTTTTTTCTTCGACGTGGCGGGAAAACTTGCAAACTTCAATGTTACATAAGCAGTTTTATTTCTTTCTTGGTGGCTTTTCACCAGCCGTTATGCTGCAGTCTGAGCTCATGCACACACTCCACAGCTAACTCGAGTAACTTTTCCACCCTCACACACACACTTCCACTTTGAATCTCTCAGTACTGCAAGCACTGGCTGCTCAGTTATGATGTGTTTTAAAATGAACACGTCCGGTTATCATCGCAGGCGTTCGTGTCGTTCATCAGTTGTGCTTATGTGCTTTCAGGTGCTGCATGGTGGCTCCTACAACACTGTGAAGCAACCAAGAAGAAGATGGCAGAGTATCCTGGCCAGTCCCTGCAGCAGTTGGCTTAAGGTGAACGTCTTATTTTCTACTTTATTAAGAATTATTTCTTCGCTATAATTAACTTGATCTGAGTCTCATCCTGTTGAAGCCTGTTGGCTGTGCGATGTTGAATTCAGTGGATTAAGATGTTTCCGCATCTTCCAGGCAAAAGTCATTTGCATGAAAATCCCGCGTGCTGGTTGAAGTCTCTTTGTAAAGTGTCTCCTCCTTCCTGACACTCTAAATTAATATTCAAGGATGCTTACGTGGTCAAAAGGAAGCTCTGCGCCAAAATGTGGCTTCAAAAAGTGGAACGTGGAACAGCTGTTGCCTCCCGGAGGAGACTCGCAAAGCAGCGGGTTTGTCTTTACTTTACTCAGTGTTTGAGTAAACAGGCGTGAAGAGTACGGTGTGCTCGGCTGCAAAGATAATGCGGCATTAGATGGTCATGATGAAAAAAACCAAAAAAAAAAAAGAAAAGGATCCTGACGGGCAAAGAAAATGATAGTGTTCAGCCATCTTTTATTTGATTACTACTTCTTTACTCTTAATGTTCATGCACCGGAAACCAAGACAGGTTGATGTATGTGAAACCTGCAATAAACCTGATTCTGTAAGCCGTCATCAGCGCCTCAGACTGATGGCTGGTCTGTGTTGTCTGAAGGTGTGTTCCCGTAGACCCAGGTGGATGTTTTCCTTACGGCACGTCGAGGAATGACAGGTCCATACTGCACTCTGATCATTTGATAGTCGATACGCTGTAATTTAGGTGGAGACCGAACGCCTCCCTTCATCAACAGAACCAGAGAGTTTGAAAAATGTCCGACATAGGGAAAGCAATGTTTTACTCGAGGAAAGTCATTATGATATGCATTCATCTTCAAACTTTCCCATGAATAAATTAACATAATTGGTGGAACATGAGCTTCCTGCGCTGACTCATTGACACTTCAGGTAAAATGAATCTCCAGATTTTGAAGTTTTAAGAGCCGGCTGGGTGACTTTCACCAAAAAACAGAACGGAAAGTTTGAAAACGTTGGAAATTAAAAAAAACCTTGTGAAGTTTGTCACAATTAAAATAAGTTTCTTTTGACTCACCACTGCTCCTCATATCTGCACGTCTTATACCAGTAAAACTATCTGAAGTGTTTAACACTCTCTGAAGGATAAATTAAAGAAACGTTTGTTCCGTTTTGAACAAGGATGACATAGCCTGCTCTACTGTCTGACAAAAAGTGCCAACTGAGAGAATAAAAGTACTTTTAGCTTTTCAAACTGGGCTCAGTGTCAGTTCAACAGGTGAAGGAGGGGCATGTTATCAAAGTGTTCTTAGTGTAACGTCTTAAAATCTTTTTAAGAGAACAAGAGAAACCCTGAGACAGTTCATCGGGAGTGAGGTTGATGCTGCTGCTGATTGCGTACAGCTCAAACACAATCATTTTTCTCCCATAATAAACATAATAAATAATTTGTCCACTTTGTGTGAAGGATGTCATACAAGTCTCTTATTTTGAAGTGGAGCATTCAAAACTGTGGTTCATTGTTAACGCAGTATAAGATGATTATGAAGTGTATTTATATCAAAGCACTTCAGTGAACCACCACCATGTGTAGCACCCCACCTGGCTGATGAAGCATGGAGCCAATTACACTGGTACAGTTATGATTGAAAGTGACACTTAAATGTGATTTTCACTGTAATGGTTTTGGCTGGTGGCCTTTCTGTAGTCTGAGTTTCACAATAAAATGATGACCGACCTCGTTTTAGTTTCATAAATAAAATGAATGAAATGAAAATCTGTATTGTGGATGCTGATGGAGAAGCGATAGAAACCTGAGACTGATCACAGCTGCACCACTGACTCCACACATGAATGCATTGATTGCATGTGGTGCACGAAGGGAGCAAGTTGGCCAGTTCAACTGAAGCAAGCCAGAAAAGTTCATATTGTAAGTGGATTGAACAGCACAGTGTCGATATTGATCCACCATGCTGCCATTCTTTAAAGTTTATGAAGTTTATTGTAGCGTATGTGCTGAGTGTGTGTTCAGTATGAGAGAGACTTGAGCTGTTTGCCCCAATGAACTTCTGTTTCTGATCTACAGAAGTGTGTGTGACTTACTCCAGCGTTCTTGTTTGACCACATGCAGAGTGTGTGCAGTGTGTCAGACTGGCAAACATCCTGGTAGAAAAATAATGTTGACTGAGAATGGTCTGAGAGCGGTGGTCTGTTGTAATGCAGTCACTGCAGTGGCATTATTTGTTGAAGGAGGTTCTGATGTGTGAGCAGCGTCGTCCGCCTCACGTCCACTGTCAGCTGTGATCGAATGCCCTGCTGATTGATAAACAGAGGTTATTGATGAATGCAGCATGATCATACATCACAAAATGACCCTTTATTGGAGACTGATACAGCTGCACAGCAAGAGGAGCACATTAGAAAATAGTTTGAGAGAGCGGGAGCTGTGTTAGACTACTATACTGTTTTGACATGTTGACGGCAGCTTGTGTTAAATCTAAATCAATACAGCAATCAACTGTTAAATGTTGGAATGTAAACATGGACATCCAGTATGAGTGTTAATTTACACTACTAACACTTCGACAAGCCAAGACTGGATGTTTGTCTCGGCTCTGAACTATTACACAAAATACAGTGTGTCATTCCTTGTGTCAGTGGCAGAAAGGGACGTGGGATTGTGTGCGCGCTCAAGAAGCTGGGTCAATCTGCAAATGCAGGATTGTCTGAGAAGTTTTATTTGTACCCACAGTGGACGGCGATTAAATGAGTTTGTTTGTGTTTGTTGAGTGTCTCGCATCAGCTCGAGACTAGCTTGCTGACCCGATCGACATCGATAGCTCACATGGCTGGCTCACTGGATAGCTCAGTGGTGATGCTGCTGACTTTGACCTGGGAGACTCATGTTCGAATCCAGTGTGGACCCTTAGGCAAGGTCCTTAGAGCTGCCAGCCTACCTGAGGATGGGCGGAACCATCAATACTGGAGCAAAAACAAGCTCCGTGTCAGTTGCTGGGGGACCAGGGCAATCTGACAGAAATGGACTGGAACGTTGTGAGAACATGAACATGGAAACACAACATCTATATATAAACAGGTATTAGTGTTCCAAAATATGCGACCGGAAACTATCACAACTAGAGGTCGATGAGGTACAACAAATGTGCTACGGCCAGGGGGAGCCAGGACGACAGGTCAGGCGTGGGATAACACCAACGACTTTTGGGTACTGGGATGCGGGATAACACTGACTTTTGGGTACCAAGCCACACACACAACACACGACCACACAACAACCTACACCGACCTGAGAAGGAGCTGATAAAGTGAAAACGTACACATCCACCTGCTAGGATGATGAATAGCTACGGTCTGATAAACTAGAATCAGAAGTTAGGTAATAAGTAAAGCACTTAATATAAGTGGAAGCACTCATAATCAAAGACAACGAGACTGGAATCAATGATGAGTGTGCCCATACTAATATTATTTTATTATAGTAATAATAGACACAAGGCATTCATTAGACTAGTTTCATGTCCTAGGCAAAACTGTAAGTGTCCTGTGACGTTCTTTCTGCTTCGAAGACAGTCTTCGGGCACGCTGGAGGTGGATTCTGGTCAACCTGCAACAACGGAGCACATCAGAGTGTTACAACATGTCTCCTCAGCACTGTAACTGAATATCTGTTTAATAAATGTGCACCGCAGTTACAACAACTTCCTGTTTCATGGCGAAACATCAATTTAACGGCACGCTCAAAACTTTAACATGGAGCTTTATTAGATTGCACTGACCCAATTTGAACTGAATCAGATGAATTTTATAGGAGAGATTTGTTAAAGCACAATGCTGCTATCACATTATTAGATCTTTATTTTCATCACTTCGGAGTCTGTCATAACTTAAAAATCTGGTTCACGTCGGGGAAACAAAGACTTCCTTGAATTACAATAATGGTCACTGCTCAGGTTTTAACGACAGCTACATTCTGAAAACGTTCAGAATAATGAAGCAGCCACTTAGAATAGGAACTGCACTAATTATTTTTAATGTTCAGGCAGTTTATAGCCATTTTCTATCAGGTGTACTCATGCTTCCTCAGGAAGTGCCCTGTCACGGGAACGTGGCGTGTAAAAAGCTGATTGCATTGCACGTCTCAGAGGAACATGGTGAATTTCTTTGGCGGATCTTTCAGTAGAACTTGATCATTTTCTATCATTATGATTTGGTGCTGACTTTAAGAGCTGGCGGGCTGAGCTGGACCTGATGAATAAAAAAAAAAAAAAAATCACCTCAAGTTCAACTCCAGCAGCTGAAGTTACTTTCTAAGGTCTGACTTGCTCGGGGGAGTCAGAGGAATGCTGCTGAATAACACTGTTCACGGGAAAATAGTCAATAGCCAAAAACACACAAGACTCAGATACAATGATCTGGCATCTACATCCATGTCCACTCCACCTGGATCTTCACCTACCAAATGCTGCACTATGTCGCTGGCTAGTTGCTAATTTTACAGACTGGTCCTGTGCGGGTGCCTACGGTGGTTTCTACTGCAAGTTTCTTAACAGAATTATAAGATGCTGTGAAAAAAAAAAAAAAAGATACATGAAGGCTCAAGACTGATATATCAACTTTGTGAATCAAAATATCGATTCAATGTGAAAGTCTATGAGCTAAACATTATCTATCAGGAAGCATCATAAATCTTATGGATAGCACTGTGACCATTTCTAATCAGAATATTTGCTAAATTGATTTAAATGTGACACCAAATCAAAGCCCTGGCGGTAATTAACATCTCATTATGTTGAGAGAAATGTTAATACAGGCAGTTATGCATCTTATAAGACATATTGGCTGCAAAGTACTTATTTATCAATTTAATTTCAGATAAGATACCGCTCAGCCAATCACATGCTGATCCACGAGCCAATCAGAGCAGTGGAGAGTATATGAACAAAGAGAAGGAGAAGTCTTATCTTTGTCGACAAACACATTGTATATAGATGATAGACTAAACAGCAGTCAAAGCTTGAAGATTCATTTACTTGTTCTTTATCATAAAACTACAGCACTGTTCTCATATCGCAGCCTCGGTTTGATATATAATACTCAATTCATAAAGAACACCTTCATATCTGACTTTCATGAATCTAAAACATCTGAGGTTTAATTCAAGACTACCTTATTTATCCGTGTCTGCACAGGCTGACTTCTCGGCTCTCTGACTTGACTCCTCTCAGAGTTCAACTGGATTCACAAAGTCAGACGTAACTTTTGTTAACACAAACCGATGTCTGCAAAGTTCTGCAGACTTTCAGTCCAAGGTCAATGTGATGTTTATTTCGACTGTACAGTACTCTATATGCTTAAAACATTAACAGACTGTATGCTGCAGTGTTTCTGCTGGGATTGGCACTCAAATACAGTTTCTTATTACTCTCTGATAAGGAAGTACAAAAATTGGGTGAGATAAGACTCCTGCATGTCACTACCAAATCTCTGCCAGCTGCCCCAATTCATGATGGGGTAATATGATCCCTCCGCATGATAATGGAAAGAATTGGGCAGGGGTCATTATCGGTTTCTTCCCTGCACAACCATCTGATTTCACTTCCCCAGCAGCAGGAAGTGCACGGTGACACAGAGAGGGAAAAATGCATTTCTGAATGGTAATAAAGATGATGTCATGAGCTGATTTCAGGGATGTGAAATTCATTGGGTCAGTAACAGGCTCCTGCTGCTCGTCTCCAAGGTGATAAATAGTCTAAATCTATGCTTCACGATGATCCAGATGATTTATGATCAAAGGGACCTGAGCGACAGATCTGCGATAGCGTCCTCCTCGGTCACAATCTAGAAGGATTGCATCATTACGCTCATGCGACACTGAATTGCGATTGAGTCTTCATCAGTGACAGTATCAAATGAATTCAACGAGGTATTCATTCATCAGCTGCAACAAGGAGGCGGCTGTACTCAGGCTGTAAGAAGACCTGCTCTGCAGAACAGGAACAAGACTTTAACAGAGAAAAGAACACTGTAATCTGCATCTGCAAGGTGTAATATCCAATTTCTAATAAGCTGCAATAATAAATTCATGTTCCTCGTGTTTTACATCAGATCTTAAAGGAACAGTTTGACATTTTGGGTGCACAATTATTCACTTCCTGACAAATATCAGTAAAACAGGTATGTTAGCCTAGCACAGCAATTAAAACCCAGGATAAACACATGAGCTCACATAAAACAAGTCTACAGCCATGCTAACCTCGGCCTCTGGAGGATGATTTGAGGTTTTAGGTTGGAAGGATCAAAATAAGTAAAAATATTTCTGCATGATTTTTGTGGGTGGGAGATACTTAACTCTAAAAGTGTTGTATACACACTGCTTTAAAATATCCTGTAGTCGCTGGCAGTGCATCCATCTCAAGTTTAATTATTTATTAGTTACAAGTTGCTTTCTTGGGCGGGGGATCAAGTTGCTGGGATGCAGCAGTACTGTACAGTGTGTGCAGCATAATGGAGAAACTATATCAGCATTTCATGTTCATGGAAAAATATCTGCTCGGCATTGATTCGGTAAATTGCTGTTTGCCTGCATTAACGGGTTTAGTCGCACCGTTTATGCCTGCCAGCATTAATGGATGCTTCACAGAATAATATGATGCCTGACATTTGTCAAATGGATTTTTAAGAATCAATCTTTCAAATGACGCGACAGAGGACGTCTGAGTGTTCACATTATTAAAATGACTCATGACTCATCAGGAATACTGCCAGTTATTAAACTGACTTCTCCGTATGAGCGCAGGTACGTAGCCTGCTCATTATGAATCCTCAACGCTGCGTGTCCTAAAAACAATCAAAGCTGGATGGTTGGGTGGCAACAGCCTGAGGGCTACAGACGCAGGGAACTGTTGCTTCAAAGACGAGCTTGAACTGGGCACAGAATATTTCAACGGTTAATACAGTGAATGTGAAAGTCAAGTAAAAGACGGCAAGTTGACTTTAATGAGTTTCCTCTGGGGCATTAACCTCTGGCTGCTCAGTGGTGGTACAATACAATCATCAACTTGTCTCCTGTTTGTGAACAGCCTGTCTAAATAAAGCGGTCTGATATTCGGAGGAGTTTAAAAATGAAAACTGAGTATGCCGGTTTCATTACGGCCGCAAATTGGATAGTGGAATGAAGGCATGTGCCGCATGCACAAACATATCTCCGACAACTCGCAATCCGCAAAGCAGTTGGGCCTCATCGGAGAGCATTCATTAATGGAAACTCGTGGGAAATCTGTTTGTTGGCTAGGTTTGCCTGACTTTCAGCCATATGCAGAAATGTTTACAACTCCGCTGCAGCAGCAGCAGCAGAGAGAGGAGAGGAGAGGGAGGGAAGGAGTGTGCATCTCACAATGCCTGCTGCTGACGGCTTCATTAAAGATGCATCCAGTTTCTGTCTGGGTGCCTAAAGTAACAAATAGGAACTCGGGGTATCTGACCAAAATAGGTGCATGCGTTGGTTTTATGGAGATTCATCTTCCCAAAGACACAGATCTGACTGAGTCATTACCACGACAGACATGACAAGTATATTTCAAGCACTCAACCTCTGGCAGAGGCAATCCTGGATTCAAAACATGAGCTGATAAGATTACTCTCATCATTAACATTATTAATTCACATGAGGAATTGTCCAATCACTGTACGCAACTCCTGAAGCTAAACCCTCTCTCCCCTTCAGGAAACAGAGAAATCTGACAGACACTGGAAGCTCACATACTTCATATCACATTTGGCATTTCCTCTGTTTCACTGTGTACACAAAGCCGCGGCTCAGGGGAAATCCTTTGACCATCACATCATTACAGGGGAGTGATTAAGAGAAATGAGCAGCCGTCGTCCAAACATCTGTGACAGCTTCGTTAGCCCTTTTTGGATCCTGCGAGGGGGATCCTGAGTCAAAGTCATCATGTCCACCAGCTGTCACCACCGGGCTCACACACTCCTGACGCTGGCTGCTGCGATATTTTTGATCAGTCTGTACTTCAAGATCAAACTCGTCAGACTTTAGCTCAAGTTTGAGTCCACGATGCTACTTCTGGTGCACGTTTAAACCCAAACTGGCAGAAGTGCAACCATCTTGTACAACAATAAACACCACAATCCTACTGGCTTTCACAAAGTCAGGATTTAAAACAAGACGTCCCAATTGGCTTTGAAAGGCGGATTAAAAATCAGCCGGGCCAAAAAACCTGACCTTCTATCCATTCACTGGTTTCATGTTTTTCTGTGGCATTAAAATGAAAAGATTCTAAGTGCACATGTTTGTTTTGCTTCTATGTGATTCATACAGCAGACCTTGAAAACACTGTACGAGCTTGTCCAGTGGGTGTCTTAATGGACGAGCAACGTGAGGCAAAAAACAAAATGTTTTCAGTTTTCGCACAGCCGACCTCTATCCATCCCCCGTCTCTGCCGCGCTTTCACATAAATGCCTTTAGAAATTTAGCCTACCTCGTCAGGTGAAGTGTCGATGTGACGCTGTGATGTTTCCCGCCGCGCCGAGGTCTTTATTTGCATTTGAAATAGCGAGCTGCAACACACAAACCCGGGGCTAAATCAACACCAATCTTCTGGCAGCTGCTACCCTGCGAAGCGCTCTCTCCGGATTCAGGAGAGGACGAGGCCAGATGCCAGCGGAGGAGCCGCAGACAAAAACGCCGTCAGAGAACAGAGGTACAATATTCAGAGGAGCAGTAACTGGGCCAGAGGGTGGCATTTCATAAAATGCACCTGGAGCCTCCCCTCTTGACTTGATATTAAGATGCTTTTTAGATTCAGTGCGCACGGTATTTAATCTTGTGTTACAATGTTTTCATCTAATAGGAGTCAGAAATTTAGTAGAAATACATTCTCAGGCTTTGGAAAGTCACAGGCAATCTCAGTTCATTTGTTGATCGTGAAAGTTGAAATTGTCCAGAAAAAACACGGGTGTACGATGTCATTTTGAGGGCCGTGGGCTGAGAGTTCCCAGCATGCACTAGGAGCAGCTCATTCAGTGGAAAATAGTGATGTTGGTCTATACTGGACATGGCAGATACCTTGAACTCATTCTCAGACTCCCAGTGGGACCGCTGCTCATGAGATGGGAATGTGGCAGGTGGAGGCGACATACACGGGTCGCAGTAACAGACCATTTCCCATCACTGACTGAACTTTTCTAACAATGGCAGAAGAATCTGATAACTACACGGCTTAGCTGTCCCAAAATGTCACGGCAGCCGAGCGTCCGAAGTTTTAGAAGGCCCAATGATTGCGATGTGGTTGATAAACAAGGTGCAAAGAGGGACAGACGAGGTGGAGGATGAAGGGCGAAGAATGTTATGGAGAATTCAAGTGGCAGCAAAGAGGTCAAGAGGGATTAGCCTATAGGCTCAGTGGGAGCTGGATGAAAAGTGGCAGCCAGTCGGCGTCTCCGTTCAGCTTCTCTCTATACCAACATAGCGCCATGATGAGTTGCTTTTTGAAAGTTAAGTTCCATTAAACAGCCTAAATGTCTCATCAAAAAGACATGTCAGATTTATAAAACTCGTCTGTGAAAATGGACATCGAGAAAGTCTAACGCAACCTTGGGGTAAATATATATTTTTGGTCATACGCAGAGCTAACACAAGTCTTTCAGTCATTCCACTGCAAGTTCCTCTTGCTACATTGGTCGTAGGTAGATTTAGAGCTCAAAACTCAATCAAAATGATCAAGATTGTAGCTTGATTGTGTAATTACAGACACGTCTGACTTACAGAAGTCTTGCTATCGCAAGGGGTCAAAATAGTAAACGCCACACAGAAAGCAGAGTCTGGAAACAAACCATTAGCCTGTGAGTAGACAGTAGAGAAAGTCTAAAACAACCTACTAACGTACTAAATCCACCATGGTATGTTGGGCTGTATATATATTGGCTTAAAGATATTATTTTGTAAATGATCTTCGAAACACAAACTCACACATTGGAAACTTGGGCTAAAATGCCCACTGCATTGATTGGAGTGCTCTTAAAGAGCCCCTATTTCAGGCACATGATTGCATAATTGGACTGATGCCACAAAACCCATATACAAGACGTGTGAAGGGTGCAATCATGTGAAGTGGAGAACCTTTAAACACACCGACTCGTTCTGAAGCCGGAGCCTCTTTTCTTTTTTTTTTTTTTTCCCTGCGTGTCTTCTTTTGAGCTCGCTCGAGTCAAATAAAATATTCAGGCTTCATCCCTGCAAGCTGAAGACACTCCGGATGGAATTTTTCTGAATGCACACTCTGCCTTTCTCTTCCTCGGTCTCTCTGTATCTCCATCGCATACACACACACTCAACCCTCCCTTCCATTGCCACAAACATACACTGTTTGCTTCTGTGCTCTGTGTGCTACAGATAATCTTTATGAGGCAGAGACCCCATTGAGTGTATTTATAACCCAATCAGACGGGTATTCAGCCTTTTCTTCTCCTCTTTCCACTGTTTCTGCCCGCGCTTTTGTATCAATGTTAAAGCCACTGAATCAACACATCAACGTGAGACTCACATTAGCCTAGCACGTGTATGTGTGTATCCTGTACGTGTACGTGGCAGCAGGTGGTAATCCTAAAAAGATTTATTGCAAGTCATTATTGCCCAAACTAAAACTAACTCGTCACTTGGTTAACTGCAGCCGTGCGCAGGCTGCGTGCGCGTGCCTTTCAGCAAATAATCACAGTTGTCAACTCAAGATGTGCGACTCCAGATGGCAGACTTTGAGGTAAAATCTTGTTAGTTGCATGTCACTTCCCAGGGAACTGTGCTGCCTTGTTGCTATTCATTTTGTCAGTGCGACGTGACTGGAACAAGCACGAGTGTGTGTGCGCGCACTCAGCATAGGTGATGTTAGTGAAAACTTGCCAGAAATGACAAGTCGCATCCCAAAGCCGCAGCGGAAATAAATACACGACGACGGTGTATGAATATTCTTAGATCATGTTTGTGTTTGTGAAAATTGGCTGGTGACAGAGTCATGTCTCACTTGCTTTCATCTGGAGAAGAGGGTGGCTGTATCCCAAGGAAATATGGAAATACAGTATATTGATGTTTTCATTTAAATAGACAGAACTAAACAACGTCAAATTGAAGGAATTAAAGAAGTACTGTATGCGAAAATATAGATGAGTCATTCAGGAAATAGTACTTTGAGTATACTCAGCGAAAATATTACAGAATCATATTTTGGCATATACATTTATAGTACACTGTAATCCAGATTAAACTACACACCTACACACACAGGTTATGCTGGATACACACCACAGCTTAACAGGAAGACAGAATGTATAAGACAACTGTGTCCAATGCCTCAGGCGTGTTGGAAAAAGCAGTGTCCAGCCAGAAAACCATCAGAAGGATTTAAGTGTTCTCAGCGTCAAAAGTTTAGTTTGTCTCAGAGTCTGAAAAACAAGACGAGAGGAACAATCTGATGGGGGGGTTCTGAGCATTTTTAAAGCGAGCAGGGCGAAAAATCAGGACAAAAGCACTCGAGCACACTAATTCAAACCAAAAAGATGACTTCCTTTCATGTATATCGTGACTCAGTCGTGCCAATGAGCTTTAGGGTCATAAGAGCCTGCCGCTGGCCAAGTGTGCACCTGCGTCACAAGTAACATCCCTCTCATCTAAAGAGCTGCTCAGCTCCGATCTGTGATCATGTAAATTACAAATCACGGGGGAAGTGGGGTGGGGGGGAGGTGATGAGTGGCTCGCCTCTCCTCAGATCGGCTGCATCCTGAGTCGATACATCGACAGTGTGAGTGTGACAGAAGGAGGAAAGTTGATTTTACTTTGTGCAATAATCAATCAACCGCCGTCACGGCTAATGGTCCGTTATTACATGTTAATACGGCAGACACAGGATGGGATAAATACAGCATGTCGTTCAAGTTTAGGTTTGCTTCCTGCCGGAGTCGAGACACCAAACTAAGGACGAGGGAAAAAAGGTCACTTTGCCTGCGATGCAGAGCCATCCTTTCTATTTTATGACAACAATATTCAATGTTGTAGACACACCTCATCAACACCCTGCTATTTCCTCTTTGGCATGCTACATCAATCAAGCATTTTAGCTCCTGCACAGCCAGACCACACATCAATCACACACTGATTTGAGAGCTTCACTTAATGTGGCCAGCCCTGCGGGGACGGTGCTGGGATCCTGCAAGGCCAATAGGACAGCACGTACACAGATTTAAGTACGTGCAGCCCTCGTCATTAACCGTCTCGGACACATCTTTTTTGTGCGTGAGAAACGATTCTAATTTTCTGCTGTTAAATCGTTCAAATAATATGAATGCTGTCTCGAGTTGTGTTGTAATCCCGACCCGGGCTCTAAGAATGGCGTCGTAAACAAGGTGGTTATGGCTGATCTGAGGTACAGAGTCTAGTATAAATCCTAGGAGCTGTAATTAAAATTGAATGAGACAAGAATATTGAGAGGAAGACAACAGGGCACCAGCTGAAATTGGTTGTACTGTACTTGACAAACTGCAATCTATGAAAATGCGCGGCGTGAAAAATAAATTATGAAAACTACAACGGTGAGGAATCCCTTTTTACCTACTTGATATTCAACCCGGATTAAATGGTTTCTTGCAGGAGACATATTGCTTGCTTGAATGTTGAATATTTCAATACTCGTTGCATTTCGGGTGGCGCACGAGAAGATGGGCGATGAAACAGATGACATGTGGCAAAGGTCAAGGCTTCCTGCAGGGACGAGCAAAGCTGGGTTCATTCAATTATCAGCACTAAACTGTTTGCTACAGAGCTTTGGAAGGAACACCATGAGGGACTAATAGTTCAAATGTTTCATATTTGAAATGTTCATTTCATTTTTTTAAACTAAATAAAATAATTAGTGGTTTGCTACTTTTGAATGAAGTGGGAACACATTCTTCATTAGCAATTAATCGCAGCACTACAGGATTATTTGGTCTCTATGACCAGCAGCTCTGGTTCTTAGCAAACCTTTGACTCAGCAGTGTCCATTATAGAACAGTATTTAACAGCTTGCAGACTATATGACTTTATTTGCCATTATCCCTCCATATACTGTCACTTCAAGTGTCTGCTGTTCAGCCAGAGTTTCATAGTCTTCTGAGTTGTTTGCGTGAGCTACGCTCAGAAATCCTGTGATTTAAAAAGGAAAGTCACGAAACTAAATGTAAAGCCTATTCAAGAGCAATTCTGTTCCATAGCGAGCCTCTATCACAGGACTCCTGCCACGAGGCGTTCACCTCGGCAAAACCCGACTGCACCTTTGGCAAACAAACACAAAGAACAGCATGCTACCTTGTTCCCATCAGACTCTTCAATCCATAATTCATATGATGTATAATTCCAGTTGCTGCCGGCCCGCTTTGACAATCCGGAAACCCGAGTGCTGTTTCAGTATGTGGAACAATCTGAGGGGCTTAATGTCAGGGATGTTTGTTATACAGGTCTGGGTTCTGACAGAACTCTCAGAAATCAGGACATGAATGACATAAGCCTTTCAATAATGAATAACAAAATATAGGTTGCAAAGTGGCCTAGTTACACTGGTATGTGCTTTTGTCAAGCTTAGAGGAGGATGTCTGAAGATTGCTTTGTTGATTCTGTTTCTATATAAATCTTTGACAAACCTAAAGTTAAAGTTAGGTTACAGATTTACTCCGCTGCGCCCACTACTCACTAAAAATTAGTGCCATCTGACTTTCGGTGACATTCATGGAAAATGTAAAAAGTTCATGCCACAGTGACATATCATGAAAGTAGGGCATTGAAGTAGAAGTGTGTAATGGTAACTTCTTCACCTCCAGCAATTTGACACTAAAGCTAACAGTGGAGGGTATACCACAACAAAAACTTATCATGTGTCCTTGAGCATCGATCACAGCTTGACAATGACGTCTCACGCTGTTCACAAGTCATTCAAGTTAGTTCAGATAGCCAATGTAGTTTGGCCTTAGTAGATAAAATAGAAGACCTGGTTAAACAGTCAACTACATCAGGCCTGGAGGACACAGAGGTGACCTCACGTTCAGTTTGTTTGGAATTTGAAAATGCTTTTGGGGTGACTCAGACTTCTCGGCCAATTACAGAAAGTAAGAGTATTGTCAGAGCCAGAATAACAACTGGAAGAGGAGACCGAGTTTGTAATTGAAATGTGGTCTGACGACACTATCCATAGAAAAATATATATATTAAAAAAAGGGGCGACACTTTCCAGATATTTTCGGATAGGATGAGAGGGGACAGGAACGCAATGCCGGGGCCAAGCTATTTAAAATAAATGTATGTGCAGCAGAGCAAGAGATTTATTTCAAGCATGCTTATATTACAGGCGTGCCTTTATTTCTAGCTCACCATTTGAGAAGTATATTCGGTCATATTTTTCTATGTAGCTTCCTTGTTTTAGGAGTTGATCCTGTCTGCAGCTCGATGTCGTCAATACAAACATACAGATCTTTCAAATTAAAAGCCCTCTAGGGCTTCAGTGGACTCGACTATTGCATGTCGAGTTGGTGCTGCTGGTAAGAATGGCGGCCATAATATTATGAGTGTTAGACCAAATAGACAACATGCCAACATCAGACACACCCGCCTACAAACCAACAAGTTTGAGATACAGCCCACATGACAACAGGATGTACGTGCGTCATAAAAAGCTCTGTACTCTCTTAAATGCAACGTGAAACCAGAACAAACCGGATCAAGCATATACGATCTAACAAAAACATGACCATTGGTTCGGTCTTACAGCCACTAAATCTCGCTTGTACAGCCCCGTTTTCTTTCGGATTAAAGCTTCAGCAGCTCTACCTCTCATGGAGAGAGCTGTAAAGATTGAGCCCTCCTGAAGGCTGATTACCCTCACAGGACTGGCAGTTTAATCTTCAATGGTACTCCTCTTCACTCTCATCTCATTTTTCTTGGTCGATAATAGAATAGACTTCTGCCCATGAATGGGGAGGGGTAATACACGCCTTTTAGTAAAGATATTTCTCTATGGTTAGATGGGATCCTTGAGGGGATACAGCCTTTTTCACTGAAGGACCACCTCGAAATGTAGCCAAGACAACACGAGCTTCACAACCCACACCCAGCTGCTCTTGATCAAATTCTGATGTTTTGTCTTGAGAACATTTATTTTGTGATTTCCCAGAATGCCAGACAACAACCTCAGAGAGCAGAGTGCAGCTTTTCCAGCTGAGAAAAAGTAATATTACATTGAAAATGACAAACTGGCTGTGAGATCTATATTTCACTGGGTTGGAAACTGTAAATGTGGTCTATACTGGAGCAGACAGAGGTGAAAGGGTTAACCTTGTGAAATCTGCAGTGCCTCTTGCACTCAGCAATGTGAACCACTGCTAATCAGTGAGGTTTCAGGCTGATCTGATGTCACTACAGACTATCCAAATGCTTTCTAGGTATGATTTATTCATTCCCAGTACAGGCGGCCCTCGTTGGGAGCAGTACCAGTGTAAAATGGGGCAGTAGTAGCCCAGAGGTTATAGAAGCAGGCTTGTGCCTGGAAGGCCACTTTTCAAATCCCCTAGAAATGGAGACAGGAAGATGAATGAGTAACACTGCTGTCCTTGGGGCAAATATACTGATGCACAGTCCTCAAGCAAGGCACCAAGCCCACAGTGGAGCTCCTCAGTTGCCAGCAATAAATGTGCTAGTATACAGAGCGCCATCAGATTTGCCTGTTCAATGGTCAAACAGTGTTTAAAAAACACACTTCTAAAGTTGGTCTGCATCACAGTTAATGCAACTTTCTGAAAGAAACAATGTGACAATGACACACACCATGCAGCGATTGCATATAGGATAAGAAGAAGGAACGTCTCCCTCCAGCTCTTTCATTATTTACACAACTATTCCTGTCACAGCCATATCAGCAACACTATGACTAAGACAGCTTGTGCAGTTATTCTGATATTTAATAACTCTTTTCTGTGGCCTTTAACCTGCCTCCGAGTGTGGCTGTTAGGAACAGCAATTAACACTTTTGCATTGCAACCTAACGCTGTGTGTTATTTTTAAGAATGAAAGCCTTAAAACTTTCTACTGGTGAGGTCCCAGAGGTCAATCTATGAACCTGCATGAAAATGAAGCCAAAGAATTCGTTTCTACATAGGGAGGATGAATATTGAGATTGCTTAAATCTATCCTTAAGAATGAACTAAATATTAAATCACATGTCAAAGGTCAAGTCGTTCAACATTTTAGGGAATAAGACAACAACCAGCAGGCAGTTAGCTTAGCATAAAGACTGGAAAGGCAGTCCATAAACTTGTTGTGTAATTCATGTGTCAAGTAGATTTCTCTCTCAGCGAGAAAGCTTACAAGCATATTTCCCAACGTATAGAAATAAATAATAAGTGTGCGTATATAAGAGATGTGAAGTTATTTGATTTGAGAAATGCTTTCATTAGACGCAATTAAGTCTTAAAGCTTCAATGCACTGTACAAGAAAGTTATGGTCTGTCTATTTCGAACTCCAAAAATACAATTTAAAGTCGTTTTTTCTTTTGATTGATGGAAACAGCGTGACGTTTCAGTAATTAATTGCTTACAGTACCGAGTCATTTGCATGAAAAATGAGGATCTTTCATTATACTTATCAAGAATCTGGAGATTCCTACCCTGTCATTGAACGCTGGATGTCAGAAAGTTTTGGTGCGAACAGTCGAGCGTTGGATCAAAAAATGTCCTGCTGTGAGAGAAATGATTGACAGACGACAGAAGGACGATCTGTGTGCGAGTGTCTGTGGGGATGTTGAGAAAGAGACGGGGGTTAAATGGGAGGATAAATAAAAAGATTGGGGTGAAAGTGAGACCGAGGGGGGGACGGGAGCAAGCTCGACGGGCGAGGAAACCGAAATGGAGCGGAAGGGAGTAGTGAGGGAAAGAGACGACCAGAGACAGCAATGACAGAGGGAGAAAAGTCTACATGGGAGATAAGGGAGGGAGAGACAGAGGAGGAAGGAGGGGGGGAGAGATGGAGAAGGAAGGACAGAGAGAGAGAGAGAGAGAGAGAGAGATAAGGGCTGGCAGTTAACAGAGGCAGCCTGCTGATGTGGATAGCCTGGGGAAAGCACATCTAAAAACACAGCAACTCCCCCGCTTGGGGGAATTATAAAAACTCATCTATCCTACAAAAGTAGCCAGCGCAGAAAAGCACGTTTGCTTCTTTCAGTACAGATTCGAGTCCAACATTGAAAAGCCTTTCAGAGGCAGCTTTGTATGAGATTTCAACATCCAGCCACTAAGACATGTTATTCCCATTTAGCGGCTCATCAGAGGATTTGACAGATGGATGTGTGGTAGCCATCTTGATTTTAACCCAGCAGGGGCCCATTCATGAAGCCAAGAACATTTTTTTTTAATAAAAAAAAAATGTGTAAACGTAAATTGAAATGTGAAAAAATAAAGATATATAAGAAGTTTGAAATTGTGTGGAAAAACAAATTTCAGAAATTATATTTTTTTAAAGATCCTGCTAATTCATGAGATTAAATACATTTTATGCTTTGCCGAGGTGAAAAAGTAAAAGTTAGAGAAAAACAATAAGGAATAAATAACACCAGACAGCCAAATCACTCAGATGGAAAAGAGGTGTTTTTCTTCTAGATGTTTTATAATTGCTTTTTAAATTCAATTGGACTCACTGCCTGTGGGACATGCAAAGGTAGACAACTACTGTGTTTTGAGCTTTTTTTCCTGTTTGGTGGTGGGAGGCTGATTGGTTGATTACTGAAACCTGTAAATGTCTGGTACTTTTTTGAAGCATGTGTCAAGGGCAAAATAAAGACTTGAACTTAATTGCAGGCCAAAGAAAGACTACCTTTAGTACCATCTAGTGGTAATAAAGAAGGCAAGCGACTGAATACCCCTCGCCTTACTCTATCCTTTCACTGATATGACAAAAGGCTACTAGTACTACTCATTTTTAAAATGAAAAATGTCAATACAGCAGCTTAAAAAGAGCAAACACCCATTTGCATGCCATTTACTCTTTAAAGTAAACTCTTTAAGTTTACATGCGCTCAAAGAACAACACAGTAGAGGCGGCAGAAGCAGCTAAGAAGAGCAGTTTAGACAGGAGCATTTATCATGCAGAGGCGCAATCAGGCTTTGCTCCTAAGTGGCAATGACACACACACGAAAAAAAAGAGCATAATTAGTGGGGAAGCCTGTCGTGTGTGTTTCCATGTGTCTGTCTGTCATTTGTGGGCATGCTAGAGTGGAGGACCTTGTGTCTCAACTCCACGGGAACACCACGAATCAGCAGGCTGTCATATTTGTTGCATTCTGGGTATTTTGTCCAAATGTTGTTTTCTATCTGCTTTGCATCAAACTGCATTTTACACACACACATGGAGACAGGGGGTACAGAACTGTCAAGTGTAGAGAGCGAGCCAAGGCTCTTATGGAAACCTCCACAATCCTAAGGCTGTGCACTTCAGAGCATTCTGGTCAATTCAAGCTGACACTCGAGAAACTGGCGCCTATGTCTGCTGCAAGGACTGACACCCAGACACTTTGACTGCAGGTTTTCTTAGCTGTGTTGTGAATAACTTCTAGAACAAGGTAAATCACCAACAGACAATAATTTTACTCAAGCGACTGAAAAGGTGATTTCTATGACGATGAAAATTGGGGAAACAGCCCCAAGTAGATCCTACAAGTCTGCTAATGCGATAGAATTTGGCATCTTTTCTTTTTCATCTTATCTGTGACATCTAAACTGACCTTCACAGTGAGTTTAATATTTACATTTGTATCATTTCTATAAGAACAGACACTAGAATCCACTGAGTAAAGCAGCCAACTCCATCTGCTACTCAACATGTTAATTTTGTAATTTGCAAGAGGAAAAAAATCCACCCACTGAATGATATTCTGAAATGTTCCTTCAGTCAAACCTGTATCTGTATGCACTTGCTCAGACAGCTTGTTTCATTTGCTCTCGTCTTACTGCTCACCTGTCAACTTTTTCCTGTTTTTCTATTAATTCTGCATGTTTTTCAGCCTTTTGTTTTGATTGTCTTCCCCCCCGGTAGACCACTTTAACTCAATCATTCATGACAACCGAAACAGAACTAATTTTCCGGGGAGCAGAGTGACACCACAGGAACAGCAGCACAGGATGTCGGGCTTGTTCGTCTTTGTTTTGAGCCGTTTTTGGGCGGAGGTATCCCTCCTTTTTTTAAAAAAAGAAAAAGGATTTTAAGAGCAGCAAACTGCGTGATGTTGCTCCCTCATGTAAACTGGTTTAAATAAATCATGTCTCCTCTGAAAGGCTCAGCGTTATTGCCCAAGCTTCAGCTGGGCAGAGAAAGAAAGGCTTCTCTCCGCTCTCTTTGTCTATATCGTGTATCTATCAACTGTATTTATCTGCTTACACATCAAATCATCGCTGCTGTTCAACGGCTAACAGCAGGGACAAAAGTACAGAACAATCAATCCTCCTTTTTCTGTCTCTCTCTTCTCAAAGCAGTCTCTGTTTTCTCTCTCCCAGTGGAAGAGAAAAAAGGGAATCTTTCAACAGAGCACCAACAAACAAGCTGCCCAAACATCACAGAAACAAAACGAATAGAGTGGGCAGCAGACTGATGTCAAACTTAATAGCTGAGGCCATCTGGAGGACAGTTTTAATGTTCCTTATAAAAGTTTTATGCACAACAGTCAAGACTGCTGTCTCGATGTTGTTAAACCAACTGCAGAACACCAGCTTTCAGGCAGTAATGCCATGGACTCTAGCAAAACCAAAAAATCTGCAGCCAGGTCATATTCCTCATCTGCAATTAATTAGTCAAAGATGTTACAGGTAACATTAGCTGACGCGTTTCCAGTGAGCCTCTTCTTCTTCTTCTACCACTGTTAATAATCAAAGAAGCTCTGAGGCTTTACATGTGTAGACCTTCAGGGGAAAGCAGGAAAATGTCACAAGATGAAAATAATTCAACAATCTGCCACTCTAAAGCGGTAGACGAAAGCTCAAACGCCTGGTCCCACTGGACAATAATAATCCACGTCGTTGCAAAGCATTTGGTTATAGAGGACTGGGGACGCAGTGACCACAGTGACCAGGACCGGCTGGTGAAGTACGATTGTTGGGGAGCTACTTGCTAACATGCTAGCCAGGATTCTTCCTATTTTCTGAAATGAGCTCTCTCTCTCTCTGGTATTTTGGATTTTCTGGACTGTTCAGTTCATTCAATAAATAATGAGTTTGATAACTCAGCCACTGATACCTATTAAGGAGTCATTTATATGAACACTATAAAAGTGCAATAATAAAACAATGTGATTCCCATGAGAGAATCCTCAGTTAAGTTATCTAACCGAACTTACTGGAAAGTTTACCTGATGGTGTGAGCTGGTAGTGCAGTGGAGTACATCATGGTGAGCTGATGGGTTTGAAGTTTGATTTTTTTGTCACAGGACAGCATCAGACATTAGTCACACACAGCGACAGTCCAGACTCTCCATACGGTTCAGTCTGTGAACTTTGATTCTACACCTCCTCCAAACTACTTCTTGAAAACCGAGCGAGGGTGTACCTTTCTGCCACTAAGTGCAGTGCATCAGCAAATGCACCATGCTGCTGCTGCTCTGTAATGGAAGGAGCAGGAATAGCTAAGAGGACTTCAGAGTCTGTCTGTGTTTACGCAAGGAGAGCTGGAGAGATGGAGTATAAATAAATACTCTGTACAGAACATGTAGCTGTAACATGTTTTGTGTTGTTGGCCTGCTAAACTGTGCCAGAACACAAGCACAAAACGGGCTTTCTTTATTTATCCACTGCTTGTGTGTGATTCTGCTTGCTATGAAATGAATCACGGGCAGAAAAAGCACATACATGCATATAGACTGAGGTGGTGAGGGCTTTGAATATAATTATTGGGAGTCAGGAGGGGCGAGCAAGGGTAGCAGAGCAGGTGTTAATTGCTTATTTTCTGAGGGTTGAGCCACAATGTGTGATTTTTGCCAAGCAGCGCCTGTCTTTCTTGAGTGCAGCATGCATTAATTGCTCATTCTTGTTGGCAGGAGGAAACATGCAAATCAAAACGCCATTTGGAAACCTCTGAAATATGGTGCTATGACTGGCTTCTGTCATATGCTGCTTTGGTGCTTGGGGGAAAGTAAATGCCAATTAGTTTAGTTTCCAGTGTAGTTACTGACGCTTGTTTTTGTATTGGTGAAAGACTGACCCAGAATATTTAAAGTCACCACTTTGGATTTGGTGTTAGACACGGAGCTCTGATGCCAAAGCATTATCTGCATTATTTGTAGTCCATTTATCCACTGACATAAAAATATTGCAGCAATTGCAGCTTGATTACATTTATAAAATATTTCTCCAATGATCCTCCTAAAAGTTACACACCGGACCTTTAACTTTCATCAAAAAAACCCTCTTTCATTTTGCTGCTCTGTCTTTTTCCATAATACAAAATAAAAACATACTATACTACACTAACCACATCTATATCCTGGTCATTTAAGTGTTTGCAGCGAGTGTTAACCTACCTGTGTCTGGACAGGGCCCTCTTCCTGGGAAGAATCCTTGCTTACAGGAAATCTTACAAAACAAAGGATGGAATACAATGAGCGGCGACAGACAAAAGAAAATGTGACCATCTGTTTTAAGTTTAAATTAATATTAGCAAGAATTTCTCAGAGAGAAATTGAGTTATTTTCAGCTGTTTGTAAACTTTACTGCTCCACTGGAGATGACAGGTTAGAGCTGCCAACAAAGCCTGTGGAGATAACATTTGTACCGTCTGTGCTGCGGAGTCAATGTACACGCGCCCACAGGCTGAACTCCTGAGTAAATAACAACTAAATAAAAGAGACTGTTGAGCGACTGATGATGTGCTTACCCACTTTATGCCGGGATTGCATCATGAAAACATCAGCTGTTGCGTTTCAATCGCCCACCAGATTCCACCAGCCGCCACGAGCTGCTGATCTGTAGCCAGAGAACAAGACCAAAAAGACAGATTGCAGTCATGATTTACACGCAGAGCCTCTCTTCTGCAGGAACAGTTCTCTCAAAACTCAGCGTTGTGTGGACAGCGCTGAAACTTATTTTGCCCTCAAAGCGAGACAAACCATAAATAACAAGGAAAAATGTCCAAAATGAAAATGAGCGCACGAGGGAAAAAAAATCCAAACATCCCGGCTGACATTCACGAAACAATTACTTTTGTATAGATGCCAGGATTCACACAGAACGTGACCCGTTTGTAAAATAAACCCTTCAGTCCACTCCAAAGAAGACTTAATGATACGAGCTGCTGTCAGGGTAATTATATACACTCTTCATGCATAATAATGGTACTGAGGCACATACAGAGTAACTACCATACTATAAATATAAATGCATGTTGAGCCCAGTTGAAGATAATTGACTTGGTGCTGGTGAATCCTCCAAACAATAATTTATTGAATATTCAAGACAGTAAACTGTATTTGTCATCTGCGTGGAAACAACATGTTCACGGGGAATGTTGTCTGAGAAAACACGAAGCTATGAGTTCGTCAGCTGACCCGACGCCAGAACACACAGTCCGGCTCCTCTGTTGTCCTCTCCATCTCTGCCCGAGCAGGACGGACGGGTATTTTCAGTTCCCGTCACCTGCTCCAATCCAGCCACCAGAGAACCAGGGAGTGGGATGCAGCTTCTCAGCTCATTACAGAGCGACAGTCTGGCTTATTGGTGTCACAAAGCTACACCTCAGAGAGCTCACACCTCGTACAGCAACCTCCTCTAGAACTGTGCAAAGTATACACGCATTTTAACTTCGTATTTATCCCGGCAGAGAGGTTGCACGCTTTTATTTTGCAGCAGAAGTCTTAAGCAACCGACGCCAGCACCGGGTTTATGTCCTCTGATCAAGGGCTTTTTGATCACGCTTGTTGAGGCAAAGGAGAGAGTTACACACTCCTTGATCTTGATAGAACGTCCTCACCAGATAAAAGGCTGCATTTGTTGTTCAAACAGCTCAAAATGACCTGCGCTCGGTATCAAAGTTAAAAGTAACATAATGTCCCGACTGCAGAGCCATGAGGGGGATGCTTAAGTGGAGTCTGAGGATTTCTCCAGTGCACAAACATATTTATATTCAGAGTTTAAAGATTCTGCTCAAATCACTGAAGGTAGCCAATTTAAAGCTTGGTTAAACCATGTTTAAGTTTCATCAGTCTCTACTTTCTGCAGTTTACACCATAGCTACAAGGGAAGATATGGATTAAAACTTATAATCAATGATTTGGTTCACTCATCCAGTGGCACAAGGGACTCGCTCAACAAAACACTACACGATTGCACCACGAGTTCTCAAACTATTTATGTCTGAAACCTCTCTGCTGCCCGTTAATATGTAGTGTAATATTTACATACACGACTCATACACTTAAGTTTCCCCCCACACGAATCGAGAACATGTAATTAATTTTGAAAAGCAGATTAACAAGGGTAAACAGGTGTAAATGACAGTAGTTGGTATACAGCGAAATTAGTCATTTTCGCACTGTCTCGATGTGAGACGTTGTGATCTGTGGATACGGCGTGAAACGGGGTGAGAAGAGTTCACGTGGTAAGCCACGTGCATCCACTGTCGATTCTATTTCTGTACTTTCTATAGAACTCTATGGATTTACTTTATTTTCAGGCCAGTGGGAATCTGTATTCATCCTATTTATTTACTTACTTGGGTACCGACATATTGGCGAGTTCACATCCAGAATTCTATTTTCCAGCACCACTGACCAACTGATTTTTTGCCTAGCTTTAACCCTTCAGGGACAGATAGAGCAATTCAAGACTGAAACCATCAAGTACAGGGCCAGTTCTGATAAATAATGGCCTGTACACTCCTGAACCAACGATGTGTGATCCATAAATTACATTGAAGCTGACAGCTCACAGACGTTATGCAAAATTAGCCGAGCAGGCTGATGTTCTGTTCACCAGCACCTTCCTCCAGCTCTTCCCAGGGGAGTCCCAGGTGCCCCCAGGCCAACTGGGTGGTCTGTGCAGAACATGTACAAAAAGCACTAAAACAATCTCACCCCGACTCCACCACAGCCCAGTACAACATCCACATCACTGCAGCTGCTCCCTCATTTGAGTCAAGCCCAAGATACTGGAACTGCTGGCACAGTTTTCAGAGAGCAAACCAGGACCTCAGACCTGGAGGTGCTGATCCACATCACATTCAGCCAACACACCGCTCCAGTGCACATGAGTGGCCAAGGTTCACTGGAGCCAGAAGGACGGGATCATCGGCAAAGAGCCGATAACACCCTAATGTCAGTGACCTGGACTCTTTCCAGAGCTCGGCTGCACCTTTGAACATCACAAAGAGGAAGAAAGCGACTGCTGTCCATCTTAAATGTGCTGGTACCAAGGAGACACGGCTCATCTCTGAAGGACCAAATGGCTTACAGCAGCAAGCCTGGCAGTCTATAGCCGACTCCCACAGGAGGTGTTAGGCACACAAATCCAAATCCAGAAAGAAAAACACATGTAGGAAAATACCAGCACTGAATCCATGACGACTTCATGGTAAACATAAAAATAACTGTTCAAGACAAACTAAATAGATACACTAAGCAACTAAGCTCAAGTTAAATACATCGACCGTATCTACACACTGTACTCTATATCATAGGAGAATGATAGCAAACGTAAACCACTGATGAATTAGTGCAGTCAACACACACAAATCATTTGAACTGCATACTCTGACTCTGAAGTACACAGAAGCCACAGTGAGGTTAGAGTGTACCGCGTGCAGGTGTGCGTGCGCGAGAGGAAATCAATATTTCATCTCATCAGGTGTTTATCTGAAGGGCCGTGCAGTAAATATCTGTGATGGATGGGCGGCAGTGGGGAGGGAGAATGTACACAACACTCACGAGTCGAGGTCTTTCACACATAATGCACACACACACACGCGCGCACAAATGAAGACCGAGACAAAGCTAAAGAGGCCAGGACTGGTAAAATGAACACACCAGCATTTCAGGATCAGTCGATTAAGTTCTTGCCTCGGTGTTTGGTGCACAGATATTAGAAGATATAAACGCCTGTACAGTTTGTGTGCAAGTATCTACTGTTGGGTATTTGGTCAAAATAACACACACACGCATGCTGCAAAGCAGTGGGTAACCCTCAGTAATCCCCCAGCCTTCTCCGTTCCTCCCAAGCAGCTGTGTCGCTCATCTCTTGCGCACACGAGTGTGTGTGTGTGTGTGTGTGTGTGTGTGTGTGTGTGTGTGTTTGATCCCGGAGGGATTGGACAGCAGCATAGCTGACAGTGATGATAGCCGACAGATTATTACGAGCCGTGCACACTCATGCGCACATATAGGCTAACGCGGGCCGCTGTGTGCGTTTGCACCACGGATGCGGAGGGCTGCCTCACGCTACCTGGGAGGGGGGAAAATTCATTTGGGGTGATTTGTCGGCAGATTTGCCAACATTTCCGATGCTTAAACGCTTTTAAACAGTGATAAAATATACATATAAATATATATATATCTCACTTGATGGACTGAAATAAACTGACTAACCATGCTATGATGCTATAAACTTCAGAGTGTGTGTGTGTGTCTGTGTGTGTAGGAGTGAGTGAAGGATGTGGGTGGAATAAAATAAAATGTCAGGCAGCAGTATACAGTTGCACTGACAAGTGCAGTGGGACTGTACAGTGTGTGCAGAAGTGTCTGTACTTAAGTTACAATGTGTTGCACACATGCATACAAACATATTTCATATACGCTGCGTGTGTCTGAAGCAGTTATTAACGGTTTGAAGCCGCACTGAATATTAACAGCGAGTTTCTGGAAGGAAACTAAACTGCAAAAGTAAATACATATACATTTTTCTCGATTCCAGCATGACACATGGGGTCACACAGGGTGATGACGTGTGTGTCTTGAGGTTACTAAAGGCGCAGTGGAGACAGAGAGCAGCTACAGGCTTGTGTTTTGGAAAGGATGCACCAGTGTGATCATTACTATGGTAACCGAGGTCAGAGGATGAGGCTGTCTCACTCCCTTAGACACAACAGAGACGTACGTAACACAGAAGCTGCTACACAGAAGTCGGATCCCTAGACGACATATCTCCCCGTTTGCGGGCCACATTTAGAAAGACCGTTTATAGTCAGGACCAGTCCTGAGGGCGGAGCGGTCGAACGGCTTCAAGCACAGACGTGTGCATTGATAATTCCTCGAAATTCTGTGATCAAGCTTCAAATGTTTATTTTTACACCTTCAGTTCACCTTCTTCGCATGCCAACATCTGCTAATTCAAACACTGAACACAAAGTTCAGCTCAGGTTGATGGGTATTCAGTCACAAAGTATTGAATAAATTACAATTTATCCTCTAGACTCCATAAATATCTACAGATTTTCAAGGTAATACATCCAATAAATGTTGATATTTCAGTCTGAACTAAAGTGGTTGACCAACCGAGAGATACCCAGCTCGTATGTACAAGGAAAAAAATATAATTCTTGTATCTATTACACAACACCTGTTGCAAATACACCAAAACATCAAACCCGAAATTGAATCAAACTGTTAACAGAGCTTTGGCTTAGCTAACACACCATTAGCAAAGCTTTCTGCCCATGTTATGAAAGCCAGCGGGTCAGCCTGCACTGAAAGCCTGTTGAGTACACTTCCATCCAACCAGCAAATCTCTGTAAGCGGTCAGGAAATAGGCCATGACTTGGGAGCCTGAGGGCTGGAAAAGTTGGCTGGTGACAGGACAATTGCAGGTCTGAAACCCCAAAGTGGCAGCAGGGACCTGTGCAGGAGGAGGGAATGAATGAATCATACACTCTGCAGATGCTGAAATGTCTTTGAAGGCAAAACATGGACCAAACTGTCCAGCAGCAAAGAGGAGGAAGTTCTTGTGTGTGTAACAGCAGGTGCAAGAGCAACGCAAGACCAATAAATCGATATGTGAAACAATAAAAGCAAGACTGGTGCCAGAGTACCAACAAAATAATCCAGGTTAGTAAAATGAAATGTTGATGAAATGCCGCAGTCAGTTCAACATTTCACAAGCAAGTGGCTGGTAATGGAGCGCAGTTCCCAGCTGTGAATGTGTGAAAGTCTCCTCCCCGGGGCTGCTTCAGGAGCTTGTTAACGTGTTAAAAAGGTTTAAATAAGAGTGGAAGCTGATAATGTCTCATCGCTTTCACTCCTCTCCCGTTTGCGTCACATCTCGGCGTTTGAAAGACGGAAAGGAGCGCGAGGGATCTTTGCACAAACTTGACAAAGAATCCCCAGTTTTGCACATTCAAAGCACGACTTACATTTTAAAAAGGTGAGCGCGGGGATGTCTTGTCGCGGCGATACTGTATCTGACAGTAGTGAAGCCTTTCGTAGAAAGCGGAGTCATAATCTCAGATTAAAACTGTGCTTTGGCCCTTAATCCTTTCCAGAGCGCGCGCACACACACACGTTGATGAAGCCCGGCAGCACAAATTGCACTTAGCCAGCTCCGAAGCACGCTTTAATTGAAAGCATTCCACATATTTAAACAAGGTGGCTGTCGCACTGCAGAAACAAAACAGTACGCGCAGGCGACGGAAGCTATCTGGGATCAAGATGAGAGTACAGGATCCCACACTGCGAAACAACACAACTGTCTGCTGTTGAACTGGTACGTGACATAAGCACAGCTGGGCTGCATTTGTCTCTCTAATTTCAGTACTTAAGCTGCCTGCTTGACAAATATCACACATGAATGTCCAAAGACGGCCATGACACGCTCTTCTTGGCCCTTTATTACCCCGTGCTGTCCATTTCGACCCTCCCTTGACCTCTCCAAACACCCTCTCGCCCGAGGTCACCCCCGCTGTACTGCTAGCATGTTCGCTGACAGGCAGATGCACCATTTAAGTGTGTAACCTCACAAGATTGAGCCCCCCATCATCACCTGACTCCGCAGATTAGACGATAGTGAAATTGAGTGCCAGGGTTAAATCAAGTTGTAGGCTGGTTTGGCTTGTTTGTAACTGGGCAATGTCCGCCCGAGGCCACGGAGATGGAGCTCGTGAGTAACACCGGCTGTATCTTTAAATAAATCAGAAAAGCGCTGAGAGCAGAATTGGATTTAATACACGGCAGGTAGGGAACAGAGCAGGAACACAAGCTGAAACATCAGCCGGGCGTCTACTCTGAAATGACAAATTACAAATGGTGTGTCATATTCAACTGGATGCCAATTAACAGACTTCAAAGTGTGGAAATTATAATGCACGCAGAGTAATACGAGCAGTGAAAAGCAGTTATTAGTGCTTCGTAATTAAAAGCTGGAACAACATATTATTTGAACTTCTAAATTTAATTTTTTTTTAAATGTTATAAAATAATTACATATTTGTTTTCTCGTCTCGTAATAAAAAGTAAAAAGTAAAAGTAACAAAGTCTGTTTAAGTTTATCTGTATTAAAACTATGTAATTCAAAAGGATGGAAATTTTCTGGCCCAAATTTTGAGTGTAATCTCTCATTTTCTTTTAATATTTCTCCTCAGGTAAAGTTGTGGACACCAGGTCTAAGATTCCCTACCCTCCGCCCTTGGCGACAAACCCTCAGCACTGTGAATCAGTGCAGAGCTCGACTAACAGGCACCATTTTCCAAATCCAACAGCAAGCTGCCATGACATTATTCTCACCAAGTTTCTCTTAAAAGCTTAAAAAACAAAAATCGATAAGTCTCAAGTTGTGCTCTGTAGTCAACAGCTCTCGGTCTTCTGTTTCTCTCAAGCGTCGTCGATACTTACATTTTTGGTCTCCTCTAAAAACAGCAGGATCTGTTCACTGAGTTGTTATACTAGCTACTAAACCATTTCCTGTTGAGCGCCCACTCGATATCAGCCTGTCCCATTTAGCTTACACTGAGCGTCAGCGTCGGAAGGTTAAAGGTTTATTTGGGCAACAAAAATTTAATCATTCCTCTGCAGGATGAATTTAGTCAATAAAAGTATACATCTGTTTGTCTAAAGTGCTTCCCTCTTTACTTTCAAAGTTTTACTGATTATTTGGAGACTTTGTGATTCCTGGCTTTGATCCAAATCAAACTCAGGCTGAACATTTTGTCTTATTATAGCTTCTTATAAGTAAATTTCAACTCCACAGACCTTTTCGTTTCAGTTCATTCATATCTGTTGGCATGAATTTATTTGTTGTAGACCTGCTTAAAAGTTCATTTATCTTGTATTTTGCATATTTTATGACACCTGGCGAGGTCTTTCTTGTTAAACAGCAACTTCTGAAAAGTTACTCATTACTGATACGCGATTCTGGAGGCAGGTACGGCAGATCGGGCACTTCTGCAGAGATTTAGTAGAAGCTGGGCCATATACTGGAGGCTTGTGGCATTTACTGTGCTGTGGTATTTCACATATGCTGCCGCAGCAGGCAGAGCAGACATAATTTAAATGAAAGGAGTCCAGACCTGGTAGCCTGTTGATACCTCAAGATGAGAATCCACAGGCATAATCACAGATTATCAGCAGCCCTGGGCTGTCTGCTTTTCAGTCCATCTGGACCTCCGTCACACATAAATCCTTAAAGGCATGGAAACACTGGAGATCGCGAAGTCCAAACTATACAAATAATCATTGAACGGCACTGATTCAATGTTAAAACATTCAAACTTACTTTTCACTACCTTCCTCTAGAACCACGGTGACTCAGACTCCTTTCATTTCGTGAAGACGGGCAGCACTTATCAACAACTTGTGCTTTAATTAATTATAATTCAGAACGTTTTGATAGCTGGAACATTTCGCTGTTACTGCTGCTACTTACACTCAGGAAACAGGTCTGTTAATTAAATTGCTTTTGTCATTGTAAAATCAATTATACAAGTCCAGAAATGAGGAAACACACAAGGTCAAGCTGATAGTAGAGGGACATTCAGGCTCTAATGATTTGTCTGTCTCCGCCTGCTAAAAATCAAAACACACAAGCTGTTTCTTACATAGGTGGAGAAAGTAGGTCCAAGACTCTCGCCAAACACAGTGATCTGTGATTACGGCAGAGTGCCCAGCGCGCAAATCACAAATCTGGCAGTCATTAAAATGAAGCTCTTTTGCTCAAAAAATATCAGGGAGAGAAGAGGAACGGAGCCAGACGTAAAAACAGATAGCAAACAGCCAGCACCGAGACGCCCGGGCCAACTATTTTTCACCTCATTTTGAGGTTCAGTGATTGCGACGACAATCAGCGCTGTGAGGGATTTGACCTTGAGCATCCTCGACGATGATCACTCGATCAGACAGTGCTTTAAATTAATTTGGGGAACATTACTGTCAGTTCTGCACAGGCTGGAGGAACATATCTGCAGTGCGATACATTAAGAGGAGGCCGATGGTGCTAAAGTGTTTAATTTTCATTAACATTCTGTGCATTTTTCACGTGCACCGGAGCGTGTCAAATATTCCATATTAGCAGCAGAACTGGAGGACTGTCAGGAAGTTATGACAGGACAACATTTGAACTTCATCGCTGCTTCTGCTCTGTGAAAACAAAGAGGTCATCACAGGGGTATTCTACTTATCAAGTGTCATCCTGTCATCTTCGAACTATCTAACTAACCATTCATGTTCATGACAGGTGTCACAGCTGTGGCAGCGTCATCGGAGTCTTGTGCACACCCACCCGTCAAGCGTGACGGCGATCCATCTGCTTGCGTTAAACGTAATTAATCTCGCCAACATCGGCGGCAGGTGGAAGCAGCAACATCTGGCGCGACATTTTTTAAGAAACTGCACATTCTTCTGACACACTTCCAACGTGCTGCGACGGTGTGGTCCACGCATTCCCGGCCTTACTGCAAAAACGGCAATACCCGAGAATACTCGCCGACTCAACCAACTGAGCGCAGGTCATTATCCGAGGGGACGCGTTCTTAAGGTGGACTACAATGTGCAGCAGCAATGTGCTTTGAACAATTCAAATGCTTGCAACAACGGCGGTAAAGAATGTACTGTAAGGGGAGTAAACGCTACAGCAGTACGCGCCGTGAAGCAGGGTTTAATTGAAAGGATTCCTCAAATCCCATGATATCCGTTAGGCTGTAATATTTAGACACACAGCGGAACGCAACTGTGTGCAGAGTGTTAGGAAGACCTGGCAGGATAAACAGACTCAAACAGACGTTGGCTAGTCTCTAATTAGAGGGACACCACGAGGCAAGCAGACTCATGTTGTAGCTTCAAGATCAACATAAAGATTTGAGGTTTATTCTGCCGTTAGGACAACTCATGATGATACGGGGGAAGCGTTATTTTGATGCAGCCAGTTGTCTTAAAACCCGGACTCCCTTGAAAGCGAGACCAGTCTCAAAGGAACTAACCTGCATACAATGAAGTGATGTAGTACTACACACACTCGGTGGGAATAGAGTTGGCTGCAGCGGGCTTTTCAAGCTCGGTAATTGGATAGATCGCTCGGAGCCTGTAAAGCTTACTTCGCTGTGTTTGTGCTGTGGTTACTAAGCTAATTAGCAGTAAACAAGCAGCTAACCACCCGATTCTGATTCTCGTGTTGTTCTGTGTCTTACATAAACAAACTGATTTTCCAACAGTAATCATGCGTTGCTTACTGTCGAGGGGCAAGATTCCCCTCGCACCTCTTCACTGCAGCGATCCGGCGTACGGACAGTCACCGCGGAGCCTTCGGGGTCGGCTTTATTTGAAAGGGGCCCGCCGATGTTACGACCACACACCGAGCGTGATGTGAGAGCAGCCTTTCTTTGTCCTGTCCTCGCCGTGTTTTGAAAGGATTAACCCTGCCGGTGCTGCAGGTCCTGTGCAAAGAAGTGACGGTTCAATTAGGGTCACTCTAACCACCCTAATTAAAAAGAGCTGTGAACAAAGTGCCACTGGACTATAATTAACTGTAATTGCTTTCAGCAAAACACACTTTTGGATTATGGATTATTCAGGGTTTCCTACAAAACTTCAACTCGTTCACTGGCCTTACGCTGACACTTCAACTTCATTTATCTCTTACTCCTGAACTGACATTTCAACTGCTTTCACCACTCACGTCAGCCGGTGTCAGTCGGACTTGAACTGACACCTCGAATCCTTTCCGGACTTCACTTTTGAACAACCAAAAATAACTTGTTGGGCTCTTAATTCCCCAAACTACTGCCGTTCATACATAATTCACTCACTTCAACTGCTCAAAGTCAACTGCTTACAGTGCAGCCGACACGGCTCACACCAGCTTCTTTCCACTTCAACACTTCCGCGTCAGTTTATCACGCAGTCACTTCAGCTTATACTCAAACTTCATTCAGTGCTGCGGATTCAACTGAAACAAATTCAGATTCTTTCCTATTTCCTGTTTCAGAGTTTGAAATCTTTTACACAGAAAACTTCATTTGTTATGACTTCCTAATCTGAGATTACTACCTAAAGTTTCATCAATTATGGGGCGGCGCTTTCTCTCTCTCTCCATATTTCCTGTCACTCTTCAGCTGTCTCTGTCTAATAAAGCTTGGAAAGGCCAAAAAAATAATCTAAAAAAGTTATGCCTGTAAAATGAGACTGCAAATTTAGTTTTTAAAAGTGTACATAAGTTTGATTATAGTATTTTACCAGATCCCCGTCATGAAGCCTTAAAAGGAAAGCACAAGGCCCGTTCTGAATCACAGTCACTTCATCTGCCAAGAATAGGAAGCGTAGCGTAGCCTCAGGGGCGTGAGGTGCAGATATTTTGACAAACCTGCAGTTTCATAGGAGGACTGACACATATGTGAGTACAAGGGGAAATCTCTAATAAGGCAGCGAGAGCTGCCGCACATGCCTACGGGCAACGATGATTTGGGTCTTGACCCCGACATCTTGTAAAGCTCTACCTCAAATAGAAAATGCGTTCACAGAAAAACAGCTTAAAATAGCTCCAATTTCCCTCCACGGGAAATGTTTTATCAAGATGCACAACTGAGATCAGGACACGCAGATGGCTTAATGAACGCTCTCTTATCTTTGACCATGAAAGCCCGGATAGAGAACATTTAGATATATTAAATTAACTGAATGAGGTACTGAGAAACCATGAAATCAAGTGATACAACCTTGAAAGCTGCTGGATCCGTAGCTGTCCTCCTCTCAGTCACAGTTGAGCCCGGTTCCAGAAATACCCAATCCAAGGTAAGGCCTGCCCACTCTCCTTGACAAAAAAAAAAAAAAAAAAGGATTTTATTCGCCGCTTGTTTTTTTTTTTTTCTCCCCCATCAAAAATAAACATTTGTATTTCCATCTGCAGAAATGTCAGGGGGATTTATGTGGTCCCCGTTTTGTGTCGGTGGCCTATTTAATGCTACAGTGCACTCCCCTCACAACCTGAAATGAAAGCGCGCTCTTTATGTAGCCAGCAATGTTCACTGCCAATCACGCTGACGAGGAGACCAGGTTCACAGCACATATATGCATGGAGCATCTTTGGAAAGGCATTTCCAGATACTGACATGAAGTGATGTTAATATTGTTTTTTATTTAAAAACGGGGCTCACCTGTGGTTGTAAGCAACTATAACTCAATAGCTGTAATAATATTAGCATTCCTCGGAGTACTTCAAGTATTTGGTGATACTTAAATATAAAAAGCAAAGACCTCCAGCTCAGATATTTACAGTATTCAGACCTACAGCTCATCCTGCGCTACCTTTGATTGGGCTAATTGTGGCTCAAGCTTAAATCTTCTCTGATGATGAGTATGATGAGACTGAGTGGAGAATCTACTCCATCACATCTCGGCGTCTCCGCCTTAAGGACACAAAGGAAAGGAAAGATTTCCTGGATGAGATGAGGATTTGTTTATGTGGTAAATCCATCGCGGATAGCAAAGCACAGCGACTGGTCTGAGCTCAGTCCAAACAGCTGAAGACCAGAGCTTTCATTTACTCCGGCAACTCAGACTCCATCAGAACTCTTCAAGCATCCCTACTCCATTTCCCACTCTGCCAAGCTACGGGCTAACAGTAAGGAATAACCATTTCAGAAAGCCAACGGACTGATAGCGTCACAACCTTTGCGTCCACACCACTCAGATGACTCAGAGCAGTCAGTCTCCATCGCTTCAGGCTCTGTTGAGGCTTGCACAACACTGATGTTTCATATCCAACATATAAACACTGCAAACACGACCGATGAATGTCATTAAGTGCACTTAAAGCGGAGCACATTCACCAATCAGCGCTGAGCTACTGGAGAACGACAGAGGAACTCATTACAGATGCTTTTTAAGAGTAAAGTGTGAAAATAAATATAAATGACATTTAAAGTAATTAAGCCAGCCGACAAGACAACAGGATGTCGTCCTCAGTTTTACATTCAAACACACGCTCAACTTGAGCTGAAGTGCGTCAGGCGCTGAAATCACATCACCTCGAACGGTGACTCATAATTTTCGCAAGTTTATGAAAAAAGCTGGAGTCTATATTCGTATAATTTGAAAAAAAGAAAAGAAAAGACTGTAGCTCTAACAATGATGAGTCAGACAGACTCAAAGTTATAACACTCACATGGCGGCTCTTTATTCTCCCAATATCACATCACCTCTTCAGCTTTGGAGTGGACTGTAGAACATGTATATAATATCAAAACTAGTCAATTTATAGTGTTTTGGAAGGAAGGGTTAAACGTTACTACACTCAATGAGCTCAAGTTTAGAGCATCAATAGATGGTTCTCACTGGTTTGAGCCAATAACCTCTGGAAATTAGAGAATTTAAAAAAAGATCAAATATAATAAATTCTATATATTTTACTCTATGGTACAAACATACAGTTACTATCAATAATATACACACTACACGATGCTGAATCTTTTTACCTGTGCCCTACAAAAGGAGAAAGCAGCACAAAAGTGGTCGAAAGTTTTCAGGCTGCCTGAAAAACTGCATCAGATACACTGAAATACTCTGAAATACACTGAAATGCTCAGCTTTCCCTCCATTTTTTCACAAAACTCGAACTCCGTCTTAATTACATAACTTAATTAACTGAATTACGACGATAACGTCATCATAATACACTAGCTTTAGCTGGTTCAGACTAACTGGCTCAAACCAGGTCGCTTACCTTTAATTAATTAACCGTCTCCGCGCGCGCTTCTTTCGTCTTCCTGTGGTTGGAAGTTGGAGAAAATCTTTTTCGACTGACATGTCACCCACCTGTGCGTCTTCATTACCTGAGAGTTTAACGTGACTGCCCCCTAGTGGCGTGGCGTACTAACACAGCTGTGTTCAGCTTCTGTCTCATTTAGTTACGTCGTTTGACTGCTACACGCTCACCTGTAACAGCGTCCACACCACGTTCAAAAACTCAGGTTTTGCCGCAGCTGCCGCGAGTTCGAGTCCCGCTTCCGGCCCTTTATACGTTTCTGTCTGTGTTAACACTAAAGCCAAATAAAATATTCTAGAAGATGTATTCCACTGGATAGTGCTTTTGTTTTAGCTGGCCAGTAAATCCTCCATATACCTTTCAGGAAAATTATATACAACATTATTTTATATGGTACCAAAAAGGTTGTAAGTCAGTTTTTACCAAATATGTGTTCATATTCATTATTGGAACATAATCAATCTGCATGTCGTATCCCCTGAATATCTCCCACCCTCCTTCAGCTGTCACTATACAATACATTTTCAAAAGCAGTCCATGTGTCGTGCAGCGCTGTCGGTTCATAAACAAACATGTTATTGACTGTATTGCAGCTTAAGCCCGTCTTCTCAAAACCATACACACTTTCATAATCTCCCTTCGAGGAGTAATATACTATGACATTTAACTTTAATTGAATCTAATATGAAATATACAACTGCGTGTATGTCGAATGATAATAAGCTTGTGTACTTGGAGCCTTTTGTAAACCTGTAGATCTATTGAAGAGATATTCAATATTTGAACTATGCAGACAACGTTGGATCATCTTATTACATTTATGATTCTAATACACAGTACAGTACATATATGTTTTTCTGCTATCATTTCACTTTTAGACTGTACTGCACTGCTGGCATAAGTTTATGTATACTGCTACTACTCATGTTGGCTTCTCTTGTGTTTTTATTCTTATTCATTTCATATTGGGTTCTCATTGTCTGTCCTTGAACACCATTTGCTCCTTAGCTCTGTCTTCTTCTTGGTATTAGTGTATTATATTTTATGATAAAAGAAAATGCAAAACACACACGCTCACAAAATGATCAAATGTTCTGTTCTTTATTCACAGCATATCAACAATCGCGCAATTCCTCAGGAGCCTTGAAGGAACCTTTTTAAGGAGTGAATTTCATGTTTGAGATTTCCACTCAACGCCTATGGAGCTCTGATTTTTCAGGCGGCGTAACGAGCAGCACCAACTGCACAACCGAAAGGTTCAGTACACCTGTTGTTGCCTCTCTGATCTGCTTCCATTATGAGCCCGCCTGAAAGGACATCTCACAGACGTGCCCGCGTCGCGCCGGCTCAGTTGTTCCTCACACTTAAATGCACACAATTTTGACAGAAATGGGCCACCGCGAAATGTAGATTGGCCTTTCAGCGGTTCTGCGCTGCAAACGGTTGACCATACCGACATCGCCACAGCCATTACACCTCTCTGTCATCAAAGACGAGACAAAGAGCTGACCCTCAGCTGAAGCCATTATTCTCAGCCAAGTTGTTTATGGTGGGTAAACAGCTGACATGACATTACACCTGAGGAGATGTCATGTTCACACTGTCATACACAACCTTACAACTCAATACACCGCCTCCCTCCTTTTCTCTCGTTGGGTGAAGATACAAACATGAATCAAGCTCGATGAATGAATGCATTTCTTTTTAAAGGCTAAACAAATCTTGCACGCCTCAGGTCCTGAAGCCATTCAAAGCTCTACTTGAAGCCAGTCCAAATACAGACTACGCCAAAGACTTTGTTCAAAGTCGGACCAAATTTATTTCAGCTTTTGAGAGAAGTTGCCGGGGTTGCCAGTCAAAGAATTTCAGGGAGAACGTGGTGTCTCTGAGGAGCCATTACTCTGAGGCCAAAATGCCAAACAATTCCTCACCGAGAAAGTTTGAGAGAGCCATTCGCGGAGAGGTGAGAAGTGAAAAGCCACTGCGAGGACGAGAGGATGGAGTGTGCTGGAAGGGCAGAATAAAAGGATGCTGTTAAAAGTTGTAATCACGTCTGTGGCTTCAGGTTATCCACGGTTTGTCCCGGGAGTTGCAAATGGTGGCCGATGGAGTTCAGAGGCAGACTGTGCCTCACAAACGACCTCTTGTTTTTCTCCCTCCTATTTTTTTTTAAGATACAACATGCCAAGCAGAGGAGGCTATTTTCTTGCCACGGGGTGACCCACAGATTGGGCAAGCTGAAGGAAAAGTGTTCCTGTTTTCACTGTCGTATCTTCAGTGAGGATGGAGGAAATGCTGCTGCACATTCATTTGACGACAGGAATCATGGTGGATGTGTTTTTCTGGGAATGGAAGATGCTGGGGGAAAAGGACTGTAACAGGAGTGTGCTCCTGTACTGTATCTCCTCATTGTCACACACAGTCTCCGTCCTCTTCGCATTCCTGTTACTATTATTACGCCGTCTATTACTTATTAAATGTATATCACTGCCGTGGCTTTAATTAAACATGTGGCTGCTTCCCTCCAAGCATATATTCCGGCTCTCAACCTGTGCAAATATATAATTACATAAAGGTTAATAATACAAAATTGGTCTTTTTAAGTGCACTGTCCTTCAAAACCCCTCTTCTGTCAGCTCACTGTATTCTGATGATTAAGTGCGATGGCTATATCTGGGTCCAACCCCGAGTCGACTGCTTTTAGAGAAGGGTATGTGCAAGGAAGTCTAAATGAGCACTGTCCTTTCACTGTATTTTTCTGAAGCCCCCTGCTATTAAGTACACACACACACACACACACACACACACACACACTCACTCAGTGAAAGACAAATGTGTAAGTCTAATTGTAAAACTCAGAGTCAGAGCTCCCTCTAGAGGTGAGAGCAGAGGAACATTATACTGGACTCCATCCCAGTTGAGTTCACGGCACATCAGCTCTTTTGAAAATTAAATTCTGACCTAAGCAGCTTTCATTTTTTACAACCCCATAAATGTGGAATTGTAAACGTTTCAACTAAATGTGCGACTAATACCAAGTCCCTGGATGGCTGCAAATCAGCCAGCAGTTACACAGATTGCAAGTTAAACACTGAACAATGCAAAGAGTTGACACAGATCAGACTGTCCGACGTTGGAAATCTCTTCTAAAATGATCAAAAAGTCGACCAAAGATCAGGTCTGACACCGCTGTTTGCAACAGAATAGTTTATTTGTAATAAATGTGTGCTACTGACTGACATCACAGTCCCATTTTGCCTCCAAGACATCATAAACTACAGCGTAAGAATGCAGAATTATCATTTTTACTGAATGCAGTCAGGAATGTCGTTTCTGTAGCCGTGCTTACGTGTGGATCTGTGTGTGTGGGTGGAGGGATAACGAATATCCAGCTTTGTAAGTGCACAGGAGGGGAGCTTACTGGTAATTTTGAGTGGGTGGGAGGGGAGGGAGGCTTACCGGTGAGCGAGCGAGAAAGTAACCAGGTTTTTATTTCACAGAAGTGGAAGGGCAGACAATGTAGAGTAGGACGGGCATGCTGTTTATTTGCAGTGCTGCGATTGTGTTAGTGTGAAAAGTGCCTATTTGGAGGGGTTTGTGTGTGTGTGTGTGTGTTTGTGTGTAGCCTATTCATAGTCTTCTGCTGGTGAGTTGATCTCAGACCTGTAGCTCGCCTCCATCTGAAGCTCCTTCTGCTGCCTGTGAAAGAACAATGAAACGTTGCAGATGGAAGGAGTGAGAAATTTAAACTGCCTCTGATTAGAAAAGCAGAGCCCTGATTCAGCAAACACCATCAAAACCACATTCACGCTAAGCTGCACTCAGCAATAATGTTGATTTTTGGCATTTACTAGGGAATTAAAATCATTCTTTACATTTCAGTTTCACATTAAAAAGGTGTGAAAGCATAAAAATGTGATTAATTCTTGAGCAAGATGACATAAAAAGACATTGAAATGCAGAGTCACATTTCCAGAAATTCATCATTTCTTTGCAGTTTCACATAAAGTAATCCCTACGGCAACAGACGCCGTCAAAAAGGGTTAAAAGCATTAAAAGAATCTAAAAAACTCCCAGAAATACTAAAAACGTACAAAAAAAAACATTCCACCCATTTGAAATCACTAAGTAGCTGATGCAGTATACAGCAACATCCATTAGTATGATAATAGTATGATGCCCGTGATGAATTATATATATGTGATTAAAAACATGTGATAAGAATGCATATTAGCTTACATAAAAGGGGAATAAACTGAGGTCATATACAGTACATCCTCACTTATGAGTCTGTTATGCGAGGATGAAAGCTCGACCAACAACACACTCCTGATTCATGTTCAAAGATAACGACAGAAACACTTTTTTCTGTTTCATTGCCCTGAAAATGAAGCATAATTCAGTGTGTCCCTCCTCCAGGAAGACTTGGTTGGGAGGAAGTGCAGGTACATCAGTTTGCACATAACTTCATGTTTGGTTTATCTTAAAACTGAAAGTACTACATGTTTATAGCCCAGCCGAAGAAGCACTATCTATCATATGTGTGTGTATACTTGAACATTCGGCCCATTTATTGCATTGGAAGAGCTTCCTTTGTGTAAATAAGCATCCACTGTGCCTAAAAACTCCCTAGCATTTCTTCTTTCTTGTGTCATAATAACACACATCATGCCGGTGGCTTTACCTGGCTGTCGCCCCTCTGCTGAGGTTGCTATTGGAGACCAGAGCATCCCCTGACAAGAACTGTGCTCTTATCATCTCTGGTGTCAGCTGGACTCCGGAGCTTTCACACCTGCACACAAACACACAGCACACGGCAGAGCGTGAAAGCAACCCATCTTACATGAAAGCCGATAGAAAAAGCTTCCAACAAGATAATCAATAAATGTCAATGTTGAATGTGCCTACAGTTTTTCCATTAGCGGTGCCAGATCATCAGGAGGGCAGCCGAGAGGAGGAGGCGCTGTGAGTGGAAGTGTGTCTATGCTGTAGTCCACGGACCTATAAAGGACACACACACAGACAAAGACACTGCTTTTTCCCCCTGAGGAGACAGACCACACATTACAGAATCGAGATAATGGACAGATATCTACTCCATCTTACTTAGATGAAAAGACTGCTGCGGGTTGTTTGGTATCTCAGTTTGAATAGGAATGATAAAAGCACTCCCGAGTGAAGATTGATACCACTTAGGGGGAAGATAAAATTAAAACACTCACAGGACACATGTTTGTTTTTGGAGGGCCCCCTAATCGAGACTCTAATGGCAGGGGCATGGTAACATGGCCAGCTACGCATACAACAAGGACAAGCAGGGTTGCTATCAGTTGTAAAATTTCATTTATATCTTTTTATGGTAAACACGGGTGTTACCAATGATACTAATTAATGGAACAGAACCTTTAACATTTGAGAAAATGTCTGGTCATTCATACCTATTTCTGACTGTTAGCATGCTAGCTAACATTAGATTTATCAGTTAACTAGCCCTGTTAGTTACAAATATATATCCAATCGAGCTAGCCTAACCAACGCTATTTAGCTTAATCATTCATACGTTTTTTTAGTCTCAACCAAATCCCAAGAGGGAAATATTTGGCTTTTGAGCTGCTCATGTGAAGCAGCTAAACAGCTTCCTCCTGTTCCTGAAAACGACACCAGGTGCAACAGGAGCCTTTTTTTTTTTTTTTTTTTTTAAATCGCTCACACACACTTTCTCTCGCTGTCAAGCTCATTCTTATCTTTGACTATGACCACCTGACGTAAATCATATTGTTTACATTTGTTAGATAACCAGAGTCATTGTGAATGTAACCGGTGAGGCGGTGATAGAAAAAATAATAAGAGTGAGCAGGGAGGCTTGGGGGGGGGGGGGGGTCATTTCTTGCATGACAAAATAAGAATATCTACAGTTCTCCTGCAAATCAGTGCTGACAGGCATAAAGAGAATACTTTGCCGAGCAAGGCATCTGATTATGTAACAGAGGGAAGGTAAGGAGAGACAGGAAGTAGACAGAAAGGTGAGGAGAGAGAGAGAAATATTCAAAACCACGCATTCACAAGTACATCATGTGAACAGTGTTTGCCCAGATTACTGAGGCGTCTTGTCAAATAAGGACCTGAAACGGTTTCAGATCTCTCGGGGGAAACGTTGCTTCATTAGCTCTTACTTTCACTTTCTATCAGGCAAGACAAATTACAGCGTACAGCCGCTTATTCTCTTAAAAGGGTCAGAAAGAGTGTTGTGCACACCTGAGGAGGATCTGTTGTGACAGGGTGTATAGAGAAGCATACAGTGCTCCGCATGGGGCAGTCCCATGCTGTGTTCTCTAATACACTACATCAAAATATCATAATTTATTCACTGTCCATTTAGACTGAATAAATCATTAGTTCACAGTGTAAGTGACGACTCTTTGCCTCTATGTGACCTAGATTCTGCACACTCAAGCTGTTTCACTTGAGATGTACAGTAATACTAAAGGAAAGGCTGATTTCAGGAGAATAAGTGCCCATCTATGCACAAGCAAACTACAGCAGGAGTATCAAAGCATATTACATCAGTCCAAACCTACTTAACTGTGGTCATTTGCACTGCAATCAAGTCTAGATGTGTATTTTTGTCCATGTTTTGATGAAATCAGACCTGAGGGAGGAAACTAATCTCACCACTCAGGACTGATTTTAGGAATGCAACATTAGAGACTTGACAAAAGCAGAAGTGATGAACACACACCAAGTGAGCAGCTCTTAAATTGATCAAATCCTAACAGGAAATAAATGAAAGCAGTTTATTTCACAAAAAACTAAATGAAATCAGAACAAATACTCAAAGAAATACTGGACCAAAAAGTGGATCATTTGACATCCTGCAACCTGGCAGGTACTGGAAGATGTGCGGACATGCACGCACATTTATTTTAGAGAGCCATGTCATGTTCCTGCGATTTGAGATGATCTAAGGAATCTGGATCCATTAAATATTCACACTGCGTTCGGGCAATCTGGCAGCAGCAGAGTATAAATATCTCCTCCAAGTGACCAGCTGTTAAACTAGTAACAAGAAGAACCTGTCAGGAAGTGATTATCATTTGTTTATATGACTCACACTCTTCACTTGTCATTCTATAGATATTTACTGACGATGTAGTGTATGAAAATGCAGCTCCTGGCTGTGCTAGGAGCTGAGACGTTATAATGAAGTGGTTAGGCATCTTGCCATCGAAGGGTTGAGTTCAAATTCTTCCACAGGCTGCAAAGATATGGACAGCGGAAGTGTAAACACGTACTATTTTTTCTCTTGCACTGGTCCTGTTGGAACATGGGAACTTGGGAACCTCTGTCTAAACTCTGAAGGCACTCCTTGTTTAGTGGATTAGAGAGGGAATGCTGGAGGGATCGGCACAATTTGATACTCAGTGATTCAGTTCAATTCTGACTTACCTGCGCATGGGGCAGTCAGTGGTGAGAGCAGGTTGGCTGGCCAAACACTTGGAGGTAATCAAATTCTTCCATGTCATGACCCCTGAGATCACCTCCTGTGGTTGGCGAGGTAGATAGAAGCCACATTTACATCAGTCCAATCAGATATAAAACAGAAGGGGAGGTGCTCATATTTCAAAAAAGCCTCAAACAAATTACCGTGCGGCCGAGGCACTGAGTGTGTGTCGTCGTGGCACACATGCTGCTGTTGGGGATTGTATACCTGCATAAGAGTATATATGAGTATCAGATATCAGCTGGGCAGTTTATTAACACAAATATTTATTTACTAATGTGCTGTTACCTGGGCAGAGGGCAGAGGTGGAGCTCCAGGTCAGTCTCCAGGTATTTAGGGGTCGGTTTGTAAGCATGCAGGTCAGGAGCTGGGTTCTAAATCACACGTAGAAAAGTACTTTACATATACAGTCATACTGATATGTGTCTGTATTATGTGCAGACAAGCAGCCTTACAAAGATTCTGAGTGGGTTTGCTGGAAAAGGTTTGAGGAGAGCTTCAGGCGCTCTGAAGGTGAGTCTGGCTGCCTCCTCTTCATTTCTGTGCTGCTGTTCCTCCAACGCTTTGGGCTCCACTCGTGTGGGAGAGTGGGCTCCGACCTCGCTGGGCAGCGGCTCGTCCTGAAGATTGACAACAGCACAGTGAGAAATATTTAAATCGTACATTATAAATGAATAAATAAATGTTTCTCCAACATTGTCTTCATTTGTATTTCTTCAGTCCAGTGGCTGCACAGTTACCGGAGCTCCAGTGCGAAGTGGTCTGGCCAAAGTAGGTGAGATATAAGAGTTAGCTGCCTCCCAGGCTGACACAGGCAGGTAACCCATCAGCTTATTGTGCTGAGGAACCTAAAGTGACATAAAATAACAAATAATGTTTCAACAGCAACACTGAAACAACTTATACAAATTGTAATATCTCTCATAGATGGGAAAGAGACAGGACAATTAATACATTGAGGACTGATCAGATCCCAACAGGCTGAGGGAAACTCTTTACGAGATACTTCACAGGTTACATACCCCTAGGCCTTTCCTCTAGGGACTTACATCTCCCTGCATCCCATTTTGACTTCTCAGAGAACTCAGAAGTGTATTTTACAAAACTGGATCAAAACTTCTCCACCGAGTGTTCCCCTTTGGTATATTTTTTTATATCCTCCCACATGAAAGGTTATGAGCTGCAGTGAGGGGTAGATAGGAGTTATTTTTGAAGGTTTGGACACCCTTACTGGGCTCCATACCTGCAGACCTGAGAAATGTGTTACGAATGTGGAGGCAGTTTTCTGAGTGCAATAAGACCTCCCTGTGCATGACAGGCTGCTGGTGACTGGTTACCCGGGACTCGCTGCAGACTGAATACAATCTAGATGCATTTTTAGCTATTTTGGGTCTGTGCTCTGGATTATTGTTTGTTTCTTCTTAGTATTATTATTATTATTAGGATCATTGTTTTTATATCTAATATAATATAACATATTTTACTTTCCTATTTTGAACCTTCTGAAATGTTCAGAGGAAACGTCTCTTCAGTTGGAACTACTAAAAACTTAAAGACATCTGAAATGTCACAGTGGGCCAACTTCATGTGTCTTTGTGCGGGGTGAATACCTACTTGAAGCTTGAAGGAAGGAATACGTGTTGTCACAGTCACGGTCACCGCATCACAGGAAGCCTAGAAAAATATCAATCAGACAGGTGGCATTATTTGTTCAATTGTACAGCCTGGCCTCCTCTCTGCAGGGCATCAGGAAAATGAAAGATTTAATCAAGGTGCAGGAAACAGAGCTTCCTATTTGATTCCACGGTTAGATCACAGACATCTTTCAAGGGAAATAATGAATGAAAATTGTTCCATGGGCAGGACAATAGCCGGCACTCGCTTTTCAACGGCTTCTCATCTTCCATATGTCAGCCTCCATTTAGGTAGTTTTCATTTCAATAGGGTTAAACAAGACAAACTGATTTGAAAAGACGTGGTTCAAATTGTTGACAAGCTGCTGATTGCGTCAAACAGAACTTGTAACGTTCAGTAAGGCTGTAATCTTTATACTTTGTTGTTCTCATGTAATGCACTCACCGGTGGGGCATCTTGATCGCAGGACACGGGGAAAGCAAAAGGAAAGACTCTGTCTGGGGAGATCTTCAGATCACAACTCGTCTCCTCTTTCACTGAAAAAAGTAAGAAAATAAATGCATGAAAAAGTTCCTTTCTGCACATCATTTATTATCAGTTAGGGTCAGTGAGAAACATATGACTAAATGCACACAGCACCATAAATAACCCCGTGCCTGAGGTGTGCATGTATGTTCTAAGAAGCTCATAATAACCTGAGGGGATTTCATTTAAATTTCCCCCTCGAGGAATGAATTCAATTAAGCACGCTTTACTGACATGGCATAATGAGATTACTTCTGACTGAGGAGATCATAGGAACCATCCGAACCTTTCTTTGCCGAGGGCGAGTTCTTCATACTGTCTGCCAGGTTCTTCAAACAGGTCAGTCTCCGGTTCATGCGACATCGGATCACTACCTGAAGGGGAGAGTACAGAGTGGAACCAGCTCTTTGAATCCCAGGAGAGGTGTCGGAGAGAGATTTCATATTCATTCCAAGAACTGTTCATCACAGCCGCCATGTACTATTCAGAGATACCTGTAATTAAAAATTTTGCCTAATCATCAAAACTGAGACAAACTAATACGCAGTGGATCTTGTCTCTCTATGTAACAGCAGCCATATCTGTGCTTCCGTCTACTTTTCAGGCGTTTTTCATGCAACATTTGGATTTGGTCGCGCTAACCTCCTTTCCATACAGGAGGATTGATACAGATTTATAGGAAGTGGCTCTGGGTATCTGGATGTCTACAGATAATCAGTCTGCAGATTATCAAAGAAAAAAATGCTCTACTTGCTTGATTGACTTGTTTTCTTGTAATTACTTTCTCAAAACAGCCACTATAATTAAATTTCCTGCCTAAATGCTCTTCCTGACGACTTCTTGTTATGCCAAAACAAGTTTCCTTTTTCAATCTGTAGAAGAGATTGATCCTGCTAGAGCTGCAACAGTTAGTTCAGACTTCATACTTTTCATAAAAACAAACACATGGTGCATCACCCCACTAGAAACAAAACATGAGGAAGCACCATCTTGCAGTGAGGAAACACTGAAGAAAATATATTCAAATGATTTAGAAACACTAAAAATGAATTAAATAATTAAATGAAACCCATTAAAATGTATAAATAGAGAGACAAAATAGAATAAAAGCAGTAAGCAGTTCTACATAGTTGTCAGCTGTTAATTTAATTGCCAATCATGCTAATTTTTTTTAAAACAAAGAATGTCCAAATTATGATTTCAGCATCTTAAATGAATAAATAAATAGCTGCTGCCCAGAAAAGTGAAGTTTGCATGTGTGCCTTTAAGTGGTCATGTCAGATTACTCAGCTTTTACTGGAAAGCGCTGTACCCAGGAAAACAGACCACACTGTAAAGAATATTATACATTTATTATGAGGATTTTCCACATGGCTGCACTGAAGGGACGAGGCCACAGGGACACTAGCCCTCTCCTGAGGGAAGAGGAAAGAGTGTGTGATGCATGTATGCATTTGTGCACCCAAGAAAATGCTCATGCATGTGTGCATGTGCACTCGTACCTCTGTGACTTTACAGTACTCGGATGTGTGTACCTTGCGTGCTGCCTGCTGGAACAGTGCGAGGGCTCTTTGTCTCAGCTCCCAATGAAAACTGGAGTGAAGCTGGAAGGATGGGGCTCCCTCGCAGGCCTAGATGAGGTTAGAGAGACATTTATAGCCGACTTTGATATGCTCATTTGGCATCGTTACAATGAGGGAATATGAAAAGGACTATAAAGTGAATTTTCACGAGGTCTCAGCTTGGAGGATTTAACTGTAAAAAGATAGGAGGACAGTTAAAGTGAATGTTAGAGTGCATTAAATTGAGGTTATTAGTAACAGACTGATTTAATCTAAGACCACTTAGAGGCATGTTTTTAGTGGAACCACTCATCTACAGTGAATAAAACAAAATGTACCAGGCAGATGTGTTATGACTTGGACATTTACCAAGACTAAATATGGATCCATTAAACATTAACTGGACATTGTGTGCACTGTAGTTTGCATCCAAGATAAATTACGAGGTGGTGAGATATTGAGCGTGACACATAATGAAAGAAGGGTTGATTTAGCAATCACACCACAGGGCGAATCTGTTCAACTTAAAATCCAATTAAGGCAACGATGAAGAACATTACTCCTCCTTTTGTCAAAAAGCAGCTACTAGTGTTTGAAACTACTGTAACTTGATCATGTGTAGCAAAGAAAGATCAGTTGGAGCGGCTTGTCCACTAATTGGTGGCAAGATACTGCTCACAAAGGCTGTGCTATCAGTGTGTGAATGTGACTTTATGATAAGCAGCTGGTACCTTGCATTGCAGTCTCTGCCAACAGTGTATGAATGGGTGAATGATATATGAACTGTAAAATCATCTTGAGCGGTTGGAATACTAGAAAAGCGTAGATTTACCATTTATAACCCGGGTGTTTTACTTTTATCTGAAAATCTCACGGTTCTGAGTCCAACTGGGACACGAGTAAACGCACCACAGTTGGGGATTTACCTGTCCTGCTTCACAAAGCACTCGTCTGGAGGAAAGTTTAGGTTGTCCAGCAGCAAAGTCTTGATGTTGCCTTACGTCTCCCCTTTTTACCTACAACAAAAATGAGTTAGCAATGCTAATTGATGTCTGTAAGAGAGACTGATTAACAGTCTACAGCCATGCTAGCAGCACAGTGAGGCTATACTAAATGCTAATATTAGCATGCTAACATGCTTGCAGTGACATGTCTTAACATGTTCACCATCTTAATTTTGTGTTAGCATACTAACACTTAATAGTTAGCATTTTTTTATTTGGTCATTGGTATTGGATGTATGGAGACATTTTACTCAAGACCAAAATGGTGGACGGACTAACCAGCATTGACATTGGTAGCATGGATAAAAATTCCTAAAAAAATCTGTCACAGTACTGTATGAAAAGAAGAAGTAACACCTTCTCATATAAAAAGGTACCCCTGCCATTACAGCCTTATTGCCATGTTGCTTCTTTTTCATCATACACACTGCTTTGAATTTACATTTCTTCCACATGCACAGCATTTTACGGTGTGTGCCATTGTTAGAATTGGCAAGGAAGCTGCTAAAAATGCTAGAGCAGAGAGGGAGATTGGTATATGGCATAAAAGCAAAAGCAGACGCTGTTCTTTCTATTTCTGCTAAACCCTTCAGAGTTCTGGCAAATGACAGATGGTGCAAGTCCAATGGAAAAAAAATATTCCAACATGTTTATCCTCTATAGTAAGGACGCCTTGAAATCCTTTGGCTGAGGAGACAACTTTCTCTTTGTCACAGGAAGAAATAAGCTGATGGGGCCTTAGTTTAGTGAAACAATAGCAAGCGTGACTACTAATCCTGTCGTGAAAGGTCTCATTTGTTTATAGGAATGATATTTCAAGGTAGCACTAAATTTGACAATGACATTATTGTTTTGACAAATGAAGTCCCAATTCTTTTCCCAGCTGCTGCATCATGTTTGACCAACAGTCTGGGTGATGAAACGACATCACAAAGCTGTAAACCATCACTGTGAAGATTCATCTGTTGAGTTACTGAAGCTCTGGCCTACAATAAAGATTTTGAAGAGGATCTATAGAATAAGATATCATAAAAACATAAAACAAACAAAGTGTGGACATATGAGGCTGTAAACCAAGAGTCTGTGAAGGAGTGTGTGTGTGTTATAAACAGTGCAGGTGGAGAGGAGATGGGGAGGAAGCGCTGTTAAGTGTCTCAAGTGTTCAAATAACTTTTCCTCACACACACACATCAAAGGTTGACGTTACTCTGGCTGAGTTTGCACATTTCCACGGTGAGTCTCAATAAAATCAATCACACAGGCAGCAAAAAAAGGATAAAAATCACAGAGTGGATTTAATAACGCTACAACTGAATCAGGTTATCACATTGGTATGCATACCTTGTCGAGTAGAAGGGATTAGCTACCAACACATTCAGTAAATGTCATGCTGAATGAATGAAAACAAACTCAAGGGCACACATGAAAACATCTGTTCTACTATAAGAAATAGGATAGTGCTCTTCAGGGTCAATGTCCTTGTTGCAGACCAGAAGTCAGTCACATGGGAACAGTTAATCATGGATGGCAGTGGCAAAATCATACTTTAAGATCAGGTTTTCTGTGTGAACTTCCTGTTTTGGCCCACTCACCGATGCAGTCAGCGGTTGGAGCTGCAGCACAGGCTGTGACACATAGCTCATGAAAGCAATTAGGGCACTTAAAAACCCTCAGCGCCCAATTGCCGCAATTTGCATCGATAATGACACTGAGTCATAGCTCAGGCAAATCCAAACACACGGACATGATATGCATATTTTTAGATTCAATTAGATTAACTGATGTCCGTCGCTAATTAACGGCCGTAAACCCACAACAGACAAGATGACCCAAATCAGACAAAAACGTTCTGCTTGTAACTCAAGAACCTGCCTGAAAATCGTCATGTTTTTAAGGTTTCTTCACAATCAAAATAATAGTGATAGCTGTCACACAGCAAACTTTTAATGCCGAAATGTAAACAAATATAGCTCAGGTTGTACTTCCAGAACATACAGCGTCATTATCCTCCAAAACCAAGTAAGATAAAGAATAATAACAGGACAGAGGATGCTGGGGCTTTGATCACTGCTCTGCATTAAACCGATCTGTAAAACAACTCTACAAGAATATCAATTCTTACCATGTATTCATATTGTGCAATCTCCCTCTCCTCTGCTACCTGCCTCCTGGTGCGCTCCGACACGGGGTCCTTACCCAGATGAACCTGCCTGTATGAAGTTTGTTTTGATCAAGTTGTTATGAAAAAACACACAATATAGTAAAAAGACAACATACGGGACAAGAAAAGAAAAGCAAGCTCAAAGACGATGTTTTATGAAGACATACATAATAAACACAGCCTCTCATGTATCTGTATGCTCCTACTGCACTGAGAAATAATTTGCTCCATTCTATTTTACTTTCCAGTGCATTGATTTATTTTCAGAGCAGAAAACTTCTTTCTACCAAGTTATACAAAATTATTACCTCAAAGAATATCTTCAACATTGGGGGAAAACCAACAAAATCACATCCTCGCCAATATTTAGCTTATTTAACTGTTGTTGTGACAGAGTATTACTTTGTACATCATCTTGTCTCTGTGCTCTTAATTTGATATTTAACATTAGTTTGTGCAAAGTCAATATTCACTGAGATTTAAATCAGTGACTTACCACCTGACATGGTTGCCTTGCTCCTCCTTCACATTTTGTTGAACCTTTTTCATGAAGAGGGCCTCCTTCATCTGCCTGTTTCGCAGACCAACCATACTGCCACATGACAATGCTAAAGTGAAGGGGATAACAGATATAAAGAGACAAGAGACAAGTCATGGCAACAAGTTGGAAAAGATAGTATGCATAGTTCATTTATAAAATACAGCAACGGGTTTGACGAGCTGACTGGGATCTACCTTCCCTCAGGTCTTTAGAGCTCAGTTTATTGGCGTCTTTGATCAGCAACTTGGTCACCCCTGCTGGGGTACAGACATCTACAGGAGGCTTCAGTCCAGGCTGAGCAGCAGCCTGATCTCTCAATGTCTGGAGGACAGGTGAAGAAATACAGAAACAGCAAGAAATGAAGCAGAACACATACACTGCAAGAACTTATCAGCATTACAAATGAAAGCTCTAGAAGTACAGCTATGCCAAGAATGGATGATTCAAACATGAGCTGTTAAAAGAAAATGAGGTTCTTTCTTTTTTTGCCTTCTTAATGAAAGAATTAATTAATTGAGGTAACAGACTAATAAGCACCTCTAACACTGTACTTATATGAAGACTTTTACATTTTTCATGAAGGAGCGAGAGAGCTTCTCCAAACTATTTTCAGCATCAGAATGAATTCATTAACCCCTTCATGAAGCTGACATACGAGTAAATATGAGAGTAATCTAAACCGCATGCACCACCTTGGATTTGTCAGCCTCCTTAGTTGACCTGTATTTGGCTTTGCTTCGCGGAGGCGTGTGGGTTGCAGGTGAAGGTTTTCTGTGTTCTGCAGGCGCTGCTTCTCCAAGAGCTGACTTTCCTCCAGGCTGACTATCATGCAGACAAATAAGTGCATAAATACATAAAAGCACCACGAGTAAAACTTGTTTTAAATGACTCAACTGTGCATTGGTAAGGAAAAGGGAAATTTTCCAGCTAATGTGACGTTGCAAAGTCATAGTAGAAACAGCACTGCTCACAATTAAATGACTCAACACCTTTCTGACACCGTGTCAACAAGACCTTCACATTGCGAGCGTCACCAAGATTTACAAGATGTACTTAAGGATTTATTAAAGGCCTGTCCTCCGAGATCGCATAAGATTGATGGAAAATGCAACACAGATATGAAGATATAAAAATGACCATCATCTGATAGCAACAGGTTGGTGTTGGTTGGTATTAGTTCAAGCTGGGAAAACGTTGGCTCACGCATATATTTCTTAATCTTTCACTTGCACATATTTCATCTTTTATTTGGTTCCACTGCGGGGAACAACAAACAGAGGGAGAATGTTTTATATGCTAAACATCCATCGAGAGGCATATCCATCTTGATATCACTGCACCAGCTACCAAGCTATTTTCATGAATTATTAACTTTTGGCCGAGATAACACCAAGACAGTGCGGTGGATGGAGCTACTGCTGTGTGATGGATGGCACCCTCTTTCTCATGGGAACAGAATTAAACATTAGGTTTCAGACTGGCTGAAAAAAAAAATCAAAACAAATGGGAACTTCTAATCAGCACACAAGGCCATTTTCTCCTAATCCAGTTCAGTGCGTGTTTTCGCCCTCAAATGCACGGCTAGGTTGGTTAGTCATGATTACGGGACAGCGAGAAGATGTGGTGTAACTTTGTACTGTGAAACAGGCACATGCGATTCTCCTTTAGCTGAACATTTCTTACAGTGCGAACACGTCAACTGTGTGTAAAAGCAACAGTGTGAGATAGCGCTATAAGATAAGATAGCATAGTAAGAGCAGACGACAGAGCAGGTGTATGACACACCACAGACCCCCTCAACACTTCTTTTCTGCTTGTTCCAGATCAGCTGACATGCTGTCAGTGGATATACTGGTATGTGCACCTCATGGCGACTTGAGGAAGAAGACCTAAAATATGTGATATTTCACAGGTGTGTAGTGTTGAATGGTAGATTTTTCAACTCAACAATCAGCTGCTCTAATTACCCGAGGGCAAGGTGAGGGGCGGAGCTCCCGGTGATGGTACAGACGTACGGTCTGGTGTTAAACTGCGAGATGATCAGCTGGATGGTGACCTGAGAAGTCTCATACTGGAAAGGAGTAAAGGTCACAGCAATCTTCACTTCACCATTGGCTGGTATCACACCTGGAAGACCAAGAAAGACAAACAAACAAACAGGGATGTCGGATGTTGGTGTGTTGTCTAGAGTAGTGATTTTCCCAACCTGGTGTTCTAGGGCACAAAAACTACTCAGCAAGACATGCAAAAGTGGCAATAGCGTTAACAAAAAAGTTTGGGAACAACCATGTGTATGTTATCCGTCAACTCTGGTAGTAAATCTGATTATTGACTTTACATACACACTAATATAATGCTGAATTACCGCCATTGACTGCTGCTTTGACTGGTGTCGCAGCATGGCCATGCTTTATTGTGTGTGTAGATAAAGAAATACGAAGCATAACAAGCTGTTTCAAAATCAGTAAACTCTTTTGCATCTCGTCTTCTCATTCCTGGTTTTGTACTCGGTTTAAAGTGCAGCTTTAACTCATTTCTCAAGTGCCGGTTCCGCCATGTGTTATGATGCTTCCCAGACCATGAATACTGCTTAGTGTCAGTGAGTGGAAACTAGAGGCGTGCTTCAAGTGCTGTTGTGACTTGTTTAATACACATCACATACCAGTCCGAGCATTTGAGGGAACACAGCTCTCCTGATGTGTTATGTTCTTAATGGAGTAGGCTAAATGAGAACTATCAATGGAAAAAACAATCATCCATTTTACCTGAAATGTAGCATGCAGAATGCCAAAATGTTAGCTTCAAAGAGCTAAAGATAGAACTGGCGTGCACTGCAATGAAAAGGCTGCATTCCTAATTTTTGATGTGAAATGACTATTTTTTACTCGTTACCTGTGAGAGGATGGATGGAAAAGGCCTCATGGGGCTGAATAACGTACACCTGGAACTCAAAGTCGATGGGGCAGCTGCATCTCAGAGGAATAGCATGGCAAACACTAGAGACAGGTGGATGAAAAAGATGAGATTATTTCCTTTATGCTTTGACACCGGCGGGTGAAAGGAAGCATGGCTGGTTGTACGGAAAAGAATACAAAGAGACAGCCGAGCCTTCAGGCAGACGGGAGGTCAAAGAACAGTCCATTGAAGATCCCACCACACACATACAGTATGGCACACACACACACCTTTGTCCAAGTGGTACGGCTGATAGGTCGATATGAGGAGGGATGTGCAGGTCATCGATGACAGGGTAAGCATGAACTGGAATTAACAGGTTCTCTTCCCCCTTAGAAAGTGTGGAGTTTGGTTGAATGAACAAGATAGAGAAAACAAGAGGAGATATGAAGAGGGCGAAAGAATAACTGAGACGTCTCTTATCTCTGAGCAAACATAGGAAGCTATCATCGAATTGTTCCTCTTGGTTGTCTGACTGTTTGCTGGACTGTTTTAGTGGGTTGTTGCGTCTTTCCAGTAATTATTAACATCAGTTAAAACGTCTACATCTTGCCTAAAGACAGTCCTAGTTCACAGGAGCGCAAACTGCTGGATACTAACCTGGCAGTGAACCCGAACGCAGTCATAGAAGTAACGCCACTCGTCGGGACAGAACCTGACCTTCAGTGTGTAGGCGAGGCCCGGGATGAGTCGATACTAGAGAGAAAACAGATGGGACAAGGTTGAATCATCAGAAAGACAGATTGCACTAATAGACACGCGGTGTCATCGCGTTAGATCCAGGTCAGCGATTTGTAATGAAGAAAAATAAATACCTTTTTTGTATAAGATGTTTGGAAGTGCTTGGTCTGGGTGGGGATGATATGAATATTCATGACTTCAGATGAGATGTTGATTAGTTTCTGAGGGAGAGGGAAGGAGGAGAGAAAAGGAGAATTCGTTTCCATCCAATCATGTGCACTTGAGAGAAGCATTTCCATATTTTCGATGCTTACATCCAGTCTACAGCTTCATCACGCAAATAGGATATAAAAATCAGTGCCCATTCAATTGAATCAAATTTAAAGCAAATGAGAGGAATATATGATGGGAGAGGAGTTTTACAATTAGTTTAATACTTGACTGCAATGTTTTTTAAACACAAAATGATTTTTCTGGAGTGCGCTGAGGGTCTGGCTATCTGAGACTGTGTATTCATTGACCAAACATTGACCGCGTAAGCTGCTATTTGTCATGAGTATTTTACAAAGAAGTTTGGAAAAACCTTACCATAAAGAGACATTAGGCTGTCTATACAACTAGAAGTGCATGACACTTAAATTTGTCTTCAACACTGGCTCTTAAACTGAGGTACTCGAGACACTGCAAGAGGGGGGTGTGAAACAGGATCGGGGGAAAACGGAGTTGATTTCAATCCACTAAAATTCAACTTAGCAGCTGCTTCCCCATAATTAATGAAGGGGGGCAAGGCAAGTCCGACCCAACAGCAAAAAAAACTATTGGATGCACTAAACTCAACTTCTCCCTGGCTATTGCCGTCACACACATTATGCACATAAATTCCCGCCACAGTCAGTGTGATAACCTGCTAATGACGATGATAAATCAGCCTGTACACGGACAACTATCTCTCTCCGTGTCAGCGAGATAAATGAGATTTGTCTTCAAAGGATAGGAGTGACCCACATCTCCCTGCAACAGAGCAGGAGGTGAATCAGCGTGCAGCCCGCCAAGAGTCTGCTCTTTATTGTGCTTGCATTTCACACCGGGCACCCGTGGCCAGAAAGCAATAACAGAAAACACCAGCTACTATAATAATGTTTTTTTTAAAAGAGGAATTAAATGAAATATTAAAGCTTCGGCGGTGTTTTCCTCACCAGGATCTTTATGTAATCCTTCTCCAGCTCAAATCCACTGAAGTGAAGCTCTGGGGGCTCTGCTTGGATCAGGCTGTTGCAGTTTAGTTTGGCATAGATTTCTATAAGAGGAAAATACTACTAATGAGGGGTATAAATATGCAAAATAAAATATTCACAAAAACTAAAACATTTAAATATGTGGCAATAGATAACGACCCACGCTGGCAGTATGAAAACAGTATTAATGTTTCCTGTCAGATGGTTTCAGAGGTCATGTGTAATATGTACTTGACTCCAGCAGATGATTGGGAATGCTGCTCCTGCTCCTGCTCTCCTCCACCAGCTGGTTCAGAGGCAGAGGAGTCCGCCTCCGGAGAGGCTCGGAGTGGATCTGCGACGCAGACAGGGCCACCTCCATCCTGGAGGGGGGGGGGGAGAAAAAAAGGTCAGCTCTGGCTCCTCATGAGAGAGATGACAGACGGCTGGAAGACAGTCAAGGAGAGAGCGGCGTGTTGGGAAATATGCTAGTAAACCCGTGAACTTCAGATTTTTGTGGTTTCGTCAATGAATTCACATGAGTAGCTAAATAAATGTATGTTTTTATGCATTTACTACATATTTTAAATATAGCCTGCCTTATTTTAACACCATATAAAGATAAAGGGATGAGCTGCATCTTCACTTCCGATAATACTAATTAACATAAACGTTGGCAAGGCGTTAGCAAGGTGTTAGCTACTAGCTTTATTTTACTAACGTTAACTTAAATAAAACTTAATGACAGGCTTTTCTTTTTATTAACTTCTCATGTAAAAACTTTAACAATGTAACTTGAGAACTTACTTAACTCATAGACAATGTCTCGCATGTATTTGCTCAGATAAAACAGCCATGGTATCTTCGTGTGTGAAGCATTTCTTGCCGTTGGCGAGGACCCCACTGTCAAACATTGTCGTTGCCATAGTGACAAGAGCGCTCCCGAGGGGGCGGGACCAACGTGTCTGTGGGCGAATACGATTGGTCGGCTGTTAAAGTCCGTCAAGTCACCTAAAGTAAGAGTGGCAGCTAAGCAGTTTATTTTCAAAATAAAAGCACACACCAAAAACGCGCTGTTGTGTACTGCTTTGTTTGAAGTCATATAGAAAGAAAACACATCCTATGAGTTGATACTAAATACAACATATATAATAAATAATTAAAATAAGTATGCTTTGCGTTTGAACCCTGCCGTGCTATATTTACGCATGCCCGTGACTTTATTTTGAAAGCCACCACAGGAAGTTTCAATTTTATTATAGCCACCTTGATAAGAGCTTATTAGAGTGTCCTGGAGAATACGGTGCATAATTATCGACACTGTTGCCTATGTTTGATTTTCAGACCTCTTATATCTGCTGCATGGCAGGATGCTTGCTTTTCATTCTAATCAGGTATGTGACATGAAGTCTGGACAGAGACACTCATCTTGATGGGGGGAAAAAACCGACTGACAAAATGCAAAAAGTTGGACTTATTGGAGTGCTACTCTTACCACAGGTGAGGAAATATTTAAATGCATGTTTAATTTGAATCTATGAAATATCTGCAGAGCAAGTCCATTTTTATACTTTGTCTTATTTACAGGCTAAGTCGTCATCAGATTGTCTTTCACATGTGAAAGAGGAGGAACAGTGCATGAAAGACCTGCTAGTGTTGAATTCACACGAAGCAACAGGTGAGTCAAGTTACTAAAATTGTTTAATTTTAGAGTTATTCTGCTATTTAATGCTTAGAAAAAATATGAATAAATCAAAAGTGCTGCTCGGTGAATATTTACATTAAATGTGTTGATCTCTGAAATATTTGAATTAAGCCTCTTTAACCTATAAGGGTGTGATGCAATGTTCCAGTGACACCAGGTGGCCACGTTATATACTGCACCCCTGAACTCAAACAACCTATATTTGACAAAATGCATTTTACACTGATGGGTAATATTCAAGATTAGCATGACAGTGTTAATCCTGAAATAAAAACATATTAGAGCCATCCTTTTTATTTGTCACTAACCTTGTATAATTTAATATTTTATCAAGACCCAGCAAATCAAAGTAAAACATGCCATTTCTGTTGCGTCCTCAGAAAACAACAGTGTACACTGTAAGGGAATGTGGGACTTCCTGAACTGCTGGCCACCCGCTTCTCTCGGGGAAACTGTCTCTCAGCCGTGTCCGAGCCATGAGATTTTCTATTCAGGAGGTGAGATACGACGCACACTCTCGGACGCATTTCCAAACAGACACCCATTATCCATAGCACATTACTCTGGTGAATTATTGACCAGAAAACTAATTTGTTTTCATAAGGAACTGAGACAGCTTCTCCCTCTCAGGGTCTCTATCCAAATATTCAGCCATAAAATACATGTGTACATAGAGACAGCGGGTGAACACGTTTGAGTACAACTCTGTTTATGCTGGGTTCATAAAGAGAGCAATAACAATGCTTTTCTATCTCTACTGTCCAGTAAATCAATGTTTGTGAACACGGGTCGACGTGTTTTACACACACCTGACCAGATGAGTCACTGGATATTGTTGCTATTTTGCAGGTGAGGTGCATCGCAACTGCACTGCCGACGGCTGGTCGGAGCTGCTCGTTCCACATGAAGATGCATGCAGCTACACTTTCAATGAGACGCTACACTTTTTGGGAGAGGTTGGTAAATAATATGCAGAGGGGATGAGTTTATCTAAAACCAACCAGTGTCGCACTCAACACAAAATACTGTTCTACTCCCGAGGTGGTTGAGAAGCTTAACAGCTGTCAATGGAAAGAATTATTTATGACTGTAACTATGCATGTTTGCAGGAATGGCAGTGGAAACAGCTAGTGTGCATAACAGCACCCAGCAACTAACATATAAAGACTACAAAGTTACATGGAACTACCTGCGGCCATAAAACTACAACTTCCTGTTTTTAAACAAACATGTTAATAAACTGGTTGGACACATTTTGACTTGTCACCGCAGGAAAAAAAACACAGGTGGACTTTGTTTCTATCAAGTGTCCCAGTGACAGTGAACCAGCGTGCACAATAGCAGGACCTCCCCAAAGTGGAATGCAGCCATCATTAATATCACTACAGCTGTGAGTTTTCCTGCTGCGGCATGTCAAACTGTCTGCTGTGGAACCGGTCCATTAGTCACCTTAAAAAGTGCTGGATTTTCCTTATGCCTTCAAGCAGAGTCAGGCTACTTTTGTATGTCAGCCTTCATGCTAAGGCAATCAACCATGAGGGCCCAGCCACAGACATGAAGTCTGTGAGCCAATGGGAAGAGAGAGGATCCCCATACAAGGGGTGCATCAGTTTCACTACTGCTCACTCCTTTCCCCATCTTTGGAGGAACATTTGAAATGCTGACTTTCTTTTGGTCTCAGCTGGCCGCCTAATTATCCAAAACACTTTTGGCGTATCACCTAAAACAAATTTGACTCCTGAACCCGGCGAGATCGATCTCCGTACCCTGTGGACTACACTCATCTCAGGCTGAATTAAGCGCCTTATTCTGAGCCAGATCCTTGTCTAAGATACAATATATAGCGAGAAAATACTGTCCGCACCTCGCCATTCAACTAAATTGTGCATACGTCGCAGGTCACCACGAGCAGCAAACTTCCCGCACAGTGGCTCTTTTAATGATGCTCAGTGTGAGACAGAATGTGAAATCATGCCGTCTGGTTGGTGATTAAGTGAAGCTCTCTTTCCCTTGTTCAGTCCTCAGATTCTCATTTGTATTTCTCCTACGTGAAGACCATGTACACAGCCGGATACACACTCTCACTCATTACTCTTACCATCGCCATCACCATTTTCTGTCTGTTCAGGTGAGAAATGCAGCCGCTTTCCCCTTTACTTCTTTTTTCTTAGAACAGATCAAATCACAGCTGAACTGACTGAAATATGCAATAACCTGTGAGTGTCAATATTTCTTCAGAAAGCTGCACTGTACCAGGAACTACATCCACATCCAGATGTTCATCTCCTTCATCTTGAGAGCCATCTTCATCTTCATCAGAGACTCTCTGCTGTTCACTAACGTAGAGCGCTACCACTGTGACTACTACCCGGTATGGATGGTCATACTCTTGCTCTGATCAGCTGTGGTCAGCGGCGTGAGTGCGATTAAACTCACCTTCTCTCTCGCGCGCAGGTGGCATGTAAGGTGGTGCTGATGCTTTCCAACTACTCCATCCTTGCAAACTACAGCTGGCTGCTGGTGGAGGGTCACTTCCTCTTCACCCTGGTGAGCCGCTCGTTCTTCTCCCTGAAGAAACACCTCGCCTGGTACATTGTCCTAAGCTGGGGTGAGGAGCCTGGTTGGCAAGAATCAAGTCCGGCTTTGGTTTCTGCCTAAATCTTAAATGCTAAATCTGCCTTTTTATTTCATCACACAGGGGTGCCATTGATTGTTATTGTCGCCTGGGGGTGTGCTAAGTATTTTTATGAAGATGAAGGGTAAGTGGGGTAAAAACTCTAAAACATTCTCACCTGTGAGATGACTGAAAATAATGATTTTCAAATGATTTCTTACATCATTGCCAAAGCTGTTGGGAAACCAGGACAAATGTCTGGATTTGGTGGATACTCCGAGTGCCAGTGCTTCTGACTATATTTGTAAGAACCTCTTTATTTATTTATTTAGCCACAACTTATGGTTCCTATACATTAGGTTTGTAATTAAACAGAACATTTGTGAGCTTTAGAGCTGCTCGTAGGGGATTTCTTTAGCTTTGGATAGAGTCGGGGAAGCAGTTTTCAGTCTTTACGCTAAGCCAAGCTACCTAGCTGCAGGTTCATATTAAGCTCTCATGATTCAATTTGCTCTTTGCATAAGCATCCCCCCCCCAAAAAAATTACATTAATCCATTCAATTCATTTCAGATAAATCTCATCTTTTTCTTGGGCATTTTGAGGATACTGGTGGGCAAACTCAGAATGTCGGACGCACAGAGGAATGAATTCAGCCAGTACACGTGAGTAGTGATCACAGTGAGATCGCTGTGATGTTAAGTTGAGCCCGGTGTTGGTTTCTATATGATAAAGCAGTGTGTTTGGGTATGGGCGATGGACTTTGCCTAGAATAAAGTCCATAGACATACAGTATGTGTAAAATAAGAGTGACTTTTTTATTATTATTAATGAAGAAAAACTGTTCTTTCACCAGGAGGCTGATCAAATCCACCTTTTTTCTGGTGGCTTTGTTTGGTCTGCACTGCATCCTGTTTGTGTTCTTCCCTGTTAAAGTCAGCATCTCAGTGTTTAAGATATGGAACGCTGCAGAGCTGGCTCTGTCATCCACACAGGTAATGATGCATGAGAGAGAGACAATGATTCAGAATAATGACAACAACAACACTCACCGGGCTTTGTGTCTTTACACTTCTAAAAAGGGGTTTGTGGTCGCTGTGCTGTACTGCTTCATGAACGCAGAGGTAAGAACCGGTTCGGGCCTTCTGATTTTGAAAGTGCGGAGCAGTTTGAGGATCTACGACGTGTTCATTTTCCCCCCAGGTGCAGCACGAGATTCAGCGGAGGTGGAGGAGATGGAGGCTGACTCAGCACCTCCCCAGTCGGCCCAGGCAGCACCACGGCTCCATCAGCCACAGCGGGTCTCCTCACACACAGGTCTCCCTGCTGCCTTGCTCCCCAGGCAGCCCAACAACCGGCGGACTCCCGGTGGATACCGTGGAGATGTGATTGGCTTGTTTTCTCGCTATATATAACAGATCCTCGCTTAGTGCTGACAGCCAATTAGTCCACAACTGCAGCTTGAGTGTTTAATACAGCGGTACTGTCAAATGCATATTTTTCTAATTCCCGAGTGTTTTTATTTGAGGACATAATGATGTAAAATGTGCTGTGGAGGCCCAGTTAGAAAGCTGCCAGAATTGTTTGTAGTTATACTAATGTCACAAAATTTTATGTTGCTTATGTTCAAATGTCAAAACAATTTTGAATCGATGTCCAGATATTTTGTTTCTGGTTGGAAGAAATCCAGCGAGATCCATCCACTTCCCAGAGTTATGGGGATATTTAAACAACTTCCCTTTAAACTTTATTATTCCAGCGTTAAGTTCGGGGGAATAATTAATGGTCAAAATTTAGACGGCAGAGGCCGAGATGTCCTAACTTTTGTCGATCTTTTCACTGCCCTTGATAAATGTCTTTAAACTCAATGACACAATTCACAATCACGTTTCATTCACGAGGTCCACCAGTCGCCGTCTAATGAAACTGTTTTAGTTGAAGCTATCTGAGAGAGAGAAAGGCAGCCCTGAGATCATTACAGAGACACTATTAAACTGTATTGCGTTAAAGTGACTGATTATTATTTATAACTTGTTGGATATTTTGTTATTTTCTTAGAGAAGAGAAACAAGTCATGTCTGAGGTTTTTATTTTTGATAGACAGTCTTTATACAGATGCTCTGTGTTCAAACCTTTTATATCAAAATGTACATTGTATTTGCACTTCATGTATAGTTGGACATTTATTTGCTTTCCTGCCACAAGGTAAATAAGAAAATATATCACTCATGTCTGGAGCCAGTAGGCTAAGCTATGCTAAGCTAGCGTGCTGGCTCCAGCAGACATAAAGATGCTTTTAGCAAGGAATGAGTGAAAGTGTATTTCCCAAAATGTCGATCTACACAAAGACTCTAGATTCCCAATTTTTCCTTCAGCTTTTCCACCAAATCAATGTAGGCCCTCATCGCCTCATCTTTGGATATACCTGTGGGTTTAGAATGAATGTCTTTTCAGAATTGGTTCCCTAAAACTACATTTTAAACATCTGCTGTACATCGTCTTTCATGAGACTGCACAAAGTTCTCACCTTTCTTTCCAGACCATGCATCCCATTTTGCTCGTCCTGCGAAGTCAAACATCCCAGGACGTTCTGTGGATTAGAAGCAATCATCAGTAACTGGGCTTTGCAGGAGTGAATGCATTTTAAGTAGTCAGCCACACAACGACTGCCTTATCAACACAGATGTTCAGCTCTAGGAAGTATCCCAATCCATTACCGAAGTACACCGAATGCTCGGGTGGAGGAACCTACACTGAAAATCTTAAGTATTAGAAAAATAGACCCTCACATGAGTGTGGGCATATGTCTTGTAAAATGTATTATATATATTGGAAGAGTATTTTGATTTATTCATACATAAGAAGCACTTTTTGGATTAAAAGACTTCTTCTCTGCACACAAAGCGGTGCTGATGAGACAACATGAACGGACGTGCCTCGCACCGGTCACACCAGAAAAGGTCTGAAACGTGCAGTTTTATCTTCAAAGATGTTTGTTATGCGCCTGGCACGCCCTACTCTGCCTCTGATTGGCCAGCAGGTCAGAGACAGAGCAGGGTGGGTCATGACTCTACCCTGCCGGGTGAGAAAAATGTTACCTGTAGCTGAATAAGGGCAGTCATGCGTTGCCTTGACATTGTCGCTGAGTGTGTAAAGCAGCATGAGACACAAAAAACAAGCTTTAAAACTCTTATTCTGAGTATGTGAGTAACGTTTTGTAGGGAGGAACGTCTTTTTGTCACGTGTACTCAGTCAAATCATGTTTTTTTCCGCTCCTGTTTAGCAGAAAATAAACTGCTCTGTGTAAACATATCAGTCTGGACATGTTTTACATTACACCAACCTGTTTAACTTCATTTTTTCCTCTCAACTCCACCCTACTGTGGGTCTTTGCAAACAATTACCAGTTACCTCTGAACACATTCAGAGTTCCCACATGGGTTTTACAGTTAAAAACCTTTTTTAAAAAAAGCAGTGACTCACCTATGTTAATGTCACCAACTGTAGCTTGCTTATATAAACCATATAGTTCACTCAGTTCTCCGTTGTTGGGTCTTTGTTTCAGCACCTTCACCTCCTCCACCGCTCTCTCGAAGGATTCCTGGTGGGATAACAGAACGGAGACGCTGATGCAGAACTCAAATTAAGAATCTGGAAGCCAGCTTCCACTGGAAGTGGCAAAACGCGGTTAGGTTTAGATTCTTCGAGGTTCTTCTGTTTGCGCGCACATGTAGCTAAGCACAGAGAGTCCTGTTCTGCAAGTCAACATAGCTCAGATCATTTGACGGTAACATAAGTCTTTTAAAAAAGAAAGGCTGGCATTAAAGAGGAGACGGTACTTACAACCATGACGGCAGCGAGACACAGACACACCTTACTGCTGCTGAACACTTCAGTCGTCGCTTGTCCAACTCGTCCTGCAGTAATCTGGTTTGTCAGTGTTTGAACTTGCTAAAGTGGGAGGTAGCTTCAGCACCGTCAGTGCCGACAGATTATGAAGAGAGATTCACACACTGACAAAAGACAAAAGGATAACAGAGGATTCGCAGAGGACAGGCTGCACTTCAGCAGCACACTTTAACTTTAAAGCCTCTCCTGACAGAGGAGGGCAGTCTGCGACCTGCTGAATCCTTTTCATGTAATCCACCTGTTGTCTTTGCGACGGAGCTTCAGTCAACCCACCTTACACTAAGTACACAGTCAAGTCAACAAATGTTTTAGCTTTCCACCACAAGATGGCAGCATCTACTTGTTTTATGATCCGGTGGTTTCATTGCCGTTGCACTCGTCCTCCTGTGATCATTTTATAATGATCTCATCTAAAAGGTTAGTTATAGAGGTTAGATCTCAGTATTACACATTAACATGATCCACAAACAAATCTATATCGTGATGAAAACATGACCACAATGGTGAAAAAGAAGAAAACAAAAGCTTTATTCTATGTTCTAGAAATTTCCATCTGAAATCAACACAATGTTTTTGTGATTGGAGTAAATTCAGATTAACAACATCTCTATCACACAACTGAGATTTGTCTTTGGCAAAAAACGCAAAACACGAACGCATACAGAAACTGTTGACCGTGATAAAACCACAAAAAAAGTTACAGGAACAGCTGGTCAATGTGAATCAAGTTTAGTACGACACTTTAAAAAAAAGTCATGTATAGTAACTATACTCGACAATGCAAACCAACACAGAGCAGCCGACGCGGCAGCTGCTGCAGCAGCACGGTTTCCAGTTGACACTTCAACTTTAAACGCCACCTGAGTAAGGGACTGTACGAAAATGATCAGAGAGCAGGGGGTGGCATAAAAGCAAGGATATTTGATTTTTAGCGTGTATATTACAGATATTATAGCATCTGTATATTAAAACATTTACTTTGTTCTGGCACAAAATAGTCCCCCTGCGCCTAGAATTTTCACACAGTCCCTAACAGTTTGAATATGACAGCATATTTCATTTCTAATCCAAAATAAAACCTCAAACAAAATGAAACAGTGACGTCATGTCAGTGGAAAAAGCTCGTAACAAACACTGATGGCATGAAAGCACGTCATGTGTCGCGCGGCAGTCTTTAGCACAAGCAAAGAGGAAGTCCACTCCTGATTCTCAAGGGTGGAGACATTTGATTTCGAAAGGCTCGATCGTGAACTTCTGTTGCACTACTTCAGTTGTCGTCTGTCTTCAGTAGCTTCGTTGGAAGTGTAACAGTGACTGTTTTGTAGAAAACTAAACCAGAACCCAGCCATGTTCAGGCCTGGGTTGGATCTTCAAATCGAGTAACACATAATAAATTAAAGTAAAACTACATGTTCATTACTGACAATGCATAGTGCAACGAGCTTGACAGCCACAGCTCTACTGGCCAAATATCTCTAACTAACAGCTAATTTGTTAAAGATTCTCCCATCTCTCAAACCTCTCAGAGATGAGCCATCAGTACATTCCAACAGTGTATAAATCATTTATCTTCTGTGTGAGTGTGGTTGATATTCATGAGCGCATACATAAAGAGCTCTCATTTCGCACCTTATCGTCCAGACCTCACACATGACTGACGTCCTCCAGCCCGTTGCGGCAGCCGTCGTCCGGCAGGGTGAAGCGGATGTGTCGGCTCTTCTCCCAGCCGCGGCGGATCTGTCTGAGCCGCCTGGCCACGCAGGGGACGAAGAGGGCCAGGCGGCCCAGCAGAACGGTGAGGGGGAGGATCAGGACCAGTACGAAGGTGGGAGGCAGGTGGAAGCGGTACTGGGCCGGATCGAAAGCGCGGTCCCAGCCGAAGAGGAGCGTGTGGACGGTGGCCATGGACAAGGCGCTGTAACCTAGTGTGGACTGCAGGAGGTGAAAGAAGGGGGTCAACAGTAATGTCCTCTAAATATATGGTCCACATTAGCTTTACATTAAAGGATTCTATTAATTGTTTCATGAAATATGCACTAGGTGGCGCCAACACACCGGCTGGAAAGCAGGAATTGGGTGCAACAAGATGATTACAGTGAATACAAATGGTGAAAAGCAAAAGAAACAGGACGTCGATGTGACAGTTGTGTTTGTTTCATGTGAGGAAGGTTCCATCAGATCTGTGTGGAGCGATCAAGGATGGATTATAGAGACCTCCAATGTGAAGCACTGCCATTGTTACTCCTCTTCAGCTCCTAGCGGTCCACTGCATTAGCTCACCATGTTACAGACCCTGAGGAAACACACTGACTCATGACCTGAACAGACCCCACACATCCCGAACCTACAGGCGCACTAATTACAAAGACTTCCCAAGGTTGACTCCGTTTGTGGCCGGGGGTTTAAAAAAAGCTTGATTTTTCCTCGTTCACACAAAGTGGATCCGAATTATTTACACAAGAGCGACGACTTCTTTATTACAGAGCCGTCAAATAACCAAAGGGGGCCGCAGCAATTACAAAACTATCACTTATTGTCACTACCCTTATTGTAGCGATCGCTAAAGCAAGTTTACAAGATTGTGGCGTTACCAACCTCCCAACGGAGGTGGCTCGTGTCCCAGGATGCCTCTTCAGTGAGTCAGCATGGATAAGTGATTTCATTTAAATGAATGCAGCAATCATCGCGGCTATCCCGCTTTGACGCATCAAAACGTCTGCCTCTGAAAAATGTTGGGGGGAAAAAAAAAAGCCTTGTGGTGTTTACAGTGGGTTTCTCTGTGAGCCTGCATTAATCTGAGGATCTGATCGAGCTGAAAACCAGCTCATTCCGTCACCGGACGATCGATTGGTGCGCCTCTAACAAATGCTCAGGCGGTGGTATCAGAGAAGCGTACCCGCATGACATCCAATCTCAAAGAAGTGCTAAAATACAGACACACTCCACACAACTCGTTTGTTGGGGAGAGGAGGATGTTAGCAATGCTCACGATCCAGCGTGAACAACTCCTCTCACCTCCTGCGTGAGACTACGGAGGGCTTAAACAGCTCCTCCAGCGACAGACTGCTACTCCCGCCATGTAAGAAGGAGCGCTGCCACAGGTCCTTCATTCCAGCAGCTGTCAGACTGACGAGCATGACTTCCTTCAGCGCGACTACATTAATCATCCTGCAATTCCTAAATCAGATCTGAAGAGGCCCGTTGACGTGAGTACATCTCTCGCACATTAACACATTGCCCCACAGCTGCAGGCAGCAGGGCCACATGCAACGAGCAGCGAAGTTGCCGTCCGTGGCGCCGGCTGTCGGCACATGACTAATCTGACGGCCACCGGATTAGTTTAGTGGAAAGATGAAAGGGGAGTACTGGAGGGATGGAGGCCACGCTGGGGGAAGTCAGAGGAGAGGAGGAGGAAGTGGACTTAGTCACAGCCCAAACGAGAGGCAGCCACAGCGTGTGAGACCATGTGAGCATGTCGGACATGTCAGCGTGACGCCTGCCTGTGTCACATCTGCCTGTCGTCCCGCATTAACCCACCCGTCTGCTGCGCGTACGCGTGCTTGCGTTGCCGCGTTACCTGGACGAAGGTGAACTCCCTCCAGTTGACGGCGTTGGCCACCGAGGGCAGCGAGGTGACAGCCAGCAGAGAGAGCAGCCCGAGGGCCATGATGCCCACCGAGAGGTACAGCTCCATCCTCCACACCTCCTCGTCGACCCATGACTCCTCGGTCCCTGCTTTGACCTGGACGACGGACAACGAACATCAGAACAAACATGCCCGGGAGAAGATTTTCACCTCGGTTAGTCAATTCAGCACACACAACAACGTACATGTATGTGGACACATCATGACGATGATCTCCAGCCCACGTTGTGGAGAACGACTGTTGCTGTTCCCACCTTTACTTGAAATGATTGTCACATTTAAAAACACTTGAGATAATATCTTACACCCTGCCATGACTTGTTTCCAGACCTCGCTGCGATATGCGACTGCCATAAAAACATTGATAAGCTGGATTCTGATGAATCCGGTCCTCAAGTTCTGTTGCTTTAATCTCGGCTCTTGGCGCTGCTGTTCATTTCTGTCTGGCAAACAGCCAGGCAGAAATCATTTTCCAATTAACAGGACTGTCACTGGTTTGGCGTCAGAGCTGTACAATTCACACCAACCTGTTGCTGATGTGGCAGCATTTGTCTCAAGGGGACGAGGACAGCGTCGGGAAGCTTGATGCTTCCGGACCTCTAAATCATACAACTCTGAAGTTTTCTGCTCTGTGCTGGATTAACCAGCGATTAGTTTATTCTTTGCCTCACCTGTTTAAAAGCCATGTTGAGCAGCTTGTAGCGGGCAGACTTCCTCATGGGGAGAGACAGACTGTAGATGGCGTGTAGAACTGCACACAGGAAGCTGCACAGCCCAAACTGCTTCCTCCTGGTTAGCCACCGGTCCAGCCAGTTCGGGAAGCGATTGTACTTGGTGCCCCACCACAGCTGGAGGAAAGCGGCGCACAAACCGGGCAGGTAGACCAGTGAAATCATCACCAAGGCCACGGACGGAAGAGTGACGTTGACCGTCTCGATGGGCATTTTGTAGAAAACGCTCTTCCCCGTCGTGACAAAGGGCTGCAGGACGTCGCGGAGGAAGTTGTACAGGTAGAAGAAGATGAACAGGCACAGTGTGCACAGGATCGGGAGGCGCCAGGAGGGAAACAGATAGAGGGGGAGGTTTTCTATCTCCAAAGAAGCGGAGAGGAGGCCCATGTCGACGGGGATGAAGCCCATCCTACGACACAGCTGCATCACTGAGCTCTTGGCCTTGCTGCTGTCACTGCACAGATAAACCTGGAGACAAAGGGATGACAAGGATGTAGCTCTTTCTCTTTTTTGCCCCCAAACGGTCTCTCCATCAACCCAAACTATGTGAAGCTGATGTCTCCTACCTGCCTGCTTCCATCGCGAGGCCCCATCTGCAGCGACCAGGCCGATATGGTGTTAAACCCTTTGACGACAGAGCTCTCCGGAAACAGGTCGGCCAGCTGTTCGGCATTGGAAGGCCCATCTAGGTTGATTCTCAGACCGTTGCTAACATCCACCAGGGTCTTTCCAGCTAACGCCGGCTTCAGCTCCACCAGCGTGGAGTGGTGCTCCGGGAACACGGCGACAAAGACCAGGTCTGCCTGGCTGGCTGCCTCCATCTGGGACGTCACCTGGAGGACAAAGACAGACACGGTCAGGCTTCAAATCGAGAAGTATCAAAGATTAAGCAAATTATTGGCCAAATAATCACTAAACCACTCATTTTTCACAGCATGTGTCAGACTTCTTACTCCACCAAGGCATTTGTTTGTATTTTGTATTATTGATCCTCATTGGGACATTTACCTGCACTGCAATTTATCAGTTTAAGGAACAGTTTGACATTTTAGGAAATCGCCATTCGCTTTCATCCCAAGATTAGATTGATATAATAGTTTAGCTCGGTGGTCTCAAGCATCAAAGTGGCATCAATCTTCTCCAGCTTTTGGCAGGCAAACTAATTTTCACAAAATGTCTGACAAATCTGATTTTTTAAAAAAAAGTATTTTAGAAAATATTATCCATTCCTAAATTCGTCCCATTAATCAGCGATGACTTTATCATCAGAAAAACACCTCACAAAGAGTTTTAGTTCATTCGTTCCAAAGATAAATGGTGATAAACAGTTTTTGCAGACATCAGCCAGATATTCTCCAACTCATGCCGGCTTGTGGATTCCTTCCTGACAGTCTGATGATATAAAGTGAAAAATGTCTGTCTGCTTTATTCTGTTCTTTCAGGCATCCACTGACGATAACAGCAACAACACTTATCATGCCTAGCGGATAAAGACAGTAAATATGTAATTACCACCAGAAGGGGTGAAACAAAAACACCAATTACATAGTGAGTGTGAACGTGGGTGTCGTGTGTGTGTGTGTGTGTGTGCGTCTCACCTCAGCCTCTTCAGGGAACAGAGCCACGGAGCGTTTGGGGGTTCGACTCCCGACCACCACTTGGTAGCCGGAGGCCACCAGCCGTCTCGCCAGCGAGCGGGAGAAGTCGCCCGTGCCCAGGATGCCAACAACCGGAGTGCCGGGGTCAGACATGGAGGCTTCAAGGCGTCTGGAGGCTCCCCCTTCATCCCTGCCTCGGATTAAAGGCCTCGACATCTCATCGGGCATAGTGCACTAACAAATCTGGACAGGGGACATTTTGGTTTGATGTTTATTTGCATCCATTTCTTGAAATGTGCAGTCAGGAAAGGGAAACAAAGACTTTTTCATCCAGCGAGACCCGATATAAAAGAAATTCACCATGATAAATCTATAAAACATGCAGTTTAGGTTCAGTGGGGTTTGTTTCCTTTTTGGAGCACAGAACTAGGATCCCTATTATCTTTGTGTCTCAGCTGACACGTCCTAGATCTGTAACAGTGCACTGTCAAAGCAGGGTGGCCCTCCAATAATAACACGAGTGGATGTTTCACAGCCTGACTACCATTATATCCAGCTGGCTCGGAGAAGGAGATATCACTTCATAAACAAGTCTGCTATTCATGCAAAACTTCAGACACAGACCATCATGCGGTTACACTGGAAATAACATTATTTCAAGCGCCGCTCCAGAAATCAGCCAGTTAAACACCGATATAAACACATAGTTACGCTGTGTAATTAATTATTAATTAAATTAACAATGCATCTTTCAAAGTAAAAAAGAAAAATGGTTGAAGCCTGACGCTTCTTGTCCTTGACTGAACTCGTGGAAACTTTACCGCCGGATAAAGTCGCACAGACGCGACACGAGCGAGCACACGCGGACGCGTCTGTCAAATGAAAGCGTACATTACGAAAAGCAGCTTCCGTCCGTACTTTAAAGCGTGATCTTAAACTCGTTTACAGTCACGTACTCACCTCGCGGCTCCGCTTTCCCCCCTTCAACTGGTCCGTTTCCTGATAGAGGTGACGCAACGGACAAAGCCCCGCCCCGGCCACGCCTCCACGTGTGTGCGGGAGATAAAACAGGGGGGAAATACGCCCAGCCCCGCACCGAAACACGCATGGAGGCAATCCAGAAATACAGACACAGGAAATATAAATTAAATTATATAAAAAAAAATAATAATAATAATTTTAAAAAACTAAGAGAATAAGACAACCAGAATTAAGTGTACCACAAATTAAAGCAATAAAATGATGCACCAGGTACCTCAGCCCACATAATTGATCTAAAGTGCTGGTACTCCTCTTGACTGGTCCACCATTTTGACCCAAACTGAACTATCTCACCATACCTAATGGACTGTCATGACATTTTGTACGGGCCGTGAGTTCTTTATTATACACACATTCATGTTGCATCTTGTGCAAGCAGGGAACACAAGAGGAAGGGCCCAAAGGGGGATACTAAGACATGGAGACGCCAGCGCAGGACTATTTAAGACAAACAACAAGGCTTGCAGGGTCGACAGTCTAACGCAGGCAAAGAAAACCAACAGAAAAGAGAAAAAAAAAAGTGGAGTGGCAAAAAAACAACCTGAAGACATTTCCAATGCACAGTGGTGCACAGAGTTATGTGTTGTGTTACTTCTATACAGATAAAATGAGGTCAGAAGGTCAAAAAGTGACATTTCCATTAGCCACAGTGGTATTTATTAGCCAGTGTTTGCATGCTATTCATTATACCTTCTAAACAGCAGACCCGGTAATGTGTCCAGTCCTCTTTGTTAGGGCCCTGCTTAACTAACTGCCTCTAATATGAGTGATGCCCGTGATGCTGATGAGCGCGCCCTCTGATTGGCCAATCCCGGCCCTGCACAACTCGAGGGCGTGTGCCGATGGTGACCCCGCCTCCTCCAGGTGGGCTCAAACCGGAACCGGCAACCGCACACCTGTATATTCATAGTGGGCGAAATGGCGGCGGCCGTAACAACAAGTTTTACAGGGATGGTGTACTTCCATACTCACACTTGCCATGAGAAAAGTTGGAAGCTTGGAACGATGGGCGCCTCTTGGTTCCCATTTTGGCTGAAAGGACTGGTGGCGTTGTGGAAATGGTGGCCCAGGACGCTGCTGGAGCTGAAGCGGTTGAAGGTAAGTTGTAAATATGGTTTATATTTATACCTTGGCGGTCAAATGTTGGTGCTAATGCTCCACCTGGTTGCAATTTGGTGATGGAGGAAAAGCCTAAAATGTTGCAGTTGTCCATAGGGCCATACATGAGACAACACTACCCAAAAATTAGTGTACTATACCAGGAAGTACGTGTACAAATGGAAGTATGGAGACAGAGCATCTTCTTTCTGTGGTTTGGTGACCACACCACACAAACACATTTTCATATTGTCTCACTGTGAATATTTTTTTCTCTCTCTGTTGAACTGGTGTATTTGATAAACTGGCCTTGGGATTAAGAAAAAAAAAAAAAAGCAAAAGCAAAATCGTGTTAAAAAGATGTCTGACTGCAGGCCGCGCGCTGTCAACATGACTTCATCACGTCTGCCTTTGCCACTTGCAAAAGGTTGAATCTCGCTGCCTCGCAGCGCTGCATCAGTGTCGCCACACCACAAACACACACACACACACACACAGAGGGCATGCATGCCACCCTCTCTTTCACTCCCTTTTAGGCCATGGCCTCATGTTTGTTTACAACATTTCAGGTCACAGTCCTTGACACACATATCCGATTTTGAGATTTTTCATTCATAGGTATCGATTACTGGTGTCTCCCGGTGTGCTAACCCATTAATCTCACAAGTCAAATCAATTGAAGTTACTCTGATCCGGAGGGGACAGGTTTCATCGTACTACTCTGCCTAAAATAAGCCTGGTGATCTGGAATGAAAGGCTCTCCTAACCTTTTCTCCTGTTCTCAGGTTCATTACCACAACAATTAGAGTGTTTTCATGTTAATTTTCACATATTTTAATCTTCTGTTTTTCATGAGAGTGTCGGATGAGATACACAAAGACGTCTGCAGTCACCATTTAAATGGGTTGGATGGGAAATTGTGTGGCAGAGAAGTGAAGGCATGGTCACAAACTGTTAGCCTGAAGCGGACAGGTGCAGCTATGTGAACATCTGACAGGACTTCACTGTCGAAACACTATACGGGGAGAGACGTTTGTTTCTGTGCTTTCAAGGTGTGTTCAGTGCCCTTCATCCGGGATTGGGGTCACATGTTGAGACAGGAGCTGATGTTGCAGGATTCACCGCTGTATTGTTGTGGCTCAGTGAGGATTTACAGTAATACCCTCTGACATTTTACAGTATGTTTTGCTGATCTTAACTTAATGTAATTACAGTGTTTGACTTAATTCTCTTGTAATCTTTTCTCCTTTAACTTGAGGGAACGTTTGCACATAGGCCAAATACAGAAATATTGCAAGTTGAACAGAAGAAAACAAAAAACTTTCCACACCAAGACATGTTTTTAACACAAATTTTCACAGTCTGATATTAAAATTCTCAGCTACAACATTAAAATTGGAATGTTCCTTACATGTTCATGCGGTAATCATAATATTTGAGTTGACCTCTCAGGGCCACCATACTTCCAAGATGTTATTAATCTAAAAGCTCTGAGAAGTCTCCGCATGTTTACGTGTTCTTAAGCTGAGCATGGACTGATTCGTCTTTGTTTGTATGACACAGCAGTTCACTAACATGCAGCATGAGAAGAAGCGTGGCAGCGCTGCAGGGGCGGGTAAATCTCAGCCACTGCAGTGCATAATGTGGACAGTGTGTCGTGCGTGGCTCACCACAGCCTAAAGACACAGTTCACTGTACTAATCCCGAGTAAAGGTCATTGCTGCAGTCACGTAGCAGAGTCGGGGAGCATAATGTTCTCCGTTTGCCTCTCTGCGTGCTTATTTTTAGGGTTTTGACGATTCTTGAATTGTCATTAAAGCGAGCGGAGGGACGAACATTTAAAAACGTTTCCAGCTTTGCCGTGACTGTCCTCAGATTACAGCCTCAGTTCCATTTCTGACCCATGACTTGTCGTGCTCTGTCTCACCTTCAGACATGAGCAGCTCAGCCGGAGCCATGTTCTGGGGAGTTGAAGCTGAGCTGAGCACGCGTTGAAATTGCTTAAGGGGGGGGGGGGGGGGTTTGGTGGCATGGGGCTTGTGCAGTGTTGACCGCAGGGCTTCAGCTAAGCCTCGTCTCCGGCCTCTGAAGATTTCTCCACGTCGCCTTGAGCTCTAAAGCCTCTGTTGTGGATGTGGGGCCTGTGCTGCAATTCCAGGTGCTTAGTTCCAAACCTGCAGTTTAAGTATTTCAGTTTTTTTGTGGATTTTTTTGAGCTTGAGGACAAAATCAATAGCTGCTTTTATTTTCAATAAGCAAAGGCTCTCTTTATTGAGTGTGCCAGTAGCTTGCACTCTCTGGAAATACGCAATGAAAGGCATTAATTATAGTCTTATTCAGCTGATGCCCTCATAAACCACACATAAGATCAAGTGACCTCGCTGGGATAAAGACAAATTAGGCTAAAGAGGCATTTAGGACAAATCTGTATGCAACAGAGTAATGATTGCCCGTGCTTAACAAGAATTTTAATTTGTTGGACAATCAGAATGCAAGGCTCGTGGCTCTCCACTCAGTGAAACAAGACATCAAATATGTCCCTGCAGCTGGGGAGCTTGGAGCTGAAGGGGTCGACAGCAGTCAGACATCGCTGCTCCGCTTCCTGCATATATTATCTGCTCCCCCCCCCCCCTCGTCCGCTGTTATTGCTCCCCCTCTGTCTGTGTGTGGGTGTGAACTGACCGAGGCACTCGGTCATTTGATGTCACCAACCTGCCCTCAGCCATCGGTCCTGACTTTGAAAAGACCCCTCATGGTTTGACTAATATTCGATCATTTCGCTGCTGTTATCACAATCGAGATGTGACTCTGACGTTTATATTATATTTGTTAGAATAATCTTCTAGTGTCAGGAAGGGAGAGGATCCAGTGTGACTGCAGATGCCCCCAAAAGATTAAAATACAAATATATTTATCGTTGACGTATCATAATATGTTAGATGGGTTAGACATGAATCCAAATCTTAAAAATAAATAGATGTTTATAGTTTCCAAAGAGGATGAATAAATTGTGGCTTTCATAAATGGCTCCAGTTGAGATTTCTGAAAACATTTTAAGGCTGTCTACGTATACATTTTAATATTCGTGTAAATACTGAGCGCTCTTTGCTGATTCATTAAAGATTTAGTGTCGTTTTGAATAACAGTTGCGCACACTTCAACTTTACGCGCAGGCTGCTCCTCTTGTCAAGTCGGACAAACCGAAATAAATTACTTCCGGTTACACTTAAAAAATAAAAGCCTGTTTCCATAGCTTCATGTTACTTGAGTAAATATTTTCCTTAAAGTATCCCACAGACATGAGAAATCTGATCCAGACAGCATCAGATCTTCATGTTTATTAAAAATGAACTGCAGTTTAGACACAGTGTATGATCATCATGTATCTTCTATATTTTTAAGCCCCACGCGTCTTTAACCTACTGTTTTAATTTGAAGGCCGAACCCCCTCTGTTCCGGTCTCACCCTCACTTACTTTGACAGCTGGCTGCAGCTGTCCGCGCGCACCTATCCATCCAGGCAGGACGCGCACCCGCTCCCCGGTCACAGCTGCCCACCAGCGGCTTGAAGCCACCAATAGGCGCGCAGGAGGAAGGGATGCTGCTTCATTAACTTTACCTCTTTCCTTTCACTCGTCCTGAAAGCCCCTCTGTCCTCTGTCACACACATCCCACCACAAAGCGGCTCCACGGATCTCCTGCAGTCCTTTGGTCCCCGAACCGCGCGCAGGAAGTGGTCGGTGGTCTTCGCGGTGACCGCGGTCACGATGGTTCTGCTGGTTCTGGCCGTTGCTGTCCCCTTACTGCTGCTGCGCTCCTCGGACACCTCCGCGCATTACTATGAGATGATGGGCACCTGTCGGATGGTTTGCGACCCCTACACCCCCAAACCGGGAGGCGCCACCGCCATGGAGGTGATCCAGAATGTTAACGGTGTCGCTCCGCAGCCGCCCATGGCGCAAGGGAGCCGCGGGGAGCCCGGGCGACCGGGTAAACCAGGATCTAGGGGCCCGCCAGGAGAACCGGGACCTCCGGGTCCAAGAGGGCCACCGGGAGAGCGCGGGGACGGTAAACTCACATTCCCAGAGTTGACCGGAGCTGCGGGGGGCGAGAAGGGCGAAACAGAAGGCATGAACTCCACGGCCAACGGCTTTAGGATCGCTTTTTACGTCGGTCTGAAAAATCCACACGAGGGATACGAGGTGTTAAAGTTTGACGACGTGATTACAAACTTGGGGAACCACTACGACGCGAGCACCGGGAAGTTCACCTGCCATGTGTCCGGGATCTATTTCTTCACCTACCATGTGTTGATGCGGGGAGGAGACGGGACCAGCATGTGGGCCGACCTGTGCAAGAACGGACAGGTACGCAGCCTATCTCAGTGTTATTTTACGCGCAAAAGGCGCACAGCATCGCCTGACTCACGGTCTTTCATCCTCTGTAACACGAGTTATTGAACTGCAAATTCATAATATTTATATGTTAGGGTAACGTCAGTGAGGTTTTGGGTCAGATCCGGTGATGTGTGCGCCATGACGCTCATGCGTAAAGGCTTTTTGGATCAGCTCCAGCTGGATGAGGGGACAGATTTGTGTCTTAACGTCAGTGCTCATTATAAATGCTGCAAAATTCAAACTTGGATGAGTGTCTAGGTCCATTTTTAGTATTCTATCATGATCAGTAAAGGTTTTATCCTCTAAATTACCATGTGTGTCCAACACAGGAGGTACTTTTGGTCCTTTTACACTATTTTAATTTGGCCTCTCAGGCACACGTGAGCTTTTCTGCAAATTTTCTATCTCTATGTCTCATAATCAGGAAGTCTTGATTTTCCTCCACCAGGTGAGGGCCAGTGCCATAGCTCAGGACGCAGACCAGAACTACGACTACGCCAGCAACAGCGCCGTGCTGCACTTGGACTCTGGGGACGAGATCTACGTCAAACTGGACGGCGGCAAAGCTCACGGAGGCAATAACAACAAGTACAGCACCTTCTCCGGCTTCATCTTATACCCCGACTAAACACACAGGTCCACGGACAGTAACCATCACTGAAAACTGTTTCCATTCAAGTATGTGGTCCAGTGTGTTTCTCCTCTTTTGAAGATAGCTGTCAAAACGCACAGGCTTACCTGTTTATTTAGTGAAAGATCTTTTTGTACATGTGTTTGATTTAAGTTCGACTGCTCTACTGTCATCAGACTACTTTGAATCAGAAAGCTGATGTTCCAGGTGCGGAGCACGCAGACCTAACACCCCGTTAACGCTCTGAGCTGAGAAAGCATAATGTTACTTTGGATTAATGTGTTTCTGAAAGGCTCCTGGGAAATGAAATGGTACAGGTCTGACTGACTGGCTGCCTCCGGGCTTACAGCTTCTTCTGAAGCACTGCCAAGAGAAGAGTAAAATGAATGTCATGATCTGTTTTGAGTGTACACCTTAGCCAGCAGTGTTTGGACTTGAGGCCTGGTCACACCAGCAGTTAAAGGTGCATGTAAAGTGTGTAGGAGTTGTTAGCATCCGGCAGTGAGATTGCAGATTGTAGCCAACTGAATACCCCTCACGTCACCCTCCTTTGTGGGAAATGGTGGCCATAAAACTACAAAAAAAAAAAAATAATAATTAAATATTGACACTGAGTGTTTGGTTCATCCATTTCTACTCTACAAGCATGGCAGACTCCATGGAAAAGGACCCACTCTCTCTGAAGATACGAAAGGGAACGAAAACACCTTATTTTCAACAATTCTTATTTTCAGGTGAAATAAATACATACTTTAGGATGATCTGCCAACAGATCCCCATAATATTTACACACTGGACCCAAATAAATCATTTAAATTCTCTCATGGGGGATGTATGTGCACATTTCTCACGTTAAGCTCTACTTAAATGGACGTTGATGCCTAAATTTGGTCCGTTTAGCAGCTATGCTAACAAGCTTATATTTGTGATTAGCTTGCCAGCTACGACTGTTCTACAAAGAAACATTTACACTTTCTGGTGTGACCAGGCCTTTACTGTGATTACTAAAACACAGAAAAATTGGAGTAACTTTAACAGGCATACATCTTTCTTCCCACAATTCTCCCATCATGCATCTTAACTGGATAAGCTTTAGTTTTACAAAAAGGTTTTAGCAGATACGATAGGTAGACATAATGAGGTCAGTGAAAAGTGCCAAAGATGACAGACTTCACATTCTAACCTAGCACAGGCCATGTTGATCGCTATAGCAAGCCAAAATCGCGGTGCTTTCAGTGTTCAGTGTTTCACGAATAACCACACATGACAGATAGAAATGGATGTCTTGCATCGATATTGAATAAGTTAGATTTTGTTCTCATCTATACAAATAAATATTGTTTGACAAAAAAAAAAGTTTGCATTGTGTGAAAATCTCTACACGAGTGAGTCAAAGTGAAAGCTATGACACCCGACTACATATATGTTTTGTTACCTGTCTCAATGTGTTGCATTGCACTGCAGCAACATCCACACCTAGTTTGAGGTGGATATGGTCAATATTTTCCGAGCTGGACGATGACAATGCCCGTTTTTGGCAGGTGACAATGTCCATTTTGTGTTGTAATGGTCCTTTACAAGAATTCCAAGCTGTCCTGTGAGCTCAGATCTTTATATTATGAAGCTCTAGAATCAGACCAAGTCATATATAGCCAGAAATCACCTTTCATTAACTGCGTTTGGCCTTCAATCAATTTATGGCAAGTGATAATGCCTTCAATCAATTTATGGCAGGTGAAAATGCCTTCAATCAATTTATGGCAGGTGAAAATGCCAATTTTGTGTTGTAATGGTCCTTTACAAGAATTCCAAGCTGTCCTGTGAGCTCAGATCTTTATATTATGAAGCTCTAGAATCAGACCAAGTCATATATAGCCAGAAATCACCTTTCATTAACTGCGTTTGGCCTTCAATCAATTTATGGCAAGTGATAATGCCTTCAATCAATTTTTGGCAGGTGAAAATGGGCATTTTGTGTTGTAATGGTCCTTTACAAAAATTCCAAGCTGTACTGTGAACTCAGATCTTTATATTATGATGCTCTAGAATCAGACCAAGTCATATATAGGCAGAAATCACCTTTCATTAACTGCATTTGGTCTTCAATCAATTTATGGCAGGTGAAAATGCCCATTTTCAGCAGGTGAAAATGGCCATTTTGTGTTGTAATGGTCCTTTACAAAAATTCCAAGCTGTCCTGTGAGCTCAGATCTTTATATTATGAAGCTCTAGAATCAGACCAAGTCATATATAGCCAGAAATCACCTTTCATTAACTGCGTTTGGCCTTCAATCAATTTATGGCAAGTGATAATGCCTTCAATCAATTTTTGGCAGGTGAAAATGGGCATTTTGTGTTGTAATGGTCCTTTACAAAAATTCCAAGCTGTACTGTGAGCTCAGATCTTTATATTATGAAGCTCTAGAATCTGATCAAGTCATATTTAGGCAGAAATCACCTTTCATTAACTGCGTTTGGCTTTCAATCAATTTATGGCAAGTGATAATGCCTTCAATCAATTTTTGGTAGGTGAAAATGGGCATTTTGTGTTGTAATGGTCCATTACAAGAATTCTAAGCTGCCCTGTGAGCTTAGATCTTTATATTATGACGCTCTAGAATCAGACCAAGTCATATTTAGACAGAAATCACCTTTCATTAACTGCATTTGGTCTTCAATCAATTTATGGCAGGTGAAAATGCCCATTTTTGGCAGGTGAAAATGGGCATTTTGTGTTGTAATGGTCCTTTACAAGAATTCCAAGCTGTCCTGTGAGCTCAGATCTGTATATTATGAAGCTCTAGAATCAGATCAAGTCATATTTAGGCAGAAATCACCTTTCATTAACTGCGTTTGGCTTTCAATCAATTTATGGCAGGTGAAAATGGGCATTTTGTGTTGTAATGGTCCTTTACAAGAATTCCAAGCTGTCCTGTGAGCTCAGATCTGTATATTATGAAGGTCTAGAATCAGATCAAGTCATATTCAGGAAGAAATCACCTTTCATTAACTGCATTTGGTCTTCAATCAATTTATGGCAGGTGAAAATGCCTTCAATCAATTTATGGCAGGTGAAAATGGCCATTTTGTGTTGTAATGGTCCTTTACAAGAATTCCAAGCTGTCTTGTGAGCTCAGATCTGTATATTATGAAGGTCTAGAATCAGATCAAGTCATATTCAGGAAGAAATCACCTTTCATTAACTGCATTTGGTCTTCAATCAATTTATGGCAGGTGAAAATGCCCATTTTCAGCAGGTGAAAATGGGCATTTTGTGTTGTAATCGTCCTTTACAAGAATTCCAAGCTGTCCTGTGAGCTCAGATCTTTATATTATGATGCTCTAGAATCAGACCAAGTCATATTTAGGCAGAAATCACCTTTCATTAACTGCGTTTGGCCTTAAATCAATTTATGGCAAGTGATAATGCCTTCAATCAATTTTTGGCAGGTGAAAATGGGCATTTTGTGTTGTAATGGTCCTTTACAATAATTTCAAGCTGTCCTGTGAGCTCAGATCTTTATATTATGACGCTCTAGAATCAGACCAAGTCATATATAGGCAGAAATCACCTTTCATTAACTGCATTTGGTCTTCAATCAATTTATGGCAGGTGAAAATGCCCATTTTCAGCAGGTGAAAATGGCCATTTTGTGTTATAATGGTCCTTTACAAGAATTCCAAGCTGTCCTGTGAGCTCAGATCTTTATATTATGAAGCTCAAGAATCAGACCAAGTCATATTTAGGCAGAAATCAGCTTTCATTAACTGCATTTGGTCTTCAATCAATTTATGGCAGTTGAAAATGCCAATTTTTGGCAGGTGAAAATGCCCATTTTGTGTTGTAATGGTCCTTTACAATAATTTCAAGCTGTCCTGTGAGCTCAGATCTTTATATTATGACGCTCTAGAATCAGACCAAGTCATATATAGGCAGAAATCACCTTTCATTAACTGCATTTGGTCTTCAATCAATTTATGGCAGGTGAAAATGGCCATTTTGTGTTATAATGGTCCTTTACAAGAATTCCAAGCTGTCCTGTGAGCTCAGATCTTTATATTATGAAGCTCAAGAATCAGACCAAGTCATATTTAGGCAGAAATCACCTTTCATTAACTGCATTTGGTCTTCAATCAATTTATGGCAAGTGATAATGCCTTCAATCAATTTTTGGCAGGTGAAAATGGGCATTTTGTGTTGTAATGGTCCATTACAAGAATTCTAAGCTGCCCTGTGAGCTCAGATCTTTATATTATGACGCTCTAGAATCAGACCAAGTCATATTTAGACAGAAATCACCTTTCATTAACTGCGTTTGGCCTTCAATCAATTTATGGCAGGTGAAAATGCCTTCAATCAATTTTTGGCAGGTGAAAATGGGCATTTTGTGTTGTAATGGTCCTTTACAAGAATTTCAAGCTGTCCTGTGAGCTCAGATCTTTATATTATGACGCTCTAGAATCAGACCAAGTCATATATAGGCAGAAATCACCTTTCATTAACTGCATTTGGTCTTCAATCAATTTATGGCAAGTGATAATGCCTCAATCAATTTTTGGCAGGTGAAAATGGGCATTTTGTGTTGTAATGGTCCTTTACAAAAAATTCCAAGCTGTACTGTGAGCTCAGATCTTTATATTATGATGCTCTAGAATCAGACCAAGTCATATATAGGCAGAAATCACCTTTCATTAACTGCATTTGGCTTTCAATCAATTTATGGCAAGTGATAATGCCTTCAATCAATTTTTGGCAGGTGAAAATGGGCATTTTGTGTTGTAATGGTCCTTTACAATAATTTCAAGCTGTCCAGTGAGCTCAGATCTTTATATTATGACGCTCTAGAATCAGACCAAGTCATATATAGGCAGAAATCACCTTTCATTAACTGCATTTGGTCTTCAATCAATTTATGGCAGGTGAAAATGCCCATTTTCAGCAGGTGAAAATGGCCATTTTGTGTTATAATGGTCCTTTACAAGAATTCCAAGCTGTCCTGTGAGCTCAGATCTTTATATTATGAAGCTCAAGAATCAGACCAAGTCATATTCAGGCAGAAATCACCTTCCATTAACTGCATTTGGTCTTCAATCAATTTATGGCAGGTGAAAATGCCCATTTTCAGCAGGTGAAAATGGCCATTTTGTGTTGTAATGGTCCTTTACAAAAATTCCAAGCTGTCCTGTGAGCTCAGATCTTTATATTATGATGCTCTAGAATCAGACCAAGTCATATATAGGCAGAAATCACCTTTCATTAACTGCATTTGGTCTTCAATCAATTTATGGCAAGTGATAATGCCTTCAATCAATTTTTGGCAGGTGAAAATGGGCATTTTGTGTTGTAATGGTCCTTTACAATAATTTCAAGCTGTCCTGTGAGCTCAGATCTTTATATTATGACGCTCTAGAATCAGACCAAGTCATATATAGGCAGAAATCACCTTTCATTAACTGCATTTGGTCTTCAATCAATTTATGGCAGGTGAAAATGCCCATTTTCAGCAGGTGAAAATGGCCATTTTGTGTTATAATGGTCCTTTACAAGAATTCCAAGCTGTCCTGTGAGCTCAGATCTTTATATTATGAAGCTCAAGAATCAGACCAAGTCATATTTAGGCAGAAATCAGCTTTCATTAACTGCATTTGGTCTTCAATCAATTTATGGCAGTTGAAAATGCCAATTTTTGGCAGGTGAAAATGCCCATTTTGTGTTGTAATGGTCCTTTACAATAATTTCAAGCTGTCCTGTGAGCTCAGATCTTTATATTATGACGCTCTAGAATCAGACCAAGTCATATATAGGCAGAAATCACCTTTCATTAACTGCATTTGGTCTTCAATCAATTTATGGCAGGTGAAAATGCCCATTTTCAGCAGGTGAAAATGGCCATTTTGTGTTATAATGGTCCTTTACAAGAATTCCAAGCTGTCCTGTGAGCTCAGATCTTTATATTATGAAGCTCAAGAATCAGACCAAGTCATATTTAGGCAGAAATCACCTTTCATTAACTGCATTTGGTCTTCAATCAATTTATGGCAAGTGATAATGCCTTCAATCAATTTTTGGCAGGTGAAAATGGGCATTTTGTGTTGTAATGGTCCTTTACAAAAATTCCAAGCTGTACTGTGAGCTCAGATCTTTATATTATGATGCTCTAGAATCAGACCAAGTCATATATAGGCAGAAATCACCTTTCATTAACTGCATTTGGTCTTCAATCAATTTATGGCAAGTGATAATGCCTTCAATCAATTTTTGGCAGGTGAAAATGGGCATTTTGTGTTGTAATGGTCCTTTACAAAAATTCCAAGCTGTACTGTGAGCTCAGATCTTTATATTATGAAGCTCTAGAATCAGACCAAGTCATATTTAGGCAGAAATCACCTTTCATTAACTGCGTTTGGGCTTCAATCAATTTATGGCAGGTGAATATGCCAATTTTTGGCAGGTGAAAATGGCCATTTTGTGTTGTAATGGTCCTTTACAAGAATTCCAAGCTGTCCTGTGAGCTCAGATCTTTATATTATGACACTCTAGAATCAGACCAAGTCATATATAGGCAGAAATCACCTTTCATTAACTGCATTTGGTCTTCAATCAATTTATGGCAGGTGAAAATGCCTTCAATCAATTTTTGGCAGGTGAAAATGCCCATTTTGTGTTGTAATGGTCCTTTACAAGAATTCCAAGCTGTCCTGTGAGCTCAGATCTTTATATTATGACGCTCTAGAATCAGACCAAGTCATATATAGGCAGAAATCACCTTTCATTAACTGCATTTGGTCTTCAATCAATTTATGGCAGGTGAAAATGCCCATTTTCAGCAGGTGAAAATGGCCATTTTGTGTTGTAATGGTCCTTTACAAGAATTCCAAGCTGTCCTGTGAGCTCAGATCTTTATATTATGAAGCTCTAGAATCAGATCAAGTCATATTTAGGCAGAAATCACCTTTCATTAACTGCATTTGGTCTTCAATCAATTTATGGCAGGTGAAAATGCCTTCAATCAATTTTTGGCAGGTGAAAATGGCCATTTTGTGTTGTAATGGTCCTTTACAAGAATTCCAAGCTGTCCTGTGAGCTCAGATCTTTATATTATGAAGCTCTACAATCAGATCAAATCATATTTAGGCAGAAATCACCTTTCATTAACTGCGTTTGGCCTTCAATCAATTTATGGCAGGTGAAAATGCCTTCAATCAATTTTTGGCAGGTGAAAATGGGCATTTTGTGTTGTAATGGTCCTTTACAAAAATTCCAAGCTGTACTGTGAGCTCAGATCTGTATATTATGAAGGTCTAGAATCAGATCAAGTCATATTCAGGAAGAAATCACCTTTCATTAACTGCATTTGGTCTTCAATCAATTTATGGCAGGTGAAAATGCCCATTTTCAGCAGGTGAAAATGGCCATTTTGTGTTGTAATCGTCCTTTACAAGAATTCCAAGCTGTCCTGTGAGCTCAGATCTTTATATTATGATGCTCTAGAATCAGACCAAGTCATATATAGGAAGAAATCACCTTTCATTAACTGCATTTGGTCTTCAATCAATTTATGGCAGGTGAAAATGCCTTCAATCAATTTTTGGCAGGTGAAAATGGGCATTTTGTGTTGTAATGGTCCTTTACAAGAATTCCAAGCTGTCCTGTGAGCTCAGATCTTTATATTATGACGCTCTAGAATCAGACCAAGTCATATATAGGCAGAAATCACCTTTCATTAACTGCATTTGGTCTTCAATCAATTTATGGCAGGTGAAAATGCCCATTTTCAGCAGGTGAAAATGGCCATTTTGTGTTGTAATGGTCCTTTACAAGAATTCCGAGCTGTCCTGTGAGCTCAGATCTTTATATTATGAAGCTCTAGAATCTGATCAAGTCATATTTAGGCAGAAATCACCTTTCATTAACTGCGTTTGGCTTTCAATCAATTTATGGCAAGTGATAATGCCTTCAATCAATTTTTGGCAGGTGAAAATGGGCATTTTGTGTTGTAATGGTCCATTACAAGAATTCTAAGCTGCCCTGTGAGCTCAGATCTTTATATTATGACGCTCTAGAATCAGGACCAAGTCATATTTAGACAGAAATCACCTTTCATTAACTGCATTTGGTCTTCAATCAATTTATGGCAGGTGAAAATGCCCATTTTTGGCAGGTGAAAATGGCCATTTTGTGTTGTAATGGTCCTTTACAAAAATTCCAAGCTGTCCTGTGAGGTCAGATCTTTATATTATGAAGCTCTAGAATCAGACCAAGTCATATATAGCCAGAAATCACCTTTCATTAACTGCGTTTGGCCTTCAATCAATTTATGGCAGGTGAAAATGCCTTCAATCAATTTTTGGCAGGTGAAAATGGGCATTTTGTGTTGTAATGGTCCTTTACAAGAATTTCAAGCTGTCCTGTGAGCTCAGATCTTTATATTATGACGCTCTAGAATCAGACCAAGTCATATATAGGCAGAAATCACCTTTCATTAACTGCATTTGGTCTTCAATCAATTTATGGCAAGTGATAATGCCTCAATCAATTTTTGGCAGGTGAAAATGGGCATTTTGTGTTGTAATGGTCCTTTACAAAAATTCCAAGCTGTACTGTGAGCTCAGATCTTTATATTATGATGCTCTAGAATCAGACCAAGTCATATATAGGCAGAAATCACCTTTCATTAACTGCATTTGGCTTTCAATCAATTTATGGCAAGTGATAATGCCTTCAATCAATTTTTGGCAGGTGAAAATGGGCATTTTGTGTTGTAATGGTCCTTTACAATAATTTCAAGCTGTCCAGTGAGCTCAGATCTTTATATTATGACGCTCTAGAATCAGACCAAGTCATATATAGGCAGAAATCACCTTTCATTAACTGCATTTGGTCTTCAATCAATTTATGGCAGGTGAAAATGCCCATTTTCAGCAGGTGAAAATGGCCATTTTGTGTTATAATGGTCCTTTACAAGAATTCCAAGCTGTCCTGTGAGCTCAGATCTTTATATTATGAAGCTCAAGAATCAGACCAAGTCATATTCAGGCAGAAATCACCTTTCATTAACTGCATTTGGTCTTCAATCAATTTATGGCAGGTGAAAATGCCCATTTTCAGCAGGTGAAAATGGCCATTTTGTGTTATAATGGTCCTTTACAAGAATTCCAAGCTGTCCTGTGAGCTCAGATCTTTATATTATGAAGCTCAAGAATCAGACCAAGTCATATTTAGGCAGAAATCAGCTTTCATTAACTGCATTTGGTCTTCAATCAATTTATGGCAGTTGAAAATGCCAATTTTTGGCAGGTGAAAATGCCCATTTTGTGTTGTAATGGTCCTTTACAATAATTTCAAGCTGTCCTGTGAGCTCAGATCTTTATATTATGACGCTCTAGAATCAGACCAAGTCATATATAGGCAGAAATCACCTTTCATTAACTGCATTTGGTCTTCAATCAATTTATGGCAGGTGAAAATGCCCATTTTCACCAGGTGAAAATGGCCATTTTGTGTTATAATGGTCCTTTACAAGAATTCCAAGCTGTCCTGTGAGCTCAGATCTTTATATTATGAAGCTCAAGAACCAGACCAAGTCATATTTAGGCAGAAATCACCTTTCATTAACTGCATTTGGTCTTCAATCAATTTATGGCAAGTGATAATGCCTTCAATCAATTTTTGGCAGGTGAAAATGGGCATTTTGTGTTGTAATGGTCCTTTACAAAAATTCCAAGCTGTACTGTGAGCTCAGATCTTTATATTATGATGCTCTAGAATCAGACCAAGTCATATATAGGCAGAAATCACCTTTCATTAACTGCATTTGGTCTTCAATGAATTTATGGCAAGTGATAATGCCTTCAATCAATTTTTGGCAGGTGAAAATGGGCATTTTGTGTTGTAATGGTCCTTTACAAAAATTCCAAGCTGTCCTGTGAGCTCAGATCTTTATATTATGACACTCTAGAATCAGACCAAGTCATATATAGGCAGAAATCACCTTTCATTAACTGCATTTGGTTTTCAATCTATTTATGGCAGGTGAAAATGCCTTCAATCAATTTTTGGCAGGTGAAAATGCCCATTTTGTGTTGTAATGGTCCTTTACAAGAATTCCAAGCTGTCCTGTGAGCTCAGATCTTTATATTATGACGCTCTAGAATCAGACCAAGTCATATATAGGCAGAAATCACCTTTCATTAACTGCATTTGGTCTTCAATCAATTTATGGCAGGTGAAAATGCCCATTTTCAGCAGGTGAAAATGGCCATTTTGTGTTGTAATGGTCCTTTACAAGAATTCCAAGCTGTCCTGTGAGCTCAGATCTTTATATTATGAAGCTCTAGAATCTGATCAAGTCATATTTAGGCAGAAATCACCTTTCATTAACTGCGTTTGGCTTTCAATCAATTTATGGCAAGTGATAATGCCTTCAATCAATTTTTGGCAGGTGAAAATGGGCATTTTGTGTTGTAATGGTCCATTACAAGAATTCTAAGCTGCCCTGTGAGCTTAGATCTTTATATTATGACGCTCTAGAATCAGACCAAGTCATATTTAGACAGAAATCACCTTTCATTAACTGCATTTGGTCTTCAATCAATTTATGGCAGGTGAAAATGCCCATTTTTGGCAGGTGAAAATGGCCATTTTGTGTTGTAATGGTCCTTTACAAAAATTCCAAGCTGTCCTGTGAGCTCAGATCTTTATATTATGAAGCTCTAGAATCAGACCAAGTCATATATAGCCAGAAATCACCTTTCATTAACTGCGTTTGGCCTTCAATCAATTTATGGCAGGTGAAAATGCCTTCAATCAATTTTTGGCGGGTGAAAATGGGCATTTTGTGTTGTAATGGTCCTTTACAAGAATTTCAAGCTGTCCTTTGAGCTCAGATCTTTATATTATGACGCTCTAGAATCAGACCAAGTCATATATAGGCAGAAATCACCTTTCATTAACTGCATTTGGTCTTCAATCAATTTATGGCAAGTGATAATGCCTTCAATCAATTTTTGGCAGGTGAAAATGGGCATTTTGTGTTGTAATGGTCCTTTACAATAATTTCAAGCTGTCCAGTGAGCTCAGATCTTTATATTATGACGCTCTAGAATCAGACCAAGTCATATATAGGCAGAAATCACCTTTCATTAACTGCGTTTGGTCTTCAATCAATTTATGGCAAGTGATAATGCCTTCAATCAATTTTTGGCAGGTGAAAATGGGCATTTTGTGTTGTAATGGTCCTTTACAAAAATTCCAAGCTGTACTGTGAGCTCAGATCTTTATATTATGATGCTCTAGAATCAGACCAAGTCATATATAGGCAGAAATCACCTTTCATTAACTGCATTTGGTCTTCAATCAATTTATGGCAAGTGATAATGCCTTCAATCAATTTTTGGCAGGTGAAAATGGGCATTTTGTGTTGTAATGGTCCTTTACAAAAATTCCAAGCTGTACTGTGAGCTCAGATCTTTATATTATGAAGCTCTAGAATCAGACCAAGTCATATTTAGGCAGAAATCACCTTTCATTAACTGCGTTTGGGCTTCAATCAATTTATGGCAGGTGAATATGCCAATTTTTGGCAGGTGAAAATGGCCATTTTGTGTTGTAATGGTCCTTTACAAGAATTCCAAGCTGTCCTGTGAGCTCAGATCTTTATATTATGACACTCTAGAATCAGACCAAGTCATATATAGGCAGAAATCACCTTTCATTAACTGCATTTGGTTTTCAATCAATTTATGGCAGGTGAAAATGCCTTCAATCAATTTTTGGCAGGTGAAAATGCCCATTTTGTGTTGTAATGGTCCTTTACAAGAATTCCAAGCTGTCCTGTGAGCTCAGATCTTTATATTATGACGCTCTAGAATCAGACCAAGTCATATATAGGCAGAAATCACCTTTCATTAACTGCATTTGGTCTTCAATCAATTTATGGCAGGTGAAAATGCCCATTTTCAGCAGGTGAAAATGGCCATTTTGTGTTGTAATGGTCCTTTACAAGAATTCCAAGCTGTCCTGTGAGCTCAGATCTTTATATTATGAAGCTCTAGAATCAGATCAAGTCATATTTAGGCAGAAATCACCTTTCATTAACTGCATTTGGTCTTCAATCAATTTATGGCAGGTGAAAATGCCTTCAATCAATTTTTGGCAGGTGAAAATGGCCATTTTGTGTTGTAATGGTCCTTTACAAGAATTCCAAGCTGTCCTGTGAGCTCAGATCTTTATATTATGAAGCTCTACAATCAGATCAAATCATATTTAGGCAGAAATCACCTTTCATTAACTGCGTTTGGCCTTCAATCAATTTATGGCAGGTGAAAATGCCTTCAATCAATTTTTGGCAGGTGAAAATGGGCATTTTGTGTTGTAATGGTCCTTTACAAAAATTCCAAGCTGTACTGTGAGCTCAGATCTGTATATTATGAAGGTCTAGAATCAGATCAAGTCATATTCAGGAAGAAATCACCTTTCATTAACTGCATTTGGTCTTCAATCAATTTATGGCAGGTGAAAATGCCCATTTTCAGCAGGTGAAAATGGGCATTTTGTGTTGTAATCGTCCTTTACAAGAATTCCAAGCTGTCCTGTGAGCTCAGATCTTTATATTATGATGCTCTAGAATCAGACCAAGTCATATATAGGAAGAAATCACCTTTCATTAACTGCATTTGGTCTTCAATCAATTTATGGCAGGTGAAAATGCCTTCAATCAATTTTTGGCAGGTGAAAATGGGCATTTTGTGTTGTAATGGTCCTTTACAAGAATTCCAAGCTGTCCTGTGAGCTCAGATCTTTATATTATGACGCTCTAGAATCAGACCAAGTCATATATAGGCAGAAATCACCTTTCATTAACTGCATTTGGTCTTCAATCAATTTATGGCAGGTGAAAATGCCCATTTTCAGCAGGTGAAAATGGCCATTTTGTGTTGTAATGGTCCTTTACAAGAATTCCAAGCTGTCCTGTGAGCTCAGATCTTTATATTATGAAGCTCTAGAATCTGATCAAGTCATATTTAGGCAGAAATCACCTTTCATTAACTGCGTTTGGCTTTCAATCAATTTATGGCAAGTGATAATGCCTTCAATCAATTTCTGGCAGGTGAAAATGGGCATTTTGTGTTGTAATGGTCCATTACAAGAATTCTAAACTGCCCCTGTGAGCTCAGATCTTTATATTATGACGCTCTAGAATCAGACCAAGTCATATTTAGGCAGAAATCACCTTTCATTAACTGCATTTGGTCTTCAATCAATTTATGGCAGGTGAAAATGCCCATTTTTGGCAGGTGAAAATGCCCATTTTGTGTTGTAATGGTCCTTTACAAAAATTCCAAGCTGTCCTGTGAGCTCAGATCTTTATATTATGAAGCTCTAGAATCAGACCAAGTCATATATAGCCAGAAATCACCTTTCATTAACTGCGTTTGGCCTTCAATCAATTTATGGCAGGTGAAAATGCCTTCAATCAATTTTTGGCAGGTGAAAATGGGCATTTTGTGTTGTAATGGTCCTTTACAAGAATTTCAAGCTGTCCTGTGAGCTCAGATCTTTATATTATGACGCTCTAGAATCAGACCAAGTCATATATAGGCAGAAATCACCTTTCATTAACTGCATTTGGTCTTCAATCAATTTATGGCAGGTGAAAATGCCTTCAATCAATTTTTGGCAGGTGAAAATGGGCATTTTGTGTTGTAATGGTCCTTTACAAGAATTCCAAGCTGTCCTGTGAGCTCAGATCTTTATATTATGACGCTCTAGAATCAGACCAAGTCATATATAGGCAGAAATCACCTTTCATTAACTGCATTTGGTCTTCAATCAATTTATGGCAGGTGAAAATGCCCATTTTCAGCAGGTGAAAATGGCCATTTTGTGTTGTAATGGTCCTTTACAAGAATTCCAAGCTGTCCTGTGAGCTCAGATCTTTATATTATGAAGCTCTAGAATCTGATCAAGTCATATTTAGGCAGAAATCACCTTTCATTAACTGCGTTTGGCTTTCAATCAATTTATGGCAAGTGATAATGCCTTCAATCAATTTCTGGCAGGTGAAAATGGGCATTTTGTGTTGTAATGGTCCATTACAAGAATTCTAAGCTGCCCTGTGAGCTCAGATCTTTATATTATGACGCTCTAGAATCAGACCAAGTCATATTTAGGCAGAAATCACCTTTCATTAACTGCATTTGGTCTTCAATCAATTTATGGCAGGTGAAAATGCCCATTTTTGGCAGGTGAAAATGCCCATTTTGTGTTGTAATGGTCCTTTACAAAAATTCCAAGCTGTCCTGTGAGCTCAGATCTTTATATTATGAAGCTCTAGAATCAGACCAAGTCATATATAGCCAGAAATCACCTTTCATTAACTGCGTTTGGCCTTCAATCAATTTATGGCAGGTGAAAATGCCTTCAATCAATTTTTGGCAGGTGAAAATGGGCATTTTGTGTTGTAATGGTCCTTTACAAGAATTTCAAGCTGTCCTGTGAGCTCAGATCTTTATATTATGACGCTCTAGAATCAGACCAAGTCATATATAGGCAGAAATCACCTTTCATTAACTGCATTTGGTCTTCAATCAATTTATGGCAAGTGATAATGCCTTCAATCAATTTTTGGCAGGTGAAAATGGGCATTTTGTGTTGTAATGGTCCTTTACAAAAATTCCAAGCTGTCCTGTGAGCTCAGATCTTTATATTATGACACTCTAGAATCAGACCAAGTCATATATAGGCAGAAATCACCTTTCATTAACTGCATTTGGTTTTCAATCAATTTATGGCAGGTGAAAATGCCTTCAATCAATTTTTGGCAGGTGAAAATGCCCATTTTGTGTTGTAATGGTCCTTTACAAGAATTCCAAGCTGTCCTGTGAGCTCAGATCTTTATATTATGACGCTCTAGAATCAGACCAAGTCATATATAGGCAGAAATCACCTTTCATTAACTGCATTTGGTCTTCAATCAATTTATGGCAGGTGAAAATGCCCATTTTCAGCAGGTGAAAATGGCCATTTTGTGTTGTAATGGTCCTTTACAAGAATTCCAAGCTGTCCTGTGAGCTCAGATCTTTATATTATGAAGCTCTAGAATCTGATCAAGTCATATTTAGGCAGAAATCACCTTTCATTAACTGCGTTTGGCTTTCAATCAATTTATGGCAAGTGATAATGCCTTCAATCAATTTTTGGCAGGTGAAAATGGGCATTTTGTGTTGTAATGGTCCATTACAAGAATTCTAAGCTGCCCTGTGAGCTCAGATCTTTATATTATGACGCTCTAGAATCAGACCAAGTCATATTTAGGCAGAAATCACCTTTCATTAACTGCATTTGGTCTTCAATCAATTTATGGCAGGTGAAAATGCCCATTTTTGGCAGGTGAAAATGCCCATTTTGTGTTGTAATGGTCCTTTACAAAAATTCCAAGCTGTCCTGTGAGCTCAGATCTTTATATTATGAAGCTCTAGAATCAGACCAAGTCATATATAGCCAGAAATCACCTTTCATTAACTGCGTTTGGCCTTCAATCAATTTATGGCAGGTGAAAATGCCTTCAATCAATTTTTGGCAGGTGAAAATGGGCATTTTGTGTTGTAATGGTCCTTTACAAGAATTTCAAGCTGTCCTGTGAGCTCAGATCTTTATATTATGACGCTCTAGAATCAGACCAAGTCATATATAGGCAGAAATCACCTTTCATTAACTGCATTTGGTCTTCAATCAATTTATGGCAAGTGATAATGCCTTCAATCAATTTTTGGCAGGTGAAAATGGGCATTTTGTGTTGTAATGGTCCTTTACAAAAATTCCAAGCTGTCCTGTGAGCTCAGATCTTTATATTATGACACTCTAGAATCAGACCAAGTCATATATAGGCAGAAATCACCTTTCATTAACTGCATTTGGTTTTCAATCAATTTATGGCAGGTGAAAATGCCTTCAATCAATTTTTGGCAGGTGAAAATGGGCATTTTGTGTTGTAATGGTCCTTTACAAGAATTCCAAGCTGTCCTGTGAGCTCAGATCTTTATATTATGACGCTCTAGAATCAGACCAAGTCATATATAGGCAGAAATCACCTTTCATTAACTGCATTTGGTCTTCAATCAATTTATGGCAGGTGAAAATGCCCATTTTCAGCAGGTGAAAATGGCCATTTTGTGTTGTAATGGTCCTTTACAAGAATTCCAAGCTGTCCTGTGAGCTCAGATCTTTATATTATGAAGCTCTAGAATCTGATCAAGTCATATTTAGGCAGAAATCACCTTTCATTAACTGCGTTTGGCTTTCAATCAATTTATGGCAAGTGATAATGCCTTCAATCAATTTCTGGCAGGTGAAAATGGGCATTTTGTGTTGTAATGGTCCATTACAAGAATTCTAAGCTGCCCTGTGAGCTCAGATCTTTATATTATGACGCTCTAGAATCAGACCAAGTCATATTTAGGCAGAAATCACCTTTCATTAACTGCATTTGGTCTTCAATCAATTTATGGCAGGTGAAAATGCCCATTTTTGGCAGGTGAAAATGCCCATTTTGTGTTGTAATGGTCCTTTACAAAAATTCCAAGCTGTCCTGTGAGCTCAGATCTTTATATTATGAAGCTCTAGAATCAGACCAAGTCATATATAGCCAGAAATCACCTTTCATTAACTGCGTTTGGCCTTCAATCAATTTATGGCAGGTGAAAATGCCTTCAATCAATTTTTGGCAGGTGAAAATGGGCATTTTGTGTTGTAATGGTCCTTTACAAGAATTTCAAGCTGTCCTGTGAGCTCAGATCTTTATATTATGACGCTCTAGAATCAGACCAAGTCATATATAGGCAGAAATCACCTTTCATTAACTGCATTTGGTCTTCAATCAATTTATGGCAAGTGATAATGCCTTCAATCAATTTTTGGCAGGTGAAAATGGGCATTTTGTGTTGTAATGGTCCTTTACAAAAATTCCAAGCTGTCCTGTGAGCTCAGATCTTTATATTATGACACTCTAGAATCAGACCAAGTCATATATAGGCAGAAATCACCTTTCATTAACTGCATTTGGTTTTCAATCAATTTATGGCAGGTGAAAATGCCTTCAATCAATTTTTGGCAGGTGAAAATGCCCATTTTGTGTTGTAATGGTCCTTTACAAGAATTCCAAGCTGTCCTGTGAGCTCAGATCTTTATATTATGACGCTCTAGAATCAGACCAAGTCATATATAGGCAGAAATCACCTTTCATTAACTGCATTTGGTCTTCAATCAATTTATGGCAGGTGAAAATGCCCATTTTCAGCAGGTGAAAATGGCCATTTTGTGTTGTAATGGTCCTTTACAAGAATTCCAAGCTGTCCTGTGAGCTCAGATCTTTATATTATGAAGCTCTAGAATCTGATCAAGTCATATTTAGGCAGAAATCACCTTTCATTAACTGCGTTTGGCTTTCAATCAATTTATGGCAAGTGATAATGCCTTCAATCAATTTTTGGCAGGTGAAAATGGGCATTTTGTGTTGTAATGGTCCATTACAAGAATTCTAAGCTGCCCTGTGAGCTCAGATCTTTATATTATGACGCTCTAGAATCAGACCAAGTCATATTTAGGCAGAAATCACCTTTCATTAACTGCATTTGGTCTTCAATCAATTTATGGCAGGTGAAAATGCCCATTTTTGGCAGGTGAAAATGCCCATTTTGTGTTGTAATGGTCCTTTACAAAAATTCCAAGCTGTCCTGTGAGCTCAGATCTTTATATTATGAAGCTCTAGAATCAGACCAAGTCATATATAGCCAGAAATCACCTTTCATTAACTGCGTTTGGCCTTCAATCAATTTATGGCAGGTGAAAATGCCTTCAATCAATTTTTGGCAGGTGAAAATGGGCATTTTGTGTTGTAATGGTCCTTTACAAGAATTTCAAGCTGTCCTGTGAGCTCAGATCTTTATATTATGACGCTCTAGAATCAGACCAAGTCATATATAGGCAGAAATCACCTTTCATTAACTGCATTTGGTCTTCAATCAATTTATGGCAAGTGATAATGCCTTCAATCAATTTTTGGCAGGTGAAAATGGGCATTTTGTGTTGTAATGGTCCTTTACAAAAATTCCAAGCTGTCCTGTGAGCTCAGATCTTTATATTATGACACTCTAGAATCAGACCAAGTCATATATAGGCAGAAATCACCTTTCATTAACTGCATTTGGTTTTCAATCAATTTATGGCAGGTGAAAATGCCTTCAATCAATTTTTGGCAGGTGAAAATGCCCATTTTGTGTTGTAATGGTCCTTTACAAGAATTCCAAGCTGTCCTGTGAGCTCAGATCTTTATATTATGACGCTCTAGAATCAGACCAAGTCATATATAGGCAGAAATCACCTTTCATTAACTGCATTTGGTCTTCAATCAATTTATGGCAGGTGAAAATGCCCATTTTCAGCAGGTGAAAATGGCCATTTTGTGTTGTAATGGTCCTTTACAAGAATTCCAAGCTGTCCTGTGAGCTCAGATCTTTATATTATGAAGCTCTAGAATCTGATCAAGTCATATTTAGGCAGAAATCACCTTTCATTAACTGCGTTTGGCTTTCAATCAATTTATGGCAAGTGATAATGCCTTCAATCAATTTTTGGCAGGTGAAAATGGGCATTTTGTGTTGTAATGGTCCATTACAAGAATTCTAAGCTGCCCTGTGAGCTTAGATCTTTATATTATGACGCTCTAGAATCAGACCAAGTCATATTTAGACAGAAATCACCTTTCATTAACTGCATTTGGTCTTCAATCAATTTATGGCAGGTGAAAATGCCCATTTTTGGCAGGTGAAAATGGCCATTTTGTGTTGTAATGGTCCTTTACAAAAATTCCAAGCTGTCCTGTGAGCTCAGATCTTTATATTATGAAGCTCTAGAATCAGACCAAGTCATATATAGCCAGAAATCACCTTTCATTAACTGCGTTTGGCCTTCAATCAATTTATGGCAGGTGAAAATGCCTTCAATCAATTTTTGGCGGGTGAAAATGGGCATTTTGTGTTGTAATGGTCCTTTACAAGAATTTCAAGCTGTCCTTTGAGCTCAGATCTTTATATTATGACGCTCTAGAATCAGACCAAGTCATATATAGGCAGAAATCACCTTTCATTAACTGCATTTGGTCTTCAATCAATTTATGGCAAGTGATAATGCCTCAATCAATTTTTGGCAGGTGAAAATGGGCATTTTGTGTTGTAATGGTCCTTTACAAAAATTCCAAGCTGTACTGTGAGCTCAGATCTTTATATTATGATGCTCTAGAATCAGACCAAGTCATATATAGGCAGAAATCACCTTTCATTAACTGCATTTGGCTTTCAATCAATTTATGGCAAGTGATAATGCCTTCAATCAATTTTTGGCAGGTGAAAATGGGCATTTTGTGTTGTAATGGTCCTTTACAATAATTTCAAGCTGTCCAGTGAGCTCAGATCTTTATATTATGACGCTCTAGAATCAGACCAAGTCATATATAGGCAGAAATCAGCTTTCATTAACTGCATTTGGTCTTCAATCAATTTATGGCAGTTGAAAATGCCAATTTTTGGCAGGTGAAAATGCCCATTTTGTGTTGTAATTGTCCTTTACAAGAATTCCAAGCTGTCCTGTGAGCTCAGATCTTTATATTATGAAGCTCTAGAATCTGATCAAGTCATATTTAGGCAGAAATCACCTTTCATTAACTGCGTTTGGCTTTCAATCAATTTATGGCAAGTGATAATGCCTTCAATCAATTTTTGGCAGGTGAAAATGGGCATTTTGTGTTGTAATGGTCCATTACAAGAATTCTAAGCTGCCCTGTGAGCTCAGATCTTTATATTATGACGCTCTAGAATCAGACCAAGTCATATTTAGGCAGAAATCACCTTTCATTAACTGCATTTGGTCTTCAATCAATTTATGGCAGGTGAAAATGCCCATTTTTGGCAGGTGAAAATGGCCATTTTGTGTTGTAATGGTCCTTTACAAAAATTCCAAGCTGTCCTGTGAGCTCAGATCTTTATATTATGACGCTCTAGAATCAGACCAAGTCATATATAGCCAGAAATCACCTTTCATTAACTGCGTTTGGCCTTCAATCAATTTATGGCAAGTGATAATGCCTTCAATCAATTTTTGGCAGGTGAAAATGGGCATTTTGTGTTGTAATGGTCCTTTACAATAATTTCAAGCTGTCCTGTGAGCTCAGATCTTTATATTATGACGCTCTAGAATCAGACCAAGTCATATATAGGCAGAAATCACCTTTCATTAACTGCATTTGGTCTTCAATCAATTTATGGCAGGTGAAAATGCCCATTTTCAGCAGGTGAAAATGGCCATTTTGTGTTGTAATGGTCCTTTACAAGAATTCCAAGCTGTCCTGTGAGCTCAGATCTTTATATTATGAAGCTCTAGAATCTGATCAAGTCATATTTAGGCAGAAATCACCTTTCATTAACTGCGTTTGGCTTTCAATCAATTTATGGCAAGTGATAATGCCTTCAATCAATTTTTGGCAGGTGAAAATGGGCATTTTGTGTTGTAATGGTCCATTACAAGAATTCTAAGCTGCCCTGTGAGCTCAGATCTTTATATTATGACGCTCTAGAATCAGACCAAGTCATATTTAGGCAGAAATCACCTTTCATTAACTGCATTTGGTCTTCAATCAATTTATGGCAGGTAAAAATGCCCATTTTTGGCAGGTGAAAATGGCCATTTTGTGTTGTAATGGTCCTTTACAAAAATTCCAAGCTGTCCTGTGAGCTCAGATCTTTATATTATGAAGCTCTAGAATCAGACCAAGTCATATATAGCCAGAAATCACCTTTCATTAACTGCGTTTGGCCTTCAATCAATTTATGGCAGGTGAAAATGCCTTCAATCAATTTTTGGCAGGTGAAAATGGGCATTTTGTGTTGTAATGGTCCTTTACAAGAATTTCAAGCTGTCCTGTGAGCTCAGATCTTTATATTATGACACTCTAGAATCAGACCAAGTCATATATAGGCAGAAATCACCTTTCATTAACTGCATTTGGTCTTCAATCAATTTATGGCAAGTGATAATGCCTTCAATCAATTTTTGGCAGGTGAAAATGGGCATTTTGTGTTGTAATGGTCCTTTACAATAATTTCAAGCTGTCCAGTGAGCTCAGATCTTTATATTATGACGCTCTAGAATCAGACCAAGTCATATATAGGCAGAAATCACCTTTCATTAACTGCATTTGGTCTTCAATCAATTTATGGCAGGTGAAAATGCCCATTTTCAGCAGGTGAAAATGGCCATTTTGTGTTGTAATGGTCCTTTACAAGAATTCCAAGCTGTCCTGTGAGCTCAGATCTTTATATTATGAAGCTCTAGAATCTGATCAAGTCATATTTAGGCAGAAATCACCTTTCATTAACTGCGTTTGGCTTTCAATCAATTTATGGCAAGTGATAATGCCTTCAATCAATTTTTGGCAGGTGAAAATGGGCATTTTGTGTTGTAATGGTCCATTACAAGAATTCTAAGCTGCCCTGTGAGCTCAGATCTTTATATTATGACGCTCTAGAATCAGACCAAGTCATATTTAGGCAGAAATCACCTTTCATTAACTGCATTTGGCTTTCAATCAATTTATGGCAAGTGATAATGCCTTCAATCAATTTTTGGCAGGTGAAAATGGGCATTTTGTGTTGTAATGGTCCTTTACAATAATTTCAAGCTGTCCAGTGAGCTCAGATCTTTATATTATGACGCTCTAGAATCAGACCAAGTCATATATAGGCAGAAATCACCTTTCATTAACTGCATTTGGTCTTCAATCAATTTATGGCAGGTGAAAATGCCCATTTTCAGCAGGTGAAAATGGCCATTTTGTGTTGTAATGGTCCTTTACAAGAATTCCAAGCTGTCCTGTGAGCTCAGATCTTTATATTATGAAGCTCAAGAATCAGACCAAGTCATATTTAGGCAGAAATCACCTTTCATTAACTGCGTTTGGTCTTCAATCAATTTATGGCAAGTGATAATGCCTTCAATCAATTTTTGGCAGGTGAAAATGGGCATTTTGTGTTGTAATGGTCCTTTACAAAAATTCCAAGCTGTACTGTGAGCTCAGATCTTTATATTATGATGCTCTAGAATCAGACCAAGTCATATATAGGCAGAAATCACCTTTCATTAACTGCATTTGGTCTTCAATCAATTTATGGCAAGTGATAATGCCTTCAATCAATTTTTGGCAGGTGAAAATGGGCATTTTGTGTTGTAATGGTCCTTTACAAAAATTCCAAGCTGTACTGTGAGCTCAGATCTTTATATTATGAAGCTCTAGAATCAGACCAAGTCATATTTAGGCAGAAATCACCTTTCATTAACTGCGTTTGGGCTTCAATCAATTTATGGCAGGTGAATATGCCAATTTTTGGCAGGTGAAAATGGCCATTTTGTGTTGTAATGGTCCTTTACAAGAATTCCAAGCTGTCCTGTGAGCTCAGATCTTTATATTATGACACTCTAGAATCAGACCAAGTCATATATAGGCAGAAATCACCTTTCATTAACTGCATTTGGTTTTCAATCAATTTATGGCAGGTGAAAATGCCTTCAATCAATTTTTGGCAGGTGAAAATGCCCATTTTGTGTTGTAATGGTCCTTTACAATAATTCCAAGCTGTCCTGTGAGCTCAGATCTTTATATTATGACGCTCTAGAATCAGACCAAGTCATATATAGGCAGAAATCACCTTTCATTAACTGCATTTGGTCTTCAATCAATTTATGGCAGGTGAAAATGCCTTCAATCAATTTTTGGCAGGTGAAAATGGGCATTTTGTGTTGTAATGGTCCTTTACAAGAATTCCAAGCTGTCCTGTGAGCTCAGATCTTTATATTATGACGCTCTAGAATCAGACCAAGTCATATATAGGCAGAAATCACCTTTCATTAACTGCATTTGGTCTTCAATCAATTTATGGCAGGTGAAAATGCCCATTTTCAGCAGGTGAAAATGGCCATTTTGTGTTGTAATGGTCCTTTACAAGAATTCCAAGCTGTCCTGTGAGCTCAGATCTTTATATTATGAAGCTCTAGAATCTGATCAAGTCATATTTAGGCAGAAATCACCTTTCATTAACTGCGTTTGGCTTTCAATCAATTTATGGCAAGTGATAATGCCTTCAATCAATTCCTGGCAGGTGAAAATGGGCATTTTGTGTTGTAATGGTCCATTACAAGAATTCTAAGCTGCCCTGTGAGCTCAGATCTTTATATTATGACGCTCTAGAATCAGACCAAGTCATATTTAGGCAGAAATCACCTTTCATTAACTGCATTTGGTCTTCAATCAATTTATGGCAGGTGAAAATGCCCATTTTTGGCAGGTGAAAATGCCCATTTTGTGTTGTAATGGTCCTTTACAAAAATTCCAAGCTGTCCTGTGAGCTCAGATCTTTATATTATGAAGCTCTAGAATCAGACCAAGTCATATATAGCCAGAAATCACCTTTCATTAACTGCGTTTGGCCTTCAATCAATTTATGGCAGGTGAAAATGCCTTCAATCAATTTTTGGCAGGTGAAAATGGGCATTTTGTGTTGTAATGGTCCTTTACAAGAATTTCAAGCTGTCCTGTGAGCTCAGATCTTTATATTATGACGCTCTAGAATCAGACCAAGTCATATATAGGCAGAAATCACCTTTCATTAACTGCATTTGGTCTTCAATCAATTTATGGCAAGTGATAATGCCTCAATCAATTTTTGGCAAGTGAAAATGGCCATTTTGTGTTGTAATGGTCCTTTACAAGAATTCCAAGCTGTCCTGTGAGCTCAGATCTTTATATTATGAAGCTCTAGAATCTGATCAAGTCATATTTAGGCAGAAATCACCTTTCATTAACTGCGTTTGGCTTTCAATCAATTTATGGCAAGTGATAATGCCTTCAATCAATTTTTGGCAGGTGAAAATGGGCATTTTGTGTTGTAATGGTCCATTACAAGAATTCTAAGCTGCCCTGTGAGCTCAGATCTTTATATTATGACGCTCTAGAATCAGACCAAGTCATATTTAGGCAGAAATCACCTTTCATTAACTGCATTTGGTCTTCAATCAATTTATGGCAGGTGAAAATGCCCATTTTTGGCAGGTGAAAATGGCCATTTTGTGTTGTAATGGTCCTTTACAAAAATTCCAAGCTGTCCTGTGAGCTCAGATCTTTATATTATGAAGCTCTAGAATCAGACCAAGTCATATATAGCCAGAAATCACCTTTCATTAACTGCGTTTGGCCTTCAATCAATTTATGGCAAGTGATAATGCCTTCAATCAATTTTTGGCAGGTGAAAATGGGCATTTTGTGTTGTAATGGTCCTTTACAATTATTTCAAGCTGTCCTGTGAGCTCAGATCTTTATATTATGACGCTCTAGAATCAGACCAAGTCATATATAGGCAGAAATCACCTTTCATTAACTGCATTTGGTCTTCAATCAATTTATGGCAGGTGAAAATGCCCATTTTCAGCAGGTGAAAATGGCCATTTTGTGTTGTAATGGTCCTTTACAAGAATTCCAAGCTGTCCTGTGAGCTCAGATCTTTATATTATGAAGCTCTAGAATCTGATCAAGTCATATTTAGGCAGAAATCACCTTTCATTAACTGCGTTTGGCTTTCAATCAATTTATGGCAAGTGATAATGCCTTCAATCAATTTTTGGCAGGTGAAAATGGGCATTTTGTGTTGTAATGGTCCATTACAAGAATTCTAAGCTGCCCTGTGAGCTCAGATCTTTATATTATGACGCTCTAGAATCAGACCAAGTCATATTTAGGCAGAAATCACCTTTCATTAACTGCATTTGGCTTTCAATCAATTTATGGCAAGTGATAATGCCTTCAATCAATTTTTGGCAGGTGAAAATGGGCATTTTGTGTTGTAATGGTCCTTTACAATAATTTCAAGCTGTCCAGTGAGCTCAGATCTTTATATTATGACGCTCTAGAATCAGACCAAGTCATATATAGGCAGAAATCACCTTTCATTAACTGCATTTGGTCTTCAATCAATTTATGGCAGGTGAAAATGCCCATTTTCAGCAGGTGAAAATGGCCATTTTGTGTTATAATGGTCCTTTACAAGAATTCCAAGCTGTCCTGTGAGCTCAGATCTTTATATTATGAAGCTCAAGAATCAGACCAAGTCATATTCAGGCAGAAATCAGCTTTCATTAACTGCGTTTGGCCTTCAATCAATTTATGGCAGGTGAAAATGCCTTCAATCAATTTTTGGCAGGTGAAAATGGGCATTTTGTGTTGTAATGGTCCTTTACAAGAATTTCAAGCTGTCCTGTGAGCTCAGATCTTTATATTATGACGCTCTAGAATCAGACCAAGTCATATATAGGCAGAAATCACCTTTCATTAACTGCATTTGGTCTTCAATCAATTTATGGCAAGTGATAATGCCTTCAATCAATTTTTGGCAGGTGAAAATGGGCATTTTGTGTTGTAATGGTCCTTTACAAAAATTCCAAGCTGTACTGTGAGCTCAGATCTTTATATTATGATGCTCTAGAATCAGACCAAGTCATATATAGGCAGAAATCACCTTTCATTAACTGCATTTGGCTTTCAATCAATTTATGGCAAGTGATAATGCCTTCAATCAATTTTTGGCAGGTGAAAATGGGCATTTTGTGTTGTAATGGTCCTTTACAATAATGTCAAGCTGTCCAGTGAGCTCAGATCTTTATATTATGACGCTCTAGAATCAGACCAAGTCATATATAGGCAGAAATCACCTTTCATTAACTGCGTTTGGCCTTCAATCAATTTATGGCAGGTGAAAATGCCTTCAATCAATTTTTGGCAGGTGAAAATGGGCATTTTGTGTTGTAATGGTCCTTTACAAAAATTCCAAGCTGTACTGTGAGCTCAGATCTTTATATTATGATGCTCTAGAATCAGACCAAGTCATATATAGGCAGAAATCACCTTTCATTAACTGCATTTGGCTTTCAATCAATTTATGGCAAGTGATAATGCCTTCAATCAATTTTTGGCAGGTGAAAATGGGCATTTTGTGTTGTAATGGTCCTTTACAATAATTTCAAGCTGTCCAGTGAGCTCAGATCTTTATATTATGACGCTCTAGAATCAGACCAAGTCATATATAGGCAGAAATCACCTTTCATTAACTGCATTTGGTCTTCAATCAATTTATGGCAGGTGAAAATGCCCATTTTCAGCAGGTGAAAATGGCCATTTTGTGTTATAATGGTCCTTTACAAGAATTCCAAGCTGTCCTGTGAGCTCAGATCTTTATATTATGAAGCTCAAGAATCAGACCAAGTCATATTCAGGCAGAAATCAGCTTTCATTAACTGCGTTTGGCCTTCAATCAATTTATGGCAGGTGAAAATGCCTTCAATCAATTTTTGGCAGGTGAAAATGGGCATTTTGTGTTGTAATGGTCCTTTACAAGAATTTCAAGCTGTCCTGTGAGCTCAGATCTTTATATTATGACGCTCTAGAATCAGACCAAGTCATATATAGGCAGAAATCACCTTTCATTAACTGCATTTGGTCTTCAATCAATTTATGGCAAGTGATAATGCCTTCAATCAATTTTTGGCAGGTGAAAATGGGCATTTTGTGTTGTAATGGTCCTTTACAAAAATTCCAAGCTGTACTGTGAGCTCAGATCTTTATATTATGATGCTCTAGAATCAGACCAAGTCATATATAGGCAGAAATCACCTTTCATTAACTGCATTTGGCTTTCAATCAATTTATGGCAGGTGAAAATGCCTTCAATCAATTTTTGGCAGGTGAAAATGGGCATTTTGTGTTGTAATGGTCCTTTACAAGAATTTCAAGCTGTCCTGTGAGCTCAGATCTTTATATTATGACGCTCTAGAATCAGACCAAGTCATATATAGGCAGAAATCACCTTTCATTAACTGCATTTGGTCTTCAATCAATTTATGGCAAGTGATAATGCCTCAATCAATTTTTGGCAAGTGAAAATGGCCATTTTGTGTTGTAATGGTCCTTTACAAGAATTCCAAGCTGTCCTGTGAGCTCAGATCTTTATATTATGAAGCTCTAGAATCTGATCAAGTCATATTTAGGCAGAAATCACCTTTCATTAACTGCGTTTGGCTTTCAATCAATTTATGGCAAGTGATAATGCCTTCAATCAATTTTTGGCAGGTGAAAATGGGCATTTTGTGTTGTAATGGTCCATTACAAGAATTCTAAGCTGCCCTGTGAGCTCAGATCTTTATATTATGACGCTCTAGAATCAGACCAAGTCATATTTAGGCAGAAATCACCTTTCATTAACTGCATTTGGTCTTCAATCAATTTATGGCAGGTGAAAATGCCCATTTTTGGCAGGTGAAAATGGCCATTTTGTGTTGTAATGGTCCTTTACAAAAATTCCAAGCTGTCCTGTGAGCTCAGATCTTTATATTATGAAGCTCTAGAATCAGACCAAGTCATATATAGCCAGAAATCACCTTTCATTAACTGCGTTTGGCCTTCAATCAATTTATGGCAAGTGATAATGCCTTCAATCAATTTTTGGCAGGTGAAAATGGGCATTTTGTGTTGTAATGGTCCTTTACAATTATTTCAAGCTGTCCTGTGAGCTCAGATCTTTATATTATGACGCTCTAGAATCAGACCAAGTCATATATAGGCAGAAATCACCTTTCATTAACTGCATTTGGTCTTCAATCAATTTATGGCAGGTGAAAATGCCCATTTTCAGCAGGTGAAAATGGCCATTTTGTGTTGTAATGGTCCTTTACAAGAATTCCAAGCTGTCCTGTGAGCTCAGATCTTTATATTATGAAGCTCTAGAATCTGATCAAGTCATATTTAGGCAGAAATCACCTTTCATTAACTGCGTTTGGCTTTCAATCAATTTATGGCAAGTGATAATGCCTTCAATCAATTTTTGGCAGGTGAAAATGGGCATTTTGTGTTGTAATGGTCCATTACAAGAATTCTAAGCTGCCCTGTGAGCTCAGATCTTTATATTATGACGCTCTAGAATCAGACCAAGTCATATTTAGGCAGAAATCACCTTTCATTAACTGCATTTGGCTTTCAATCAATTTATGGCAAGTGATAATGCCTTCAATCAATTTTTGGCAGGTGAAAATGGGCATTTTGTGTTGTAATGGTCCTTTACAATAATTTCAAGCTGTCCAGTGAGCTCAGATCTTTATATTATGACGCTCTAGAATCAGACCAAGTCATATATAGGCAGAAATCACCTTTCATTAACTGCATTTGGTCTTCAATCAATTTATGGGAGGTGAAAATGCCCATTTTCAGCAGGTGAAAATGGCCATTTTGTGTTATAATGGTCCTTTACAAGAATTCCAAGCTGTCCTGTGAGCTCAGATCTTTATATTATGAAGCTCAAGAATCAGACCAAGTCATATTCAGGCAGAAATCAGCTTTCATTAACTGCGTTTGGCCTTCAATCAATTTATGGCAGGTGAAAATGCCTTCAATCAATTTTTGGCAGGTGAAAATGGGCATTTTGTGTTGTAATGGTCCTTTACAAGAATTTCAAGCTGTCCTGTGAGCTCAGATCTTTATATTATGACGCTCTAGAATCAGACCAAGTCATATATAGGCAGAAATCACCTTTCATTAACTGCATTTGGTCTTCAATCAATTTATGGCAAGTGATAATGCCTTCAATCAATTTTTGGCAGGTGAAAATGGGCATTTTGTGTTGTAATGGTCCTTTACAAAAATTCCAAGCTGTACTGTGAGCTCAGATTTTTATATTATGATGCTCTAGAATCAGACCAAGTCATATATAGGCAGAAATCACCTTTCATTAACTGCATTTGGCTTTCAATCAATTTATGGCAAGTGATAATGCCTTCAATCAATTTTTGGCAGGTGAAAATGGGCATTTTGTGTTGTAATGGTCCTTTACAATAATTTCAAGCTGTCCAGTGAGCTCAGATCTTTATATTATGACGCTCTAGAATCAGACCAAGTCATATATAGGCAGAAATCACCTTTCATTAACTGCATTTGGTCTTCAATCAATTTATGGCAGGTGAAAATGCCCATTTTCAGCAGGTGAAAATGGCCATTTTGTGTTATAATGGTCCTTTACAAGAATTCCAAGCTGTCCTGTGAGCTCAGATCTTTATATTATGAAGCTCAAGAATCAGACCAAGTCATATTCAGGCAGAAATCAGCTTTCATTAACTGCGTTTGGCCTTCAATCAATTTATGGCAGGTGAAAATGCCTTCAATCAATTTTTGGCAGGTGAAAATGGGCATTTTGTGTTGTAATGGTCCTTTACAAGAATTTCAAGCTGTCCTGTGAGCTCAGATCTTTATATTATGACGCTCTAGAATCAGACCAAGTCATATATAGGCAGAAATCACCTTTCATTAACTGCATTTGGTCTTCAATCAATTTATGGCAAGTGATAATGCCTTCAATCAATTTTTGGCAGGTGAAAATGGGCATTTTGTGTTGTAATGGTCCTTTACAAAAATTCCAAGCTGTACTGTGAGCTCAGATCTTTATATTATGATGCTCTAGAATCAGACCAAGTCATATATAGGCAGAAATCACCTTTCATTAACTGCATTTGGCTTTCAATCAATTTATGGCAAGTGATAATGCCTTCAATCAATTTTTGGCAGGTGAAAATGGGCATTTTGTGTTGTAATGGTCCTTTACAATAATGTCAAGCTGTCCAGTGAGCTCAGATCTTTATATTATGACGCTCTAGAATCAGACCAAGTCATATATAGGCAGAAATCACCTTTCATTAACTGCGTTTGGCCTTCAATCAATTTATGGCAGGTGAAAATGCCTTCAATCAATTTTTGGCAGGTGAAAATGGGCATTTTGTGTTGTAATGGTCCTTTACAAAAATTCCAAGCTGTACTGTGAGCTCAGATCTTTATATTATGATGCTCTAGAATCAGACCAAGGTCATATATAGGCAGAAATCACCTTTCATTAACTGCATTTGGCTTTCAATCAATTTATGGCAAGTGATAATGCCTTCAATCAATTTTTGGCAGGTGAAAATGGGCATTTTGTGTTGTAATGGTCCTTTACAATAATTTCAAGCTGTCCAGTGAGCTCAGATCTTTATATTATGACGCTCTAGAATCAGACCAAGTCATATATAGGCAGAAATCACCTTTCATTAACTGCATTTGGTCTTCAATCAATTTATGGCAGGTGAAAATGCCTTCAATCAATTTTTGGCAGGTGAAAATGGGCATTTTGTGTTGTAATGGTCCTTTACAATAATTTCAAGCTGTCCAGTGAGCTCAGATCTTTATATTATGACGCTCTAGAATCAGACCAAGTCATATATAGGCAGAAATCACCTTTCATTAACTGCATTTGGTCTTCAATCAATTTATGGCAGGTGAAAATGCCCATTTTCAGCAGGTGAAAATGGGCATTTTGTGTTGTAATGGTCCTTTACAAAAATTCCAAGCTGTACTGTGAGCTCAGATCTTTATATTATGATGCTCTAGAATCAGACCAAGTCATATATAGGCAGAAATCACCTTTCATTAACTGCATTTGGTCTTCAATCAATTTATGGCAGGTGAATATGCCAATTTTTGGCAGGTGAAAATGGCCATTTGTGTTGTAATGGTCCTTTACAAAAATTCCAAGCTGTACTGTGAGCTCAGATCTTTATATTATGACGCTCTAGAATCAGACCAAGTCATATATAGGCAGAAATCACCTTTCATTAACTGCATTTGGTCTTCAATCAATTTATGGCAGGTGAAAATGCCCATTTTCAGCAGGTGAAAATGGCCATTTTGTGTTGTAATGGTCCTTTACAAAAATTCCAAGCTGTCCTGTGAGCTCAGATCTTTATATTATGAAGCTCTAGAATCAGATCAAGTCATATTTAGGCAGAAATCACCTTCATTAACTGCGTTTGGCCTTCAATCAATTTATGGCAGGTGAAAATGCCTTCAATCAATTTTTGGCAGGTGAAAATGGGCATTTTGTGTTGTAATGGTCCTTTACAAAAATTCCAAGCTGTACTGTGAGCTCAGATCTGTATATTATGAAGGTCTAGAATCAGATCAAGTCATATATAGGCAGAAATCACCTTTCATTAACTGCATTTGGTCTTCAATCAATTTATGGCAGGTGAAAATGCCCATTTTCAGCAGGTGAAAATGGCCATTTTGTGTTGTAATGGTCCTTTACAAGAATTCCAAGCTGTCCTGTGAGCTCAGATCTTTATATTATGAAGCTCTAGAATCTGATCAAGTCATATTTAGGCAGAAATCACCTTTCATTAACTGCGTTTGGCTTTCAATCAATTTATGGCAAGTGATAATGCCTTCAATCAATTTTTGGCAGGTGAAAATGGGCATTTTGTGTTGTAATGATCCATTACAAGAATTTTAAGCTGCCCTGTGAGCTCAGATCTTTATATTATGACGCTCTAGAATCAGACCAAGTCATATTTAGGCAGAAATCACCTTTCATTAACTGCATTTGGTCTTCAATCAATTTATGGCAGGTGAAAATGCCCATTTTTGGCAGGTGAAAATGGCCATTTTGTGTTGTAATGGTCCTTTACAAAAATTCCAAGCTGTCCTGTGAGCTCAGATCTTTATATTATGAAGCTCTAGAATCAGACCAAGTCATATATAGCCAGAAATCACCTTTCATTAACTGCGTTTGGCCTTCAATCAATTTATGGCAGGTGAAAATGCCTTCAATCAATTTTTGGCAGGTGAAAATGGGCATTTTCTGTTGTAATGGTCCTTTACAAGAATTTCAAGCTGTCCTGTGAGCTCAGATCTTTATATTATGAAGCTCTAGAATCAGATCAAGTCATATTTAGGCAGAAATCACCTTTCATTAACTGCGTTTGGCCTTCAATCAATTTATGGCAGGTGAAAATGCCTTCAATCAATTTTTGGCAGGTGAAAATGGGCATTTTGTGTTGTAATGGTCCATTACAAGAATTCCAAGCTGCCCTGTGAGCTCAGATCTTTATATTATGAAGCTCTAGAATCTGATCAAGTCATATTTAGGCAGAAATCACCTTTCATTAACTGCGTTTGGCTTTCAATCAATTTATGGCAAGTGATAATGCCTTCAATCAATTTTTGGCAGGTGAAAAATGGGCATTTTGTGTTGTAATGGTCCATTACAAGAATTCTAAGCTGCCCTGTGAGCTCAGATCTTTATATTATGACGCTCTAGAATCAGACCAAGTCATATTTAGGCAGAAATCACCTTTCATTAACTGCATTTGGCTTTCAATCAATTTATGGCAAGTGATAATGCCTTCAATCAATTTTTGGCAGGTGAAAATGGGCATTTTGTGTTGTAATGGTCCTTTACAATAATTTCAAGCTGTCCAGTGAGCTCAGATCTTTATATTATGACGCTCTAGAATCAGACCAAGTCATATATAGGCAGAAATCACCTTTCATTAACTGCATTTGGTCTTCAATCAATTTATGGCAGGTGAAAATGCCCATTTTCAGCAGGTGAAAATGCCCATTTTGTGTTATAATGGTCCTTTACAAGAATTCCAAGCTGTCCTGTGAGCTCAGATCTTTATATTATGAAGCTCAAGAATCAGACCAAGTCATATTCAGGCAGAAATCACCTTTCATTAACTGCATTTGGTCTTCAATCAATTTATGGCAGGTGAAAATGCCCATTTTCAGCAGGTGAAAATGGCCATTTTGTGTTGTAATGGTCCTTTACAAAAATTCCAAGCTGTCCTGTGAGCTCAGATCTTTATATTATGATGCTCTAGAATCAGACCAAGTCATATATAGGCAGAAATCACCTTTCATTAACTGCATTTGGTCTTCAATCAATTTATGGCAAGTGATAATGCCTTCAATCAATTTTTGGCAGGTGAAAATGGGCATTTTGTGTTGTAATGGTCCTTTACAAAAATTCCAAGCTGTACTGTGAGCTCAGATCTTTATATTATGATGCTCTAGAATCAGACCAAGTCATATATAGGCAGAAATCACCTTTCATTAACTGCATTTGGTCTTCAATCAATTTATGGCAGGTGAATATGCCAATTTTCAGCAGGTGAAAATGGGCATTTTGTGTTGTAATGGTCCTTTACAAAAATTCCAAGCTGTACTGTGAGCTCAGATCTTTATATTATGATGCTCTAGAATCAGACCAAGTCATATTTAGGCAGAAATCACCTTTCATTAACTGCGTTTGGCTTTCAATCAATTTATGGCAAGTGATAATGCCTTCAATCAATTTTTGGCAGGTGAAAATGGGCATTTTGTGTTGTAATGGTCCATTACAAGAATTCTAAGCTGCCCTTTGAGCTCAGATCTTTATATTATGACGCTCTAGAATCAGACCAAGTCATATTTAGGCAGAAATCACCTTTCATTAACTGCATTTGGTCTTCAATCAATTTATGGCAGGTGAAAATGCCCATTTTTGGCAGGTGAAAATGGCCATTTTGTGTTGTAATGGTCCTTTACAAAAATTCCAAGCTGTCCTGTGAGCTCAGATCTTTATATTATGAAGCTCTAGAATCAGACCAAGTCATATATAGCCAGAAATCACCTTTCATTAACTGCGTTTGGCCTTCAATCAATTTATGGCAGGTGAAAATGCCTTCAATCAATTTTTGGCAGGTGAAAATTGGCATTTTGTGTTGTAATGGTCCTTTACAAGAATTTCAAGCTGTCCTGTGAGCTCAGATCTTTATATTATGACGCTCTAGAATCAGACCAAGTCATAATATAGGCAGAAATCACCTTTCATTAACTGCATTTGGTCTTCAATCAATTTATGGCAAGTGATAATGCCTTCAATCAATTTTTGGCAGGTGAAAATGGGCATTTTGTGTTGTAATGGTCCTTTACAAAAATTCCAAGCTGTACTGTGAGCTCAGATCTTTATATTATGATGCTCTAGAATCAGACCAAGTCATATATAGGCAGAAATCACCTTTCATTAACTGCATTTGGCTTTCAATCAATTTATGGCAAGTGATAATGCCTTCAATCAATTTTTGGCAGGTGAAAATGGGCATTTTGTGTTGTAATGGTCCTTTACAATAATTTCAAGCTGTCCAGTGAGCTCAGATCTTTATATTATGACGCTCTAGAATCAGACCAAGTCATATATAGGCAGAAATCACCTTTCATTAACTGCATTTGGTCTTCAATCAATTTATGGCAGGTGAAAATGCCCATTTTCAGCAGGTGAAAATGGCCATTTTGTGTTGTAATGGTCCTTTACAAGAATTCCAAGCTGTCCTGTGAGCTCAGATCTTTATATTATGAAGCTCTAGAATCAGATCAAGTCATATTTAGGCAGAAATCACCTTTCATTAACTGCATTTGGTCTTCAATCAATTTATGGCAGGTGAAAATGCCTTCAATCAATTTTTGGCAGGTGAAAATGGCCATTTTGTGTTGTAATGGTCCTTTACAAGAATTCCAATCTGTCCTGTGAGCTCAGATCTTTATATTATGAAGCTCTACAATCAGATCAAATCATATTTAGGCAGAAATCACCTTTCATTAACTGCGTTTGGCCTTCAATCAATTTATGGCAGGTGAAAATGCCTTCAATCAATTTTTGGCAGGTGAAAATGGGCATTTTGTGTTGTAATGGTCCTTTACAAAAATTCCAAGCTGTACTGTGAGCTCAGATCTGTATATTATGAAGGTCTAGAATCAGATCAAGTCATATTCAGGAAGAAATCACCTTTCATTAACTGCATTTGGTCTTCAATCAATTTATGGCAGGTGAAAATGCCCATTTTCAGCAGGTGAAAATGGGCATTTTGTGTTGTAATGGTCCTTTACAAGAATTCCAAGCTGTCCTGTGAGCTCAGATCTTTATATTATGATGCTCTAGAATCAGACCAAGTCATATATAGGAAGAAATCACCTTTCATTAACTGCATTTGGTCTTCAATCAATTTATGGCAGGTGAAAATGCCTTCAATCAATTTTTGGCAGGTGAAAATGGGCATTTTGTGTTGTAATGGTCCTTTACAAGAATTCCAAGCTGTCCTGTGAGCTCAGATCTTTATATTATGACGCTCTAGAATCAGACCAAGTCATATATAGGCAGAAATCACCTTTCATTAACTGCATTTGGTCTTCAATCAATTTATGGCAGGTGAAAATGCCCATTTTCAGCAGGTGAAAATGGCCATTTTGTGTTGTAATGGTCCTTTACAAGAATTCCAAGCTGTCCTGTGAGCTCAGATCTTTATATTATGAAGCTCTAGAATCTGATCAAGTCATATTTAGGCAGAAATCACCTTTCATTAACTGCGTTTGGCTTTCAATCAATTTATGGCAAGTGATAATGCCTTCAATCAATTTCTGGCAGGTGAAAATGGGCATTTTGTGTTGTAATGGTCCATTACAAGAATTCTAAGCTGCCCTGTGAGCTCAGATCTTTATATTATGACGCTCTAGAATCAGACCAAGTCATATTTAGGCAGAAATCACCTTTCATTAACTGCATTTGGTCTTCAATCAATTTATGGCAGGTGAAAATGCCCATTTTTGGCAGGTGAAAATGCCCATTTTGTGTTGTAATGGTCCTTTACAAAAATTCCAAGCTGTCCTGTGAGCTCAGATCTTTATATTATGAAGCTCTAGAATCAGACCAAGTCATATATAGCCAGAAATCACCTTTCATTAACTGCGTTTGGCCTTCAATCAATTTATGGCAGGTGAAAATGCCTTCAATCAATTTTTGGCAGGTGAAAATGGGCATTTTGTGTTGTAATGGTCCTTTACAAGAATTTCAAGCTGTCCTGTGAGCTCAGATCTTTATATTATGACGCTCTAGAATCAGACCAAGTCATATATAGGCAGAAATCACCTTTCATTAACTGCATTTGGTCTTCAATCAATTTATGGCAGGTGAAAATGCCTTCAATCAATTTTTGGCAGGTGAAAATGGCCATTTTGTGTTGTAATGGTCCTTTACAAGAATTCCAATCTGTCCTGTGAGCTCAGATCTTTATATTATGAAGCTCTACAATCAGATCAAATCATATTTAGGCAGAAATCACCTTTCATTAACTGCATTTGGTCTTCAATCAATTTATGGCAAGTGATAATGCCTTCAATCAATTTTTGGCAGGTGAAAATGGGCATTTTGTGTTGTAATGGTCCTTTACAAAAATTCCAAGCTGTACTGTGAGCTCAGATCTTTATATTATGATGCTCTAGAATCAGACCAAGTCATATATAGGCAGAAATCACCTTTCATTAACTGCATTTGGCTTTCAATCAATTTATGGCAAGTGATAATGCCTTCAATCAATTTTTGGCAGGTGAAAATGGGCATTTTGTGTTGTAATGGTCCTTTACAATAATTTCAAGCTGTCCAGTGAGCTCAGATCTTTATATTATGACGCTCTAGAATCAGACCAAGTCATATATAGGCAGAAATCACCTTTCATTAACTGCATTTGGTCTTCAATCAATTTATGGCAGGTGAAAATGCCTTCAATCAATTTTTGGCAGGTGAAAATGGCCATTTTGTGTTGTAATGGTCCTTTACAAGAATTCCAATCTGTCCTGTGAGCTCAGATCTTTATATTATGAAGCTCTACAATCAGATCAAATCATATTTAGGCAGAAATCACCTTTCATTAACTGCGTTTGGCCTTCAATCAATTTATGGCAGGTGAAAATGCCTTCAATCAATTTTTGGCAGGTGAAAATGGGCATTTTGTGTTGTAATGGTCCTTTACAAAAATTCCAAGCTGTACTGTGAGCTCAGATCTGTATATTATGAAGGTCTAGAATCAGATCAAGTCATATTCAGGAAGAAATCACCTTTCATTAACTGCATTTGGTCTTCAATCAATTTATGGCAGGTGAAAATGCCCATTTTCAGCAGGTGAAAATGGGCATTTTGTGTTGTAATCGTCCTTTACAAGAATTCCAAGCTGTCCTGTGAGCTCAGATCTTTATATTATGATGCTCTAGAATCAGACCAAGTCATATATAGGAAGAAATCACCTTTCATTAACTGCATTTGGTCTTCAATCAATTTATGGCAGGTGAAAATGCCTTCAATCAATTTTTGGCAGGTGAAAATGGGCATTTTGTGTTGTAATGGTCCTTTACAAGAATTCCAAGCTGTCCTGTGAGCTCAGATCTTTATATTATGACGCTCTAGAATCAGACCAAGTCATATATAGGCAGAAATCACCTTTCATTAACTGCATTTGGTCTTCAATCAATTTATGGCAGGTGAAAATGCCCATTTTCAGCAGGTGAAAATGGCCATTTTGTGTTGTAATGGTCCTTTACAAGAATTCCAAGCTGTCCTGTGAGCTCAGATCTTTATATTATGAAGCTCTAGAATCTGATCAAGTCATATTTAGGCAGAAATCACCTTTCATTAACTGCGTTTGGCTTTCAATCAATTTATGGCAAGTGATAATGCCTTCAATCAATTTCTGGCAGGTGAAAATGGGCATTTTGTGTTGTAATGGTCCATTACAAGAATTCTAAGCTGCCCTGTGAGCTCAGATCTTTATATTATGACGCTCTAGAATCAGACCAAGTCATATTTAGGCAGAAATCACCTTTCATTAACTGCATTTGGTCTTCAATCAATTTATGGCAGGTGAAAATGCCCATTTTTGGCAGGTGAAAATGCCCATTTTGTGTTGTAATGGTCCTTTACAAAAATTCCAAGCTGTCCTGTGAGCTCAGATCTTTATATTATGAAGCTCTAGAATCAGACCAAGTCATATATAGGCAGAAATCACCTTTCATTAACTGCGTTTGGCCTTCAATCAATTTATGGCAGGTGAAAATGCCTTCAATCAATTTTTGGCAGGTGAAAATGGGCATTTTGTGTTGTAATGGTCCTTTACAAGAATTTCAAGCTGTCCTGTGAGCTCAGATCTTTATATTATGACGCTCTAGAATCAGACCAAGTCATATATAGGCAGAAATCACCTTTCATTAACTGCATTTGGTCTTCAATCAATTTATGGCAAGTGATAATGCCTCAATCAATTTTTGGCAGGTGAAAATGGCCATTTTGTGTTGTAATGGTCCTTTACAAGAATTCCAAGCTGTCCTGTGAGCTCAGATCTTTATATTATGAAGCTCTAGAATCTGATCAAGTCATATTTAGGCAGAAATCACCTTTCATTAACTGCGTTTGGCTTTCAATCAATTTATGGCAAGTGATAATGCCTTCAATCAATTTTTGGCAGGTGAAAATGGGCATTTTGTGTTGTAATGGTCCATTACAAGAATAAGCTGCCCTGTGAGCTCAGATCTTTATATTATGACGCTCTAGAATCAGACCAAGTCATATATAGGCAGAAATCACCTTTCATTAACTGCATTTGGTCTTCAATCAATTTATGGCAGGTGAAAATGCCCATTTTCAGCAGGTGAAAATGGCCATTTTGTGTTGTAATGGTCCTTTACAAGAATTCCAAGCTGTCCTGTGAGCTCAGATCTTTTTATTATGAAGCTCTAGAATCTGATCAAGTCATATTTAGGCAGAAATCACCTTTCATTAACTGCGTTTGGCTTTCAATCAATTTATGGCAAGTGATAATGCCTTCAATCAATTTTTGGCAGGTGAAAATGGGCATTTTGTGTTGTAATGGTCCATTACAAGAATTCTAAGCTGCCCTGTGAGCTCAGATCTTTATATTATGACGCTCTAGAATCAGACCAAGTCATATTTAGGCAGAAATCACCTTTCATTAACTGCATTTGGCTTTCAATCAATTTATGGCAAGTGATAATGCCTTCAATCAATTTTTGGCAGGTGAAAATGGGCATTTTGTGTTGTAATGGTCCTTTACAATAATTTCAAGCTGTCCAGTGAGCTCAGATCTTTATATTATGACGCTCTAGAATCAGACCAAGTCATATATAGGCAGAAATCACCTTTCATTAACTGCATTTGGTCTTCAATCAATTTATGGCAGGTGAAAATGCCCATTTTCAGCAGGTGAAAATGGCCATTTTGTGTTATAATGGTCCTTTACAAGAATTCCAAGCTGTCCTGTGAGCTCAGATCTTTATATTATGAAGCTCAAGAATCAGACCAAGTCATATTCAGGCAGAAATCAGCTTTCATTAACTGCGTTTGGCCTTCAATCATTTATGGCAGGTGAAATGCCTTCAATCAATTTTTGGCAGGTGAAAATGGGCATTTTGTGTTGTAATGGTCCTTTACAAGAATTTCAAGCTGTCCTGTGAGCTCAGATCTTTATATTATGACGCTCTAGAATCAGACCAAGTCATATATAGGCAGAAATCACCTTTCATTAACTGCATTTGGTCTTCAATCAATTTATGGCAAGTGATAATGCCTTCAATCAATTTTTGGCAGGTGAAAATGGGGCAGTTTGTGTTGTAATGGTCCTTTACAAAATTCCAAGCTGTACTGTGAGCTCAGATCTTTATATTATGATGCTCTAGAATCAGACCAAGTCATATATAGGCAGAAATCACCTTTCATTAACTGCATTTGGCTTTCAATCAATTTATGGCAAGTGATAATGCCTTCAATCAATTTTTGGCAGGTGAAAATGGGCATTTTGTGTTGTAATGGTCCTTTACAATAATGTCAAGCTGTCCAGTGAGCTCAGATCTTTATATTATGACGCTCTAGAATCAGACCAAGTCATATATAGGCAGAAATCACCTTTCATTAACTGCGTTTGGCCTTCAATCAATTTATGGCAGGTGAAAATGCCTTCAATCAATTTTTGGCAGGTGAAAATGGGCATTTTGTGTTGTAATGGTCCTTTACAAAAATTCCAAGCTGTACTGTGAGCTCAGATCTTTATATTATGATGCTCTAGAATCAGACCAAGTCATATATAGGCAGAAATCACCTTTCATTAACTGCATTTGGCTTTCAATCAATTTATGGCAAGTGATAATGCCTTCAATCAATTTTTGGCAGGTGGAAAATGGGCATTTTGTGTTGTAATGGTCCTTTACAATAATTTCAAGCTGTCCAGTGAGCTCAGATCTTTATATTATGACGCTCTAGAATCAGACCAAGTCATATATAGGCAGAAATCACCTTTCATTAACTGCATTTGGTCTTCAATCAATTTATGGCAGGTGAAAATGCCCATTTTCAGCAGGTGAAAATGGCCATTTTGTGTTATAATGGTCCTTTACAAGAATTCCAAGCTGTCCTGTGAGCTCAGATCTTTATATTATGAAGCTCAAGAATCAGACCAAGTCATATTCAGGCAGAAATCAGCTTTCATTAACTGCGTTTGGCCTTCAATCAATTTATGGCAGGTGAAAATGCCTTCAATCAATTTTTGGCAGGTGAAAATGGGCATTTTGTGTTGTAATGGTCCTTTACAAGAATTTCAAGCTGTCCTGTGAGCTCAGATCTTTATATTATGACGCTCTAGAATCAGACCAAGTCATATATAGGCAGAAATCACCTTTCATTAACTGCATTTGGTCTTCAATCAATTTATGGCAAGTGATAATGCCTTCAATCAATTTTTGGCAGGTGAAAATGGGCATTTTGTGTTGTAATGGTCCCTTTACAAAAATTCCAAGCTGTACTGTGAGCTCAGATCTTTATATTATGATGCTCTAGAATCAGACCAAGTCATATTTAGGCAGAAATCACCTTTCATTAACTGCGTTTGGCTTTCAATCAATTTATGGCAAGTGATAATGCCTTCAATCAATTTTTGGCAGGTGAAAATGGGCATTTTGTGTTGTAATGGTCCATTACAAGAATTCTAAGCTGCCCTGTGAGCTCAGATCTTTATATTATGACGCTCTAGAATCAGACCAAGTCATATTTAGGCAGAAATCACCTTTCATTAACTGCATTTGGTCTTCAATCAATTTATGGCAGGTGAAAATGCCCATTTTTGGCAGGTGAAAATGGCCATTTTGTGTTGTAATGGTCCTTTACAAAAATTCCAAGCTGTCCTGTGAGCTCAGATCTTTATATTATGAAGCTCTAGAATCAGACCAAGTCATATATAGCAGAAATCACCTTTCATTAACTGCGTTTGGCCTTCAATCAATTTATGGCAGGTGAAAATGCCTTCAATCAATTTTTGGCAGGTGAAAATGGGCATTTTGTGTTGTAATGGTCCTTTACAAGAATTTCAAGCTGTCCTGTGAGCTCAGATCTTTATATTATGACGCTCTAGAATCAGACCAAGTCATATATAGGCAGAAATCACCTTTCATTAACTGCATTTGGTCTTCAATCAATTTATGGCAAGTGATATGCCTTCAATCAATTTTTGGCAGGTGAAAATGGGCATTTTGTGTTGTAATGGTCCTTTACAAAAATTCCAAGCTGTACTGTGAGCTCAGATCTTTATATTATGATGCTCTAGAATCAGACCAAGTCATATATAGGCAGAAATCACCTTTCATTAACTGCATTTGGCTTTCAATCAATTTATGGCAAGTGATAATGCCTTCAATCAATTTTTGGCAGGTGAAAATGGGCATTTTGTGTTGTAATGGTCCATTACAAGAATTCCAAGCTGTCCTGTGAGCTCAGATCTTTATATTATGATGCTCTAGAATCAGACCAAGTCATATATAGGAAGAAATCACCTTTCATTAACTGCATTTGGTCTTCAATCAATTTATGGCAGGTGAAAATGCCCATTTTCAGCAGGTGAAAATGGCCATTTTGTGTTGTAATGGTCCTTTACAAAAATTCCAAGCTGTCCTGTGAGCTCAGATCTTTATATTATGAAGCTCTAGAATCAGACCAAGTCATATTTAAGCAGAAATCACCTTTCATTAACTGCATTTGGTCTTCAATCAATTTATGGCAGGTGAAAATGGCCATTTTGTGTTGTAATGGTCCTTTACAAGAATTCCAAGCTGTCCTGTGAGCTCAGATCTTTATATTATGAAGCTCTAGAATCTGATCAAGTCATATTTAGGCAGAAATCACCTTTCATTAACTGCGTTTGGCTTTCAATCAATTTATGGCAAGTGATAATGCCTTCAATCAATTTTTGGCAGGTGAAAATGGGCATTTTGTGTTGTAATGGTCCATTACAAGAATTTTAAGCTGCCCTGTGAGCTCAGATCTTTATATTATGACGCTCTAGAATCAGACCAAGTCATATTTAGGCAGAAATCACCTTTCATTAACTGCATTTGGTCTTCAATCAATTTATGGCAGGTGAAAATGCCCATTTCCAGCAGGTGAAAATGGCCATTTTGTGTTATAATGGTCCTTTACAAGAATTCCAAGCTGTCCTGTGAGCTCAGATCTTTATATTATGAAGCTCAAGAATCAGACCAAGTCATATTTAGGCAGAAATCAGCTTTCATTAACTGCATTTGGTCTTCAATCAATTTATGGCAGTTGAAAATGCCAATTTTTGGCAGGTGAAAATGCCCATTTTGTGTTGTAATTGTCCTTTACAAGAATTCCAAGCTGTCCTGTGAGCTCAGATCTTTATATTATGAAGCTCTAGAATCTGATCAAGTCATATTTAGGCAGAAATCACCTTTCATTAACTGCGTTTGGCTTTCAATCAATTTATGGCAAGTGATAATGCCTTCAATCAATTGTTGGCAGGTGAAAATGGGCATTTTGTGTTGTAATGGTCCATTACAAGAATTCTAAGCTGCCCTGTCAGCTCAGATCTTTATATTATGACGCTCTAGAATCAGACCAAGTCATATTTAGGCAGAAATCACCTTTCATTAACTGCATTTGGTCTTCAATCAATTTATGGCAGGTGAAAATGCCCATTTTTGGCAGGTGAAAATGGCCATTTTGTGTTGTAATGGTCCTTTACAACAATTCCAAGCTGTCCTGTGAGCTCAGATCTTTATATTATGAAGCTCTAGAATCAGACCAAGTCATATATAACCAGAAATCACCTTTCATTAACTGCGTTTGGCCCTTCAATCAATTTATGGCAAGTGATAATGCCTTCAATCAATTTTTGGCAGGTGAAAATGGGCATTTTGTGTTGTAATGGTCCTTTACAATTATTTCAAGCTGTCCTGTGAGCTCAGATCTTTATATTATGACGCTCTAGAATCAGACCAAGTCATATATAGGCAGAAATCACCTTTCATTAACTGCATTTGGTCTTCAATCAATTTATGGCAGGTGAAAATGCCCATTTTCAGCAGGTGAAAATGGCCATTTTGTGTTGTAATGGTCCTTTACAAGAATTCCAAGCTGTCCTGTGAGCTCAGATCTTTATATTATGAAGCTCTAGAATCTGATCAAGTCATATTTAGGCAGAAATCACCTTTCATTAACTGCGTTTGGCTTTCAATCAATTTATGGCAAGTGATAATGCCTTCAATCAATTTTTGGCAGGTGAAAATGGGCATTTCGTGTTGTAATGGTCCATTACAAGAATTCTAAGCTGCCCTGTGAGCTCAGATCTTTATATTATGACGCTCTAGAATCAGACCAAGTCATATTTAGGCAGAAATCACCTTTCATTAACTGCATTTGGCTTTCAATCAATTTATGGCAAGTGATAATGCCTTCAATCAATTTTTGGCAGGTGAAAATGGGCATTTTGTGTTGTAATGGTCCTTTACAATAATTTCAAGCTGTCCAGTGAGCTCAGATCTTTATATTATGACGCTCTAGAATCAGACCAAGTCATATAGGCAGAAATCACCTTTCATTAACTGCATTTGGTCTTCAATCAATTTATGGCAAGTGATAATGCCTTCAATCAATTTTTGGCAGGTGAAAATGGGCATTTTGTGTTGTAATGGTCCTTTACAAAAATTCCAAGCTGTACTGTGAGCTCAGATCTTTATATTATGATGCTCTAGAATCAGACCAAGTCATATATAGGCAGAAATCACCTTTCATTAACTGCATTTGGCTTTCAATCAATTTATGGCAAGTGATAATGCCTTCAATCAATTTTTGGCAGGTGAAAATGGGCATTTTGTGTTGTAATGGTCCTTTACAATAATGTCAAGCTGTCCAGTGAGCTCAGATCTTTATATTATGACGCTCTAGAATCAGACCAAGTCATATATAGGCAGAAATCACCTTTCATTAACTGCGTTTGGCCTTCAATCAATTTATGGCAGGTGAAAATGCCTTCAATCAATTTTTGGCAGGTGAAAATGGGCATTTTGTGTTGTAATGGTCCTTTACAAAAATTCCAAGCTGTACTGTGAGCTCAGATCTTTATATTATGATGCTCTAGAATCAGACCAAGTCATATATAGGCAGAAATCACCTTTCATTAACTGCATTTGGCTTTCAATCAATTTATGGCAAGTGATAATGCCTTCAATCAATTTTTGGCAGTGAAAATGGGCATTTTGTGTTGTAATGGTCCTTTACAATAATTTCAAGCTGTCCAGTGAGCTCAGATCTTTATATTATGACGCTCTAGAATCAGACCAAGTCATATATAGGCAGAAATCACCTTTCATTAACTGCATTTGGTCTTCAATCAATTTATGGCAGGTGAAAATGCCCATTTTCAGCAGGTGAAAATGGCCATTTTGTGTTATAATGGTCCTTTACAAGAATTCCAAGCTGTCCTGTGAGCTCAGATCTTTATATTATGAAGCTCTAGAATCTGATCAAGTCATATTTAGGCAGAAATCACCTTTCATTAACTGCGTTTGGCTTTCAATCAATTTATGGCAAGTGATAATGCCTTCAATCAATTTTTGGCAGGTGAAAATGGGCATTTTGTGTTGTAATGGTCCATTACAAGAATTCTAAGCTGCCCTGTGAGCTCAGATCTTTATATTATGACGCTCTAGAATCAGACCAAGTCATATTTAGGCAGAAATCACCTTTCATTAACTGCATTGGCTTTCAATCAATTTATGGCAAGTGATAATGCCTTCAATCAATTTTTGGCAGGTGAAAATGGGCATTTTGTGTTGTAATGGTCCTTTACAATGATTTCAAGCTGTCCAGTGAGCTCAGATCTTTATATTATGACGCTCTAGAATCAGACCAAGTCATATATAGGCAGAAATCACCTTTCATTAACTGCATTTGGTCTTCAATCAATTTATGGCAGGTGAAAATGCCCATTTTCAGCAGGTGAAAATGGGCATTTTGTGTTGTAATGGTCCTTTACAAAAATTCCAAGCTGTACTGTGAGCTCAGATCTTTATATTATGATGCTCTAGAATCAGACCAAGTCATATATAGGCAGAAATCACCTTTCATTAACTGCATTTGGTCTTCAATCAATTTATGGCAGGTGAATATGCCAATTTTTGGCAGGTGAAAATGGCCATTTGTGTTGTAATGGTCCTTTACAAAAATTCCAAGCTGTACTGTGAGCTCAGATCTTTATATTATGACGCTCTAGAATCAGACCAAGTCATATATAGGCAGAAATCACCTTTCATTAACTGCATTTGGTCTTCAATCAATTTATGGCAGGTGAAAATGCCCATTTTCAGCAGGTGAAAATGGCCATTTTGTGTTGTAATGGTCCTTTACAAAAATTCCAAGCTGTCCTGTGAGCTCAGATCTTTATATTATGAAGCTCTAGAATCAGATCAAGTCATATTTAGGCAGAAATCACCTTTCATTAACTGCGTTTGGCCTTCAATCAATTTATGGCAGGTGAAAATGCCTTCAATCAATTTTTGGCAGGTGAAAATGGGCATTTTGTGTTGTAATGGTCCTTTACAAAAATTCCAAGCTGTACTGTGAGCTCAGATCTGTATATTATGAAGGTCTAGAATCAGATCAAGTCATATATAGGCAGAAATCACCTTTCATTAACTGCATTTGGTCTTCAATCAATTTGATGGCAGGTGAAAATGCCCATTTTCAGCAGGTGAAAATGGCCATTTTGTGTTGTAATGGTCCTTTACAAGAATTCCAAGCTGTCCTGTGAGCTCAGATCTTTTATATTAAGCTAGAATCTGATCAAGTCATATTTAGGCAGAAATCACCTTTCATTAACTGCGTTTGGCTTTCAATCAATTTATGGCAAGTGATAATGCCTTCAATCAATTTTTGGCAGGTGAAAATGGGCATTTTGTGTTGTAATGGTCCATTACAAGAATTTTAAGCTGCCCTGTGAGCTCAGATCTTTATATTATGACGCTCTAGAATCAGACCAAGTCATATTTAGGCAGAAATCACCTTTCATTAACTGCATTTGGTCTTCAATCAATTTATGGCAGGTGAAAATGCCCATTTTGGCAGGTGAAAATGGCCATTTTGTGTTGTAATGGTCCTTTACAAAAATTCCAAGTTGTCCTGTGAGCTCAGATCTTTATATTATGAAGCTCTAGAATCAGACCAAGTCATATATAGCCAGAAATCACCTTTCATTAACTGCGTTTGGCCTTCAATCAATTTATGGCAGGTGAAAATGCCTTCAATCAATTTTTGGCAGGTGAAAATGGGCATTTTCTGTTGTAATGGTCCTTTACAAGAATTTCAAGCTGTCCTGTGAGCTCAGATCTTTATATTATGAAGCTCTAGAATCAGATCAAGTCATATTTAGGCAGAAATCACCTTTCATTAACTGCGTTTGGCCTTCAATCAATTTATGGCAGGTGAAAATGCCTTCAATCAATTTTTGGCAGGTGAAAATGGGCATTTTGTGTTGTAATGGTCCATTACAAGAATTCTAAGCTGCCCTGTGAGCTCAGATCTTTATATTATGACGCTCTAGAATCAGACCAAGTCATATTTAGGCAGAAATCACCTTTCATTAACTGCATTTGGTCTTCAATCAATTTATGGCAGGTGAAAATGCCCATTTTGTGGCAGGTGAAAATGGCCATTTTGTGTTGTAATGGTCCTTTACAAAAATTCAAAGCTGTCTGTGAGCTCAGATCTTTATATTATGAAGCTCTAGAATCAGACCAAGTCATATATAGCCAGAAATCACCTTTCATTAACTGCGTTTGGCCTTCAATCAATTTATGGCAGGTGTAAATGCCTTCAATCAATTTTTGGCAGGTGAAAATGGGCATTTTGTGTTGTAATGGTCCTTTACAAGAATTTCAAGCTGTCCTGTGAGCTCAGATCTTATATTATGACGCTCTAGAATCAGACCAAGTCATATATAGGCAGAAATCACCTTTCATTAACTGCATTTGGTCTTCAATCAATTTATGGCAGGTGAAAATGCCCATTTTTGGCAGGTGAAAATGGCCATTTTGTGTTGTAATGGTCCTTTACAAAAATTCCAAGCTGTCCTGTGAGCTCAGATCTTTATATTATGAAGCTCTAGAATCAGACCAAGTCATATATAGCCAGAAATCACCTTTCATTAACTGCGTTTGGCCTTCAATCAATTTATGGTATGGCAAGTGATAATGCCTTCAATCAATTTTTGGCAGGTGAAAATGGGCATTTTGTGTTGTAATGGTCCTTTACAATAATTTCAAGCTGTCCTGTGAGCTCAGATCTTTATATTATGACACTCTAGAATCAGACCAAGTCATATATAGGCAGAAATCACCTTTCATTAACTGCATTTGGTCTTCAATCAATTTATGGCAGGTGAAAATGCCCATTTTCAGCAGGTGAAAATGGCCATTTTGTGTTGTAATGGTCCTTTACAAGAATTCCAAGCTGTCCTGTGAGCTCAGATCTTTATATTATGACGCTCTAGAATCAGACCAAGTCATATTTAGGCAGAAATCACCTTTCATTAACTGCATTTGGACTTCAATCAATTTATGGCAGGTAAAAATGCCCATTTTTCGGCAGGTGAAAATGGCCATTTTGTGTTGTAATGGTCCTTTACAAAAATTCCAAGCTGTCCTGTGAGCTCAGATCTTTATATTATGAAGCTCTAGAATCAGACCAAGTCATATATAGCCAGAAATCACCTTTCATTAACTGCGTTTGGCCTTCAATCAATTTATGGCAGGTGAAAATGCCTTCAATCAATTTTTGGCAGGTGAAAATGGGCATTTTGTGTTGTAATGGTCCTTTACAAGAATTTCAAGCTGTCCTGTGAGCTCAGATCTTTATATTATGACACTCTAGAATCAGACCAAGTCATATATAGGCAGAAATCACCTTTCATTAACTGCATTTGGTCTTCAATCAATTTATGGCAAGTGATAATGCCTTCAATCAATTTTTGGCAGGTGAAAATGGGCATTTTGTGTTGTAATGGTCCTTTACAATAATTTCAAGCTGTCCAGTGAGCTCAGATCTTTATATTATGACGCTCTAGAATCAGACCAAGTCATATATAGGCAGAAATCACCTTTCATTAACTGCATTTGGTCTTCAATCAATTTATGGCAGGTGAAAATGCCCATTTTCAGCAGGTGAAAATGGCCATTTTGTGTTATAATGGTCCTTTACAAGAATTCCAAGCTGTCCTGTGAGCTCAGATCTTTATATTATGAAGCTCTAGAATCTGATCAAGTCATATTTAGGCAGAAATCACCTTTCATTAACTGCGTTTGGCTTTCAATCAATTTATGGCAAGTGATAATGCCTTCAATCAATTTTTGGCAGGTGAAAATGGGCATTTTGTGTTGTAATGGTCCATTACAAGAATTCTAAGCTGCCCTGTGAGCTCAGATCTTTATATTATGACGCTCTAGAATCAGACCAAGTCATATTTAGGCAGAAATCACCTTTCATTAACTGCATTTGGCTTTCAATCAATTTATGGCAAGTGATAATGCCTTCAATCAATTTTTGGCAGGTGAAAATGGGCATTTTGTGTTGTAATGGTCCTTTACAAGAATTCCAAGCTGTCCTGTGAGCTCAGATCTTTATATTATGAAGCTCAAGAATCAGACCAAGTCATATTCAGGCAGAAATCACCTTTCATTAACTGCATTTGGTCTTCAATCAATTTATGGCAGGTGAAAATGCCCATTTTCAGCAGGTGAAAATGGCCATTTTGTGTTGTAATGGTCCTTTACAAAAATTCCAAGCTGTCCTGTGAGCTCAGATCTTTATATTATGATGCTCTACAATCAGATCAAATCATATTTAGGCAGAAATCACCTTTCATTAACTGCGTTTGGCCTTCAATCAATTTATGGCAGGTGAAAATGCCTTCAATCAATTTTTGGCAGGTGAAAATGGGCATTTTGTGTTGTAATGGTCCATTACAAGAATTCCAAGCTGTCCTGTGAGCTCAGATCTTTATATTATGACGCTCTAGAATCAGACCAAGTCATATTTAGGCAGAAATCACCTTTCATTAACTGCATTTGGACTTCAATCAATTTATGGCAGGTAAAAATGCCCATTTTTCGGCAGGTGAAAATGGCCATTTTGTGTTGTAATGGTCCTTTACAAAAATTCCAAGCTGTCCTGTGAGCTCAGATCTTTATATTATGAAGCTCTAGAATCAGACCAAGTCATATATAGCCAGAAATCACCTTTCATTAACTGCGTTTGGCCTTTAATCAATTTATGGCAGGTGAAAATGCCTTCAATCAATTTTTGGCAGGTGAAAATGGGCATTTTGTGTTGTAATGGTCCTTTACAAGAATTTCAAGCTGTCCTGTGAGCTCAGATCTTTATATTATGACACTCTAGAATCAGACCAAGTCATATATAGGCAGAAATCACCTTTCATTAACTGCATTTGGTCTTCAATCAATTTATGGCAAGTGATAATGCCTTCAATCAATTTTTGGCAGGTGAAAATGGGCATTTTGTGTTGTAATGGTCCTTTACAAAAATTCCAAGCTGTACTGTGAGCTCAGATCTTTATATTATGATGCTCTAGAATCAGACCAAGTCATATATAGGCAGAAATCACCTTTCATTAACTGCATTTGGCTTTCAATCAATTTATGGCAAGTGATAATGCCTTCAATCAATTTTTGGCAGGTGAAAATGGGCATTTTGTGTTGTAATGGTCCTTTACAATAATTTCAAGCTGTCCAGTGAGCTCAGATCTTTATATTATGACGCTCTAGAATCAGACCAAGTCATATATAGGCAGAAATCACCTTTCATTAACTGCATTTGGTCTTCAATCAATTTATGGCAGGTGAAAATGCCCATTTTCAGCAGGTGAAAATGGCCATTTTGTGTTATAATGGTCCTTTACAAGAATTCCAAGCTGTCCTGTGAGCTCAGATCTTTATATTATGAAGCTCTAGAATCTGATCAAGTCATATTTAGGCAGAAATCACCTTTCATTAACTGCGTTTGGCTTTCAATCAATTTATGGCAAGTGATAATGCCTTCAATCAATTTTTGGCAGGTGAAAATGGGCATTTTGTGTTGTAATGGTCCATTACAAGAATTCTAAGCTGCCCTGTGAGCTCAGATCTTTATATTATGACGCTCTAGAATCAGACCAAGTCATATTTAGGCAGAAATCACCTTTCATTAACTGCATTTGGCTTTCAATCAATTTATGGCAAGTGATAATGCCTTCAATCAATATTTGGCAGGTGAAAATGGGCATTTTGTGTTGTAATGGTCCTTTACAAGAATTCCAAGCTGTCCTGTGAGCTCAGATCTTTATATTATGAAGCTCAAGAATCAGACCAAGTCATATTCAGGCAGAAATCACCTTTCATTAACTGCATTTGGTCTTCAATCAATTTATGGCAGGTGAAAATGCCCATTTTCAGCAGGTGAAAATGGCCATTTTGTGTTGTAATGGTCGTTTACAAAAATTCCAAGCTGTCCTGTGAGCTCAGATCTTTATATTATGATGCTCTAGAATCAGACCAAGTCATATATAGGCAGAAATCACCTTTCATTAACTGCATTTGGTCTTCAATCAATTTATGGCAAGTGATAATGCCTTCAATCAATTTTTGGCAGGTGAAAATGGCCATTTTGTGTTGTAATGGTCCTTTACAAAAATTCCAAGCTGTACTGTGAGCTCAGATCTTTATATTATGATGCTCTAGAATCAGACCAAGTCATATATAGGCAGAAATCACCTTTCATTAACTGCATTTGGTCTTCAATCAATTTATGGCAGGTGAATATGCCAATTTTCAGCAGGTGAAAATGGCCATTTTGTGTTGTAATGGTCCTTTACAAGAATTCCAAGCTGTCCTGTGAGCTCAGATCTTTATATTATGAAGCTCTACAATCAGATCAAATCATATTTAGGCAGAAATCACCTTTCATTAACTGCGTTTGGCCTTCAATCAATTTATGGCAGGTGAAAATGCCTTCAATCAATTTTTGGCAGGTGAAAATGGGCATTTTGTGTTGTAATGGTCCTTTACAAAAATTCAAAGCTGTCCTGTGAGCTCAGATCTTTATATTATGAAGCTCAAGAATCAGACCAAGTCATATTTAGGCAGAAATCACCTTTCATTAACTGCGTTTGGCCTTCAATCAATTTATGGCAAGTGATAATGCCTTCAATCAATTTTTGGCAGGTGAAAATGGGCATTTTGTGTCGTAATGGTCCTTTACAAAAATTCCAAGCTGTACTGTGAGCTCAGATCTTTATATTATGATGCTCTAGAATCAGACCAAGTCATATTTAGGCAGAAATCACCTTTCATTAACTGCGTTTGGCTTTCAATCAATTTATGGCAAGTGATAATGCCTTCAATCAATTTTTGGCAGGTGAAAATGGGCATTTTGTGTTGTAATGGTCCATTACAAGAATTCTAAGCTGCCCTGTGAGCTCAGATCTTTATATTATGACGCTCTAGAATCAGACCAAGTCATATTTAGGCAGAAATCACCTTTCATTAACTGCATTTGGTCTTCAATCAATTTATGGCAGGTGAAAATGCCCATTTTTGGCAGGTGAAAATGGCCATTTTGTGTTGTAATGGTCCTTTACAAAAATTCCAAGCTGTCCTGTGAGCTCAGATCTTTATATTATGAAGCTCTAGAATCAGACCAAGTCATATATAGCCAGAAATCACCTTTCATTAACTGCGTTTGGCCTTCAATCAATTTATGGCAGGTGAAAATGCCTTCAATCAATTTTTGGCAGGTGAAAATGGGCATTTTGTGTTGTAATGGTCCTTTACAAGAATTTCAAGCTGTCCTGTGAGCTCAGATCTTTATATTATGACGCTCTAGAATCAGACCAAGTCATATATAGGCAGAAATCACCTTTCATTAACTGCATTTGGTCTTCAATCAATTTATGGCAAGTGATAATGCCTTCAATCAATTTTTGGCAGGTGAAAATGGGCATTTTGTGTTGTAATGGTCCTTTACAAAAATTCCAAGCTGTACTGTGAGCTCAGATCTTTATATTATGATGCTCTAGAATCAGACCAAGTCATATATAGGCAGAAATCACCTTTCATTAACTGCATTTGGCTTTCAATCAATTTATGGCAAGTGATAATGCCTTCAATCAATTTTTGGCAGGTGAAAATGGGCATTTTGTGTTGTAATGGTCCATTACAAGAATTCCAAGCTGTCCTGTGAGCTCAGATCTTTATATTATGATGCTCTAGAATCAGACCAAGTCATATATAGGAAGAAATCACCTTTCATTAACTGCATTTGGTCTTCAATCAATTTATGGCAGGTGAAAATGCCCATTTTCAGCAGGTGAAAATGGCCATTTTGTGTTGTAATGGTCCTTTACAAAAATTCCAAGCTGTCCTGTGAGCTCAGATCTTTATATTATGAAGCTCTAGAATCAGACCAAGTCATATTTAAGCAGAAATCACCTTTCATTAACTGCATTTGGTCTTCAATCAATTTATGGCAGGTGAAAATGCCCATTTTCAGCAGGTGAAAATGGCCATTTTGTGTTGTAATGGTCCTTTACAAAAATTCCAAGCTGTCCTGTGAGCTCAGATCTTTATATTATGAAGCTCTAGAATCAGACCAAGTCATATTTAAGCAGAAATCACCTTTCATTAACTGCGTTTGGCTTTCAATCAATTTATGGCAGGTGAAAATGCCTTCAATCAATTTATGGCAGGTGAAAATGGCCATTTTGTGTTGTAATGGTCCTTTACAAAAATTCCAAGCTGTCCTGTGAGCTCAGATCTTTATATTATGAAGCTCTAGAATCAGATCAAGTCATATATAGGCAGAAATCACCTTTCATTAACTGCATTTGGCCTTCAATCAATTTATGGCAAGTGATAATGCCTTCAATCAATTTTTGGCAGGTGAAAATGGGCATTTTGTGTTGTAATGGTCCATTACAAGAATTCTAAGCTGCCCTGTGAGCTCAGATCTTTATATTATGACGCTCTAGAATCAGACCAAGTCATATTTAGGCAGAAATCACCTTTCATTAACTGCATTTGGCTTTCAATCAATTTATGGCAAGTGATAATGCCTTCAATCAATTTTTGGCAGGTGAAAATGGGCATTTTGTGTTGTAATGGTCCTTTACAATAATTTCAAGCTGTCCAGTGAGCTCAGATCTTTATATTATGACGCTCTAGAATCAGACCAAGTCATATATAGGCAGAAATCACCTTTCATTAACTGCATTTGGTCTTCAATCAATTTATGGCAAGTGATAATGCCTTCAATCAATTTTTGGCAGGTGAAAATGGGCATTTTGTGTTGTAATGGTCCTTTACAAAAATTCCAAGCTGTACTGTGAGCTCAGATCTTTATATTATGAAGCTCTAGAATCAGACCAAGTCATATTTAAGCAGAAATCACCTTTCATTAACTGCATTTGGTCTTCAATCAATTTATGGCAGGTGAAAATGCCCATTTTCAGCAGGTGAAAATGGCCATTTTGTGTTGTAATGGTCCTTTACAAAAATTCCAAGCTGTCCTGTGAGCTCAGATCTTTATATTATGATGCTCTAGAATCAGACCAAGTCATATATAGGCAGAAATCACCTTTCATTAACTGCATTTGGTCTTCAATCAATTTATGGCAAGTGATAATGCCTTCAATCAATTTTTGGCAGGTGAAAATGGCCATTTTGTGTTGTAATGGTCCTTTACAAAAATTCCAAGCTGTACTGTGAGCTCAGATCTTTATATTATGATGCTCTAGAATCAGACCAAGTCATATATAGGCAGAAATCACCTTTCATTAACTGCATTTGGTCTTCAATCAATTTATGGCAGGTGAATATGCCAATTTTCAGCAGGTGAAAATGGCCATTTTGTGTTGTAATGGTCCTTTACAAAAATTCCAAGCTGTCCTGTGAGCTCAGATCTTTATATTATGAAGCTCTAGAATCAGATCAAGTCATATTTAGGCAGAAATCACCTTTCATTAACTGCATTTGGTCTTCAATCAATTTATGGCAGGTGAAAATGCCTTCAATCAATTTTTGGCAGGTGAAAATGGCCATTTTGTGTTGTAATGGTCCTTTACAAGAATTCCAAGCTGTCCTGTGAGCTCAGATCTTTATATTATGAAGCTCTACAATCAGATCAAATCATATTTAGGCAGAAATCACCTTTCATTAACTGCGTTTGGCCTTCAATCAATTTATGGCAGGTGAATATGCCAATTTTCAGCAGGTGAAAATGGCCATTTTGTGTTGTAATGGTCCTTTACAAAAATTCCAAGCTGTCCTGTGAGCTCAGATCTTTATATTATGAAGCTCTAGAATCAGATCAAGTCATATTTAGGCAGAAATCACCTTTCATTAACTGCATTTGGTCTTCAATCAATTTATGGCAGGTGAAAATGCCTTCAATCAATTTTTGGCAGGTGAAAATGGCCATTTTGTGTTGTAATGGTCCTTTACAAGAATTCCAAGCTGTCCTGTGAGCTCAGATCTTTATATTATGAAGCTCTACAATCAGATCAAATCATATTTAGGCAGAAATCACCTTTCATTAACTGCGTTTGGCCTTCAATCAATTTATGGCAGGTGAAAATGCCTTCAATCAATTTTTGGCAGGTGAAAATGGGCATTTTCTGTTGTAATGGTCCTTTACAAGAATTTCAAGCTGTCCTGTGAGCTCAGATCTTTATATTATGAAGCTCTAGAATCAGATCAAGTCATATTTAGGCAGAAATCACCTTTCATTAACTGCGTTTGGCCTTCAATCAATTTATGGCAGGTGAAAATGCCTTCAATCAATTTTTGGCAGGTGAAAATGGGCATTTTGTGTTGTAATGGTCCATTACAAGAATTCTAAGCTGCCCTGTGAGCTCAGATCTTTATATTATGACGCTCTAGAATCAGACCAAGTCATATTTAGGCAGAAATCACCTTTCATTAACTGCATTTGGTCTTCAATCAATTTATGGCAGGTGAAAATGCCCATTTTTGGCAGGTGAAAATGGCCATTTTGTGTTGTAATGGTCCTTTACAAAAATTCAAAGCTGTCCTGTGAGCTCAGATCTTTATATTATGAAGCTCTAGAATCAGACCAAGTCATATATAGCCAGAAATCACCTTTCATTAACTGCGTTTGGCCTTCAATCAATTTATGGCAGGTGAAAATGCCTTCAATCAATTTTTGGCAGGTGAAAATGGGCATTTTGTGTTGTAATGGTCCTTTACAAGAATTTCAAGCTGTCCTGTGAGCTCAGATCTTTATATTATGACGCTCTAGAATCAGACCAAGTCATATATAGGCAGAAATCACCTTTCATTAACTGCATTTGGTCTTCAATCAATTTATGGCAGGTGAAAATGCCCATTTTTGGCAGGTGAAAATGGCCATTTTGTGTTGTAATGGTCCTTTACAAAAATTCCAAGCTGTCCTGTGAGCTCAGATCTTTATATTATGAAGCTCAAGAATCAGACCAAGTCATATTTAGGCAGAAATCACCTTTCATTAACTGCGTTTGGCCTTCAATCAATTTATGGCAAGTGATAATGCCTTCAATCAATTTTTGGCAGGTGAAAATGGGCATTTTGTGTCGTAATGGTCCTTTACAAAAATTCCAAGCTGTACTGTGAGCTCAGATCTTTATATTATGATGCTCTAGAATCAGACCAAGTCATATTTAGGCAGAAATCACCTTTCATTAACTGCGTTTGGCTTTCAATCAATTTATGGCAAGTGATAATGCCTTCAATCAATTTTTGGCAGGTGAAAATGGGCATTTTGTGTTGTAATGGTCCATTACAAGAATTCTAAGCTGCCCTGTGAGCTCAGATCTTTATATTATGACGCTCTAGAATCAGACCAAGTCATATTTAGGCAGAAATCACCTTTCATTAACTGCATTTGGTCTTCAATCAATTTATGGCAGGTGAAAATGCCCATTTTTGGCAGGTGAAAATGGCCATTTTGTGTTGTAATGGTCCTTTACAAAAATTCCAAGCTGTCCTGTGAGCTCAGATCTTTATATTATGAAGCTCTAGAATCAGACCAAGTCATATATAGCCAGAAATCACCTTTCATTAACTGCGTTTGGCCTTCAATCAATTTATGGCAGGTGAAAATGCCTTCAATCAATTTTTGGCAGGTGAAAATGGGCATTTTGTGTTGTAATGGTCCTTTACAAGAATTTCAAGCTGTCCTGTGAGCTCAGATCTTTATATTATGACGCTCTAGAATCAGACCAAGTCATATATAGGCAGAAATCACCTTTCATTAACTGCATTTGGTCTTCAATCAATTTATGGCAAGTGATAATGCCTTCAATCAATTTTTGGCAGGTGAAAATGGGCATTTTGTGTTGTAATGGTCCTTTACAAAAATTCCAAGCTGTACTGTGAGCTCAGATCTTTATATTATGATGCTCTAGAATCAGACCAAGTCATATATAGGCAGAAATCACCTTTCATTAACTGCATTTGGCTTTCAATCAATTTATGGCAAGTGATAATGCCTTCAATCAATTTTTGGCAGGTGAAAATGGGCATTTTGTGTTGTAATGGTCCATTACAAGAATTCCAAGCTGTCCTGTGAGCTCAGATCTTTATATTATGATGCTCTAGAATCAGACCAAGTCATATATAGGAAGAAATCACCTTTCATTAACTGCATTTGGTCTTCAATCAATTTATGGCAGGTGAAAATGCCCATTTTCAGCAGGTGAAAATGGCCATTTTGTGTTGTAATGGTCCTTTACAAAAATTCCAAGCTGTCCTGTGAGCTCAGATCTTTATATTATGAAGCTCTAGAATCAGACCAAGTCATATTTAAGCAGAAATCACCTTTCATTAACTGCATTTGGTCTTCAATCAATTTATGGCAGGTGAAAATGCCCATTTTCAGCAGGTGAAAATGGCCATTTTGTGTTGTAATGGTCCTTTACAAAAATTCCAAGCTGTCCTGTGAGCTCAGATCTTTATATTATGAAGCTCTAGAATCAGACCAAGTCATATTTAAGCAGAAATCACCTTTCATTAACTGCGTTTGGCTTTCAATCAATTTATGGCAGGTGAAAATGCCTTCAATCAATTTATGGCAGGTGAAAATGCCCATTTTCAGCAGGTGAAAATGGCCATTTTGTGTTATAATGGTCCTTTACAAGAATTCCAAGCTGTCCTGTGAGCTCAGATCTTTATATTATGAAGCTCTAGAATCTGATCAAGTCATATTTAGGCAGAAATCACCTTTCATTAACTGCGTTTGGCTTTCAATCAATTTATGGCAAGTGATAATGCCTTCAATCAATTTTTGGCAGGTGAAAATGGGCATTTTGTGTTGTAATGGTCCATTACAAGAATTCTAAGCTGCCCTGTGAGCTCAGATCTTTATATTATGACGCTCTAGAATCAGACCAAGTCATATTTAGGCAGAAATCACCTTTCATTAACTGCATTTGGTCTTCAATCAATTTATGGCAGGTGAAAATGCCCATTTTTGGCAGGTGAAAATGGCCATTTTGTGTTGTAATGGTCCTTTACAAAAATTCCAAGCTGTCCTGTGAGCTCAGATCTTTATATTATGAAGCTCTAGAATCAGACCAAGTCATATATAGCCAGAAATCACCTTTCATTAACTGCGTTTGGCCTTCAATCAATTTATGGCAGGTGAAAATGCCCATTTTCAGCAGGTGAAAATGGCCATTTTGTGTTGTAATGGTCCTTTACAAGAATTCCAAGCTGTCCTGTGAGCTCAGATCTTTATATTATGAAGCTCTAGAATCTGATCAAGTCATATTTAGGCAGAAATCACCTTTCATTAACTGCGTTTGGCTTTCAATCAATTTATGGCAAGTGATAATGCCTTCAATCAATTTTTGGCAGGTGAAAATGGGCATTTTGTGTTGTAATGGTCCATTACAAGAATTCTAAGCTGCCCTGTGAGCTCAGATCTTTATATTATGACGCTCTAGAATCAGACCAAGTCATATTTAGGCAGAAATCACCTTTCATTAACTGCATTTGGCTTTCAATCAATTTATGGCAAGTGATAATGCCTTCAATCAATTTTTGGCAGGTGAAAATGGGCATTTTGTGTTGTAATGGTCCTTTACAATAATTTCAAGCTGTCCAGTGAGCTCAGATCTTTATATTATGACGCTCTAGAATCAGACCAAGTCATATATAGGCAGAAATCACCTTTCATTAACTGCATTTGGTCTTCAGTCAATTTATGGCAAGTGATAATGCCTTCAATCAATTTTTGGCAGGTGAAAATGGGCATTTTGTGTTGTAATGGTCCTTTACAAAAATTCCAAGCTGTACTGTGAGCTCAGATCTTTATATTATGATGCTCTAGAATCAGACCAAGTCATATATAGGCAGAAATCACCTTTCATTAACTGCATTTGGCTTTCAATCAATTTATGGCAAGTGATAATGCCTTCAATCAATTTTTGGCAGGTGAAAATGGGCATTTTGTGTTGTAATGGTCCTTTACAATAATGTCAAGCTGTCCAGTGAGCTCAGATCTTTATATTATGACGCTCTAGAATCAGACCAAGTCATATATAGGCAGAAATCACCTTTCATTAACTGCGTTTGGCCTTCAATCAATTTATGGCAGGTGAAAATGCCTTCAATCAATTTTTGGCAGGTGAAAATGGGCATTTTGTGTTGTAATGGTCCTTTACAAAAATTCCAAGCTGTACTGTGAGCTCAGATCTTTATATTATGATGCTCTAGAATCAGACCAAGTCATATTTAGGCAGAAATCACCTTTCATTAACTGCATTTGGTCTTCAATCAATTTATGGCAGGTGAAAATGCCCATTTTTGGCAGGTGAAAATGGCCATTTTGTGTTGTAATGGTCCTTTACAAAAATTCCAAGCTGTCCTGTGAGCTCAGATCTTTATATTATGAAGCTCTAGAATCAGACCAAGTCATATATAGCCAGAAATCACCTTTCATTAACTGCGTTTGGCCTTCAATCAATTTATGGCAGGTGAAAATGCCCATTTTCAGCAGGTGAAAATGGCCATTTTGTGTTGTAATGGTCCTTTACAAGAATTCCAAGCTGTCCTGTGAGCTCAGATCTTTATATTATGAAGCTCTAGAATCTGATCAAGTCATATTTAGGCAGAAATCACCTTTCATTAACTGCGTTTGGCTTTCAATCAATTTATGGCAAGTGATAATGCCTTCAATCAATTTTTGGCAGGTGAAAATGGGCATTTTGTGTTGTAATGGTCCATTACAAGAATTCTAAGCTGCCCTGTGAGCTCAGATCTTTATATTATGACGCTCTAGAATCAGACCAAGTCATATTTAGGCAGAAATCACCTTTCATTAACTGCATTTGGCTTTCAATCAATTTATGGCAAGTGATAATGCCTTCAATCAATTTTTGGCAGGTGAAAATGGGCATTTTGTGTTGTAATGGTCCTTTACAATAATTTCAAGCTGTCCAGTGAGCTCAGATCTTTATATTATGACGCTCTAGAATCAGACCAAGTCATATATAGGCAGAAATCACCTTTCATTAACTGCATTTGGTCTTCAGTCAATTTATGGCAAGTGATAATGCCTTCAATCAATTTTTGGCAGGTGAAAATGGGCATTTTGTGTTGTAATGGTCCTTTACAAAAATTCCAAGCTGTACTGTGAGCTCAGATCTTTATATTATGATGCTCTAGAATCAGACCAAGTCATATATAGGCAGAAATCACCTTTCATTAACTGCATTTGGCTTTCAATCAATTTATGGCAAGTGATAATGCCTTCAATCAATTTTTGGCAGGTGAAAATGGGCATTTTGTGTTGTAATGGTCCTTTACAATAATGTCAAGCTGTCCAGTGAGCTCAGATCTTTATATTATGACGCTCTAGAATCAGACCAAGTCATATATAGGCAGAAATCACCTTTCATTAACTGCGTTTGGCCTTCAATCAATTTATGGCAGGTGAAAATGCCTTCAATCAATTTTTGGCAGGTGAAAATGGGCATTTTGTGTTGTAATGGTCCTTTACAAAAATTCCAAGCTGTACTGTGAGCTCAGATCTTTATATTATGATGCTCTAGAATCAGACCAAGTCATATATAGGCAGAAATCACCTTTCATTAACTGCATTTGGCTTTCAATCAATTTATGGCAAGTGATAATGCCTTCAATCAATTTTTGGCAGGTGAAAATGGGCATTTTGTGTTGTAATGGTCCTTTACAATAATTTCAAGCTGTCCAGTGAGCTCAGATCTTTATATTATGACGCTCTAGAATCAGACCAAGTCATATATAGGCAGAAATCACCTTTCATTAACTGCATTTGGTCTTCAATCAATTTATGGCAGGTGAAAATGCCCATTTTCAGCAGGTGAAAATGGCCATTTTGTGTTATAATGGTCCTTTACAAGAATTCCAAGCTGTCCTGTGAGCTCAGATCTTTATATTATGAAGCTCTAGAATCTGATCAAGTCATATTTAGGCAGAAATCACCTTTCATTAACTGCGTTTGGCTTTCAATCAATTTATGGCAAGTGATAATGCCTTCAATCAATTTTTGGCAGGTGAAAATGGGCATTTTGTGTTGTAATGGTCCATTACAAGAATTCTAAGCTGCCCTGTGAGCTCAGATCTTTATATTATGACGCTCTAGAATCAGACCAAGTCATATTTAGGCAGAAATCACCTTTCATTAACTGCATTTGGCTTTCAATCAATTTATGGCAAGTGATAATGCCTTCAATCAATTTTTGGCAGGTGAAAATGGGCATTTTGTGTTGTAATGGTCCTTTACAATGATTTCAAGCTGTCCAGTGAGCTCAGATCTTTATATTATGACGCTCTAGAATCAGACCAAGTCATATATAGGCAGAAATCACCTTTCATTAACTGCATTTGGTCTTCAATCAATTTATGGCAGGTGAAAATGCCCATTTTCAGCAGGTGAAAATGGGCATTTTGTGTTGTAATGGTCCTTTACAAAAATTCCAAGCTGTACTGTGAGCTCAGATCTTTATATTATGATGCTCTAGAATCAGACCAAGTCATATATAGGCAGAAATCACCTTTCATTAACTGCATTTGGTCTTCAATCAATTTATGGCAGGTGAATATGCCAATTTTTGGCAGGTGAAAATGGCCATTTGTGTTGTAATGGTCCTTTACAAAAATTCCAAGCTGTACTGTGAGCTCAGATCTTTATATTATGACGCTCTAGAATCAGACCAAGTCATATATAGGCAGAAATCACCTTTCATTAACTGCATTTGGTCTTCAATCAATTTATGGCAGGTGAAAATGCCCATTTTCAGCAGGTGAAAATGGCCATTTTGTGTTGTAATGGTCCTTTACAAAAATTCCAAGCTGTCCTGTGAGCTCAGATCTTTATATTATGAAGCTCTAGAATCAGATCAAGTCATATTTAGGCAGAAATCACCTTTCATTAACTGCGTTTGGCCTTCAATCAATTTATGGCAGGTGAAAATGCCTTCAATCAATTTTTGGCAGGTGAAAATGGGCATTTTGTGTTGTAATGGTCCTTTACAAAAATTCCAAGCTGTACTGTGAGCTCAGATCTGTATATTATGAAGGTCTAGAATCAGATCAAGTCATATATAGGCAGAAATCACCTTTCATTAACTGCATTTGGTCTTCAATCAATTTATGGCAGGTGAAAATGCCCATTTTCAGCAGGTGAAAATGGCCATTTTGTGTTGTAATGGTCCTTTACAAGAATTCCAAGCTGTCCTGTGAGCTCAGATCTTTATATTATGAAGCTCTAGAATCTGATCAAGTCATATTTAGGCAGAAATCACCTTTCATTAACTGCGTTTGGCTTTCAATCAATTTATGGCAAGTGATAATGCCTTCAATCAATTTTTGGCAGGTGAAAATGGGCATTTTGTGTTGTAATGGTCCATTACAAGAATTTTAAGCTGCCCTGTGAGCTCAGATCTTTATATTATGACGCTCTAGAATCAGACCAAGTCATATTTAGGCAGAAATCACCTTTCATTAACTGCATTTGGTCTTCAATCAATTTATGGCAGGTGAAAATGCCCATTTTTGGCAGGTGAAAATGGCCATTTTGTGTTGTAATGGTCCTTTACAAAAATTCCAAGTTGTCCTGTGAGCTCAGATCTTTATATTATGAAGCTCTAGAATCAGACCAAGTCATATATAGCCAGAAATCACCTTTCATTAACTGCGTTTGGCCTTCAATCAATTTATGGCAGGTGAAAATGCCTTCAATCAATTTTTGGCAGGTGAAAATGGGCATTTTCTGTTGTAATGGTCCTTTACAAGAATTTCAAGCTGTCCTGTGAGCTCAGATCTTTATATTATGAAGCTCTAGAATCAGATCAAGTCATATTTAGGCAGAAATCACCTTTCATTAACTGCGTTTGGCCTTCAATCAATTTATGGCAGGTGAAAATGCCTTCAATCAATTTTTGGCAGGTGAAAATGGGCATTTTGTGTTGTAATGGTCCATTACAAGAATTCTAAGCTGCCCTGTGAGCTCAGATCTTTATATTATGACGCTCTAGAATCAGACCAAGTCATATTTAGGCAGAAATCACCTTTCATTAACTGCATTTGGTCTTCAATCAATTTATGGCAGGTGAAAATGCCCATTTTTGGCAGGTGAAAATGGCCATTTTGTGTTGTAATGGTCCTTTACAAAAATTCAAAGCTGTCCTGTGAGCTCAGATCTTTATATTATGAAGCTCTAGAATCAGACCAAGTCATATATAGCCAGAAATCACCTTTCATTAACTGCGTTTGGCCTTCAATCAATTTATGGCAGGTGAAAATGCCTTCAATCAATTTTTGGCAGGTGAAAATGGGCATTTTGTGTTGTAATGGTCCTTTACAAGAATTTCAAGCTGTCCTGTGAGCTCAGATCTTTATATTATGACGCTCTAGAATCAGACCAAGTCATATATAGGCAGAAATCACCTTTCATTAACTGCATTTGGTCTTCAATCAATTTATGGCAGGTGAAAATGCCCATTTTTGGCAGGTGAAAATGGCCATTTTGTGTTGTAATGGTCCTTTACAAAAATTCCAAGCTGTCCTGTGAGCTCAGATCTTTATATTATGAAGCTCTAGAATCAGACCAAGTCATATATAGCCAGAAATCACCTTTCATTAACTGCGTTTGGCCTTCAATCAATTTATGGCAAGTGGATAATGCCTTCAATCAATTTTTGGCAGGTGAAAATGGGCATTTTGTGTTGTAATGGTCCTTTACAATAATTTCAAGCTGTCCTGTGAGCTCAGATCTTTATATTATGACACTCTAGAATCAGACCAAGTCATATATAGGCAGAAATCACCTTTCATTAACTGCATTTGGTCTTCAATCAATTTATGGCAGGTGAAAATGCCCATTTTCAGCAGGTGAAAATGGCCATTTTGTGTTGTAATGGTCCTTTACAAAAATTCCAAGCTGTCCTGTGAGCTCAGATCTTTATATTATGAAGCTCTAGAATCAGACCAAGTCATATTTAAGCAGAATCACCTTTCATTAACTGCATTTGGTCTTCAATCAATTTATGGCAGGTAAAAATGCCCATTTTTCGGCAGGTGAAAATGGCCATTTTGTGTTGTAATGGTCCTTTACAAAAATTCCAAGCTGTCCTGTGAGCTCAGATCTTTATATTATGAAGCTCTAGAATCTGATCAAGTCATATTTAGGCAGAAATCACCTTTCATTAACTGCGTTTGGCTTTCAATCAATTTATGGCAAGTGATAATGCCTTCAATCAATTTTTGGCAGGTGAAAATGGGCATTTTGTGTTGTAATGGTCCATTACAAGAATTCTAAGCTGCCCTGTGAGCTCAGATCTTTATATTATGACGCTCTAGAATCAGACCAAGTCATATTTAGGCAGAAATCACCTTTCATTAACTGCATTTGGCTTTCAATCAATTTATGGCAAGTGATAATGCCTTCAATCAATTTTTGGCAGGTGAAAATGGGCATTTTGTGTTGTAATGGTCCTTTACAAGAATTCCAAGCTGTCCTGTGAGCTCAGATCTTTATATTATGAAGCTCAAGAATCAGACCAAGTCATATTCAGGCAGAAATCACCTTTCATTAACTGCATTTGGCCTTCAATCAATTTATGGCAGGTGAAAATGCCCATTTTCAGCAGGTGAAAATGGCCATTTTGTGTTGTAATGGTCCTTTACAAAAATTCCAAGCTGTCCTGTGAGCTCAGATCTTTATATTATGATGCTCTACAATCAGATCAAATCATATTTAGGCAGAAATCACCTTTCATTAACTGCGTTTGGCCTTCAATCAATTTATGGCAGGTGAAAATGCCTTCAATCAATTTTTGGCAGGTGAAAATGGGCATTTTGTGTTGTAATGGTCCATTACAAGAATTCCAAGCTGTCCTGTGAGCTCAGATCTTTATATTATGACGCTCTAGAATCAGACCAAGTCATATTTAGGCAGAAATCACCTTTCATTAACTGCATTTGGACTTCAATCAATTTATGGCAGGTAAAAATGCCCATTTTTCGGCAGGTGAAAATGGCCATTTTGTGTTGTAATGGTCCTTTACAAAAATTCCAAGCTGTCCTGTGAGCTCAGATCTTTATATTATGAAGCTCTAGAATCAGACCAAGTCATATATAGCCAGAAATCACCTTTCATTAACTGCGTTTGGCCTTTAATCAATTTATGGCAGGTGAAAATGCCTTCAATCAATTTTTGGCAGGTGAAAATGGGCATTTTGTGTTGTAATGGTCCTTTACAAGAATTTCAAGCTGTCCTGTGAGCTCAGATCTTTATATTATGACACTCTAGAATCAGACCAAGTCATATATAGGCAGAAATCACCTTTCATTAACTGCATTTGGTCTTCAATCAATTTATGGCAAGTGATAATGCCTTCAATCAATTTTTGGCAGGTGAAAATGGGCATTTTGTGTTGTAATGGTCCTTTACAAAAATTCCAAGCTGTACTGTGAGCTCAGATCTTTATATTATGATGCTCTAGAATCAGACCAAGTCATATATAGGCAGAAATCACCTTTCATTAACTGCATTTGGCTTTCAATCAATTTATGGCAAGTGATAATGCCTTCAATCAATTTTTGGCAGGTGAAAATGGGCATTTTGTGTTGTAATGGTCCTTTACAATAATTTCAAGCTGTCCAGTGAGCTCAGATCTTTATATTATGACGCTCTAGAATCAGACCAAGTCATATATAGGCAGAAATCACCTTTCATTAACTGCATTTGGTCTTCAATCAATTTATGGCAGGTGAAAATGCCCATTTTCAGCAGGTGAAAATGGCCATTTTGTGTTATAATGGTCCTTTACAAGAATTCCAAGCTGTCCTGTGAGCTCAGATCTTTATATTATGAAGCTCTAGAATCTGATCAAGTCATATTTAGGCAGAAATCACCTTTCATTAACTGCGTTTGGCTTTCAATCAATTTATGGCAAGTGATAATGCCTTCAATCAATTTTTGGCAGGTGAAAATGGGCATTTTGTGTTGTAATGGTCCATTACAAGAATTCTAAGCTGCCCTGTGAGCTCAGATCTTTATATTATGACGCTCTAGAATCAGACCAAGTCATATTTAGGCAGAAATCACCTTTCATTAACTGCATTTGGCTTTCAATCAATTTATGGCAAGTGATAATGCCTTCAATCAATTTTTGGCAGGTGAAAATGGGCATTTTGTGTTGTAATGGTCCTTTACAAGAATTCCAAGCTGTCCTGTGAGCTCAGATCTTTATATTATGAAGCTCAAGAATCAGACCAAGTCATATTCAGGCAGAAATCACCTTTCATTAACTGCATTTGGTCTTCAATCAATTTATGGCAGGTGAAAATGCCCATTTTCAGCAGGTGAAAATGGCCATTTTGTGTTGTAATGGTCCTTTACAAAAATTCCAAGCTGTCCTGTGAGCTCAGATCTTTATATTATGATGCTCTAGAATCAGACCAAGTCATATATAGGCAGAAATCACCTTTCATTAACTGCATTTGGTCTTCAATCAATTTATGGCAAGTGATAATGCCTTCAATCAATTTTTGGCAGGTGAAAATGGCCATTTTGTGTTGTAATGGTCCTTTACAAAAATTCCAAGCTGTACTGTGAGCTCAGATCTTTATATTATGATGCTCTAGAATCAGACCAAGTCATATATAGGCAGAAATCACCTTTCATTAACTGCATTTGGTCTTCAATCAATTTATGGCAGGTGAATATGCCAATTTTCAGCAGGTGAAAATGGCCATTTTGTGTTGTAATGGTCCTTTACAAAAATTCCAAGCTGTCCTGTGAGCTCAGATCTTTATATTATGAAGCTCTAGAATCAGATCAAGTCATATTTAGGCAGAAATCACCTTTCATTAACAGCATTTGGTCTTCAATCAATTTATGGCAGGTGAAAATGCCTTCAATCAATTTTTGGCAGGTGAAAATGGCCATTTTGTGTTGTAATGGTCCTTTACAAGAATTCCAAGCTGTCCTGTGAGCTCAGATCTTTATATTATGAAGCTCTACAATCAGATCAAATCATATTTAGGCAGAAATCACCTTTCATTAACTGCGTTTGGCCTTCAATCAATTTATGGCAGGTGAAAATGCCTTCAATCAATTTTTGGCAGGTGAAAATGGGCATTTTGTGTTGTAATGGTCCTTTACAAAAATTCAAAGCTGTCCTGTGAGCTCAGATCTTTATATTATGAAGCTCAAGAATCAGACCAAGTCATATTTAGGCAGAAATCACCTTTCATTAACTGCGTTTGGCCTTCAATCAATTTATGGCAAGTGATAATGCCTTCAATCAATTTTTGGCAGGTGAAAATGGGCATTTTGTGTCGTAATGGTCCTTTACAAAAATTCCAAGCTGTACTGTGAGCTCAGATCTTTATATTATGATGCTCTAGAATCAGACCAAGTCATATTTAGGCAGAAATCACCTTTCATTAACTGCGTTTGGCTTTCAATCAATTTATGGCAAGTGATAATGCCTTCAATCAATTTTTGGCAGGTGAAAATGGGCATTTTGTGTTGTAATGGTCCATTACAAGAATTCTAAGCTGCCCTGTGAGCTCAGATCTTTATATTATGACGCTCTAGAATCAGACCAAGTCATATTTAGGCAGAAATCACCTTTCATTAACTGCATTTGGTCTTCAATCAATTTATGGCAGGTGAAAATGCCCATTTTTGGCAGGTGAAAATGGCCATTTTGTGTTGTAATGGTCCTTTACAAAAATTCCAAGCTGTCCTGTGAGCTCAGATCTTTATATTATGAAGCTCTAGAATCAGACCAAGTCATATATAGCCAGAAATCACCTTTCATTAACTGCGTTTGGCCTTCAATCAATTTATGGCAGGTGAAAATGCCTTCAATCAATTTTTGGCAGGTGAAAATGGGCATTTTGTGTTGTAATGGTCCTTTACAAGAATTTCAAGCTGTCCTGTGAGCTCAGATCTTTATATTATGACGCTCTAGAATCAGACCAAGTCATATATAGGCAGAAATCACCTTTCATTAACTGCATTTGGTCTTCAATCAATTTATGGCAAGTGATAATGCCTTCAATCAATTTTTGGCAGGTGAAAATGGGCATTTTGTGTTGTAATGGTCCTTTACAAAAATTCCAAGCTGTACTGTGAGCTCAGATCTTTATATTATGATGCTCTAGAATCAGACCAAGTCATATATAGGCAGAAATCACCTTTCATTAACTGCATTTGGCTTTCAATCAATTTATGGCAAGTGATAATGCCTTCAATCAATTTTTGGCAGGTGAAAATGGGCATTTTGTGTTGTAATGGTCCATTACAAGAATTCCAAGCTGTCCTGTGAGCTCAGATCTTTATATTATGATGCTCTAGAATCAGACCAAGTCATATATAGGAAGAAATCACCTTTCATTAACTGCATTTGGTCTTCAATCAATTTATGGCAGGTGAAAATGCCCATTTTCAGCAGGTGAAAATGGCCATTTTGTGTTGTAATGGTCCTTTACAAAAATTCCAAGCTGTCCTGTGAGCTCAGATCTTTATATTATGAAGCTCTAGAATCAGACCAAGTCATATTTAAGCAGAAATCACCTTTCATTAACTGCATTTGGTCTTCAATCAATTTATGGCAGGTGAAAATGCCCATTTTCAGCAGGTGAAAATGGCCATTTTGTGTTGTAATGGTCCTTTACAAAAATTCCAAGCTGTCCTGTGAGCTCAGATCTTTATATTATGAAGCTCTAGAATCAGACCAAGTCATATTTAAGCAGAAATCACCTTTCATTAACTGCGTTTGGCTTTCAATCAATTTATGGCAGGTGAAAATGCCTTCAATCAATTTATGGCAGGTGAAAATGGCCATTTTGTGTTGTAATGGTCCTTTACAAAAATTCCAAGCTGTCCTGTGAGCTCAGATCTTTATATTATGAAGCTCTAGAATCAGATCAAGTCATATATAGGCAGAAATCACCTTTCATTAACTGCATTTGGCCTTCAATCAATTTATGGCAAGTGATAATGCCTTCAATCAATTTTTGGCAGGTGAAAATGGGCATTTTGTGTTGTAATGGTCCATTACAAGAATTCTAAGCTGCCCTGTGAGCTCAGATCTTTATATTATGACGCTCTAGAATCAGACCAAGTCATATTTAGGCAGAAATCACCTTTCATTAACTGCATTTGGCTTTCAATCAATTTATGGCAAGTGATAATGCCTTCAATCAATTTTTGGCAGGTGAAAATGGGCATTTTGTGTTGTAATGGTCCTTTACAATAATTTCAAGCTGTCCAGTGAGCTCAGATCTTTATATTATGACGCTCTAGAATCAGACCAAGTCATATATAGGCAGAAATCACCTTTCATTAACTGCATTTGGTCTTCAATCAATTTATGGCAAGTGATAATGCCTTCAATCAATTTTTGGCAGGTGAAAATGGGCATTTTGTGTTGTAATGGTCCTTTACAAAAATTCCAAGCTGTACTGTGAGCTCAGATCTTTATATTATGAAGCTCTAGAATCAGACCAAGTCATATTTAAGCAGAAATCACCTTTCATTAACTGCATTTGGTCTTCAATCAATTTATGGCAGGTGAAAATGCCCATTTTCAGCAGGTGAAAATGGCCATTTTGTGTTGTAATGGTCCTTTACAAAAATTCCAAGCTGTCCTGTGAGCTCAGATCTTTATATTATGATGCTCTAGAATCAGACCAAGTCATATATAGGCAGAAATCACCTTTCATTAACTGCATTTGGTCTTCAATCAATTTATGGCAAGTGATAATGCCTTCAATCAATTTTTGGCAGGTGAAAATGGCCATTTTGTGTTGTAATGGTCCTTTACAAAAATTCCAAGCTGTCCTGTGAGCTCAGATCTTTATATTATGAAGCTCTAGAATCAGATCAAGTCATATATAGGCAGAAATCACCTTTCATTAACTGCATTTGGCCTTCAATCAATTTTTGGCAGGTGAAAATGCCCATTTTGTGCTGTAACCTCAGGGTTACACTGAGGTCCGTCACATGTTTGTTTGTCATGGAGCATAAATTAAGCTGCTTTTTAAGTCTAAATTTTGACATGCATCTTTCAACTATATCCAGCTTTTATTTTGATGGATGAGAAAATGTCTTTGGGACAATTGAGAGGTGGCCGTTAGCTTGTACGAGGTATGGTGAGGAAATATAAATAACATGCCTCTTCAGACAGTCTGATATAAAACTGGGTCGAAGCTGGTGGCTGCCAGCTCCTGTTTCACTTTTAATTAACTTGTACTGAGATTTGCAAACGCTTTACCAGACTCAAATATCGCTGTAAGCCTTCATTTAGTTGATGGCTTTTTTGTGCCTTTGACTTTTTATTTATTTATTTTTATCCACTTCCCCGAGGAGCACACACAAAACAGCTGTTTACACACTGCTCCTGTCAATTTAAATGGAAATCATGGGAAACAAATATTAGCACGTCTGGTTCGTTAAACCTCTATTAAAGGTGTTGGCTTAATTTTTTTTTCTCTCTGCACTCGACAAACTCAGATGGTGTTATTGTTGAGCTGCTTGAAGATAAAAACCCCAAATAGAAAACGGTGGTTATTCTATTTATGTGAATTCATGCACCTTCAATTTGTGGGGCAAAAAGTAGCAGCGGTGTAATAATTTCCAATAACCATGAGAGCAAGTAACTGACATGAAAATCTCTGAATAAATATACACTATTTACCCTAAAAATCTGTTTTTAAAGTGGATGTAAAGGCCATTTTGAGACTTCTTTCAAACTGCAAGTAATTTTAACAGGAAACTTGAATCATAAAAGCAGAACACGGTATAAGGTGTGCTCATCACAGCATAAAAGCTCAGACACACGACAAAAGACGTCTCAAGTGATCCACTCAAAGCGATGTTGGAGGTCTGCTGGACATCCTTCAAACATGATGAGTGTTTTGTTGTTCTTACATGATAACCAGGAGTGGTTGGGCCGCTCATTGTTCGGGGAGGTTCAGAAATGTGAAGTGATGATGTCAGCAGCAAAGGCCCTTTCAAAGCGCTGTGGCCTTGTGAAGGCTTTCAGCCCGCTCTGCAGACACATTTAGGATGAAAAGTGGAGCCGCTGACACCAACTGAGACATCAACAGTGGTGCGTGTCACTGGCTGCCAGACGAATGCTCACACACACACATATATAACAACACAATAGATGATCAGGCTGCTCCATCCCCCCCTAGTCTGGGTGACAATGAAGGATTTTCGAAGTAGTGAAATTCTCTGATCGATGAGCTAAGTGGGACGAGGCCTCGCACACAAACGCCGCTTTCAAGGGTTTGCAGCAACAGGCGGTTGTTGCACATGCCACTTTTACGTCACGATTGTATTGATTTTCCGATTACACCCCGTGAATTAAGAGTTTCATGTAATCAGAGTTTACAGTGCCAAAAAACGCTCCGGCCTACTGCCCAAACGGACGTCTCCGGCAGCAAAGAGCAGCTGCCTCGGTTGATTTCCGCGAGTATCTGATTGCCGAATCGACATGAAAGATTGCAGCTGACAAGCTCTCTCCGCGCAGCCAGCCAATCATCGGGACATTTTTAAAACCTCTCCTCATTCTTTCACTCCGCTGATTTTTCTCCCCGCAATGATTGATCCATGTTCATGTCTGAGATGCAAATGGCAGCCTGGCATGAGGAAAACAGAAAGAGAGGACCCAGAGAGGGTGGAAGCCCAATCTGGGAACTTTAAACTGATAAGTGACACATGAAAACCTTCAGCTTATCGACTTTTTCTTTTGTTATGTTTCAGTCTTATTGAAGCTGGTGCAGACAAACCACACAGCCGAGAGAGAAGGATGTTTTTATGGGAAAACAAAGGAAACAAAGGGCATTAAAGATGGAACTGTGTCTCTGTCAGACTGCCTGGTAGATTTGCCTTTATTTGATCCTTTGTATAAGAACAATGTTGAGTACTTAGGGGATGTTTGAAAATTACTGGGCAGAGTTCGGGGTGACGAAAAGAGGTGGGCCTAGTAAGTTTTCTTGTTGCTGTCTCTGATGTGACGCTCTTCCATATTGGGCAAAACTTGCTGTGACGGGGCTTGAGTCATCATAGAAAGGTTGCCAGGCAACCATGGGAGGTATGCGCGAGAACTATTTCGCAATCAACACAAAAGCACAGCCCGATGTCTTTTTGTACAAATGAAACCAACGCAACAAAACCTAACCAATTATAGTGAGGCCAATGTATGAGGTCAAAAGGATTTTTGACCGCTGTGGCACTAAAGATCATTTCTTAAAGCAGTGTTGTGTTTTGGTAAAAATGGATGTTCATATTATCGTTATATTTAAGCATGGATAGCTTCCGTAATAGGCGAAACTCCTGGAATACTTAGCAATGACAGCCTTTCGTCATCTTATTTACATTTATGAAACATTTACGTTGCTGTCCAACACCGAATGTGGAAATATATTTTCAAGAAATGGCTCCTAACTCCAGTACGATCAGAATTTTTATATATATCTTAAGAAATGTTAAACCTTTGGAGGTACTGCTGATTTTCTTCTCGTCATGACAGGTCAGTCTCCAAAGTGAGCCTGAATAATTCACAGCAAACAACGCAGACAAAAATACAAATTTAGCTTCAGCGGAATTACGACTCAGCCAAATGCTGACTCACTTCATCTGTCAGTCTGCACTTTGAAAATTACATCTCTTTTGTGGTTTAATCGGCCAAACGAGGGAAAGAGGCGGAACAAGAGCGCGAAGCAGACGAGAGGAACACAGAGCAGTAAATAAACAGTCCTTGGGGGTTTCAACTCGGGGTTAAGTCTATTTGCAAATAATATAATGTTGTGGCTGCTTTTGCAAAGACGGTAAGCTCCCAAGTTCATGAACACACCTTCTGTTCAGCGCTGCACATGACACCGTGAACACTTCCACGTGTTTATCCACAGTCTCAGTATGTTGGTGCTAGAGATTGTATCACTGTCTTCAGAGTCCTCACAATGCACTGGATTGTCACTCTTTGACATCTACAGTGCCACGGCTTATTGTTGCTCAAACGCTTGAAAGAACAAACCTTACAGACTTTAAGGGCGGTCAGTAAAAGGAGGACATTGTTGATTTAAGGCTACTCTATGAATCATTGTAATTTTTAGACCAAACTAATCAAGAAAATCACCAAATTAATGAAAAAATAATTATCAGCCGGAGCAACAATATTCCTGCCCTTGACACAATAAGAAAGCGTCCCATAATAAATTTGCCAAACAGCACCTGAAGCTCACTAGTTAACATTCCCTAAAATGTCAAACTATTCCTTTAACCCTAAACCAAACTTAATCCTGATCCTATCCTGATCCTAAGACCAAATCAAATGTTTTTACACAATATATCTTCAATCAATGTATCTTTAATGTTGACTCGGGTCACTTGTCCTTTGTGAAGACGTCTGATCTTACGCCAGCTCAGAATTTGTGATCTTATACACATGCACACGGATGATTTGCAGGCAGGCAGGAAAATGGCACAACTGTCAGAGAGACATCTCTGTCTTGTTCTCGGGGCCGGCGCGATAATGAAAGGCTAAAAAGAGACTACGCAGAGATCAATCACATACACACACACACACGCTCTTTCCTGATATCTTGTCAACCATCATCCACCTCTCCCTCCTCCTCCTCCATCTCTCACACATTTATATTGCCATTATTTATGTCCTGCCTTCTCCCTCAGCTTGTCCTGACAGACTTTTAAAATGTGCCATTTGAACTTATTCACAGAGTACCTTTGGTTTCTTTCCCTGTGTTGAAGGCAAAAGCCTCGTGTGGTGCAGGGATAGACGTGACTTTATTTCTGTTTAATACAGATTACAGAATTCCTCATTTGTCAGATACTTTTTTTCAGAAACTCTGTCATTAATCACCTAAAATAGATAAGTTATGATTTTGTTAGCTTCAAAAGAGCCTTTTACATCTACAGATGCCGCAGGTCTTCTTCTGTGGGGTCCTGGTAACTGCCATGTGTCTACAGTAGCCTATAAAGGACAACAATGGCTCTAGATGGGGCCACTAGATCCTACACACTAGACATTTATGACCAAAAGACTGCAAAACAATATATTATATATATTCCTTGTGCTAATTTGCTGTAGTTGTATCATTTAGCAGGTTTGTGTTGAGTCTCGGGATATTATTGCACTTATTTTCAAGTAACAGCAAAAACGTGCAGGGCTCTAACTTGAAATGTCAGTATTACACACAGGCATCACAGGCAGTTCATTCATATTAAACATCAGTTTATTATAACTTCCCTTCGATTACTCAAACGGTGTAAAATGGATGCCATCTGCCCGCTTTCAAATCTGATAATGACTTATCCGAGATATCATTAATTTATCACCGCGTCTCTCTTAGGAGGTCTTTGTAATCCCATCATGCAATCTGTCATTTCTGAATCTAAGGGACTAAAGGTTAAGGAAATAAGTCATTGGAGCAGGCGGCTTTTATTGTTACAAAGCCATTGAGGACTATATCTTTCATCTCTCCTCTGGCTGATGACGGTGACAGGCCGAGGATGCCAGATGAGAGAGACGATCCTCCGAGAGTCGACTGAAAGGTTAGAGTGGCCCCAAGCAGCATGGCTGATGAGGGGAGACACACACACACACACACACACACACACACACACACGCTGAGACCCCTTCAGTCACGCTTACATAGGATGCTGCATTCTCTTTCACGTGTCCCATTAAAACATGCACGGACATTATGATGGAAAATTACATAATAATCATGTATTCATGACATCGAAAGACACAAGCACTGGCTCTATGACGACGCCCATAGGTGGAAGACGTGCAACAAATCTCCCATCTGCACACTTTCGCAGGACCTCAATAGTAGAACAAGACAAAAGCTGCATTCAGAATGACGTTAGCTCTGCATGAAGAAATGAAGCTTCTCCCTGGGCCTAACGGAGCGGGCAAGAAAACACAGGGTTGTCCGACAGCAGTTGAACCTGCCTCAACCTGCAGAGTTTGGGGTTTTAATCGCTAATTAGCGCTAAACACAGAGTACAGCCGAGGTTGCTACTGTTACAATTCATCCAGTGGTGGCTACGAATGGTTTTGAAGATGGGGCCATATTGAAAATGTCACCAACCACAAAGTCCTAAGTCCATTAACGACCAAGAGCCTGAAAAAAGTCCCAATGGACCAAAAACCAATTGTCCAGCAGCCCGTTATCCTACAAACAAATGACCATTGCTCTAAAATACCAACCCAACGTCATGCCAAATCACCAAAAACAGTGGGCTTCATTAACAGTAAGCGCTGACAACGTGGCACTGCTCATTGTTCTGAAACACCAACAGTCTGAGAAAAGTCTGCAAGTCATAATATAACATGACACAGCATCCTCTAATGTGGTCAAGTCAGAAATAACAAATGTCCGATGTCCTTTTAGAGGTGAACCTCTGTACCAAATTTCATGGCAATCCATCCAGAAGTTATCTGTAGAAAAACATGTCAACTTCATGGCGGTGCTACAGGAATTGTTAGAGGATCACCGAAATGAGAAAGCTTCATCACCTGGGGACCACAAATGTCTATAGACATTGTTTTGACTCTCCATACAATGGTTCACATCACATCAGATCTACATTTCTGCTTTATAGCAACAGAATGAAGCTGGAAAGGCAATTTTGTTAACACAAGCCCAGCAAAGCGTCTGCATCGATTCAATTTGCCAGTTACTAGACGGGGCCCATTCATCACCACTTTAAGCTTCCACAAACTTCTCAGCAAGACATAATAAGACGAAGGAGCAATCTGTCCCCTTCTCCTCATTAGGACTCTAAAGACATCCCTCCAAGCTTAATTATTTATCTGCATTAATATCCCTTCAATTATTAATGATAGGTGAGTGGGGGTGTGTGTGTGTGAGAAGGCCAAAGATCAGCCCTGCTTTACCTCAGACTCTCTCCTGATTAATGGATGAGGGAGAGGAGCCCTTCATGTATTATTACTGCAGAGAGCCTGGACCTCGGAGAGAGAGAGAGAGAGAGAGAGAGAGGGAGGGAGAGTGAGCAGAAACTTCAAGTGAATGACAATCATCATTTAGCATGCAAACATGTCCCCCGTACATGCAGGTATCTCAGTATTCGAAGGGGCTTGTGTTGTAGAAAGCGACGGGGTTGAGTCTTTACATTGAGAATTCATCCATGTCTAAACATTTTGCTGGCATCGCCACAAATCCGCTTCGATTTAACACCTGTGGCATAAAGTTGAGAAATGTCACGCAGGGGAAGATCTCATGATTCTGTCTCGGCCTGCTGTTTATCGCCGTTTTTTTGCAGACACATTTTACAGCCTCGCTGCTGCAGTTTTGATGTTAGACCAGCTGAAATGTTTGACGTTACTCTTGACATTTTTAGACTTTGATGAGTTATTCAGACGATTTAAAACGATGTAAAATGTTTTATCTCCACTGATTTATGGATTTTTTTTGCCTCTCAGCATGTCTTTGTCTCTCCTGGGTTACAGTGAAATGGTTTAAAACAGTTCATTAAGTTACCTTCACTTACTTTACTCTGACATCTTGTGGACATTAACGGTACTGTCAGGATTCACTTTAAGTTAGCTCTAAAATAAAAAGACAAAGACATCACTGTGATTGTCAAAACATATATCATATAATTGGTATCATTTGAAATCTCAGGATATTTGTGAATATATTAAATCTACTGAGCTTTAATTATAGTTTAAAATAAAATGTTACAGTTATTTTACCCTTTGACCTTCAGTGCTGCTGTTAATATATGAACTAATGAACAGTCTAGAGAACCAAAGCACATTATCAGCTCGGACAGTATAAACTCTTCTTTAGGCTACAGTCAGCTGGTTCAACATTGAGTCAGAACCAAACAGTGAACCTCACACAGGCTGAACAAATGTACCCAAACTTTAGCCGCTTTAAAGCTCAATGAAATGCTCTCGTGTGACAGGAATCCACTTTACTTCACTGATATGAGCACAGGAGGAGGAGGAGGAGCAATTAGCAGGGTCCAGTGAGGAGCATCGGTCTCTTCTTTCAGTAAAAATGAGGTGCAACTAAGTGTATACGACAGAAAGAAGGCGCACGTACAAATTCAATTCAATATTCAAGCAGTACTTCAGAGTAAACATGGAATATCAAATAAAACAAACACTCACTGGACGTACTCGTAGTTTACCAAAAGCAGAAGGTGAAGGTGAAACCTCTTTGATTAAACAGACCTAATGTTAATCTAGAAAGCAGACTGGTGGGTTTACTACTCTCCATGATGTGGTGTGTTTGACACACAGACTGAAATGAAGTCCAAACTTACACACAGGTCCAAAACACACGTTGCACTTACACGTCAGCGTCACTAGATGTCGCCAAAGACCTATACTTGTCATTGACTTTCTGGTTCTCCAGATGTGGATTCTTCAACACAGATTCACACACTTCCATGTCAAGAACATCCCATTAAAATATTTCATATTATTAGACCAATTAAAAAACATCCTTGTCTTCATACTGAGGACAGATGAGAATCAAACCTCTGCTTAGAAAACTTCTCTCCATCTTTATTTTCCCAGCGAGCGATTTAAACCGAACCTTGCGCAGCCTCCAAAGACAAATACACTTTGTGCTGTAACACCAGCTGACAAACAGGGAAGAGCTGATGAGAGCCCGCTCTGCTGTTTAAATTGAACGAGAATGAACGAACGCACCGTCTCCCTCCAGCAGGTGACAGCACGTGCACGCAGCTGCAGCACTCGGAGCCTGGATCCACTCAAAGCTCCACAACTTTCCCTCTGAGTATCACACATGATTTCATCAGCTGAACCCTGATGCACTCTGAATCCAGGCAACGTGAAGAGAGAGGAGGTAAATTTACTTTAATATATTTAAGCACACATGGAGCACAGTCACCTGAACACAACACAGAGAGGCATCGCCAGAGTGGACATGAGCTGATGGTGAATCACGTTTTGTGGTCATAAAAAAGTTGATTATAATAATACACTGAATTGTTGGTTATAAATGCAGCGTGTTGGTGTTGTGGGAAGGTTTTCCCCTCCAATATTTGAAGGTTTGACTCAAGTCAATACATTGATTTAAAGTGTGACGATGAATCTGTTTCAGTTTATCAAAGCTTACACTAAAATTTGACTGAACTATTTTGGATTTTTAAAAAAATATATATTTTTTTTTAGTCCGTCTGATTGTTGAAGTGGTTTGATTTGAGTGTGAGGTGGATTCATTTATCACCTCTGTGTTCTCATTTGGACCCCTGCTGCTTTTGGAAGAGGCCTAAAATGTTTTATTTTTAATATTTTGGTTTTTTTTTTCAGAAAAAAAAAAAAAACAGTGACTTTAAAATAAATGTATTTTTTAGAAATACAAAAATGCAAATAGGCATCTGTGCCAAAATACAGTGAGGTAATTAGATTAATTAAAGATAATTGTGAGTAAATAGTTTACACTGTGGCTGTTTTGAGCACTTAAAATACATGTCAGGCTATTCTTCATGCAGGCCTGTAATTTGGACAGGACACAGCACAACAAGGCAGAATGAAGGCAAAAACAAGAAGCGGATGATAAATCAAATGTAGAACACAGTGCAGTTGTTTGCAAAGATAGTTTCCCTTCATTTTGCTGGGGTGACTTTGTCTCGTGTAATCCTCCACGCGGGGAGGAAATAATCAAGTGAACCGCCCTAAAAAACCTGATTTTTTTCATTTTTTTAAAATTTTTCTGTATTACAGCAGCAGCTCTGCACACGCCGTCATGCCTTTACTCCAGACAGCTTTTCAACAAGAGTCTCATCATAAAATGTGTGTGTATGTGTGCGTGTACCTGCCGCTGAAGCACCTCCAGTATATAGGCTACTCAATAAAACCGGGGCTGCGATCCGTCAGTGCATTTATCATCCTATTACGGCGACAAATCCGGCTCCCAATACATGAAAGGTAAAATGAATTACCAACGTTAAGCCGTCAATAAAGTCATTTCTGTAAATGGTGTCTCCGAGGGCCCCCGCTATTATTCAACAAGCTTTATCAGCACCTTGGAAATTACGTGGCTTGTAGCGCGGCCCCTGCTTCACTTTGATTAAGGGCCCTGCCAGAGACCGGTGACAGCGCTTTTGACTCGGGTTTTATTCAGCCCCGCTCCCCGTGATGAACACCGGGCTGATCGGGCAGAATGAAGACTAATTAAAAGCTATAAATTATCTTTTGCAGCCTCTCTCAAGGAGGCTCTGTTTGCGGCGCCAGATAAGAGCAGACTGAGTGCTCATTTACCCACAATGGCTCTGCGGCTAAACAGCATATTGATACTGTCCTAATTGGAATTTAATTAAGTAGCCATGGCTTCCCACTCCGGCCTGTGGGATAAAGATTTCACTGCGGCGGTGTTAAACATCAACACGTCCCCACTTTCATGCTGTTGCTATTATGATTATTAATATTATTATTTCAAATCGCCAATTAGAGCGTGATGGCAATTTTTATTCTCATTCTGGAGATTTTACAAAACCACTATCGGGACACATTCCTGCTTTCTGGGCCTCATTGTGTCTCTAAAAAAAAAAACTTAATTCTTCAAACTCTTATGAGGAGACGGATACCAACGTAAAGTGTTGTTTTGTCCTGCTGCCAAATAGCCGGGTTGTCCAAAATTTGGATGTTTAAATCATTAACGTGGCTTCAGACGCGTCACGCAGGAGGCACAAGCGCGGGAGGAAGACGGGGGGAAAATGGCGAGAAAAGTCGAAGAAAACACAGATTTGCGAGCGCGTTACATCAACGTTTCACGTCCTTTCTTAAATATAGCCACGTTTATTCACACACGACCTTCATTTTGGACACATTCGGGCTAATTGAATATCGTTTCTGTGTTGGCAGTCAAAAATTTGAAAGGAAATAAGTCTGGGAAAGGTGTAGGCAGAAGAGGGGTGGGACACCTGCACAGGAAGGAGCCCGTAAGCGGTGAATAAGCTTAAAATGATTAAATAATTACGCATTATTCTTATAATTGAATCTCCCTTTGGTTGTGCTGTGAGTTAATAATAGTGTATCCATCGCTGAGGGTGTGTGTGTGAATGAAATAGCCGCGCTCCGTGTCACTCTCCTAACAGTAGCCGCCTCGCGCTTGTTGTTGTTTTGCCGCGTACATGTGTGCGCACGTGCGCCTCTCGCCAGAATCCGATCGAACCTCGCGCGCGGGGGCTCGCGCGCGCGCCGCGCGGGCTCGCCCCGCGGCTCATCCCGTGCCCCCGATTGGACGTCGTGGGCTGTGACAGGGACGGTCTCCGCTCCCGATTGGTCCGCTGCACGTGTGTACGCGCACACGTGCTTCCGGCTGGGTGTAAGAGAGAAAGGAGGAAAAAAAAAACACACACTCACACACACACACACACGGGGGGAGATAACGGTTTTAGGAGAGTTTAGCACGAGCGAATACACAGATATTATGCTGCACCGAGGAGAGGCAGGGACTCTGGTTGTAACGTGGAGCTGCTCGCTATGCCAGGTTTCGGACGGCTATTAGGAGACGACATGCCGCGGCTTTAAGTGATATTCAAAATTAACGCCGGTGTTTATTCGTTTTACTCGTTTGAAGCGGCTCGTTTTTACATGCTGACCGTCTGAATTGGATACTGAAGGGGGGCGGGAGAGCGAGCAACAAGTGGAGTTTGGCGTGGAGAGGCCGAAATTTCTCACCGTCACCAGCTATGGAAGAGCAAAAGGAGCCCAACAGCGGCCGGGACTCGACCGAGGAGGAGAGCATGTCCCTGTCACCAAACCTCCCATCCCCTCCCATGATTTTACCCCACCAGGCCGCCCAGCAGGCCCACAGAACCACGAACTTTTTCATAGACAACATCCTCCGGCCGGACTTCGGCTGCAGGAAGGAGCCGAGCTACCGCGACCGGAGCCAGACGCCGGGCAGAGAAAACGTCAACCCGCTGGGAGCGAGGCCGCCGCCGCACACCGGCAGCCTCTGCCTGGACTCCAACTGCAGCAGCGACAGCACCTCGTCGTCGCCGTCCTCCTCGTCGTCCACGTCCTCGTCGCCTTCGTCCAAGCAGAGCTCGACGAAACCGGGCGAACCGGCGAGCAACGGGACCGGCAGATACGCCGACAGCCCCTCGTCGATAATGGTTATGAGCGGCAGCAATGGAGGATCTCCGCCCATCACGAAAGAAAGCCAGCCGCTGTTGTGGCCCGCTTGGGTTTACTGTACGCGGTACTCGGACCGGCCCTCATCTGGTAAGGCGCTAGTAGTCCCCGAAATAAACCGCCTGGGGTGATCGAGTGCTGGGGAACTTTGTTGGGTTCCACGGCGTTACTCCAAAAATCAAAATATTCAGAGAGCGAATTTAAAGCTGGCATATTCATATTTAATTTAATTTAATTTATCTGCAAGGCTTCGACTCAGCCAATGGAAACAGAGGATTTGTTTTTAAATCTGAAATAAAATATTAAACATGACCAAAATTAAATACACAGATTCTCTCTCACACACACACTGATAGAAACATTAAAGCGCTTCATGGGATATAGCATCTCAAATTTATGAGTGTATTTATTAAAAATAATAATAATTTCAATACAGTTAAAGGTGCACTATCACATCTATAATCTAAGCAACATTAGGCCTCCATGTCTTGTGTAAATCTAGTGTTTTCGTTGAGTGAGAACAAAAAGACTTGTTTTTACCTTTTCTCCCTTCACCGGCAAAGACACACGTTAAAAACTATATTTAAAAATGATAATTATGTCAAATATCCTCTGCAAAAATTGCACTATTGCACGTATGAAGTGAAAGCATCCCACGGAGGCTCAAGCTGCACAGTTGTTGTGTCATATTTTAATAGACACAGTGGTGGCATCGCAGCAGAAATACCAGCCAGTCGCGGTGTATTAAAGTGTAATTCGATTACACAAATGTGGCTTTAAAAGCGACTTTTAAAAGCCCGTTAAAGAACCACACGCCAGCCTATAACGCGCCAGTCTTTTCAAAATAAGAGACAGTAAAATAGTATTTTACTTTTTCTGTTTGACCCACATAAAAGGGGCAGCGTTTCATGTGCTCACGCCGTTATTTACTGACTTCACTGGGTCTGAATCTCCCCCACTGTTGTGCTTTATTAAAAAAAAAAAACATCAAAACAATTTGGATCATATTAGATGATGCATTTTTATTTTTTCCCCCCTCCTGATCCTGCTGCCTTTAACCTGAGCGCTTTGTGTGGCTCATGCAGCGCCTGCAGACCTTTAAACGATGCTCGTTTCCACCTGAACTTAAATTTTTTTTTTTAAAGAACTACAAAAAACTACAAAATGAAGTCAGACCTCGAGGCTTCCTCTTTATTAATCCAGTATCCTCGAAACCGAATTATGAGGATTAATATAGGCTGTGTTTAGGCTGCTGTTGTGCTCCATCCATGATGTTTTTAATGAGGTTTCATCTACTTCCTTTATGTGTGTTTATTATCAGTCATCTTCTGCACACTGTGTGTGTGTGTGTATGGCTCTGATGCATGTGTAACTCACCGCTGCATTCTTACTTGACGCTGCAGCCATGTTTATATGATGAAGTAATCACAGCTCTGGACGGATTCCATTAATGGGGCAACAGAAATCTGAGAGTTTATATGCAAAAGAAAATATGCAGCGCTGATGATGATGATGATGATGGTGGTGGTGATGGTGATGTGGAGGTCTGCAGCGGGGGCTCTTGTCAAAAGCAGCTTATTTCAGATGAACCGTGGCGGCGGGGCTGCTGCTTGTTTTGGCGAGGAAACGAGCCCGATGTCACGGGCCTGTGTTCGTCTTCACGCAGAGGCCTGCCTGGGTCTGCTCGAGCAGAGAGAACCTCCAGATCCACCTCCATTTAAAAAAAAAAAAAAAAAAAAAAAAGTTGAGCACACAGAAGGGAGCTTTGTCTCTGCCTCCTTCTACTGCGTGCACGCCAGCATGATCGATACAGTTCATATCAGCTGATTTTTAATTCAGATTCAAGCGTTTGCAACCCCAAAAATTTGAATAGGACTGAAACGCACATTTAAAATGTCTGCAGCTGCGTCTTTATTATTTAGTTGTGTTGTAAATTCAGTTGAACAGCTTCAGGTTTTCATGCTTTAACGCTGATTAGCACTAAAGCCTTTCAGGACCACTATCTGCGGCTTTCATGGACCTCAGTGAGCCCACACCGAGTCAAGCTCAATTATTGTTTACGCGCAGAGCGATGTTGATACCCGGACAGTTTTTGGTGACCTACATTTTGATCCCATCGAGCAGATAATAAGGCGCAATCATCACTCATCAACGAGACGTTTAGTCGATGCAAACAGGAGCTTTGATGGGGGGGGGGAATATTGTGCGGTAGAATAAATATTTTATTCCCACTGTTGTTTCCACACCAGGCCCAAGGACACGGAAACTGAAAAAGAAGAAGAGCACCAAGGAGGACAAGCGGCCCAGGACAGCGTTCACGGCCGAGCAGCTGCAGAGACTGAAAAACGAGTTCCAGGCCAACCGGTACATAACGGAGCAGCGGAGACAGTCTCTTGCCCAGGAACTCAACCTGAACGAGTCCCAAATTAAAATCTGGTTCCAGAATAAGAGGGCCAAGATTAAAAAGGCCACCGGCTACAAGAACGGCCTGGCCCTGCAGCTCATGGCTCAAGGACTGTACAACCACTCAACGACCACCGTGCAGGAGGACAAGGAGGACAGCGAATGAGAGGCCCGGACACTTTCCCTGCTGAGGGCCGCTACCTTTTGACTTTTGGAGATAATGAAAACAAAACAAAAAAAACAAAAAAAAGAAGTGGAAGTGAGGAAACGCTATTTAAAAACACAGATTTCTGTTTATGGTAACAGTATATGGACATAATTATATAAACGAACGGTCGTTATTAAAGTTTATATAGCCACACAGTTATCATGTTGTATACAGTATATTTCATTTCAGGCTCATCCCTCATCCGGATCCTTTCAGTCTGTTCTCATTGTTTTTTAGATGTCCAATTGGCTCTTTAGGTTTTTTGTGGTCCCCCCCCCCCCTCCTCCACCACCTCCTCCTCTTCTTCCTCCACCACCATCACCTCCTCCTCCTCTCCCCGTCCCCCATAGTTGCGCCACATTTTCCCTCAACACATCAGACTCAAACAAGCCAAAGATTTTAATATGTTCACATGTAGTCTGAAATAAAGAGCGAGAACGGGAGATGGATGGACTACATTTTTCTGTCATTCATTCGTTTCCACAAATAACAAGAGAAAATATTCAACATACAAACCTGAAGGAACAGAATCTGTATTATTATTATTATTAATATAATTACTGTTACTTAAATGACTTCCCAGCATCCTCATAAAACTCATCTGAACATAAAAACAGGATGTAAAAGAAGCGGGGACAGAAAATGAGATATTCTATAAACTGAAAGGTGCAAACTGTAAATTAATAACAGACTTTTAAATGATTTCTGATCATAAATATGGATTCATTCATTGTTTTATTGCTTTGATATTTGAGAAAGGTGATGAGGCAAAAATAGAACACACACACACTCTCTCTCACACACACACACACTCACTATAATCAGACATGGTGGATAATATTCATTCATTAGAGAGACTCCTCCATGACATGAAAACATTTATTTGTCAGAGCGCAGCGTCTTCTTCTGGCCTCGTGTGACCTCAAGTTCAGGTTTGATAGAGCCTCCATGTGAACTCTGTGACATGGGTGTGTGTTTGGGTGTGTGTGTGTGTGTGTGTGAGAGAGAGAGAGACACACTCAAGGTCAGCCAGGCAGACAAAGTTCAGGGTGTGATTTTGTGAAAGTTGTTGGCTCTGTAGCTGGTTTGGATTATTTCAACAAGTGATGGGAGCTTTTTTTAAATTTAATTTTTATTTTTTAGGTGGACAGAGGGTGAAAAACACTAAATTCAGACACAAATATGACACAATTTTAATTTTAGGGGTGTAAAAAATCGTCTCATTCAATCCCAATAACCTTAAAGAAGATATACATATTTTTTATTATGGTGTAAATTAGATTAGAGTATTCCTGACTGTGATTTCTCCTGTTTGCTCTCATTAAAATATAATTAACAATTCGTTACATGTTAGTAACAAAAACCAGCTCACACATGCATGTTTAGGCTCCTCTATTCTCCCTTCCTTTCTCTCGTTTTATCGCCGTCCCCGGGTGTATTTATAGCTTCTCTCTGCCCTCATGTTCACAGTGAAGCTCCATGTAGTTCACATTAAATCTGACCAGTGATCAGTGTTTACACCGTGGTTAAACTTTATTTAAAAATGACCCCCAAGGTGAACATCCAGATCATATAATCCAGATTATTTCCTAACACATACAAACACATCTTGATTTTTATGCCTCTTTGACGAAACGGTGACCGAGCTCAGGAGCACGTTTCAAGCGTGAACCCCCCGCACGCTCCCGCCACGCACGGCTGTGCCCCGCGACGGGACGAGCGCTGATTTATATTATTCCTGTTTGTTCCGTCGCTTCGACACAACCGATCGCGGATCGGATTATTTAATTAAGAGCTAACAAGCCTGCAGAGGTCTGCAGCGGAGGAGTTCACGGCCTCCGCGTTTCAGGCTTTTTAATTATTTCAAGTGCTGCTGCTGCGTTTGTGTTCAGCTCTGCCTATAGAGCACAGATTTAATAAGCGCACAGCATAGCGTGTTAATAATTGATTTCAATAAAGCGGACTCGCTGCTGGTTCATATTCAGGTTTTGTCTTTAAAAATAAAATCACCTTATTTATTAATGTAGCATTCACGAAGATGAGGACGTGCAACATTCAATTGCACTGTTGAGAAAAAAAAGTCAAATCAGAAAAATTGGCATAAAAATTTGTACCGTATTACCCCTAATACAGCATTGTTATTTATTTATTATAAATAATACACCCCTCATGTTTGGACTCTTGCTCCTCCATCTTTGGTGCAGCTTCCAAAAGGCTGTCAGGCCTCCCTGCAGCATCTCTGCAGCAGTGCAAACCTCCAGGGGTCCTCGAAGGGGGTTTCCTGGGGGTCTACAGCAATATTAAGAATAATTTAATGTCACTATTCGGTGAAATTTATGAATGAATATTCATAGGGGCTTGACACCACATCTAATTTAATCTAAACATGATCTTTGGGGGCGTGGGTTTAGTTATGTCACGCGCAGGAAGAGTTTTAACAATCCTATCGTATACTTTAAAGTGAACTGAATCCGCTTTCTTGTCCTGAGGAATTAAAAATCAGGTTGTGATTATGTTTAGAAAAACACACACAGGCCTAATGTGTTTCGAGAGCCAGCCTCTTTGCCATCTGGCCTGCATGTGTGAGCAGAGGTGAAGAGGCTGCCTGGCTCTTCACGGTCAGCTAAACCCTACAGCTCTAATATTCTAATGATAGTTTCATTCCCCGCTGTGAATGCGGAAGAGGATCCTGTGACAATGTATTTAAAATTCATACAATTATGAAACAGCGAGAGGATTTCTCTCTCTCTTCCCCACCGCCGCCCCCCCCTCCCACCTTGTCATTTAGGAAGCCGAGGGTTTATCTGTAAAACAAAGAAAAGCCAGGGATCGTTTGCATAGTTAGCATAGTCTGCCTCGCAGGCACAATATGGATTTAATTTATATGCAAATGAAAGCAATAAAAGGAGAATACACACTGGAAATCTCCGGCGTTTAAAGGAGGAGAGAGTTGGATTCAGAGCAGGTAGCTGCACATGCACACACACACATGCAAAAAAAAAAAAAAAAAAAAAAAAGAGGCATTATCAGCATCAACGGTGTTATATAACAACCAGGAGCCGCTGCAGAGATTGAACTGCTGTGTGTGATCCAAGCCCCTAAAGTTAGCTTGCGTTAAATAAGATTTTTATTATGAGGAAAGGCACCAAACAAGATCAAAGAGTCACACACACACACACACACACAGCTTATAAAATATGATGCATTGTAACAGATCAAATACCAAATGATTCTCATATGTTAAGACATCAGAAAAAATATTAGATATTAGATCTGCGTTCCTGGTGAAATAAATCTAATAACACTCGTGAACTTGAGTTATATCGGAAGGAAATGATAATCCTGCAACACTTAATTATGTTTGCATTCATTTCAAGCATATACAAGTCATATCTGTTTGATTGTTGATGTTAAAAGTTAAATTACATGCATAAAATGCAAAAAAATAAAAATCAGTTTGGTGATGATTTGCAGGCAAAACAGTGATCTGCAACTACAAATATGCACAATGAACTTGAACATCACATGCTTTTTATTCCCAGCACACTACACAAACTGGGAAACATGCAGGCTAACCACCTGTCATTCAAACAAAGAGGGAGAGGGGTGTGTGTTGGGAGGAAGAAGGGAGGGGGGGGGGGGGGGGGGGGTGACCTCACCAGTCCATGCAAATTAAGTGTTAAGAGTGTTGTTTATTTTGTGTGATACACACTGCTGGAAAATACATGTCAACACGGAAGGAGAAAAGCTTCTGTCGGATACATAATGGTAGCTACAGAGACAAAGACACACACACACACACACACACACACTGAAATGAACTCATGCGGAGACATACAAGCATGTGCAAAAAGGCAGGAAAAGAGACCCTGGGCTTACACACAGACCCATTTAAAAGAGCTTCTTAGATCACTACTCTGTGACGGCGCTGGTGGTGCTAAATAGAAGAAGTTTAGAGTAATTCCCTCCCAGCTGCTGCCTCCATCATGAGAGGAGGAGAGAGAGACAAAGAGAGAAGAGGTCCTTCATGTCTTTTTAACTTTTTCCCCCCCTAAATTGCCGAGGATGCCCACATCAGATTGCCCTTTGGATTTAGACTGCATATAAAATTGCACAATTTGCCACACTGTGCACAAAGTAAACACGCTACAGGAAGATTAGCTATTCTTATTTTTTTTTTTTTTTTTCCTCCTCCTGGAGTAACATTTCGAAAATGATGTGGGTGACATTATGCAGCTCATCCAGCTGCGGGATACAACACAGTATTCATCTGAGTCATTAGACACGTGTTTTGATCGAGTGTGTCACAGACGTCTTTGGCGTCCTGTAAACAGACGCCGTGAATTTCAGCATTTCAACTTTTTAAAGAACGAGGACAAAATAAGGGAAACAGCTGCATTTTTTTTACTCACTAAGGAGCTAAAAAAAAATGAAAATACCTCCTGTAAATAATAATACAACAAATAAGCAGGATGCAGCAAAGAATGCAGTGATACAAAGGAATAGTAGTCACTGCATAGCAGATACAAATGTATTGTACTGCCTTCAATTTATGCCTATTTTGTCTAATTATTTCACCATAAAAGAAAAAAAATGCACTTGAATCTGCATAACATCTACAAATGTAGATATTTATATGTGCGCTGAGTATGTGAACTGTGTGCTTTTAAGTTTTCCATTTTAACTCATAAAAATAAGTTTATTTTGAGTATATAAAATTCATAGTTCATGGGAATTAAACACCATCTGTTTTGCTGTGTCCATCTGTGTGTTTACTTGTAGGATTTATACTAGAAATCACTGCTAATAATTTAACACATTTGAATATGTGATTTAAAGATAAGTGAGCCACACTAAATCACATAAATTACACTATAAAGCCAAAATGTTGAAAGCTAATGGCAGTTATTGCTAAGCTAGTTGGTGTTAGCTTTATCAGAAGTTTAGCTGGTTATTTATTTGTCATCTTGACCTCCTTTTAGTAAATTATATATATATTATAATAATTAACTTTTTCCATTAAAGGTAACATGAAGGCATGAAGGTTTTTAGCTTAAGCTAAGGTTAGCCCTGAGTAGTATGGAAACCCAAAGTGGTCAATATTAATAAATAAATATGAAATAAATAATTACATAAAAGTGGGGGTTCATTATATATTTCATAACTGCTTTAAAAAAAAATTCATGTCACTTTTTATGATGGTTGCGTTGTCACCAGCTTCTCTCTCTCCTGCCTCTCAAGCAAGCTTAACAACTGCTACCAAATTTAGCCGGCTAGCACCTGTTAGCTAAAGCCACAACAATGCCAGCATAACTCTGAATCACTGCTGCTGTAAATAAACACCGTGCACAGACAGTCCCTGAAACTTTTATTTATTTAGCTTAACATAGTGAACATGCTACCTGCCCAGCCAGCTGTATGACTTAGCATCATGTTTTTTTAAAGCTAAAAGCTAAAGAAGTACTGTTTATATCAGGCAGCACCAGCTAACAGGAGCTAACAGGCTAAATCAGGTAGCAGGTGTTGAGCTTGCTTAAGAGGCAGGAGGCGTGTGATTGGCTGGACGGCGAGAGGGTGCCATGAAATAAAATTTAACATGAAATAAAAGTGTCATCAGGGAACATTTTACTGTTTTAGGCTAGCTCATAGTGATAGCATTGTTGCTTCAGCTGTGTAGCTGATTGTTTCTTCTGCGACAGAGTGCAGCTAATGTGACGGCTGCTTCTGCAGACCACAGATTACCAAACCAAACTCATACATTTCTACCACATAATAATTTCTAATCGGTAAAACAGACGGCAAAAGATCAGATTCCAGTCTTTTAACCAAATATGTAGTTTTGACTTTGTGGGCTAAGCACTGATTTTTTTCAAGAGGTATGAAAAAGCATAAATTACAGCTCTGACTCGGGTGATGAAGAGGAAGTGTTGCTCAAATATTATCGGTTTGTCCTCGAGCCAATGAGGGGGTCAAGACCACTTGACTTGGAATAACATTTGCAGAGTGTGTGCGAGGACGGCGTGCATGTCAGACCAATCAAAGAATGATCTGAAAACATGTAACCCTGAGCGGTTTTATTCCAGTAGCACACCCAAAACCCGTTCTCACCGTGGGCAAGTTTACTCATGACTTATTGAGGCCTGTCAACTGGACAGTCTCTCTCTCTCACACACACACAGACACACACAAACAGACAAAGGTGGCATTGAGAGGGAACCTCCCACAATGCAGCTGAGCGTCCAGGGGGCTCTCTGCTCCAACAGCCGTGATCTCACCGAGCTAAATCCAGATTACATGGAGGATATACACAGCGCCACTTGTTTACTCTGGCCGTCAGGGGGTGATTTGAGGGGGTGGTGGGTGGATGGGGTGTGGTGATGGTGGAGCGGGGCATCACTAACACACTGTATATAATGCAAACTGACTCGCTCTGGCCAGAAAAAGTCAGAGGGGAACTTTCTCCACATTTTGGGTTGTTTTGTTTAGGCTTGTCACGCTGAGTTTGTGCGGAGAAATTGATTATTTAAAAAAAAAAGGAAGAAATCCATGAATATGAAGATGCTTCTCCGCATTGTAAAGATGCAACGTCAAGTCAAAGGCTGGAAAAACCACAATTTTTAAAGGGGGTCTCGGATGAAGTCAGTCAATCTATGTCATATAAGAAAGAAAATTTGTTTTTTTTTAGTTCCTGTGAACTCAATTTTCCTCAGCCGACTCTTAGATCCAAAAATCTAGGGATGTAATTTTCCAATATATAGCGTGCTGCTGAGAAGGCGGCACAGTTAAGGACTGTTATTCTGCTCTAATTAAAAAGGAAGCGTCAGGAAATGACAGTGCGTCTCCAGCCACAGCTATGTGGCAGACAACACTTCAATTCAGGCTGCTGGCGAGTTGTTTTTTTTTTTTTAATCCGCTTCATCTGTGTCAAAAGAAGTCATCACACGCGGCGCATTAATGAGTGTGAGAAGTTTGATCGCGAAACAACGCCGAGGTGCAAGAAGGGGAGAAAAAAAAAAAAGAGGATATTTAATACAAAATGTCAAATTCCACATGTCCTTTGTTGACATTGTTTTGATTCATTATGAATTTGAGCTCCAGATTATGAAAAACACACACACAATGAGGCATGTGATGTCCATCTTACACTCCTCATGGTGAGTTTCTGACACACACACACTCACAAATAAGCGAGAACAAAGGCGAGGACACCTGGGATTCCCCCTGTTGTATGGGTGGTCACATGCACCTCTGCCTCTTCTTCATGCCTTCCACATGTGGAAGCACTTTATCTTCCCACTGCCTCTCTCACTCTGTCTCACTTCTGCTTGTGTGTGTGTGTGTGAGAGGGGAAACCAAAGCTGTGAGAAGAAGATGGTCCTCGATGAGAATAGCGATTTAACTTACTCCCATCCGCTGCCCCCGTGAGAGAGCTTTAAAAAAAGGGAAGGGATTTTCTGTTCAAGCCGTCCACCACATTTTTTGGGAGGCTGTCATGTTGGTCAACTCAGCCGTTAAGTGATGAGAACATACACCACAGCCGTCCATGTGTCCCCTGTAGATCATTGACTCCTTGCTAACACTAGCCCAGAGCGGCGTGTTGAGTGGCTTAAGTGTTGCTGATTTACTTTGTGTTTTTTTATTTATTATTTCCGGCTCCGTTTTTGTGGAGAACTCTCAGAAATCCAACGATGGCTGACTTATTTGTTGTCTGTCTGCTTGGCTACCCTCTCACCCCCCTGCTCACACTTCAAAAGCGAGACGCACTTGTGAAGATCTCCCTCTCCTCCGTCTTTCATCGCGGCGGCCCGGAGGTGATGCGGGGAAGCGATTAGTCATATTCAATTTACATACGGCTGTCACTGGCTCCTCCAGGCTGAGAGCTGATGTCATCCGTGCGTGGGGCCCTCTGTGGCCACCCGGTGTATGGGAAGACTTCTCGCTGTCGGGGGGGGAGTGTGTTGGGGGGGGGGGGGTGGGAGCACTATCGCTGTTCAAGTGCTACGATGAATATGATGAATGTGGGGCGGCTCTTTTGAGTGCATGTACGTGTTTGTATAAGCTGTTAAACCTGCGCATGTGCTTACACTGTGTTCGTGTGTGTATAAATACACAGAATAATGTGAAGTGAAATGACATCTTTGCTAAGAAATATATATATCCTATCCTAAATAAAAGTTTTATTTATTATTTTTCTTACATTAGTGTCACAAATGTTGGTTGCAAAGGGACGGACATCTTAAAAATCCAACTGTACATCAGCCTGGCTCACAGGAAGTAGACGTGCACAATCCTTCAACACTGTTTCGCAAAGGCTCAACGCCGGCCAAGGCGATTATAATCGGTTTAAACAAACACAAGCAAGCCCAAGTGTTTTTTCCCCAACACTAGAATGATAATGGGTTCAACAAGACCTTTCCCCAGTGTTGCAGAGTCCGCAATCCCAAAACCCATCCCCATCGTCCAACAACGATTTAGGGCAAAGGCCAGAAAACGGATATCAGGGCCAATACTTCCCCTAAAGTCCGATTAGCAACTTGAAGGGCGGGAATGGTAAGAAAGACACAGCTCTGGTCATCTTTCCAAACAGTTCTCTAAATATAAATGAAGATAACTCACTTGTTGTCAGATGATGGACGACGGCTTCCAAGATAGCATTTTGGCTCTCCACACAGACTTTTGGGAAAACAATACCGGCTCTGATTGGTCCGTACGTCTTGGACTACAAAGAGAAACCAGAAAGTTTCTGAGCCCAAAATCTTTTTCCCCTCGTGTACAGATTCGGCATTCATATCTGTGTCTCGAGTTTACACAAATAAAAGTGTGGTAATGTGTACATACTAACAAAAAAAACATTGTTCCAGTGTTCATAAAGTGTTACGATGTCCGATCACTGTAGTTTGTACTTCCTTACACAGAATGTGAGGAAAATTCAAATTCTAATTGAGCTTTATTATCCTCCACCATAATGATACAAACATAGCTTGAATAAAAGGAAAAAAAAAAAGACCGCAAAAATTTACACACAATATGTGTTTTAATTAAATCAATATGTTTTTATGTGAAAAAAAGCAGTTTTGGTTTCGTGGCTTTTGTCTTGGCTCGTTTCCAGATCCTCTCTCACACACGGGGCAGCGGGAAGGAGGGTGGTCGATTGCTTTAGCTCTTCCTTAGAGAAATATTAGCTCAAATATGGCTGTGAACTCCTCAAGGGGTCAAGAGCCGACAGTCCATTTTGTAGTCTGCTGCTCAGAGAAAGCCGTGGAGCTCGTGTAGTTTATAGTGAAGAGCCACTGGCAGGCATCCAGAGGAGGAAGTCTAAGTTATTTATGAAGCCTCGCTTGACAAAAGACAGTAAAGCTTCCCATATTCAGTGAGTCTGGCTGCTCCACCTATGACAGTGAATCGAATTATCTGCAGTCAAGAGCAATTAAGTTTGGTCGGACATTCAGGTGAGTTCATGTACAGTCGGCACAAAGTGACTTTAAGACTCTTTCAGGAAAACAAACACAAGTGTTCCTAATTTAGCTCTGACTCCTTAATTTTTTTTTTTTTTTAAATGTGCTCTCACAGATGTTTTTACATGCACATATGCACACATGATCATATGTTCACACACACACACACACACGAAGGCCAGAAGTTCAGGTTACCAGGACAACTCATCTCTGGATCTGGGCAGCAGAATGCGAGACCGTGAATAACTGTTTTAACACACAGCCGGCACAATGTGTGGTCTGTGACATACCATCTAAAGCATAACTCTGTGTCTGTCTGTCTGGATGTGTGTGTGTGTGTGTGTGTGTTTGACGTCAGTCTCTCAGTGCGCATGTGTTTCATTTCGATCAGTCTGTTTTGCTGTCATGTACACGTGTGTGCGTGCGTTCATTATCTATGCAATTAAGTTATCAGGATGCGCTGATCTTTTCTCATATTCGCATGTTAAAGTAGCAAACATGTATAGAAGTTACAGACGCAGCAGTGACAGCGCTCTGCTCTGAAACCTGTCATTACTGCCGGTGCGATCGCGCCCAAAGTTCAGCCTGGTTGAGCCCAGCAGCGAGCGCACCGCAAATTGCATTGTGTCTGAAAGGGCCATCGCGCAGTGCAGCAAAATATCCGAATATGGATTCACGCCAGATGTGGACCTTCACTGGAAGCAGCGAGATATCGTCCACGCTGCTTTAACAGCGGGAAAGGTTGGAGGTTGTGTCTATGACGAGAGGAGGATGAGGACAGACCCTTTTTCACAGCAGCCATGAAATAGTAGGCAAACACAGGCGCTAGCAATGTTGCATTCAGGTCAAACAGAGTCAGCGTGCTGCTGTGGTAGCTCAGTGGAAAGTCTCTGCTGCAATAAATGGGACTGAACCTTAATTAGCATCATTGCTAACACCTGTGATGACCCCCTGCTGTGAAAAAAGGTCCATAAAGATTAAAAATAAGGTTAAATGATGAATTAAATTCTGAATAAAAAAAAATCAGTAATTTGCAGGTTTGTCCAATGATACTGATTGAGGTTCAGTTCCATTTCGCGCACCCTGACTGCTTGACATATTATGAATATTCTTGAATTAAATTTTGAAAGTGGTGTCTGCTGCAGAAATGGAGTCAGGCTCTCAGCGTTGATAATGTTGTCATGTAATGTAGGAATGCTAATCACAACCGCTGCTCAAATACTCCAAATGACACAGTGTCTTTGCTGTGGCGTGTGGTGATGAATCATCTCCAGTTTTCACCAAATGAAATGATGAAACCGGCGGTGTTTTTTGGCCTAAGGAACATGTATTTGTGTTTTTCCCTGCAGGTGTTCTCTGTTGTGTCTCTTTACTTTTGCATCTCCTGCTAACAGGTGTGCGGCTGAACACCTGCACGTCGGCTGTGACCAATCAAAGGGGCCAAAGTTCAGACGTGAAATGCGGAAGACATGTTTATGCGGAATACGTCTCCGTGAACACGAATGTCCGAGAAGTTACACCGCAGAAGAGACGCTCGCACAAATTTAAACTTTCCACGGTTTCAGTCTGTGTTCATCAAGCTGAATTTGTTTTCTCCTCGCCTCCGCCTGCTTCTGTGCGTTGAACTCCAGTATTCCAGAAATCATCGGGAGCAGATGCTCGCGAGGCAAAAAACAAACATCAGAGAGAAGGCCGGGAATGAGCGAAAAGGGAGAAAAGAGAGGAGCGCGAGGGTGCTCGAGTCCTGCGTTTCCCGTCAAACTGCGGAGATGAACCGCAGATGTTTGCCAACAGAAGATCAGCCGTCTCTAACAGCTGGTCGGGGATCAGATCTGTGTCAGTGCGTGGATGACCTCCTGCAATGCTATAAACTGCTAGAAACCAGACGCGCCGAGACAAAAATTAAACTTCAGAGGAGGAAAAAAAGCACAACTTTTGTGTTTGTTTAAGCGTCTTTGAACAATGCTCGAGGAAAAGAGGAAAAAGAACAAACGGATCAATAAAAAGTCTTTCTTCGTGGCTGTTACAAGTAATAAAAATCACATTAAATGTCACAAGAAAACTGATTATAGTTTATGTTTGGAATTGTTTGCTCATCGCCACCACCCACTAAGGAGGAGCTGGCCCACTGCTAGCATTAGCCAGTGGTCTCAGTAAGGAATGACAACAATACTCAGAGGGTTTTCAATAGCTGACTGCAGTGCCAGCGGAGCAACTTTACCCAAGTGTTATGACAAGTGTGTGGTAAAGAACCGTCAGAGACAAATTTAAATGTCAGAGTTTCAAAAAATGCCAGCCTCTCCTCGGTCGGCAGACGGGAATTCGGAGGTTGTATACATGCATATGTGCGTATTTTTCCCATGTCTCCACAGGAATTCGCAAATACAGACTTCAGAGCGGTGTGACGCTGCTCTTTCAGGCCGTGTATGTAAGAATAGCATTCTGGTTACGCTCGTTCTTTATGTCGAACTCAAAAAAAAGGGGGGGAAAAATGAACGCAGTCTGCCAGAGGAGGACATATGATACTGGTAAGCATGTCTGTGTGGGTTTGTATGTATGCGAGTGGCTTGCATTTCCAACTGTGCGGAGTTCACTCAAGTTGACCTGATCCGTTACTTAAGTAAATGTATGGAAAAATACAACAAACACAATTATCAGCAGAATTATTCGCTCAAAGTATCAAAGTAAAAGTCATATATTACCATATATATGTTAACACTACTAGTCCTTGATAGTGTATGAGAGAAGAAAAAACTGTTTCAAGTTCCTCTTTTTTTTGTAAAATACTGAATAATTTGAGCCACATAGTTTAAAAGGGAAACAGCTTTTTGGTAGAACTGCTAACAGACAGATGCACATGTAACAAAGAGTCAAAAAAACATGTTAAATGTTTATGAATTTATCATTTATCAATTGTTTTTGAATGTAAACCTTTATCCTGAAAAGTAATTCAATTTTATTTGTACACGACAAACAAAATCTAAATATAAATGACACTTTCCGCACAGAGCAGGTCCAGACTGTACTCTGTAGAGTATTGTTTACAGAGACTCAACAGTTTCCACCATGGGCAAACCCTTGGCGACAGTGGCAACGAAAAACTTCCTAATTATAGCTGTCAGATAAATGATGTGGAATACAAAATATTATTTGTCTCCATAAGCACCTCATTGTACCTATGTGCAATACTTGAGAGTACATGTACTTTCCATCACTAGTCAAGTTTAATTAAAGTTGAGTAAATAATTGTTCTATTTGAACTCGCCACATGTTAGAAACAGAGCAGCAAGACATACCGTGTAGTTTTTACGTCTTGTTTTTATCCACCCACAAATGAGACAAATCTAGACTAACTAAATTGGGCCCCAAAAAGATCAACAAAACAGGACCGCATGTAAAATTAAGCACAATTAAAGTGAGCTATCCAAGCTAAACTGACCGAAGCGCGCATGAAGTCAACATTAAACTGGCCAGCCAAACCATTTTAAGATGTAACAGGTGAACAGCATACTATCACACACTGCTGACTTCCTTTCCTCACTCTGCGATGTATCCCGTGTTTACCCGGAACTTCTAGTGAATAGAGCCATGCAAGGAAACACGACGTTGCTTAAATCAAATTACAGATTCCTTTGCAAACATTTGGGACGATATAAGTACAAAACTCAATTAAAATATAAAAAATATAAGGAAGTTCTGATGTGACATTTTAAAGCAGATATGTTCCAGAGTGAAAATATGTGGGTGAACATTAACAAGTCAAGTTTTAGTCCTCTGGAGCGATCGTACAACGCTGTAAACCACTTTTTCTTATGAAATTAGATATTAATAATTCCATAGAGACATTAATATGATAACAATATATCAACAGAGAGCTGTGTGAAGTTGTGCGAGTGTGTGTTGATGGGAGGTGGATGAGCCGTTATGGATCACTGGCATGTGAGGAGCAGCCGAGTCACGTTCGCAGCGAGTCGGCCAAATGTCTTCGCAGAAGTCGTGGAAACTTTGTCCTTATTTCACAAATGACAGAGCAAAAAAAAAGAAAGAAAGAAAGAAAGAAAGAAATAGCATGCAAGGCTACATTTGAAGCCACATTTTGCATTTGTTTTCTTTTCCTGCAAAGATCTTTTCTTGGTTAGAGCCATATTTGAAGACAGATGTGAAAAGCCACAGTTTTTCATTATAGTGTTAAGTCAGGCCACATTTTGTCTTTGGAGTCTCACTGAGTCACAGATGAGGAAGGCAGACCAGTCTTATTCTTTAAAAAGTAGATTTCAAACAAAAAAACCTTTGAGTTACTTGAATCTTAAGCAAACAACTGATTTAACTGTTTATGTAATGAATAACAGAAGATATGATTAATAATCTGCTCCTGCAAAGAGAACTTATCTAGATATCTATACGTTTTCTATAGGAATTATAGATTTATTTAATATAAAACTAGATGAGTTTGACATGCTTTTTAAGCTGCAGAAGTATCACATACACCTATTTGTACTGCTGGAAATAAATCAGAGGCCAGCTAAGGTTCATTTTTAATATTTACCATTCTTCTAGCCCCCCAAGCAATGATTCGGCTCCCAATGAAGAATAACAAGCATGTGAAAAGTTATTTTTTACTCATAAAGTCATGAATTAAACAAGCTCTGACAGCCTTCAAAGTTAGGGAGAGGAGATTTATGCTTGCCAGGAAGTAAGAGTAGAATATTCATGAAAATTATGATTTTTTAATTACCTCCAGTGCATATTTAAGTTTTTGTTGAGATGTTTTTAGTTTAATCTACACATTGTTAATTGTTTTTTAAAATTAAAATTACTCTAAAAGTTCAAAACAGGGTTTATATTTTGCAATTGTCCACTAGTGTCTTTTTACATATCCACACACACACACACACACACACACACTGATACTTCGTCCTATTTTCTCTCCAATCAATCGACTTCTCTATGCAAACGCCTTAAACTGCTCAATGGGAAAAGCCGGCTGATTGTTTTTCCATTAAGTAATATTACTGCTACACATACAGACGCAGGTCGATGCTGCACTCGTTATGGCTGCGGGCTGATAATAATTAACCACTAATGTGTGTAGAAACAGGCCCCCCGACGGGCTGATGGTAAAGCAGGGCGCTCCCTGAGGAAACCAACACAGCGGCTTGCTCCGACTGCTTATTTGGCTCACTTGCTTCACAAAGAAACCAAAATTGGACTCCAAACGGGATTAAGCAGGGGAATAATTGGAGGTGAGTGTGTTTGTGGTACTCTGAGATTTACTGTGTACACCGAGCTGAAAATATAACAGCTGGTTGATTAGTATGAAAAGTGTGAAGTTGAAGTTTGCTCGGTGTCGGTGCTGTCTACAGTAGAAGAGTTAAAAATACATTTTGCAATAAATTATGATAATTTTATTTGATACTGCATCTTTTATGAAGTATTTATAAGTTGTAACTAACTCCTTCATTAAAGTTTGATCAATTAATAAATTAAAAGTGTACTAATTCTACCAATAATCCCAATCATAAAACTAATTTTGAGGTGCCAGGCTGTGAAAAAGAAAGAATAAAATGGTTACAGACAACAGAAACCACAACAAAAACATGAGCTATACATTAGCCTGTCTAAATAATTAAAATACCCACGCACGATGACAAGAACCAACATTCACTCAACATTGTGCCTATAAAAGCTTTAAAATCAGACAGAGACCGATTGTCTTGGTTTCTTTTTGAAGCTTGTTCCAAGTGAGGGGATCAGAGCACATCGCCCCGTCCGAACGCCTGGAACAGACAACAAGCCCGTGTGTTGTGATCTCCAGTGATTACAGGCAGATCTCTGTGCAAATATAGGACGGGAGTTTACCCAGAATGCCTTTTAAAAGTCTTTAACAAAGGGTCAAGAGCCATTTTCGAACATGCCGCAAGTTTGTAGGAAGAAATATCAATATGTCTTTTTAATAAAGGGTAGCAAACATCATGTCTGAATTTAAATTTGCTTTCTTATAATAAGCCATAAATGTTAATCAAGTCTTTTAAAAGTGTTTCCAACTTTAATAAGCTATTATCAAAAGTGAGCCATGTCGATAAGTCATTAAAAGAGTCTTACACTAATATGTCTGCTGTTGTTAATGTTAATAAGTTCATAAAATTATTTTTGGTTCTGGTACCCTAAAGCGATTTTCCACTGCAAGCTAAAAATACAAAGCGTGTGATTCTTAAGGAGGATAAACACCAACGAGCAACAACCTGGCAACCCAAAATACGCTCACGACACGCTAAGGGGCTCAAAGTAGGCGGCGGCGGTTCAACCTCGACCAAAAGTGTCAAAGGTGACTCCACAGTTGTGTCATACATGTTGTATGTTCTCAGATGGCCTGCTAAGATTAGCCTCCATTCAGGAGTCACCCAGTTTCAAGCGGAACTGGCTGAGATGGAGAACTGTGTTGAGTCACTGATGCTAAGCTAGCTGCTAGATGCTCAGTCAATTGTCCAAACTCAACGTCTCTTCTTGATCTTTAATCCTTATATGTTAAATGCAGAATGCGTGACATGTGGGAGCTGAGCTGAGTCACAAATGTAAACTAACGCACAACTCCTGCTGAGTAAGTCCAAAGATAAAAGAGAAGGATAAATGAATTAACACATCCACTAATTATCTTTTTTAATCATTTGCAGTCCAGCTGATGATGACATAAAATCTTGGCTGCAGCGTAGGAGGACTTAAGGTTAAATAAGACAACACTAAGTTTGTCCATAATTTATATGGACTTTAAGTAGAGAAGAACCAGAAATGAAATGAGAGGCAGTTGCTTAAAAACAACAAAAAGTTGATTCCCTGTAGGGGAAGTCTGGGAAGCCAGATGTTCATGAGCCTCACGCTCACTGGAGTGCACGTCTGAGTACCAGTGTGCCTTATTGTGCGTGTGTGTGTGTGTTGTGTGTTAGAGAGAAAGAGAGGCGTTTCCTGATGTCCTGGCCAGATGTTGCTGATCCCTGCCACTCAACAGAGGAAGTTTATACCCAGCTTTACAGAATTAGGAGAGACGACTGGGACGAGAAAGCCGATCCCACTGGACAAATTTGGTTGGCTGTTAAGAAAATCATTATCTCTCTCTCTCTCTTTTTTTTTCCAATAGATGGTATTCGACTTGACCAAGCATAATGCAACTCAAGTTCTCGGAGAAATGTGGAATACATTATCATCTTAAAACATCAGAAAAAGCTGAAGGCGAGTCTGTGATTTACTAAACAGGAATCAAACTCCTATTGTTGGCTGCAGCTCGCCTGTACAACAGCACCGCTTAGGGTTTTCATCATTTACTGCAGTATTTATGAGCCAATGAAAGCGTGAGAGCCACATTAAGGAGAGCTATATGAAGATATATATGTTGTTGAAGAAAATTAAACATTTTGAAATGATTTTCTAATAGGTGATAAAATTGTGTCTTCTTGAGTTTGTAGAACATCGGTAGTTCTGAAAAAAGTGTCAGCTCCAAATTCATAACAGCGACTTACAGACTGGAGACAGAATGATGTGTTCATTTACGTACCAGGCAGAGTCTAAAAACCATTTGCATTATGGGAAATGTAGGATCCGGAATTGTTTAATTTTGACCCTTTTTTAACCTCTAACCCATTACGCCGTTAAAAGTCCGTAAAGTTTGGGAACTTGTTAATTAGCCAGTGGAGCTTTTGACCAAGTTAGGATGATATGATAGGAGGCCTGTCCTCCTTCCAGGTCAGGTTGGGTCCTGTGGCTCAGGTTCTATCACGCAACTTCTGAAGCTGCTCAACGTCCTCCTGGATCCACACTCTGACCTATGTCTGTATTTTTGTCATCAACGTTTGCATATTTTGTGATTCGTTACTGGTCTGTCCTTAAACCCATACTATTTACTTAGCTTGAGATATTGCTAACATGTAACTTAATTCTCATGCTAAACTTTTCAAAAAGGGCTCGATGGGCCTTTCATACAGACTTTAAGGTAACAAACACTTGAAATGTGCTTCCTGTTAGAGTCACATGAAGAGACTGATATCACGCATGTTTGTCCTTTAAATATGAAGCTACAGCTAGCGGCCAGTTAGCTTAGCTTAGCATAAAGCCTAGAAACAGAGAAACATTGACGCTAGCAACAAACAAGGTACAATGTTTTAATATGTGATGTATACTGGTGCAGGTAGCGAGATCTTTTATGCGTTTTGGACAGAGCCAGGCTAGCCGTTTCCATTCTTAATGCTAAGCTAACCTCTCCTGGCTTCACCCGACGTATGAAAGTGGTATAGATCTCTTTAATTCTGTAAGAAAAAAGGTCACTATCAAAGGGCTGTCAGAACGCAGATAATTGAAATTGAAATTGAACGATGATGATTGAAGTGCTGATTGGATGTAATCAGCTTCAGTTCAATCACGCATAATGAGTCGATTCTTTACCTGCGATTGACTGTCTGACAAATAAAGCTCATCAGAAATTTTAAACTGCATTCGAAGCCAATTAAAAGACTGTATCCAAGTTCGACTGTCCAGATTAGATCATTAAAAAAAAAATTAATTAAATGAAAAATCTTCTCTTGTCCACTTGCTCAATAATGCCTGTGTGGTACGTCATACATCAATCTGCCTGTCTGTGCATCTGTGTTGTCCCTCTGGTCTAAAGGCCTGTGAGTGTGTGTGTGAGTGAGAAATTCAGCTGTGTTCTTGTGTGTGGTTCGACATTTCTGTATGCAAGTGTGTTTTTCCTCCGACATGTCCACACTTGCATCTGTCTTTACCCTCACATATGTGCGCATGCACGTGTTTGTGTGTGTATGTGTCTTTCTCCATGTGTGTTCAGTGTTGGCGTGGGGATCCATCTGTGTCAGGTTAACCCGCTGGGAGCCTCTCCCAGCAGGTAGTCCTGAAGGGCCTAAATCATCTGGACGGCCAGAAGCGTGAAATCCTTCCAGGCCTGGACAGATGTCTCTCTGTTCAGCCCGACTCAGCCTTCAGCGACCTCACAGACCTTTAAAGACCCTTGGAGCAGACTTTGGATCCCAAAACGCAGACCAGACTGGATGACTTCACACCCAAAACATAAACTGGAGTAAAGACAACGCCAGTTGTGCTCACTAAGTATAAATACATACAAAGTAGTGAATAGAAAATTACAAAATGATTCTTAAATATCTATATCTGCAAAGAAATTGTTACTTGTACCCCCCTACCACGGCTGCCACATGCTATATGAACTGACAACATGCCAAGGCCAGGTCAGCCAGAGGCTAAAGCAGCCTGTATTTGTAGGTGTGACACAGCAGAAAGGCAGTGAGAGCGCTGCCCTCGATGACCTGCAGACCATCTGCACGAACCTTGATCTTTCACACATCACAAGCTGAGCGGTCCACAGTGACGGACCTTGACTCAATATCACATTACATGTTTGTATGAGGCTCTCTGACATGACACCAAAACGCATGTGGTCGCATTGGTGGCATTTTAGCAAATAAAGTTGGACAGCATTTAACAAAACCGAAATAAATAATACAATATAATAGAACACTGCATTGTTCTGGAGCACTCAAAAGTAGCCGTTCATGGTGACAGTCATCACCCAACTCTGCAGTTTCCCTCGCCTCTCGAACATTTTAGCACCTTTCAGCTTATCGTTTTGGTTTTGCAGCCGACAGCTTCGATGTTTTGGTTCTCTTATCGCGTCATTTTCAGCCTGCAGGCAGCTGCTTCCAGTAAAAAAGACTTTACAGTCCCACTGTACACTGCATTTAGCAGCTGACGAGACAGATACAATTCTTCTGGGAAAGCAGTTCATGCAAAACAAGCCCAACTTCTTTGCTTTATCTGTCTCATTTAAACTACTGGTGACACGTATGGACACTGGTGATCATCTTAAGGAAGTGATGCGTCCAAATTTGGGAGAAATACACACTTTAACTTGTCTTTTTTATCTCTATGCTTAAAAAATGTCTGATGGGAAACTGTATCAACCTAATAAGGCATTTAAAAAGCATTTATAAATTCCATTGAGGCTCATTTTGATTAAAATAATCATGAAACAACTCAATGGTTTCCAGTTAGCTTCCTGTCTGTTGGAGACCTCCTGTACCAGCTGATTGAGCTGGTGCTATGTTTTAAGCCTAGGTGGCTCGGCCATGGGGGCCTAATGGGTTCCAGCTGGGCCTGTGTGTCTGCATTAAGTCCTCAAGTGGAAAAGTGGCTGCAAAGTCAAACCACCTGGTGAGGCCGAGCTGACGGGGAGGTGTGAGGTGGTGGTGGACGAGACAAATCCTGGAAAAGCTCGCCAAAGATGATGGAGAAGGACTTGGAAACCTTCTTAACCGGTTTTGCTTGTATTTGAAGCTCCTGTCACTTCATAATTTGATGTTTATGTCGCTCAGAACATGGTAAACGTAAAAAAAAAAAAAAAAAAGCTTGTTGACATTGATGCAGCTTAGCTGGCTGCAGGTGCTATTTCGGCACTACCTGTCAGCCAAAACAATGTTTGCCAATGCACGCCAACAATTTGGGTTTACAAGCTATTTTACAGGTTTAATCTGCTACAATTTCAACGCTCCGCCATTTGACCTTGGCCCATTTCAACACAAAGCCTGACAAAAAGCAACAGGATCCTCTCGGACCGCGTGTGACCGCTACAGCTAACAACAGCTGTAATTTCATTGGCCTGATACTGCAGCCTTGTCACAAGTGTAGCTACAGACAAGAGCGAATAATTCTTTTACAAGCTGCATGACAGCGAGGATGGCAACCAACTCCAGGATTTCACGTTTGTCCGGGGAGACATCACTGCAGCAAATACATTTTGGCACAAGCATGTAGTGGTTGTCACATTAAAATTCTCAGATTTTAAGCCTGCGTTTAAACAGGAGAGTCAGTATAGAAGATATTAATTTTCAGAGCCTTAAGGAAATACCTGGATTGTAGTCACACTCAGGAATTTAGGACTTCTTTTGAGTCTTCTGCCTTGCTCAAGGGCTTTGTGTTGGTAATTCTTAACAGGGTGGGATGATCATGTCTCATTTAAAACCACCGCCCTGAGTTCCAAAACACATATTCAAACTGGCAACCCTCCAGCCCATTAAGTTACTGCTGGCAACTGCTGGTGATTTGAAAATTTGCATGTTTAGTATGTGCATACTTTGTTAATTAATTCCATATGATGCTATCAACTGCTTCATAAAGTCGCCTGACATCAGTGGCCTTAACGCACCTAATACTGAAGAAGTAGTAGTTCAATATTTTATGAAAGACATTACTTGCTTTCTTGGCAAGAGCAAGATTGATACAACTTTAATGTTTGTAGGCCAAATATGAAGCTAGAGTCAAAACAATTGTTAGCTTAGCACAGCTTAAAGCAGGGGAAAATAGCTAGCTGGGCTCTGCACATCCAGAAAAATAAAATATGCCAATCAGGTTTCACTAATTAGCACGCTATACCTCATTTGTTTCATTGGTAGAAAACAAAACGTAAAAACAACAGTTTGTAGTTTCAGGGGGAGTTAAGTGGTGGATTAGCCAGTGGCGCTAACAGCACTAACTGCGCTAACGGAGAGAAATAGTTCTCAGCAAAACCACTTTTACATTAAAACGCACAAGATATAACTTGTTAATTACATAAATACACATTAGGGTTGTAGGTGTAGTAGTTATGTTTTTTCCTCTTTGGACAGAGCTAGCTAATTGTTTTCTCTGCTTATGCTAAGCTAAGCTAATCACCTCCTGCTATCACTTTCTATTTACTGTACAAACATGAGTGGTATCAATCTTCTCATCCCATACTATGCAGAAAGAAAGTGAAGTTATACATCCAATAATTTCTAATTATTCCTTCAAATGGTTAAAAGCTACAGTAGATTGTCCATGTCCCGCACACACACAAACTCTGCGGTATTATCAGTGTGGCCCTAGGTGCTGCAGAGTGACCGTGCCACACTGCATCCATCACGGCTCGTCTCCGCCAGCCCACAGCTCAGCCTCGGGTCGGAAAATGGTGCGCAATGCAGCTGATGAGCTGGTGAGAGATATTTATGAGGATCCTCGTAACCAGCCGAACAGATCCCAGGCAGATGACTCTGACCCGGGGCGCTCCACTTTTTCCACGATAGCACTTAACATGTTACCTCCAGCTGTCATTCGGGGAGGATGTTTTACCATGTGGAATGGTCTAAAGCAAGACACAGTTCATCAGTAATAGGTCAGTGTTGTTTCTGAAGGAGAACAGCGACTACGAGCTTGAATATATATTTTTTTTTTAAAAAGCAGAATGAAACACTTGACTGGAGCATTTTTACAAGACAAACACCAATGTTGACTTTATTTTGCTTCAATTCTCATAAGAGCACTTATGCGACACAAATGCAATGCAGCAGTGGAACCGCTTTTATTGTTTTCAAAGGAAGTATTCCCTCCATGGTTGATGGCAATGCCTGGCACCCATTGTCTATAATGGAGTTTGTGGGTAAAGAGGGATAAACCCCAGTGCCCACCGGGTATCTCCCTCTGTGGATGGTAACATTGTGTGTTATGTCTGAGACATTAGTGTTGACTCCTGCTGTTGCATGCATGTCATTCATCATTTAAAAGTTAATATTTAGAAATTATTTCGATTTTAAGTGAACACTAAAACCACACAATAGGAGCTCAGAAGAAGAGCTCAACTGTAAGAAATCAGCGTTGCACCGACTCTGAGGGCAAACCTGGATTCCACCATGAAAGCATGAGACACTTTTCTGTTTTTCATGAATTGAATAAAAAGAACAATTCTAATAGGAACCAATAGTAGCGCCCTAGCAGTCTTTTGTCATCCTATTCCAACGACTGCTCAAGTAAGTCACTATGTGGAGGAGGAAATCAGTTCAGCAAGCTCGAAGAGGGGGGGAAAAAAAAAAGACGACATGTCAGAGTAAGTTACTTTGAGGAACCAAAAGAGTGACAGTGAGAAAAAGCCAGTGTGATTTGGTCTTCTGTCATCTGCCTTCTGGATCCCTGTACACAAAACATGTTGCGATTGAAAGAGATGGAGAGAGGGAGAGAAGGAGACAATCCCTCTAATCCATCTGGCATCCTTATGCTGCTGTTTAGGCCCCGTGGTGACTTCAGAGATAGAAGATGAGCATGAAAGGGAATTACAACGAAGCCCTTTCACTGATTCCAAAAAATCTGCTCCAAATTACTTTGAGAGCAAATATCAACTTAAACAGGCCGCCTCTCCCTTCTCCCTCTCTCTGAGTTCACGACTTCCTCCACAAACAAGGCCAAAAGTGGGATGGGATGAGGACCAGCAGCCATTTGAGTCCCCCCCTGATGGATCGAACATGGCACTTATGCTAATTCGCCTCGTTTTTTGGCCAGTACCACGCGCATTCTTACCCAGCCGAGACTCCATTTGGAATGTGCAGTTGTGGCAGTAAAACAAAGCACTCGAAGATGCTGCTGCTGCTGCTGCTTAGGCCTAAACTGTTTCTACTTACTATCTTAGCTGGATGGCAAACAGACTTTGTGGAAAGCGGCACATACAGCCATAGGCGGGCGGTTCAGCTCAAAGTGTAAGTATTTCATATACGAGCAGGATGCCTGGATGAAAGAGACTGGAAGGCTGCCCTCACAAGACCTCGACTTTTTTGAAAATCTGTTGATTTTTTGATGGAATTTGGTAATAACATATCATCAATAAAATATGTCCTCACATGGCAATAGCTGGTCAATAGCTACTTTTAAATGCAGGGGCTTTTGGGGTGACGCAAAATGAGTCTTTAATACGTCCTGTCAGCGTTACGGACCTTTTTAGTGTCTTTCAGCTCACTGTTTTGGATTTAAGGCCTGTAATTTTTTTTAAAAAAAGGGCTCTGTTAAATCCCCTGTACACTCACTACTTGCCCAGCACCAGCAAGAAGACAGACAAAGTTAGCAACCAGGTGAACATAGCATAGCAGCTAAAGAGCCAGAGATTTCCTCCAGGAGTGGTGGAGAACAAAGAAGAGCCAAAAGAAGAGTCAATATCAGACGTCAAGTGTGAATGTTCGATGTGTAAATATGCTCTGTTTGCTTACTCACTCTCCAAATCAACTTCATAAGATGATAATATGGTGTTAACAGATTAAGTAGCTACAAATCAATTATTGTAGTCTTAAAATATTGCATTAAACTATTAACATACAGATAAATTCCAGATTTTCTACAACAATAAAGTGTAATAGTACATAAAGTCTCTTGTTTCTGACTAAAATAGACAGCAATGTCTGCTCTCAATTAAATAAATTAAACACTTTACAGACGATAGCACTTAATTGCATGCATCATAAAATAAATCTAATATTACCATCAAGCAATCAATGAGTCTGCTTTATTGATCTGTGAATGATAGATGATGAAAGGAAGAGTTACCACTAAAAACAGTGCAGTTACTTCCCCCAAGCAAGACAGACGTCTTCTACTGTATTTATCAAATTGTATTAATGTTGTATTGTACTGTATACTGCCTTAACACCAACCTGCTGGCATGTCATTACTCTGTTGCTGTGCTGCATCTGGACGGTTTAAAGTCCTCCTTAGTGATGCATGTTGAAACTACTCGCTCCACTCCAGTGAAGCAGCTGTTCCAGAAAACAGTCCAGCTCTGAAACACTTGATCGAAGCGTGCCCTGCCGCGGTCCTCCTATTATCTAAACACACATCTGCTCTGATTGATATGCTTGAAGTGGGCCAATTTCACCTCCGTGTGCGACGCGATAGGCATTTATTTGTTCAGCTTTAATTGTTGAAGCTCCTGTCAGCGCGGCAAAGGGAGCACAGCTGCGGGAAGGTGACACACTGGCGCGGGATCGGGACGATTCGATACCGTTCCACGCCCCGCGTTCGAATTAGCATGAACCAAATCGAAAAATTCCTCCGCCAACATGTGTCGCTGTCAGATGCTCTGTGATAAAGGCAATCGACACCTCTCGGTACATTATGGCAATTTTAAGTGTAATGTATATTCTGAACATGAATTTTAGCTCTTTAGACTGCAAATGACGTAAAGCTGCAACACTATCTCTCTCTCTCTCACACACACACACACACACACACAGAGTCATATATACGGTGAAGGCTTGTCCACATGTCTTATATTCATGCAGAGATTGACAGATACAATTGCATGCACATGCAATCGTGTTCCTTCAGCTTAATTTAAAGGCACTCAGGGGTCAAGGATTTCTTTCAATCAAAAAGAGTTCTGACAAGGGGAACGTCTTTATCCTCCGTCACGAAAACAATCTGCAAATTATTTGAATTAAAAGTGAAGGAACTGCACGAACATCTGGGAGCCGACTGCCGGCGAGTTCTCCTTTTCCGCGCAACTTCTTCTCTCACTACAGGCATGAGAAAATAATAAGTGGAGAGCTGAATTTGTGTCAGCGCGGCTCAGGAAAATAAGATATCATGTCTTGCTGTCGGTTTGATGTCAGGCTCTCTGAGTCGTACCCGAATGCCTCATCCCATTGAGGCTGCAAAGGAGGCCGCCAGAGTGAGGGGGTTCAGCCAGAGTTCACGTCTACAGCAACTAACCAGCTCTCATTTCCCCCTCTTCATCAGCTCTGTCTCTTTATTTACCTCTTATTTTCTCCCTCCTCTCTCTGTTTTCCCTCCCTGACTTCTCATCAAGTTGTGTAACACAGTTCTCTCAGCGCTGAGCGACGTCTCCTTTGGTGTATGTTACTCAGCAGAGCCGAGCCAAACCCGCGGCCTCGCCCAGTCCCAGCGTCACTCAGATATTCAGCGAGACACTTTGTTTGCGTCTTCATCAAATCGCTGTCAATGGACTCTGATTTGTGATCAGGAACATGTGTTTCAGTCCACATTTTGCTGGTCAAGAGTAATCAACAGAGGCGGCAGGACAAAGTACATGGTGAGTTTCCAGCTCTGGAGATGTAGCTGATCACATGTGAGGCGCACACTCGCATAGAAAATGAACTTTCTTTGTGTCCTGTGGTCAATGTTTAGCTGCTGGCATTTTCAGCATCGGGGAAGAACGACTGAAATTGAAATGAAACAATGCTCCTCTAACCAACTTCGTAGCATACTGAATTAAAGGCGGTTCAGTTCAATTTTATATGTCACAGCCACTTTATGAGTCATTAGGAGCTCGACTCAGCCTGTGAGCAGTTACATAATGTCCTCTGTGGCTCTGGAGAAGGTTGAGAAAATTATCCGTGATATCACTGAGAGAACATTTTTATTGAAAGAATGAAATTTGGAAGACATTTACCAGACAGGAAGGCTTAAAAGATGCATTGTGGGAAGTGTAGTATCCTGGATTTTTGAAGCATCTTCTGCATTGGCTATTTTAAATGTTCTCCAACTTCAGGGATGTGCTTACTTGCAGAGTGAAATAAAAAACACGATAAAGAATGCATGCAAAAATGCTTGCCCCACAGCATTATGGGAAGTGTAGTCCCCAACTATACAACGATGATCCCAAATAGAAGTAAGAAAAAGCCAAACAACAGGAGCGAAAAAATCCATCTTGTCCTGCACGGTAAATAAATATTTCTGACATTAATAAGACTCAGAGTGCATGTTTTTTTTTTTATATTGCTGTAACACTGACATGCTCCTCCGCCCAGTCATACAGATATTCACTGTGTGTTACACACGACTGAGGCTCTGTGGCGCTGTACTTTCAGCTAAACGCTAACCCTATATAGTCAAAATAATATTAAACATGCAAAATAAATGTTCTGACTTAATGATATTTTTAGTCGCAGCAGCCATGTTGTAGTTGTTGCAGTCTGTGTTTCCTCCGCTCTCAAACAACCCTCTGCAGCATCCACACCGTAACCAGATCCCTGCCAAGTTTACATGCCGGCACAAACCAGCTAATCTTCGAACGCTCAGAACTAAATTGTTTTTCTCACTTGAGCTTTCAGTTTCACCACAGTCTGCTGACAGACGTTCATTCGACTGTCAATATGTTACCCGAGGCTTCGAGCAGAACAGAGGGTTCGGATAGCGGCTCGTTTTGGAAAAAAAAAGCTATTCTGAAGTGGACCAAAGCCACATATAACGGTGTGTGTGACGCACTGTGAACCAGATCCTGACCTTTTGGATGTCCTCTACATGTCGAACTCAAAACCACGCTGCTTCACACCTTTTTTTCACCCCCACACACACACGTGAAACATGCATTATCAACCCGACTGCTACTATTCAAATGAAAAAGTAGTTTTCATTTCCCGTCTCGTGCCATATACTGCTCAGATAGATCTGCCATGTTATGTGTCAGATCAGATAACCAGAAAGCCTGCTCTGACATCTGCGTTTGGGATAAAGTCGGCGCACTGCTTCTCATACATTGGTACAAAATGGCATGCGTGGATTTCTGTTGTGGGTTAGCATGAGATGCACCATTTATTTTCTCCCCAAAAAGAAATTCGTTGCACCATTTGTCATGCTGGAAAAATGATTTAAGGTCAGTTTTTTTGTCCATATAAAGATAGATATGTTATTAATAAATGTGCTTGACACAGTGTGGGTGCATACAAGTTCATGAAAATCCACTCAACTGAAAAGACAAGCACAATTCAATCCAAGTTTCCTTAATTGAAACCCTCTCCCCCAGCTCCCTGATTAATTTATACTCTGAACGTGATCTAAATTGACCCATCCAGCCGCAAGGTATACAAGTAGCCTTGCTGCTGCAGCAGACTGATATGTCATTAGAGTCCCGCTGCGATCGTGGCCCCAATATTTCATACGGTGGTATGAGTGACTATCAGGTGACTCCTGCTACAGAGAATATGAAATTATCTCTCATCAGCGGTAAACAAGCATGCTGCCCAGCCCCCTTCCAGCTTTCAGCAGACGCCTTGAAGAATTTAGCAGCATAAATTGATCTGACTTTGACGGATACTCCAAACCGCCCCGAGTACCCCCCCTCCTCCTTCTCCTCTCCGTTCAGCTTTGCTCCTCTTTCTCTCTTCCTGTCTGCATGTGTTTGTCTTCATGTCCCACTGTCACTCTCTTTACACAAGATGATACTGGGTCACGGTACCAACTGACAGTCTCCTCTCCCGAGAGTTTCTTCGAGGATCAAATGGCTTAAATCGCGTACATGCTGACCACATTTCCTGTAAACCAATTTCTTTCTTAAAAGAGGATATTGTGATCTGTCCTCTGCACTTTTCGGGTGACATTTCAATTGTTTATTCATTTGGATCTTGGAGCGCTTGTGTCCGTGAGTTTCTGTAACCGGCGATCCAACATTCACACCCACTTCATGCTGAGACTTCAAGAGGGGCCAAGGTTTGAACTTCTCGCTCTAGCTCGATTTTTGCATACTTAAACCCAACTATTCGTGTCACTTTTCATGCGAGTTCAACACAACGAATGCCTTCCAGGATAAATCCCTGCACCATTATCCCCATATTTAAACAATATCACATCTCCCCATCACTTTATGACAGCAGGATACCTTCAAGTGTGGCTGTTTGGACCCTATATCGTCTTTTTGCCCATCACACAGAGTCTACAATAGCTCATCTCTTCAGTTGTATCCCTGTAACATAGGAGGTGACTGTCATTTCCACAGCTCATATTATATGTCTCTGAGTTTGACTGTGCAGCTCGCGATGCACCAGATCTGGCTTCTATAAAGACATAGGATAAGATTACAGCTAAATCAGTCTTGTGGCTTTTCTCTGGGAAAACTTATGAAGTCCTAAAACTCCCCCAGTTATGAGTGGGCCCAGCAGGGCTGCAAGGTTCCCGAAAGGAGTAAGGAGTGAAACATAATACAAGCGTCACTGATCCTCCAAATAATAAGGCACTGACAGCGTGGAATGATAGCATGATAACTCATAGAAGCTTCTTAAATCCAGCACAGGTACATGACCCTCGCTTTGTAAAGAAGTCATTTTCCATGATATATACTTCACTAATTCATCTGGCACATACTTTGTTTTTCTGCTCTCCTTTCTCCCCTCTATTCTCTTCCCTTTTGATGAAAAGTGGAATTATTTGCACTATTCCACACATGGTTTTGGATCTATAGCTATCCTGTCTGGCTCTCTTTCAGTCAATACAAGTCATGGATAAAAAGGATTGAAGCCCCGGTACGTTTAATGAAATGAAGAAGCAGCAGTGCCACTGTTGGTTTACATGAAACCAATTTTGTGAGTAGCAGGGTTCCAATTGGCTGTTCGTGCAATCAATCACCGAAGGACAGCCGATTTTCATTAGTCTACCGTGACTCTCTCCACAGTTGCCGGCTCGAAGAAAAAATAACATGTTTGCAGAGAACATAAAACATGAATGAGTGAGGTGCAGATGTCTGTATATATTTAGTCTATCAGCCAAGGTCCTCCAGTGATTTCACATCAAAGCAGAGAACAGGGAGCCAAAAGTAACAGTTTCACTTCTCCTTGATCAGCATGTGATAGCTGTTTATTGGCTTTGGAAGTCAAGAGAGGGTCAGGATCAATCCGCTGTGTGAGCGGGAGCGGGAATCCCACTGAGGACGAGGTGTGATTTTATTAAATCAACATGGACCAGTCGCCGCCAATCAACTTTTCATTTCAAACACTGACTTTTTCAGCACCAATTTAACAGTGGACACTGAGTGCGTTTACATGCCACAGTATCCCGGTTTCTATCGCCGCACTCCAGGTAGCAAATCCATATTTCTCCAGGTTTACATGTGCTAAACATAACCAGAATAACTTCACATAAATGCGCTCACCATGGACCCTTTCTGATATGTCAAAAAACAAGTATTTTATAAATACTAAAATATCAAAAAAGAAAATACTTTCTACTCATTGGTGACCATGTTTCACCTCTGTCCATGGAGTGCCTCAGGGATCCATTCTAGGACCATTCTCATTTTGGAGCATGGTGTAGTTTTCATTTGATCCACTGTCCAAACATCTTATGTGTTTGTGATTCCATACTCAATTTTGAACTTCATAGAAACAAGACCATCCAATCTATGTCAGGAAAGTTAAGAAGATACTGAATCCATGATACAATCCTTTATTTGCTCACAATTGGACCACTGTAATGGGGTTTTCTATTGGCTGTTCTCACTGCCACAATTAAGATTAAAGGTTGCAGCGCTTTTGCTGTTAGGACACACACCAAAGTGCTTCTAAAAACCTTCTTTCATCAAATTAATGCTTACATTTTAACACACTAACATGTCTGCCTACATACATTTTATACAAACAGCCAACAAAGGGTTATATGTCCTTAATGGGCCCCAGAGCTGCTGATGGTTTGAACCTGTGGCCCTATGGTCAAACCACGAAACCACTCTCCTGCTCCAGTTCCCAGACCAAAAAGTACATGCTTTTTTCAGCATCTCGGAGGGAATAACATGCTGCTAAATGCACGTTACATTCATGCAAATGACAGATACAATAGTTGTGCCTGGACGTATCGTAAAATATATAATATATATATATCATATCCTATATTTTTCAGAACATGAGTTAGTTTCTATACTTTTTAATCATATTTGGGCAAAGTTCACCACTTAATGTATTTGTCCTTCTTGTGATTACTTTTCCTTCCCATAATTTCTCCTTTATCTAACTGAGTAGTCGCCCCACAGTGACCTGAGGACGAGTGGATTGAATCCGTAAGCACTCTGGGAAAGTCTGGCTTCCTACTGCACTACTGCTCCCACACAAACATTACACTCTATATCATGTCATTCTGCTTTGAAGCAAAGAAAAAAACATCAGGGATACCATTTGGAATTATATTTCCATTGGTATCAAGAGCATCTCATCTTCCTTCCTCCCCAGGACCTTCATTAGATCAGTGCAAGATATAACTCACCGTCCCTCACCAGCCTACCTTCACTGACTCTACGAATCAATGAACATGCATGTATGCACACACAGACTGTATGTTGGAGTACAGCTGGTAACAATCAGCATGGACCAGGACTTAATGAAGCTTTGACATAAGAGCTCATGCTCCGCCATCACACAGACAGACAATCCTACCTGGCCCAGACAGCGAAGCAACATTATCTATTCTGGATTTATGATGAACAAGACATAATTTGTTACTGTCTGATGAAAACGCTGCATGTTCAAAAGGTCAGATTTTAAAGCTGCTCTGTCTAGGAATTATTAGCATCAATACATCATTGTCAAATTACCTGTAACATCTGGATATGGCGACAAACAAATGAGATCATGGTTAAGATGATCTACAGTGGAGATTTTGTTAGTGTTAGATATTTGTCAGCATTAAGACGACATTTCCCATAAATCCCATTCTTCTTGCCTGTGGGATGGGATGTTGCAATTGGTCCATAGTACGAACGTCTTTTCTACTGCCAGAAACTCTTTTCCAAAGCGATCCAGCAGACTTCCTTAACAATCCGACCATGCAGCACACAACATACGATGCAACAAGAAGCTGCCAATTCTCTCATCGGAGGTTTCACTGGCCGGGGTTTCATTTTTGATGCTCAATATAAATAAGGCCTGGGTAAAAATAGACTATGAGGGTCTTTTGTTTTTTTCTCTTTTGGTTCCCAAGGAGACAGAAGTGTTTCCTGTAGTTTTTTCTATATACAGAATCATCTCAATGCAGCCAAGATCCAATCCGATGTGTGCCAAGGCCTTAAAAAAGCACATGTAGCCATGGTGATTTATCTGCTGTAGTTAGGCTAATGTCTGAAAAAGTGATTTATTATTGTCACAATACGAAACACACAGTAGTCGTTTTAGGGGGTTTGAGCAAATATTTTGAATGTATTTATTTAACCCTTATTCAGCTTTTCCAGAGTTGTCAGATGAAAGATATCTTTGCAACCGGAGACCTGTCCAAATCAGATTAATGGCTGGTTAAGTACATTGGCTGAAGTAATGCAGGCTGTTGTATCAGACCATGGGGATGAGGAAAGAGCTGAGGAATACTGCAAAGCTCAGTCTTCATTATAACACTCGCATGCGGTCCAACCCTATCGCCAGACAAGAATGCTGATATTGGACGAATCTGCAAAACCCTGTATTACGTTCAGTAAAGATGCTTTTTACATCCAGTGGAAATGTTTCCACAATTTTTGCTTTCTACAAGATCTGCACATGGCAACTTATGGTATGGTTAAGGTTAGGGAAAGATCTGGTTCCAGTAATAAAAAGGAGAATGTTAATTGCACCTCATTATGTCTCCCTCTGACATGTATCACCGTACGTCTTATGTTCCAGTCTATATCGTGTAATCTGCGGCGAGACTTTTGTTCCCTAACTTTTGCCTTTCGGGCAGCACATCCTCTCAGGCAACACAAGTTATGGGTTAGAGGCCACAGTATACCCATGTACCAAGAAACCACTACACAACTGTTAGGCCACCTAGAAGGGACGCCTACTGGCTGTGAACACGACCAACCAGGAGGGAAAGTCAGGGGAAGATCCAAAACTCACTGAACAGATCTATATCTCTAACTTGGTATGGGTGTGTTCTGCGATCTCCCAAGTTGAGCTGTGGGAAGTTGGTGAGGAAAATAGTGTTTGGGTTTCTCTGCTCAAGCTTTGGATCACAGCTGCTGTTGGAAAAGGTGGCTGGATGGATGTAACTTGAGAGCCGGGGCGATGGATGTCTAGGACGCCCTGCTAAACATGCTGCCATCGCGACCCGACCCCCAATAAGTGGAAGAAAGTGAATGGATGGGTGAAATATTGAGTAAAGCATCGCCACAGATTATGTAAATTTGTAATTCCTCATGTAAATATTCATTACATTCACACACACAGTACGAGGAGAACAGGACCTGTTATATGACGAGTTGTAGAGCTGCCTGGAGATATTCAGTAAAGGAATTTTTTTTTTTTTTAAATCCAACGTGGGCATTTTTCTGTGTTGTTCTGCTGTCACCTGACGTAAAGTGATGTATCTCTGTCACAAAACCCAGGTGTGATCACTTAGTGGTCTGATGGGTTCTGCTGGGCTTCAGGAAAAGCTCTCGAGTTGAGAAAGATTAATTAGTTAAACTGGGGCAGACATCAGTCTTCTAACAAGTCTCTGCGCTGTCGTCGGGGATGCGGAGGGAGGGCGAGGAGGAGGAGCGGGATAAAGAAGTGTCGCTGAGCAGTAGAAGTAGAAAATCTGAGCAGTTAAATATACTTGTTTTCTCTTTCTCTTTCCTTTAATGCGAAACACTGGTGGCAATGTTTTTAGTTTTAAGACTGGACATTGCAGAGAAAAGGTTTGTTTGGTGGAGGAAAAGAAGCAGCAAGCCAGGGAAGGAGGGAGGATCTGAACCTCATCCCTCACTCTTATCTGGACACCGAGCGCTGTCAGGTCAAGTGTACAACCTTCCTGGTGCCACACTAATGATGGTCCCCCCCTTCCTCTCAACTACAAGGTCAAGCCTCCCACCCCACCCGGCTTTATCATCCCTCAGCAGAACCCTGCAGCTCTGACAGTCTTCAGCGAGGGGTTTAAAAGTGATTTTATTGCTCTGGCGATAGTCCAATTTGCATTCTTAAGCTATCTCAGTACCATGAGAAAACACAGCGAAATACCGTTGGAAAGGTTTGCTGAATCTGCATGTTCTTTTGTCCATGATGCTGCGTTTCACATCCGCACAGTTACATTTGCTCAAAGAAAAGTGCAGGCTCTTCTTTTGTTCTCCACTAAGGAGCTCCGCTGAGGTAATTAGAGGTTCAGGGCCTTGCTTAAGGGCACCTCAGAAATAATTGCTATGAAAAGGTAACCACACTTTCACCAGAGGACGCTGGTGTTAGTCGCAACTGGAAGAACTGATAACAGCAGCAAACACTGTTATCGGCCAGAGTTGCAGAGGAATAGAGTGCAGATGTTGTGTCAGTTCAGGTGTCTAATATAGTTTTTAACGCACTTTTGGTTACATTTAGCCGCTTAGTTTTCTGATCCGAGGCCTCAGCTAACTGAACGTTGGCGTTTGACATAAATTGAAGGTGAATATTCTCCAAAATGGACGCAGTTACGAGGGGTGCTGGGCTGCTTATGAGGGAGACAGTTGTTTTGCTCTGTGCAGACTGGTATGTGTTGAAATCACTGGGTCAGCTTTGTGTTTATTGGGACGGGGGAAAAGACTACTTAAGTAGTTACAGTTGGAGCAGTAAAGATGACGTATGCGCTCTGAGAGAGACAGATGTATTCACAATGGACGCTCCGTGTACTCCCTGATGAATCTACTCTTGGCTTTTTTTGGTGTGGCGGTTGGGGGTGGAGTTTAGGGAACACTTTTGTGGCGTTTGAATCCACTCTCATGGCTGCGATGACTGAAATCCATTTTTACTCAGATTTTCTGGCTACATGTTCCTCTGCAGCAGAGGAGTTGAGAGTGACATCTGTTAAGCCTTAGAGCTGGAAGGCCAAAAATAAAAGTTACTGGGTTGGGCCTCCTTTGCTGCATTTACAGAAATCAGCTGGAGGACAAATGGTGAGATTCCTACTCAGTGGGACGCCATGAAAAGCCATCCGCACATACAGCCACACACACGAGGGTATACGCAGACACACCTCTACTGCATGTGCAACCACAGACAAGCACATTACACACAGATGCATGCACACAATGGAAGCAGAAAGGCTCATTACATGGTTGGATTAAACAGAAACATTACGTTGGAGCGAACATCAAGGCACTGATTTTTATCTTTGGCCGGGAAGAGCTGTCATAACCTCAAAGGAGAAACTGATCCTCAATCAGCTCTTAAGCCCAAATCTCTGTACTCTTGGGATGTTTAATGGCAACCTTATCTTAAACTTGGAGATGACATTGTTTCAGTCACTTCACATTTTCTCTGATTTGCATCGTTTTAAATTGTCAGTGAGGGAATTGCTAAGCCTGTAGCGAGCAGCATCTTTGTGCTCTGACAAAGATGGATTTGCTCTATTCTCCCTCCCTGTCGTATTCCACACAAAGCTCCAGCTTCGTGACTAATCGGCTGCTAAATCATCTGAATTTTAGTGACACTCGATGCACTGCCTGCTCATCAGGAGCTCATACCTGAACAGCGGCAGAATAACAAAGCGGTTAGTTAAGTCACAGAACGCTTTCCCCTGTCGGAACGATGCCGAATCTGCGTCTGGATAAGAGCATCAGATAAACCCCGAAAGCTAACGTCAGAACAAAAGCCAACTATCACGTGGACGAGGAGTCAAAGTGGAATCAAAGTCTGATTTCAATACACAACACAATTCAGATGTCCAGGTCAGGCGAGTTCAAGTAATCACAGATGAATCTAAGGAGGAATCGAAAGGTTTTGCTTTTAGAGAACAAAGACCATCCTACCTTGCACGCTAACAGCTAACAGCTAACAGGATTTTTCCATTACCTCTTCTAAATCTTCCTTTTTCAAAATACTACATAATATAATGTAAGGATGCAGGAAACAGTAAGGCTGCCAGATCTGTCATCTGCTGGAAAAATCTGAGGAACTGTCTGCCTTCCCAAAACAGCTAGCTTTACTGTTTTTCCCTTCACCAGTCATGGAAACAAGTTGCATGTCTTCTGTGGCTCTTAAAAGGTGTTTTCTAAAGTTGGAGAACTTCGACAAACTGTTGAGCTTTGGAGCCGTTGCGAGCCGTCTCGCCAGCATTGACCTTTGTGGGAACAGAGAACCAAAAAGTCCAAAATACAGGAACCTATCCTAGCTGCTTAGCAGTGTTGAACCGCCCACTAACGATGATAACTGTGAATTTACTGCCATTAACGACAGAGCTGACTACCTGACAGTTGACTGGCATTCCCAATAGCTACTGTAGTTTACCTGATAGACTTTCTAGTCATCCCGACGTCACAGAGTGTTGAGTAACAAATGTTGTGTAGATGTGCAGATGAATTTTATTAAGCTACTTTCTTACGCTCGTTTCTGCAAGTTTAATTTAGGCTCCTTAAGAGAGTTTAATACCTAAATATCAATATGAAAGTATGAAATGAATGAATGAATCTCAATGTAAACCAGGAGGGATGAATATCACATTTTCTGCCAGCACTCGCCAGCGGCATATGACAATAATAAAGCTGCAGAATGGAATCCAGAAAGGATAATGATGAATGAGTGGACGGATTAACTAAATAACCCAATTTAAGGTCTGTGTATGAATTTTATACAAGTTCATACAGAAATCTGGAACAATTTCTCAAAGCCTTCAGTGTTTCAGAAAGTAGTGTGGATGTTTAGGGTGAGGATGTTATACAAAGACACCGTCAAGATGGATAAGTGTAGAAAGCAGGGTTACTGAAGATGGAGATTAGATTTATTTGTGCTGCGCTAATTCTGGTCACATCAGTCCAGAGATTCTGTTTGGTGCCAATGTCACACTGGACAAATTTAGATGTCATTCAGAAAGACAGCGTCATGAAATGCAGCTCATCAGGTAAATCTTGAGGACTGGTCTTCAGAACGTTGGCATTATTTTTGTTTCTGTGAAAATGTAATTTGTATGTCCGCGTTCTTTATATTGTCCTCGTGTGCTGAATGACCCGAGTGAGTTTGATGACTGTGTCAAGGGCAGTGTTGACGTGGTTAAGGATTGGGTGTGAGGCACCGTTTTCATCTGCTTGTTATAAAATAAATAAAAAAAAACTGCTCGTTGAAAAGATTTTGATCATTCTTTTTATAGTCTGACACTTCTTCCTCAGTACCAAATTACCTGAGCACCCCTTTAGGCATCGCACTTTATCTGTATTTGATTGGACAGCTTATTCGAGACGGCGATAAAACCTAAAAATTCACATGTTAAGGATTTTCATCGTAATACAAACTAAATCCCTTCAAACAGCCCTCCTTATTATAAATGTTCCCCCCTTCGAATCACTTCATTTCTCCCTCCCTCCGCTCCTCCAGGATGCTTTGATGCATCTACACCTCCCCATATCACAGAGAGAAATCCCCTGTAGTCTTGTATTAGGTTGAGTTGCCACGTTTGCAAAAAAAAAAAGAAGAAAAAAAGAAAAAATCTGAATTATAAATAAAAGGTAATGATGCTATTATCATGCTCTCTTACTAGCCTGAGCTCCGCGCCTCACCTTTCTATTTGAATAATGATTTATAATCATATTAGTTCTCTCCGGAGCCCTGCTCTGGAAAAGTAAAAAGCTATTATCCAGTTGTCAGCTTCCAGGAGACGCCGTGGGAGATGGAGCGATGATGCTGACACACGCACATACTGTAGCTGCACACACTCTGTACGCACACGCTCGCGCTAGTAGAAGCACACCCCAAGCATGCATATATGCACACGCCGAGCTATTCTGCTGCACACAATCAGTAGTGCAAATACGCATTAACTTGCACAGACACTCATATGCGCACTTCAGTCTCAGCAGGTGATTTCAGGCAGAAATGCTGTTTGCAAATTGGTGTGTTTGTTCAAAGCAGCTTGGAGTGCCAGGCGGGCGGGATTGAAAAATCACAATTTTTGCAGGAAAAATACTCAAATTCAGCCAATTATTAGCACAATTATTGGTGGTACAACTATTCTAATACACAAAGGCAAGCCGGTGAGGAACACAGGAAAAACAGGAAGGAAGCAGACAACACGACTGTGATAGATTCTGAGCCGTGAACATATAGATAGCGAGCGGGAGAGAAAATAAGATCTCATGCATCGCTGATCAATACCGTCACCTGATCGGCCTAATCCTCCAAAACACATCGAGCCCGAGCATGATGGCTGCTTTATATCAGGAGTGATCTGGGAAACGCAAATGTGTTTACTCTGAGCGTTACAAACTACATTTGGTGGCATTGTCACAGACGGAAAAAACAAGGCATTAAGATATTTTTATTTGACAGACGTCAAACTGACACAGATGTCAGGAGGTTTAATGACGAAGGAGTTTCATTCAGCAGACAGTGACTCTGAAGAAAACTCATGAAACATTGCTTCCTGTGTGACAGAGGCCTTTTAAACTCTTAAACCTAAAATCTAATACTGATAGGTCGAATGTAATAGGTAGGAATGTAATTTAAAAGGTAAAAAAGACAAACACTGCAATCGTGGTTCCATACGTGAAATAGAAAGAGTGTGGATCATTGTGGGTACGTCTCAATAAGCCACTTATTATGAATAAAGCTGCGTCCTGTGTGAACTGTCTGTAGCTGAACAGGGCCGGCCTTTGTAGAGACAAATATCTTCTGAGGTGGTACAAGGAGTAAAAAGTTTGAGAATGCAAAATCCAAATGTAACACCCAAAGCCTTTCATTTGGGTTTTAACAACCATCTTCTTCATGCTTACAATAAAAGCTTACATTGGCCAAGCGTGGTTTACACCCCAAATCAGCATTCACTTATGTGGAAAAGATCTGCAAGTGTTACACGGAAGGGACAGATCCAAGCAGACTCCTGGAGCTGGATCAATTTCACACCGTTGGACACAAAATCCCATCTACCTCAAGGTGGCTAAATAGGTAACGTTCATAAAAACGTCAGGCGGGCAGAGGGGTTTTTGGTTCCAGTGTAAAGTGAATGATCGGGAACACTGCCGGACGGGATGCAGTGAGATCTCTTTAGGGTCTATTTCAGGGGGACAAGATCTGAGACACACATAAACACCCCGTTCCTCCATCTAAATCCATCTACCAATCACTAACACCTACACACACATGCACACAAGCTGCTTACAGACATCTAATCTGGAGAGATTTACATTTGCAGGCCTTGGCGGCTGGTGTCAGGGTGTCATGTCTGCCGAATGTGATCTTCCATGTCGAGAACATTATTATCCACGCCAGGAATTTAATACAGGGGGCAGCCGGCTGCCATCTTCAACAGCCTGCTATGAAATGCAGCGAGGAGATGGTCAAAAGGAAAAGAGGGTGCACGCGCTGCAAGCCATTCAGCAGCGGCTCCTGGAGCATCAGTCAGCCGCGAACATGCTGGTGCACTGACCTCGCCGCACCTTTCCCACCTCATTTCTTTTCGGGAACCATTCAGGGATAATTTCTCAACAGGACCCCAGTGGCCGCCGACACAAAGAGCAGGCCAGCCAGCAGTAATTACACCATGCAAATGCCATTTAGTCCTTTTAATACGGCCGGTGTCGTATCGCTTCAATTGGTTTGCCGTTTATCACCCGGAGCACACACATCTGTGGTGCCCAGAGGAGGGGAGGGGCCCAGGGTGGGGTCATCCGCTCATTCATTCATTTGGAAATTTCCCTTCTTTTGCTTCTTTTCTCTGTCCGTTACCGGTTTTAAAATGTAATGAACATACAGAAATATTTATATTCCTCGAAAGATTACATATTAACAACATTTGCTGTCACTAGATGTCACACTAGAGCGACCAAAACAAATGGATGCTACGGCACACCGGACTCCATTGACAAAACCTTGCACATAATGAATTTTAACCTCCCAGACACAAACATTTCAATATAAAACCCACCGAAGCCAACTTTTTTAAATCTTCCCAACAATCACCAATGCTTCTTTGATCAAAATAAACACTTAATTCACATATTTAGGCGTGAAAATATTCCTGAAACAACCTGAAATCCTGCAATCTTTGTGGATTACATCCACGAAAACTGTCCCTACTTATAAAGTTATTATTATTATTATTATTATAAGTGTGTGATGACATTATGGACAGAGATAGAGAGAAATTATTTTTGTGTAACCAGAAACAACAGCTTATATATTTCTATTGCTTGCAACCTCACTCCATTGACAAAATCCATGCAGGAAGCTGTATGCAGGCACTGGATGTGAGTTGCACTCTGTCAGGTCTCCCCTGGTAGTTTATCGCGTCAAAACCGAAACTCTGCCTGCCGTTCTTCCAGCCTCACACACACACACACACACACACACACACACACACACACACACACATCATTTTTAGATCTTTGCCTGCACTCTCTGAACAGCTGAACTCCTCCACTGCAGACTCTCCCCCACCTCGGCGAGCGCGGGGGTGTGTCTGAGGGTGAAGCTGCCACTGAGACAGGTAGTGGTGGCCAGCTGGTTTGAACAGGTGTACAGACTGTGTGTTCCCATCGGACGGATCTGTGCACTTGGCTGCCGACCAGGGACTGATGGGTAAAGCCTCTCTCCCCCTTGTCTCCTTGTTTTTGTCCTTTTTTTTGACTTCCTCGGTCTCCCTTCATTTCTCTCTCCGACACCGCAGAGGTGTGCGTTTGTGTGTCTTCACCAGTGTCTCTCCCTAGCGGCTCCCTCCTTCGTTTTGGTTGGTCGGCAGCAGCGGCGCACACAAACACACACGTATACACAGCCATGCGTGACCAGACAAACAGTGTTCAGTGTAGGAGGCTGATGGGAGAGTAACTACGCATGAAGAAAAGCTCACTGCAGACAGACAGACAGGTGGTTTGAGGTGTAGCGTGATATTTCTTTTTATCCATGTAACCAAGAAAATACATGACTGACTTCTACACTGTAAAAAATGTCCATCGTACTGTTTGGTGCCTTTCTTGCACTTCTCCACTGAAGTAGTTCATACAAATAAATTAGTTGACACTGAAGTCAAGTTTACAATGCATTATTTAAACTAGCCTCTACTGTTAGCTTCAGAAATATGGATAATAACTGATGCAACTAATAATTTGAACAGGTGAGTTCCATAAAAATCAGTAAAGTAAAATTTGTTTTTTGTACCAGGCTGTAAAAATGTTTATTTCTGCTGTGAAGTTGGACATTTGAACATGGGGACTTATGGAGACTGACTCACTTCTGGAGGCAGCCTCAAGTGGACGTTTGAGGAACTGCAGTTTTTAGCACTTCTTCATTGGCTTCTTCAACAGTTCTCAATCAGAGGACAGATCCAAAAATCCAATATAAATTCAGTGACCATCACAAAATCCTCTGATAGGTCTATTTCAAAGTAGAATGAGACTCTACTTTTCAAGAATCAGGATGACAAGCTAACTAGGGTTTGTTTCAACTAAGCCAAGCATGTTTGCTGTGAAAGTAGCAAATAAAAAAATCTGATACACACTGAAAATACATAATGAAGCAATGTATCATCTTAAAATCCACATATGAATAAATCCAATAAATCTAACTGTTGTCAACACCAACTTTAGGATTCTCTTCACTAATCCTGATTAGAAAATATTAAATTCATTTCTCTCCTCTTACGCATGAAGGGTGAATGCCGTTTCCTCTGATCCACCACTTAAGGAATCCACCTGAACTTTACAGTGGGACTACAGAAAGCGGTTCAACTGCAGGATCCATCATGTTCCTTTACAGCTGCACAGAAGAAAACAAAGCCAGCATTTACTCATTTATTTGACACATGTTCATCGTAAAACAAAAACAAAATCAGAGCGTCGATTCCATAAGAGGTCAAACAGTAACCTCATCTTTCGTGCAAGTCTTCCCTAGATGAACTCTCGCTTTCTTTTGAAGCACTTCCTCGGGTCACGGGGGTCACAGATGAGGTCATATCCTGTCTTTTCTGATCAGACCTGAGGGACTGGCTGCAGATGTGGGGGCTGAGAGGTCAAGCTTCTCATGAAGAGAGATAGCAAAGGCATCTTCCTTCACTCTTTTTTAAGTTTCTCAGGGTTTCGGAGGAGGTTAAACGCTTCTACGTGCTGGTGGATTTCTCTCTCGTGGGACGCCATCAGTAAAGTGACCAAAATACACTGAGAAGCCCTTTATATCTGAACCATGTAATGAACCTGCCATATGCACGAGTGAACTTAACGTTTAAAAGGGTTTTTATGAAGGGAGGTCTACAGCTCTGCTGGCAAAAACCTTGGAGGTCCTTAAGTTTTAATTTAATTTGTCCTGGTTTCTACACTGACTCTGAGGCCCTAAATGAATGTTGCAGATTGTCTTTGTGAATGAATCACTGGCTGAGATAGCAAATGTCCTAAGCCAATCCCGGGGATATACTGGATTTACTTCACTCTACTGTGACTGTGATCAGGGTCTGGGCCAAAATGATTAAACTGAGTATAATTTCACTGCTGGTCCTCAGCACAGAGTGCTGCTGGCTTTAAGAGGACGGCTGAAAACCACCAGGGTCCTGCAGGAAAGTCACCAAATTAAAGCAGAAACAGGATCCAGTAGTTATTATCCATTTTTAGGTGAGCTTCAGTGCATGTGCTAGCAGATACTGTATGTACTGCTATAGTGACAAATTTTTATAGCTTTGACTTGGATATTTTGTCTGTAGGGGGGTGAAATGCAATGAAATGTTTCTATCAACATTGAATGAATATAAATCATGTTTTTTTTTCTTTGTTTTTGAGAAATTTGAGCTTTGTGGTTGGATTTCTCTTACTGAAATGCACCTTGGGAGTTGTAGTTCGCTGCTCTCTCCTGTTGTGTACACAGGCTTGTATCTGTGTTCGTTTTATGAAAGACTCCTCTTTTAGTTTCACGCCGCACGAGTGGCAACCCTATTGTTATTTAGCTTCACTTAACTTTGGCAGATAAACTACAAATGAATGCAGACATTCTCTGCAGAGCTATAGCTGCACAGAGCTCAAGGCTGAAGCCTATTTAAAGTATCCGACTCCACATCAGCCCTGTTCAGACGCAGCACCTCCTCTGTAAAAGAAACACTTGAGCACTACCGCACAATAATGCACAACAATAACCGTGCGCCATAAAATAGATGAACAGCTATAGCCGTGGCCTCTTTGGCTGTAATATACCTGGCCACTGCTTTGTCAATAACGGTGGTGGAGCCGCTAATAGAGCATTATGGGAGCCCAGGGACCAATGCTGACAGGTGATTTATGTCGCCTCTGACGACTTCGGCCCTCGAACGAAACCCTGATAAAAGAAAAGCTAGATTGGAACAAGCAGAATGATGAATAGACTACATGATCCAGAGACCCGTCTCATTAGAGAGAGGAAAAGAGAGAGACGGAGCTCTGGCCATTTAGCTAATGTAGCGAGTCATTGTGTGTGTGTGTTGGAGTGTGTGTGTGTGTGTCTGTGTGCATCCATCTGCATGTTCGTGTGTGTGTATGTGTGTGTGTGCGCACCGAGGGACCTGAGCAGCGGCAGCTTGCTCTTGCCGCAGCAGTAGCAGGTTGGAAATTAATGACACACTAAATATATGGCGAGGAAGCTTGACCCCGCATAATGGCGACATATAGGATTAACCTTGGTTGTCACTGGGGGCCATTGTTAGCCCACATGCTGCTACAAGTAAACAGAGGGCTGCGGCTTCAAATAGGTATTTGTGAGGCACCGCGGTGCAGGAGAAAGGAAGAAGAAGAAGAAAAAAAAACATGCTGATTTATTTCTTCACTGCTTCAGGGGATAAAGCGCTGCATTTAGGATTAAAGGATTCAAAGTTTGCGTTTAATAAATAGTCAAAGCTCCAATGGTCGTGGGGAGGAGAGAGCAAAGCATGGTGGATTATAGGAGATGAATTTCAAAGAGGAGGTGTCCTGGATGCTTAAGGACATGAGATGAGAAGAGGAGAGGAGGCTTTTGGCTTTTAAATGTAATGTTATCAGAAAATGAATCGTAAATGTTATTTGCAGCCCAACATATGGCAATCTCATAAAACATGACTTATTTTGATTAAACTACCCAACAGTATAGTATAGGAGTTAGCTCCACGTCGACCAACTACAATATTAGAAAAGCTGCTTACGTGTTAATGTCAACAATCACTATTAATTTAATATATAATGTAATGTTCTCCATCTTAGCGTCACGTGTTTGCGTGGTAAACATTTGCTAGATTGAGATATTTCACTTCAGGTGTGAAAACTTTGTGCTGGCGGTTCTCAAGGAAAAGCCTCAGTACGGTTCATCCTCTGGAGATCATGAATGCCCGTCCACGTTTTCCTATAAATCCATCTAACAATCGTCGAGATGTTTCAGTCTAGACCGACCAGAGCGACCCTATCATCATATGGAGCCACAGCGCGAGCGTGGCTAAAAACTAAATGAGAGAAGTTGGATCCAGGAACATTGTCCCACCTCGTCAAACGTCAGCCCATTCGCTTTTCAAAACCTCGCTGGCTGAAGCCTCCCTGCTTTTATTGCCATGATGGATTTCCCATTTATCTTGACCCTATATTCATTAAAAGAGGATTTAAGCCCGTTAGAAAGGGAGAGGAGAGAGGCCCCTTGGGGACTGTGTTTGCTGTGCTGCCCCCCCTCCCTGCCTGCACACACACACACACACACTCACACACTGGCTGCTCCTCTTGGCCTATAACTCTCCCTCAGACAGGGCTTGTTAGGTGTGGAGGGTTGGGGAGGAGGGTCCAAGTTTTATTAGTGGCAGCAGCTGCACTCCTCTCTGGCTCTATAAAAGGTAATTACTGCTGGTGGTAACAAGCTAATTGATTGCTAATTAGGTGAATCAGTTCTCTAAGTGCTGTCCCATTTATTGACAGATGGTGACAGTGTGTGAGTGTGTGTGAGCAGGATAGTGTGGGTAGATGCTCACGGTGTGTTTAGGTGGCTTTTATTTTGTGTGTGTGTGTGTGTTGTTAAGAGCAGCGCTGCGGTGAAGACGCACACTCCGATAAAGGCGGATCCCTGGGTGGTGCAGGTCGAACGCGATTGGACGGCACCAAAGCAAAAAACATGATTGATTTGGTGAGGGCTCGCTGTCGGAGAGGAAATGAGAGCTGAATGGGGGCGGCACACGGTCTGTCGGTGCACTCTCGGGACCACCGGACCCCTGTATACACTTTCAAATGGAAATGAGGGGCCAAGCAGACATACAGGGGGGAGACAGAGAGAGAGAGAGAGAGCAGGAGAGTGCATGTGAGGGAGGGAGAGAGAGGAAGAGGGTCAGCTCATCGGCAGGCATGACAGCAGGAAAACAGAAAGGAGGGGAGGCTGCCGAGGGAAAGATTGTGGGAAATTTAAAATAGCCAAACACCTGAAGTCATCCTTGACAATATGTTTAATGTCTCCTTATGTTTTAGTGTCCAAACTCAGCTGTACATTTAAAGCTCTTCATGGGCTCTCACCACAGTAGATTTTGAAATTGTTGCTGTATGAGTGAATGAGTGCAGCCTCAGGCCCCCGAGGCCCTGCTGGCTGCTCTTAAGTCTCTGTAAAGTAATAATAAAAAAAAATATGTGTGTGTGTGTGTGTGTGTGTGTGTGTGTGTGTGTGTGTGTATATATATATATATATATATATATATATATATATATATATATATATATACACACACACACACACACACACACACACACACACACACACACACACATATATATATATATATTTTTTTTTATTAAAGATATTTTTTGGCCTTTTCAGCAAAGGCCCACAGGTCGGATTCGAACCCTGGTCCGCTGCATGAAGGACTGAGCCTTCGTACACGGCCAACGCTGCCAAATTTGAATGACTGAAAATATCAGCAATGTATAAATTTAGGTTTCAAAATGGGGTAAATATGAGCAGGATTTTCTGATGTGAGACGCGTGGGGTCAAGACTAAAGGTGAACTCCTCAGCGTCGGGAAAAATCCTGCAGAATCAGTGACGTCTTCTAAATCACTTCCTAAATCTTTTTTTAATTTCTATTTTAGCTTATTTTGCTCTTTTGATTTGTCACATTACATTTGTGCATTTATATATATTTAATTTGATATAATTTAGCAACACAATTTTTAAATATCTGGCATATAAGAATAAATATAATTGTTTTGACAGTCTTACTTTTGACCTCTGACCTTGTGACAAAGAAATAAGAATTAAAAAAATAAAACTGCATCAAAAATTGCTTCAGTTTTGTGATCAGCTTTACAGAAATGGCTAACACTTGAAAGAGGAACTTTAAGAAAGTGTTTTCTAATAAAATAAAGCTTTTAACTAAGATTTATGTGAAGATTTTGAAGCGTGACTCTTTGATAAATTTGGTTGTTTTTGTCTTCAGATCAGTCTAAATGTTACTCATTGGTAACCTGTTAAATTTATCACCTATGTATTTTTGTTTATCACACAGATAATTACTGAATATTAAACAAAGGTTATTATAATTCTTTTTCTTATAACATTACAGCCAGTCAACAGGAGTCCATCTATACAGCTAAATCTGCTCTCTCTTCTCCCAGGAGGCGTCTGTGGGCCCTCCTGCTTGTTTCGCCATCACTGCCTCTGTAGGAGGGGGAAAACACAGAGCCAGCGGGCCTCTAGAGTTTCCTCTCTGATGGCATTTGACATGCCCGCTTTTCGCCCGCCTGCTGGCGTGTCACAGTGGGTGGCAGGGCCAACCACACCAGTTGTTTGGCGATTTACTGCCCTCGAGGTGAAAGGTTTATTGGACTGGGCTAGTTAGTACAGGGCTAAAATAAGAATTTGGTGAAGGCTGGGGGGTCTTTACCCCCCTGGAGCTGCTGCCACCTGCCCTGAGCATCCACCAAAAACACACATACTGTACATGTACACACCCTCATCTATATCGGTATGTACATTCACACACACACACACACACGCTCCCTTGTTGTTTTATCTTCTGTCTCTTCCTCTCTCTGTTTTAAGTGTAGACTTTCACAATGTCAGGTTTGTGGTTAACACAGTGTCATTTAACGCATCACAAATTTAGGATTGAAACTGCAGCAGTAAAAAAAAAAAAAAAAAAAACTGAACCTATTCGTGGCTGCAGAGCGCTGTAGTCGGGGGAGAGATGTACGGAAACATGCGCCACAATAAATACCACGTTTAACTGTCTAGCATGCATGATGACTGCTTGCGCTGCCTTCACATGCTCCTCGTAATTTTCGCTTTAGAGGTTGTAAATAGAACTCATTTTTCATTCATGGGATTCTGGTTGGTAACTAAATGGGACCTGTTATGAATGTAGCTTGTGTGTTTTTTTTAAAAGGGAACAGGTTGAAATTGGGAAATATTCTTTTCATTCTTACTGTAAATATGCATTGAACAAACTGTAAGCAATCCAACAGAATTATGTTATATTATTTATGTTGAAATAACTTTTGATTTAAAGGAATAGTTCAACATTTTTAGATACACACGTCTTTGCTTTGTTGCCGAGAGTTCGATGAGAAGATTGATACCACTTGTCATGATTGTAGGCTAAATATGAAGCTGGAGCCAGGACTGGGTTAGCCTAGCTTAGCATAAAGTCTGGAAACAGAACAGCAAGCCTGGCTTGCTCTAATTGAGCCAGATTTATAAAGAAGTAAATAAATAGTGGATTAAAACACATCAACATGTAATGTATTTTCTTTTCAGTCATGATTACAGTTTGTCCAACAGTCCTTGAATGCAGCATTATTGCAATTTTTTTGCATTTCCTTTAATCATCCTCTTCATGCCACAGATAAGGCAGGTTGGGACCTTTATGACCTTTGTCAGCCCTTCCCTGTTCTGTCAAGACTGTCTTCAGACAAGGAGCACCTCCCGAACACCTCCCACCCCTCCTCCACCGCATCCTCTCTTTCTTCCTGTTCCCTTCTCTTTCCGTCTTTTTCTTTTCTGCAGAGACCCTGCGTGGAACATCGCCGTCTAGACGCGGCGGGTGAAAGCAGATGAGCCGGGAGCGCTCGCTCATCCTTTTGTCCGCTGCCCCACCACCCCCGACCTCCAGCTCCCTCCGTCTGCACTCCATTGTAGGGGAACAATACGGTGTCACTGCCTCTTCCTAAACATGTTGGGGTATTAAAATCACCCTCAATATGAGCCGCAGGGGTGGGGAGGGGGGCAGGAGCGAGAGCTGTCATGCCAACACACACACACATACACACACCAACATACATACACACACTTTGACCTATAGGGGGGCTGTCCTGAACCATTTGTGTCAATCAGGAGGAGTTCAAAAGCTAGGAAATATTCCTTCACACATGCACGCACACACACACAGAGGAGACCTAAACTTGGCTGCACACAGAGCGTCAAAGATGTGTCAGTCAAAACACATGGCAACCAGGGGCCTTTCAGGGTGTGTGTGTGTGTGTGTGTGTGTGTGTCTGGGGGTCAAGTTCCTATGAAAACACAGATCCCACCCATAGATCCCCAACATGCCCACCCAACCAACCATCCCCAACTCATCCACAGATGGAGCCAGATCTCTCCCTCTCTCTCACTTCCATCCTCTGATGTGACTAAATTTGTTGTTGCCACGGAGACCACAGCTTCATATTGTGATTCGGGTTAATTTTCAAACATGTCCGGCTCCCTTGTCTATGGAGGGGCGTTTCCGTCCACGTCATTGGAGCCACAGCAATTTATTTTTTATTTGATTGACAGGTAAAAATTATGGGTGGCCTTCATGGATATTTGGGATACCTCAGTCAATATGCTGAAGACTGACAAATAATGCAGAGGACTGACTTCAGTAGGGTTAAGTACTACTAATTGTTCCCCTCAATTAAAGGGACAGTGATCGACTATTTAGAGGTCTAGGGGAGTACAAGTTTTAAAATAAAATTTTAAAAAAAGCAGGTTTGGAGTTCGAAAGAAGCCGCTACGAGCATAACACACCTGAATTGCAGACCAAACTACAAGCGGTTCAGTTGCATTGTGGGTAATGTAGGTTTCAATGTGTTGAATAATGAAGGCCTCTCGCTAATTCTGCTGCATTGATTTGGATCTGTCCATTGTGCGTCCGACAATGCTAAGACTAAAACAGCGGCGGACTCAATAACGGGCCAGAAAATAGTGAGAAAATGTTGAGTATAATTTCCCAGAATCCTCTGGGATGTTGGTCTAAAACGCAGCAGCAATCAGTGAGCAAGCATAGCGCTGTAGCGTTGTCTAGATGCAGCCACGTTGCATCAAATCGTCATAAAAACACAAATAGAAATAAAAAAATGAGTCTGCTTTTCTGATAAATGGGCTCTGACTGTCACTCAAATGTGGCAACACTGATTGCTTTCCTCTAACAGAGGTCGCCCGAGCTGCACAGTGGAGTTCTGCGCGAAAATGCCTCCACACAAACACACGCTCACTCCGATACGTCCCTCCTCGTCTGCTTATCATTCTCCAAAGACTGCAACACACACCCTCACATGCATGTACGCGGGAAAGATAATTTATTCAGCCGCTCTCGAAGCCTCCTCTGCAGTGACCCAAGCAGACAATAAAGCATCGCCACAATGGAAATGTTAATTTCCTCATTATCAGCCCTCTTAATTATTTGTTGTGACAGATAATTGCATGCAGGGTGTTTGATATCAGCAATAACCTTCTGCCTGCGTTGTCAAGGGGCCTTGTCGCCTCTCCCACCCCCGAGCGTCGCTTTTCACTGAGACAAAGAGCGAGGAGCGTGCGCACATAACCTTTTCTAAGCTCCGCGCCTCCTCTCCCCTCGTCATAATAGGAATAAATATTATAGATTAATTAATCCGCGCTGATTATAATTTAATCACTTTGCCTCCCGGGGTCACTGTATTATTATCCCACTTAGTGCGTGGCTTGTACACACACACACACACACACACAGAAAAGAATGGCATTATTCCAGAGTGATGTGTGGAGAGGTGTTTTCTGCCATTTTACTGACTTATTAATTACCAGTAACATTGTATTACAAGGCTTTGGGCGTTTTTTGTGAACATACAGCACAGCAGCACACGTGCACTTAGTTGAAAATGTACACACATACGCACGCAGAGTGGTGATACACAATATAATCCAATGTACGCGCATGTGTGCATGCAAACATAGGAGTTTCATGAGGCTGTCTCAGGGAAAGGAAGGAGTTTGTATCATCGCCACTGATTTATTTTCCTTTATATGCTTTGGCAACATGAATGTCTTCACATGTCATGTATAGCATCTTCTGTTTGACCCTACCTGCCTGGTAAATATCGAATTATTTCAAGCCCTCCGCCCTAAGTTCAGATTTTAAGTCTCCCTCTGGAGCCACAGGAGACGTCATCCAGCTGGTTTTACAGGCTGAGTCACTCATCATGACGAGTAAACTCAACCCTGGGTGTGAAATCAGCTGCGTGTCCCTTTAAAAACGCTTGGCAGAGACGCAAAGGTCATCATTATCATTGTAATTCTTATTTAGAAACACAGAGCAGCCAAACTATCTCCCCTCCATCAAATCTGGCTCGCCTCTAAAAACACATTTACATGTTAACGCAGACTCTGAGCCTGCATCCGTCTCTGTGCCGTGGACTTGGCAAAGCCAAGTGGAACTGATTCCAAGTCATTTTGGTTGTTGGATGGTGGACTCAAAACAACAACAACAACGGAATACTGCCTCAGTCAGTAAACAAATCTACAAAGCAGAAAACAGAAGCTGTGAGCAAACCGACTGAAGGGTGGCTCACAGCTTTACTGTCATAGAAACAAGCAGAGGGACAAACACATAGCTGGCCAACATGACGAAGTCCCCAGTCAAAACACCAATTTCATGTCTTGTCGAGTCTAATTTGCTACACACCAAACTGTGCGGCCGAAAGGTTGTTTGGAGAAAAAAAAAATCAGGGACGGAAAGAAGCTATTTTTATACAAGAACAGTCTGAAAGTCTGAAAGTACAGTCCTGCTGCTTTATGACTCTGTGCTAGATTTTGTTACACCTGTTTACATACATACATGAATGGCCTCAGTATTTCTGTATGCATCTTTATTTACAGGAGATATTTCTGGAGGAAGGGAAGTCTTCAAGTTCTTCTAACTAAATGACAAAATACATCGTTTATCCATGATCCACATCAACGACATCAACGTATCATCCAAAACTGTTAGAACGCTGGTTTATGTTCTGTAAAAGGACAAAACCTAAAAAATAAAAACAGACAACAATCTGCAACATCTTCACGTGCCTGGAAAGAACGCTGTTGGAAAAACAGAATTAACTTCTTTATCACACCTAAAGTAACCAGCCAAGATGCATCTACATACACCACAACCATGCTGTGGGGAAGCAAAATGTATAGTATGTATGCTATTGTTGAGACCCTGCACTATGAAATCCCTAAATCAACTGTGTTGTATTCTGTTTATTTCACAGGAGACACTGTACAAGTGGTTTAAAGTTGAAAGACCAACACAGGATGCAATAGGACAGGTGAATTAACTAGTTAACATTAAATATATATTTTTTCTTACTACTAAACCGCTGAATGAAAGTGTTGCGTGCATTAGAGCCACTAAAGAATGTTACACAATATAAGAATTAAGGATGTATCTACTGTTGTTTTTAGTTATCAGACTCAATTACTTCCCTAATTAGTAAATGACACACCGATTTCTGCTCTCCGTCTGTGTGTGTGTGGGCCACAGCTTGACAGCCAAACACACATTCTGATCTTCTCCCCAAACGTCCATATGAGGTAACGTGAGCCCCGCATACAGGTGCAGCATGCAAGGTGTTTAGCCCCTCTCTGTGGAAACACACACACACACACACTTGACACGGTCTAAAGTGATTTTAAACGTCTTACATTCTGCACATGCCTTCCCTCATTTTTTTCCCCCCTTTCCCACTGAAGTGCTGCTGGTGTCCATCTTCACACACACACACGCAGGCTGACAGCTTATCCTACCTCCCACATGTGTGACAGGTGTCAGGCCCAGTGGGAGCATTTACAGCCCCTAAACCCTTGACTTTTGACCCTTGACCTTCTCTACTCCTTCAACCCTGAGGCACCTGCAGTGGCCGGAGAAACTCTTACAAGGCGAAGTGGAACCTGTCGTCTTGACGTGGAAGCGTGAAGACCACAGGAGGGAAACTGTTTATTTGCTGCAGGCTTTTATTCTGAAAGTTCCATGGCTGTGTTTTAAGCTGAATCTCCAAAAAAAATTAATTTTATTATTTATTGTTTGTTTGTTTACATTTTGTAGACTAAACAATTAACCAAGAAAATAATTAGATTAATCAATAATTAAATAAATAGATTTTGATTGATGTGAAACTGGATTTCAACAACACAATCTTGCTATATTTAATTCATGGAGTGCCAATATCTTCAACATGTGGTGCACAAATAAGATATTATGAAATAAATTTAGTAGGTTGGGAACTTCATTGTGATTGGCTGCTGCTTTGGTCTGAACAGCCAATCACATAGCTGTATCCGCCCCCGAGTGACAAACACTTGGGGCTGAGATAAAACAAAACAAACAAACAAAAATTGACTTTAAAAATATTATGCATTAATTTTTTTTGGACCTAAAACGTCATAGTAAAATCATATTTAATAATATTGATCTAAGTTATTATATATTTTGGATAGCTGTATATATTCTACTTATTTGCTTAACACTGCCCACTTTGGCTTTCCATATATTTTACATTATTTGTATATTTTGCAACTCCTTTTGGGTGATTTTCATCTTTAAAACTTTTAGTTTTTTGAAAACAGTAGAGTTCATTGTATGTTCAATAAATAAAATCAATTTCTATGAAAATCCAGATTTTAAGACTGAGCATTAGATTATAATTTACCTGTTAAATTACGTGCATAATGCAAATACACGTACACAGAGTTCTGCAGTCAGAGCCACTTCACCCTCACGTTCATTTCTCAATTGAAAAGCTGAGGGCAAACACATAAGTGCTTGTTTCTGTTACGTGCGACTGCTGATGTGTTTATGCGTCCGACCCAAGGTCTTTATCAACTGATCAGACATTAACATGCGTACAGTGCATACAACCACGCAAAAACACCATGCGGCGCCACATTTTAATGAAAACATCTATATCAAGCAGCTGCTCGCTGTATGTAAAGAGGGACAATTACTGTATGTGTTTTCCGTTTGATTGCAAAACGGGTGAAACTTAATTAAAATTCACAATGATTAGCATATGCATTGTGTGTGTGTGTGTGTGTGTGTGTTGGAGAGTCAGACACTGAGCAAACCCCTCCCCGCCCGCCCTCCACCTCCTCCTCTGTATTTCCTCACTCAGGACTCCCCAGTGTGTTGGCAGTGAAGTGAGTTTAAAGAGGATAAACACCCCCTTTAACTCTCCCCTCATTTCCTCCATGGCCTCCTTAAATTAATCTCCGCACACACACACACACACACACACACACGCCTAGACGCACATGGCTGGCTGGAAGTTGACCCTTGACCCGGACAGATTTCACGGATTATCCCTTTTTTGTCCGGGCATTGGCTTTCTGATCCACTACTTTGCCTTCATGTTAAAAAGACGCCCTCCCTCCTCTCCTTCCCCCTGTTGCTTTAGCTGCTAAAGCCCCTCCATGCTTTACCTGGATTCCCAGGGTTTGTAACCAATACCGCTGGATTTTCATACAGGGGGAGAGGGGAGGGGGAGACAAGAGATAGAAGAGGTAGGGAAAAAGATTTTTTTTTTAAAAAAAAAGAGAGAAAGACAGACAGAAAAACAACATATGATCAACATATGACAATTTGGGGATTCTGTTGATTTAGCTGTGTTGAAATTTGCACTGAAAAAAGTAGAAAAGGAAGTTAGGGCAAAGAGACAGAAATGAAAAGAGAAAAGAGGCCGAAAGAGAAACTGAAATGAAGACAGGGATTTAGCCTGGAGGGAGGGGTAAGTTAAACGCTGCATTTTCCCCCCCTTCTTAACCTTTGAAGTGAACAGATTGCTTCCAGGGCAGAGGGAAAAGCCATTTACTCACCATATATTCATGTCCCTGGTTAAACAGTGGACTTAGGTAGAAGAATAGAGATTAGCTCCACTCTCAGCATCTCATTACATCCTAAAGGAAGCCATTCAAGTGGGCTTTAACAGCTGTTTTGCACAACTTCTCCTTAAAAGAATAAAAGTCACACAATCCTATTTTGTGTATCTCTCACAAAGGCCTAAAATAAAATTAAAAAACGTTTTAACCTCTGTGTATTTTTCAGGATAGTAGCAGCACAGCCACAACAAAATACAACCTGAGGGCAACAAACAGCCGCGGTGTGAGTGACAGAAAAGCTAATAGGAGCTTGTTACCTGTCAATCAGGGGAAAAAACATTACATCGTGACCCTCCCCTCATACTGTGAGTGACACTTTGATTGGACAAGGCACTTTAAATGTAACATCTAATAGGGCCTTGTATCCTGTCAGTCACAGGAACAGAGCCTGTCTTTTCAGCTTTACTGCCTCCTCCTCACACACACCGTCACACAGCGGTGACTCAGTGAGCGACTATTCTGCGGCGCGCTGCTTTAACTAATAACATCGCTTATATCGCTGCAGTCGCTCCTGAAATGAATGCAGCCCCCTTTTCTTTTTTTTTTTTGTCCCCTGAAAGCTACGACACCAGAGAAGAAGACGTGCTATCGTCTGGCAACAGAGCTGTTTTTTTTGAGGCGACGTCAAAATGGAGGAAGACAATAATTACTTTCAGATGTCTTTAAAAATCAGTCATTTTGATGGTCATTTTGATGGATTACATTGTGAAAGTTAGAAAGATCAATATCACGACAATTCAGCCACTCTTTGATTAATAATAAGCACAGACAGCTGTCAAAAGTTGCCCTCTGCGCTCCCTTTATTTAGTATTTTGTTAATGCTGAAGTTCATCCAAACTTTCCTGCCACATTGGGAGACACTGAAATATGATCGGACACTGAATATTAGAGGGAAACCACAGTTTATATATATTTATACACTTTCTTAAAGCAGAGATATTTAGTTGACTTATAATGAATAACATTCTTTTAATCATATCATATCCCAAATATGATTAGAACCAGGAGGAGTCATAACCGAGCAGCAACTGCTGTGTCTGGAAACCAATGCAAAACGGACAAAAACTGCAGTTCCTCAAACGTCCACTTGAGGCTGGCTCCAGAACGAGTCAGTCTCCATAAGTCCCCATGTTAAAATGTCCAACTTCACAGCAGAAATAAACGTGTTTACAGCCTGGCACAAAAACAGCTTTGGTCTCTCTAGCAGATTCAGCCCGCCTCAGGTTCACCGATAATCCAGGACTTTGTTATCTGCGACCTGTACAGCCAACATGGCAGCACAAACTAGTATCAACTTCCTGTGAGGTCAGGTTCAAATATGGATGGGGCTGCTGCTTGTGTTATGACCAGTGGTGTTCCAGTTACAGGTGGCATAACTAACAACTAAATTAAGCACTAATTATTGTTACAGTTCTTGCTTTTGTTCCTTTTTCCGTTCTTTATGGATGCCAGAGTGAGTCTGAACGTAATAAAGAATAAACTGAATATTCCTGATGGTTTTCCAAAAAGGTTTTCCAGAAGTTTTGACATAAAACACAGTCCTCCATTATATTTCATGGAATTATAAACTGCAGATAGAAAAGAGAATTAATTTGCCGAGTAAAAGACATGCCCATAAAACATGCCAACCTTTAAGTGCACACGTTTTTGATTTAAGTCAAACACAAACGTAATGTAATCAAGCACTACAGATGTTAGGAGGGTGTGTGTGTGTGTGTGTGTACATTATAGGAAACGGCACAATAAAACAAAACACAAAACAGACCAGAACACATCAAACTACTGGACCGACCCTAAAAAGATGAATGTGTTCTTTGTTGCTTAATCTAAAGTGAACTCTACGTGCTGTTCAGGAGAGAGTGTGTGTGTGTGTGGGTCCGTGCACTATTGTGAAGTTCCCCGTGCTTTGACAAGAGGTTAGCAGCGCTAAAATAAACCTCAAGTGAACTGTTTGTCTGATTTTCCCATCAAAATAATGAAACGTGATCAGGTTTCGCTGCGCTGTGCCAGGGAGCGTCCAGGGTCCACAACTGTCAAGGCGGACTTCAAAGACTTGTGGCCCTTGTGCACTTCGCCTGCCCTGGCCTCGCTGACTGGCTGGATGACATTCCTGGGTTGTTTCTGCTGCTTTTTTTCCCTTTTCGTGCCCTGACATCCAGCCTGTAGCTCTAAGAGCTAAATTACAGCAGATATTTAAGAGGGGGAAAAACACAAAGGGAGTCAGAAGAATAAAAAGCTAGTCAGAGTTCATGAAATGACTCCGGTACCTGTTCCTGTCGTGAATGGGCAAACCGGGGCCAACATCTTGGACCAGAACATAACAGGAAGAGGGTGCAGTTATTTCAGCGCAAATGGAGCTAAACATGTCAAGACGGAAAAGGTCGGTGGAAACAAATTACTTCCAACATGGTTGTCCTCTTCAGTAAAGCTAAACAGAAAACAAACACATGTAGCGACAGAAGGGAGCGAGAACAATTAGTAACATCCTCTTTGCAGCAGGAGAACAAGGGGGATCATGTGAAATGTGGTCTTAATTTTGAGAAACGCCACCACTAACAGCAGCACTGGTACGAGACAAAAGCTACCAGTTGTCAAAACCATGGACCCATTTGTTTACGGTAATTATACTAAGCAGCACTGCCAACTGGGAAAGTCGCTACGGCCGCTAAAAAATACCACAAAAGTCGCTACATGCTATTAGCCTTGTCATATCATGACTTTAGCCCAACTGCATGTACATTCTACGTACTTGACATGAAACGACCTCAAAGCTAATATAGCGAATGCTGTTTATTTACATAACCAGGTGACATGGAACAACAGTATCATTCGTTTGGCCAATTTACAAATGTAAGTCCAATATTTACTCGCCTTTTAGCTGTGTTTTGGTCTCCGTCAACTTGGGCTGGTACTTTAAAAAGGTATCAGCACTTCGGGGTCTGAAGTGAACCCGACTTGCATTCTTGCTAATGGCCAGGAGAGGGAAGCTCCATTGGCAGTTCCATTTGTATGGCATCTTATGGGGAAAATAGCCCTATTCCCCCATGGTATGCTTTAGGGCAAGTCATTCTCAGTGAATCTGTCCAGCACAACACACCAGACTCAGATTAAACTGTACAGCTAGGCGGTGCGGATCAAATATGAATCAAGATTCTGCCTATTTCTCGACTCAAATGTTTTCAGAAACCAAGTCCACCCAACAGCTCCATGCTCTCGGCCAAATATGGTTAATTCTGGCTCCAAAAAAACCAAGGCTGCAACGGCTGTAATGCCAAACTCAAGGATTCAAAATGGTTGTCCACAAACCAATGGGTGACGTCACGGTAGGTTTACTCGTGGCCTATAGACCAACTTTTCTACTCTAGCCAAACATAATACTCAGTTTTTTTAGTGCACAAATTGAAAACATCCAGAAAAACACTTAAAGTCAACTGACACATTCATAATATAAAAATATTGATTCAAGCACCACTTAAGACATGTAGCACATTCACAAGACACCTATTTGCAAGCATATGAGGCCACAAAAGGATAGATCTAGATCACCTGGCCCTATTTTAACAGTCCTAGTGTGTCCTATCCATTTAATGCGTCAAACAAGAATCATCTATGAATGCTATGTCAGCAATAATAGAAGTATGTGCAATGAATACACAGTGTGCACACAGCCACACGCTAGAAGGTTGCTGGCCTCAGATAGGACAGACAGATGAAGTGCGATGTACTGCAGAGTAGTCATTTGCAGTACTGGGTGGCCTGTGGCCTGTGGCATCACTACTGTCCCTCTCATTTGGAAGCGCCTGGAATGGCGTGGGTGGGTGAGAGTACATCTCTGTATCTCCGTATGTGCACTTGTGTGTGGTGTGCATCTGTGCGTGTGTTGTGTGCGTGGTGGGTTAAGCAGGAAGCTGAATGAAAAGAAATCACAGTAATCGGAGTTGACGCAGCGAGATGCACGCACAGAGATTTTTCTAAGAAGATAAAGGACAGAGATACAAGCCTGGACCTGATTGTCAGCTTCATGTAATCACTCTCATACTTTAGAAAGAGACACAGAGACAGAAAGACCAACCGACTGAATGACTGACACACAGACAAATAGTAAAAGACAAGATGTGTATTGAACGCAAGTGTACTCTTTAAATCTCCTCTTCAATCTGGTTGTGATATGGAGATACGTATCGCTTTACATTCTTTGGGTCATCGAATGCAGCAGCCTGCAATCACTGGCGTGGGTTACTGGCAGACCATCCCAGAATAGTGGAAAGAAAGATGGCAAGATGTCTCTGTGGTAAAAGAAACTGTCATTCAACCAGTGAATGCGGGTTTAAGCCCCATTTATTGTCTGTGAGCCTAAACCCTGCTGAGGTGTCCTTGAGCAACACATTGAAACTCAAGTATGACAGCAGAAAGGACGAATATTCATCGGTTCTTTACTACTACTTAATACTTAATGACAACGTTTTTGAATGTTCATCTGCAACATTTAAATTTTATTCATTACGGCAGTGCAGTCAAAGGACACTCCCAGTGTATTGACTAAAAGAAAACAGCCTTGACGGTGAAGCTACTAAACCTCATCAACGAACCTTATCTGAAGAGCCGTTTTGAAGCTCAAAACCTGCAGCACTGCCATGTTGGTAGTACCGTCTCTTCCGCCTCCTGGCTAATCTAAAAATGGGAAAAGACATGGATCACTGGCAGACCCGAGGCAGGCCAAATGACACCTGGGTGCTCAAACATGCCATCTGTCATGCTGTTAATTATGTGCAACTTTACTATAATTTGAACAGGTGAGTTTAAAAAAACAAATCACCCTCATACAGTTGTCATGAATAGGGAAATGTCTATAATAGCTATAGAGACCAAAGCATGGGGACTTATGGAGAACAGCTTCTGTAGCCAGCCTCAAGTGGACGTTTGAGGAACTGCAGTTTTTGGCACTTTTACATAGGCAAATTCTGCATTTACAGAAATGGAGGTTGCCACAGAATTTCACAGAAGTATCAACTGTGCTTTTTGTCAAATATTTGTACCATCAGAGATGATTTCTTTGGCACTAAATTGCAGTCTAATGCGGAAACTCGAAGGTTAGTGACCCGTACCTGACACATGTCCATTCAGTACACATAAAGAAAACTGATATTCACAGTATAACTTTGGAAAAAGATTGTGTATGGTAACTCAGATTTCATTTAAATGTAGGTTTCACTGTTGATTAGGCAATCAGAGGACTGTCAGAAAACATTTAAATCTTGCATTGTAGTATTTATCCTTTAATATTCTCTTTTATGACTCCCTGTCCAATTATACTGGAATATAAAAACTCCCCACCGTAAACTATCTGTTCTCAAAAACTATCTGCCAAGTTATTGTTTCAGTCGGGAGAAACATGATCTTAATTCTGTTTTGGCAACACGAGGAGAGCTACAAAACAAAAGACAGCACACAGTCTTATTACCTTTGTGTATGCATGTTGGGAAACTTGTGAGAGAGGGCAAATATTTTTTGTCTCTTCGAGTTAAAAGTGAAATTTTATTTACTGCAAAATGCTAGTTGGTTACAATTTCCCTGAAAATGGACATGTCACATGTCAGAACAGGAAATGTCATATATCAAAAAGCATTGTTAAATCTGTAGTGCTGCCATGATAGTGTTTCACAGCTCATGGGAACCAGACAGTAGCTATAAGAGGACAGCAGTCCCCCGTGGAGAGGGACAGGAATCTGAAAGGGGCATTTCAGGAAATTTGAGAGCAGTCAATGAACATTTGAGCAATGCTGATGTCAGCCTTTACGGCCTTTGGACATCATAAAATGTATACCGTGTACAGGTTGTGCTGCAGAGCAGTTTTTAAACTCCGGTAGAAGCTCGCATCCACGACGGAGACTAATCAAATGAGACATTTCCTATGAAGTTATGAAAATGGATCCACTTGATGTCTTTCCATGGAGAAACATAATGGTGATGCATTCCTGTACTCTCGAACAGAGAGAGCAGATATGAACACTCTTTCCACAAAGAAATAAATGACAACATTTATCATACTGTAAGTGCTTTTTTTTTTTTTTACATGTCCCAGATAAAACTTGTGTGTAAAATAATAAAGATTCCTGTGTTTTCATCTTGGAACATTATTTTACATGCTGACTGCAGCAGGTTTAGACTAGACATAACTTATATTTGACTCTAAAAGTTAGAGAAGACATACAAGTGTAATAATCTGCCCAAGCATTTGAGGTCAACTTTCAAAACTTGATGATACGTGCTCTATGAAGGACTCAGTTTTTCTCCAGAGTGTGGAGGCAGCCTGCTGACCTTTAGGTTGACAAATAACATTTACAGACTATAACTGAATGGCAGGCTAAAGAGTCAGGAGCTCAGTATTTTAAAACTTATTTGACAAATGAGTACTGTCTCATTACTGCTGTCACTGTATTTTTATTATCAATGCATCTACTGATTATTTTCTAGATTAATCAATTAATGAGTTTCTATTTTACACAGTTTCTCAGAGTCCAAATGAATGTCTTTACGTCTTTACATGTCTTCTTTTGCCAGACCAAATCCCAAAGATCCATCCATCATCTGTAACCACTTATCCTCATCGAGGTCAAGGTGGGGTTGGAGCCTACCCCAGCAGACTTTGGGCGAGAGTCAGTACACCCTGCCTATCGCAGAAATCCCAAAGATATTCATGACCAATTAGTTTTCTGTTGATTGACAAATGGATTAGTTGAATAAGGTTTTAAGGTGACTTTAAACCCAGCAGGTGTACGCACTGTCGGGCACGTGAAAATACAAGGTGGTTCATGTTGGACGCTGGCACCTCGTTGGATGGATTTCATTTGACTGACATGTTTTTAGAGCACATAATTCCACTTTTCCCTCTCTCAAAGTTAATACTTGTATCATAATCCTCTCTCCTGAAGAAATGTTTGCATTCGATGAGTTTTTGGGATATTCTCGTGTCTCTCTTCCTTTTTTTTTTACTTTCACACACGCACATTTCACACACAGTGTCTAGGCCGGAGCATCCTTTTAACCGCAGGAGCGTCGAGATAAATAAAGCAATCTTAAGCTGGTCTCCGGGCTCAGCGCAGAGAGTTATAGAGAACGTGAAAGAATGCAGATGTCAACATCTCAAACTGGCCGCAAATTGGCAGTTGTGACACTACTGAGGTTTCAACTGCCACCAAACCCCCTCCTCCTCCTCCTCCCGTCCTCCTCCTCTTCTTTTTCCTTCTTCATCTTCTCCTGGGACCCCTCCCCTCACTTTGTCCACAGTGAGAAATTAACAATGAAGAGACAATTGCTGTGTTGTCTGCGTCAATATCAGCACTGAATATAAAAACCGTCTTGCAGTTGTAGTATTTTGTTTGGCTCAAGGGAACTCATCCACTGTAAAAAAAAAAATGATCACCACAATCATCATCGCTGAAACCAAAGACATAAAAATCAATTGAAACACAAACCGCTGCTTGGGATTTAGTTTTGGGTGTCAAAAAATGACTTTTAGCATAAATCTGTCAACAAAGGGAGCAAGCGATGGGAATGTTTCTATCTGCAGCACATTGTATTCGTCTTTAAGTGCATGTGTACGGTGGGAAAAATAAACTTTTCAGCTGTTTTTACCAACTGATCGGAGGTAGAAAGAAACACATAAACCCCGTTTTAATGATCGGACTAACTGACATTATTTATTGACGTATCTGACATAGTTTCTGGTGATAAGACGGGTTAACGTAGGCTGCCAGACGCAGCTTCAGTCGGAAAAACAACTGTGGATCTCAAAACACAGACGACTCGGAGGTTCAAATGAGGATACAACCGGGAAGTCTGTCAAGGGAGACGAGCCACCCATCTCACAAGGGCTGTTTGCATCTGTCATTCGTAAGAGGAAAAAAAAAAAAAATTGCCTCTGGACATTCATGGAGGAATTTGGCACAGTGGAATCGCGCAGAAAAAAGATGCTGTAGAGTGGGAGGGAGATGAAAAAGAGAAAGGAAAATGTCACAGGCTGGAATAAGACAGTGTGGCCTATTTTGACACATCATGTCAAAACACGCCAGTGATCGGCGTGTCGCGCTGTGGATTCTGATGATCTGCGGCTTTGCGAGGCAGCGAGAGAGTGGAGGGAAAAAAGAGACGCGATGAAAGGATGAAGGGAGGGACTGTGAGCGAGACAGAGAGAAAGAAGTGATTCATTTAATTTTATTTGCCATAAAATGTCCCTCCTTTTGTGTCATTACTGCGTTACTACAAATTAAGAAGAACGACCCGAAACACTAAATAAGTCCTGATCATTTGGATAATCTAGTCTTATAGTGAACATAATTCATTTTGTCACCTTCTGCGCTGGCAATATGTGGCATTCCCCTGTCATGCCAGCACTCAATTGAAACCAGGCAGAAGAGAGACACAACAAGAGTAATGCCTATCAACAGTGGATCACTGTGGAAAAAGAAAAAGGCTGAGATTCATTTGCTGGGATTTGTCATTTGGAGTGTATCAACAAGCAGCTTTTCAGTCTCTACAAAGACAAGAGTGGAGAGTCGGGGTACACGAGTACATTATGAGGTGTGATGACAGGGTGCAGAGAGGCAGAAGATTAAAGGTGAGGCGGCGGCTCAGCATGAGAACGCTCTGGGACTCCGTCCAAAAGCAGAGATAAACACGAGTTTGGTGTTTTTGGTTTTGCTAGCGCATCCTCGTGTCACTTGTGTATTTGATTGTGAAATTTGTCATTTAACACTTAATATCTCACACACTACTCCTAACACCTTAAACCAGAGGAGTGGCCAGAGAAGCACTTTACAATAAAGTTTAATGTAATGCGCTTAAAAAGGAACCTATCAAAGAAATAATAGTTTTAATTCATCATTATTATTATTAAGTAGTATGATGCAGCTGGTTGTCAAGGAGCTATCTATTAGTTTATATACAGCTTAATTTGTAACGATGCAACACATTTTGTAAGAGGTTTTGTGCCAAAGAGTGCAGTGGAGTCTTAAATAGCTCAAACATGAATATATCTGTAGGAGCTCATTACACTTGATGTTTTCATGCTGAATGTAAATGATGCAGGCTGTAAACTTTAATATTCAGATGCAACAAGCATGTTGCCTCATACGTGTGTTTCAGTTACACTGAAGTTCGACTTCGTTCCGCTGACGCTCTCTAAGACTTCATATATAAAGCCCAGCGTGTAGACTGTTTAACCTCATCATTCTCAAATTAATTGTGAGGGCTTGGTGAAAAGCGTTGAGACAGCCTGTGTAAAATATTGCCGCCGAGGGACTCGTGGGGTCGCAGAACTCATCAAGTTTCAAATTCCACTGGTATTAGCTTAAATTAAATGACTTGTTAAGGTGGATATTTTGACATGCAGGCAGACATACCTCGATGTATGAACATATATGATGTTGACTGATGGCATATGCAGGCACAGAGATGCGCGCACACACGTACACTGTAAAGTGTCAGATGTCAGGAGCCGTGACAGACAGAAATGTCTGCATAATAAAATAAAATGACTCGACTGCAGCTCGGCTCCGCTATGGAGATACAAATATATCTTCTTATGGATATTAAAACTTTAAATGAAAGTGCAAAATATGGGACATTTAAAATAAGGAGAGATAATCGCTGAATTTGAATAAGTTGAATGGTTATTGAGGATAAAATGCTTAATAAACATGAGCTTGTTAAGGATTATAACTTCAACAACTACATACCGCAGTTTCAGTTCTTCGTTTGCACAGATTTGAGGGAGATAAGACAAACATTTGAAAGTCTACCAGGTTTTTAATCGGCCCTTCGAACTTTATCCACGTGGCTCTTGTAGCCCAGGAGTTATTAATATTTTAACTAGAGTGGATGGTGATAAACAAGCTGGAAAGTATATCCTTTAGTCTCTGACAAAACAAGTCAACCACACCTCAACGAGGTCAAATTTTTCAACCGATGTCAAATGAAACGAAAGATGTTTTTACCTGCGTCTGGTTCGGCTTTCTTTAGGAATTTAAGAAAAAAAGTTATTCTGATATCGCATCCGGGACAGAAACATAACTTACATGTCTCAAATGCGAACAGACACATGCCCACACATGTGTAGTGTAAACTCTGTACAGTTGACTGATGGCTAAATCAGTCTCAAAAGAGGGAGAACTTTATTCCCATAAATGAACAGGCATTAATTCTATCAATATGCTTAGAGGAGCCTGACAAGCAGGGATTTTACAAAAGATTGCTGCACACACACGTGCACGAAAGCACACACACACACGCAACCTCTCCAAATGAACATTTAACAAGGGAGACATGGGTAGGAGAGTGAGTGAGATGATGGTTGTAATGTCAGAGACAGTCTATCCCACATGGTTCCCATAAGTGTGTGTATGTGTGTGTGTATCTCTGCGTGTTTGTTAACATGTGTGTGTGCGTGCTGCATTAACAGGATGTGACTTTAAATCACCATCATCTTCCAGAATGGATAAAATTTGGGAGGGAGGAGGGGTCTGGGTAGCAACAGGGGGGTAGATATTTAGACGCCAACACACACATCCAAAACCCCCAAACACACACACACACACACACACACACACAGCAGTCAAGTACATCTTGATCGCGCTGTCAGCGATCAGCGCCAGCACCCTCATCTCCTCGTCCAAGTCCATATTTCACTCTCACCCTGTCCAACAGCACACACACACACACACACATATTTATCCACAAACATGCACGCACACACACACACACACAATTTCTGTTTGGGTCACATGTTACAGTGATCTATCCGGCTGATGATCTGTCTGAACACATGGTGGATCATAGTAAACACACACGCCATTAATAAGTAGATAAACAGGAACGAAAGAAATACAGCTTAACATGGTGATGGTAGACACGGCCAACACATTCGACTGCCTCCTGGTTCTGTACATTAACGTTTATTTTTTTATATTAAAATATGTTTTAAAGAAAGAAACTATTTGGTACAAAAGTGAGAGAGAGAGAGAGGGAATCAGTGTTTTTTCATGTGTGGTTGTGGTTGCTTTCTAATAAGCAAAATTTAAATAGCTAGCATACTTTTAGCAGCGATCACTACCATGGCTAAACTGAAAGAAAATACCTCCACCTACAGAACCACGAACCTCATCAGCAGAAACCGCAAGGAAATAAAAGACAACATACTCTCAAGGAAAGTAAGCCAAAGCCAGAGCGATCACTCCAAGAGGAAAGACGCTCCAAGAGGAGAATGGAGGGTGGAGTGTCTTTATCTTGCCATCATTTATTAGCTGAAGACTTGGTACCTTTATAGTCGTAAACAGTTGGACAAAAGCATTCATTCAGTAAGTGTCACGGAGATCAAGTTCACTTTAAGAAGAGATCTACTCACATACTAAGTTTTACAAAACAGCATGAGCACATAGAACTTTAAAGCCGAACTTCCTGCAGCCCACTCCAGGATACTCGCTTGTTCACTTTGAACTTTATCAACTAAGCTTGTTAAATATCTCTGCAACTTAAATAGCACGGGCTTGTAAATGTAAACACAGGTATGCTGATGCCGTCTAGATGTCACTAAAGATCTCTGACCTTTTCATATAACTCGCAGTGGTGATAAATGTCTTGAGTAATGAATGGAGTGCCTCTATGGTAAATGACATGAAGTGGTTAAAGGGTAAAGAAAGCCACATATGACCATGATATCTCCATTATGCAGCGCAGGTATAATAGTGTGTCTTTTTGTGCTTTGAAACGTCCTATTCTGGTGTCTGTTTCTGAACCTGAGTTTTGTCAGATAATATACTATTAGATAATGTACTTTTAAATTAATCAAATTGGTCAGCATATTGTATCATATAAAGTAATATCGTCAGCATAAACGCGAATATTGCCACTTTAGGTGAAAAAACAAGTATTATTTATGTATAGAGCAAACAGTAGGGGACCTAATATTGATCCTTGTGGGACACCTGACTTGAAGCTGAATGAGAAGCAGCTTATTTAGTATGAAAAAAAACCTTACTAGATCTACAAAGAATACAGCACAGTTCTTTAAGTAATTTAACTAATTTTAATTGATTTCTAATTCACTTAACAAACATATGATGTACTACAAATGTATCTGAGTGTTAGATATGAGCTAAGTCTATATACTTTCTAATAATCGTAATGCCAGATGTTTAATAGACTGTCAGGCAACCCACAAAAATGAGGTTCAAGTAGTATGTTCAATCATGCATTTAAGTATGTTATGTTTTAGTGTCCACGAGCAAGATACTAAATGCCTCCTTCGGGGTTTTGCTGCTGTAACTGACTCTGACCTCTAACCTCGCAGTTCAAGAAGAGCACAAGATAAGAGAATTTTCCCAGTCAGTTAATTAGGAAGTTAACCTTTCCTCAAGATGGGAAAAATTTGTATGCTCTTGTCTCACGGCCTGCGCATAGCTGGAGCCATACGCGCTGAGCTACGTGTCAGTTTGTGTTGACCTATTCCTGCTTCGGGCCATTTCTACCCCATAATTAAGTGAATTATCTCACTGAGGACAGTGCCATACATTCCCGCTGGCGGGCAGAAGGCTGCTGGCTGGTGAAGAAGCTGCCCTGACAAAATGGCCTCTCTGTACATAGATAATGAGGCAGAGGCCTGACAGGTGGGCCCTGATTAGGGAGGAAGGTCCTGTGGTGGGCATGGAGGTAGTGTGCGCGCACACACACCACACACACATGTATAGAGCTCACCCAGTCTGTCCCATTGCGGTAAACACACTCATCAGAGTGGAGGCTGTCCCTGGAGAGGGAGAGCATGTTTGACATCATTAATTGGCTTTTTCAGTGCAAGGAGTCAGGGAGATGAAAAGCTTTATCAAGCTGAAATAATTAATTTTGCCCTCGCCACCCCGAATTCGCTGACACTTCACTTCTCTCAGAAAATGAAGAAGGGGAAAAAAATGACTACTTTTTTTTTCCCTCCTCTCTTTTTTTTTGATTCAATCCCTCTATTAGCTTTTTTTTTTTCTAGCTCAGACTCGAGGAGATGTATTAACGGAGGTAATGTGCGTTTTGTATTAAAACACAATTAAAAGGAGATTTAATTAACTTGAACCTGTATGAAGGGGGAAAAGGTTAACTTTATCTCATCCACTTACAAAGGCCATAGATTGGAGGGCCACACTATGTGCCCAGTGCACCGTACATATTATTTCCAATTAATTCTAAATTACAGAGAAAATTATAACGGTTTGATAATACACCATCAGAGGGGCTAAGACTTTAATCAGCCTGCCTATCTAACATAGCTCTGGCTGAATAATTAGTTTAATTAAGCTCTTTGAAAGGCACCCACATGTTGAAGTGGTAAAAGTTTAAACGACACCTGAGTTTGACAATGTGGCTGAGAAGTGAGTGGAAGAAGAGCTCCACGCTCGCTAATGGCTCTGAATAGAAGGACAGAAAACCCCCCAAAAGATCATTAAACTGAACGGGTGCCACATTCTGTATCAATTGGGCTTATTATCTAAGCTATTATAAGTACGCTTTTCCCATTCTCACATTCATTTTGCTGCCCCTGCCCCTAATCTTAGCTCAGCATCTGACTGTAACTCGGAGGTTATAAAAATATAATCATACATAAAAACTGCCAAAATCATAATAGGGGAACAGAGGTGATAATAGCACCAATCACCTTCCTACGAGGAATTATTCGCCAGAATATTGGCATTCAAGACGGGGCGACTTGTGAATGAATCTCAGTAAAATCCACTTATAGTTTTTAAATTATTTTTCATGTTGCCCCCCCCCCCCCTCCCTCCAATAACAACAATAACAATAATCATAACACTAGCTCTCACAGTCCTCCAGAGCCCGTTGCGTATTTTTCCCTCCTGGAGCAATTCGAAGAATATGAAGAGACTGAATAATAGAGTCAAATCTATACACACACATACACACACACACACACAAATACACACAGTATTCTCCGAGCCTTCTGGTGGGAGAACAGCGAGGGTTCTGCTTCACTTCCCATGTGGAGAAAGCTACATATTAAACCAAATTCATGTGTGTTTCATGTTTGTGTGTGCCTGTGTGTGTGTGTGTGTGTGTGTGTGTGCCTGTGTGTGTGTGTGTCCCTCCCTCTCCTCTTCAGCACATCTTTAGGCTACTGCCTCGCCTCAGCAGCTCCCCGACATACACAATATTTACACTTCTCATTCGTCACAGGCCTGTGCTGTTATTGTGTTTGGTGCTCTGCGGCCTGAGTCTCCCACACAGTCAAAATAAATAAATAAATAAATACTCTCTGCTATTAAAAAATAAATTATTGACACAGCCTCCTGCAAAATGCATGTTAATACATTAATTAATTCAACCGCTGCAATAATGTACTGGGTTTATTCTCACACTCAGTTTTATCTGGATAGAAAAGCTATAAGAAGCCGCGACAATTAAATTAAAGGCCAATATTTAGAGCTAATAGAACCATCAGAAATAAATGCAATTTTGGGTTCTAGCAAGACAACCTACATGACTCATAACAATTAAACCCAAACCGCAGCTATATGCTGTTTAGCCCAATGTTATTTGATTAAAGTCTATCAATTATTCATGCCAAGATAAGCAACGCCAATTAGGATAAATATGGAGAGCTTGTGTAACGTTTTCCCTGTGGTAAATGTAAAGTGACTCTTCAATGAAATGACTGGAAATTATTTATTTATGTTCAGTACGTGTGCACCGGAGCTGGTGGTTTATTACTTTGAAGCCACACGACGGCATTCAGTGGTTTTAATTAAGACTAATTGTTTTCTTTATAGACGCGCTAAGGAAAGCTAATTAAATATAACGCCGGCAACATTTCCCGTAAGAGCACAGACGCCGTTTTATTCACAGTGGGATAGTATTGAGTTATGCTTCGCCGTGCGTCAAAGTTTCATACAACTCAGACCTAAACACCTGAACAAACTCGAGTACAACTGAGAAAGTTGTGTCTTTTTGTACACTGCCCCTACAAATAAATAAATAAGTCACTCTGCCAATTCAAATACCAGATTGTGATCACAGTTATTGATGGTTTATATACTCGGTTCAAACCAGAGAACGCTGACTCATGCTCTGTTTCCACGACATTTGCACAGTTGCGCACATTCCCAGCAAAAAAGAAAGTACAACCGCAGTCCTCTGCTGTGGCAGCTCCACTGGAGCCACTGGGGGTTAAGTGCATTGTTGGTTCAACCTTGACAGAAATTGTTAACAGAGGAAAAGAGGAGTTTCCAACGAGGGATTCAATCCAGAGATGGTCCACAGAGAAGCTCTCAGACCTCTGGGATCCTGCCACCCCATTTGAATTGAAATGGAGTGTAAGGTCCCAGCTCCTCCAAGCCTCGACTGATTCAGTCTGTCGTTCTCCGTAATCTTTTAATGTGTTACTAAACTGCTCCTTACATGTGCTTAACATTTGCTTGGAAATGACTTTAATGTGCAAATGTGGAAATTGTTTCAGAATGTTCAGAAGGAAGCTGGTCCTTTCAAAAGGAATTCCAGCCATCACAAAAATAGTGCCTCCAACTGGAAGTCGCTCGTGTAAAAATTCAACAACTTAAAGCTCCAATCCGCAGTGTCGCACGTGGCCCAGATTCCCGATGTGGCCCTAGTGTTTAGACTCTGCATTCAGATGTGAACCATGTGGGTTCAACTGTATGGACTGCAGCTGGGCACCAATTTCTGACTGAAGCTTTAACATCTCAACATGGGGTCATATCTGTGCGTTCATAAATTCAAGCGGATAACTGGCAGTGAAGTGTTGCATCCTCAACCTTAATAATTAACAAATACGACTCCAAAAATATTAAATACGCGCATCAGTTTTTGTCCAGTAATGTGTTAGGGTCCTGTTTATCTTTTTTGGTAGGGTTGCTATTGATTTGCTTGTTGACTAACCAGATTCTTTTTCAATTTATTCCAAATGAGCCAGAAATAAATGCATAATTTTAGCAGTAACAGAGGAAAGTCAATCCAGATGCTGGGTGTTTGAACAGCAGATGTTTAAAAGAAATACTTTGAATAGTTAAAATAGTAATACTTGGCTCACCTCAAACTATTCTTTTTAAGAAATTATTCCACATTTTGGGTATTATACACAAATTCTTGCCAAGAGTCAGATGAGTAGATAGATACCACACTCATGTCTGTATGCCAAGCGTGGAGCTACAGCCAGGAGCTGATTAGCTTAGCTTAGCAGAAAGACGTTAAACAGGCTTGCTCTGACAAAATCCTCCAAAGCTGAAGTTATATCATTTTAATCTGTTCAAAGATGTACATTTAATGTTGTGCTGGACCATTTCTTGGCCATGATGTTGCCAAGTAGCAAGTACAGTTTTTCATAATCATACATATGAGACTTGCGTCAATCTTCTCATCTGAAATCCATCAAGAAAGTGACTGAACATATTTCTTAAGATGTCCCTTTAAGCCTTCATCCAGTCAGGATGACCATTAGTGCTGTCAGCAATAGAAAAGAAACATGGGGTTGCATTTATTCCCGTATAATCTCACTTTTAAAAAGTAGAAATTAAGATTAATTCAGGTGTTGCAGCTTGCAGAAAATAGCCACATCCTCTGTGGGCTCTGTCCACACTCGATGACGACTGCTAATTGAAAATGAAGAAATAATTACTGTCTTAAGAGTGATGGAGGAGACACTGGGGACTGAGGGAAATATGGGACTCCACTGGGACAGAGAAGTCTCAGTGGGAGTCAATGGGTCCGCTGGGAATTCCTCTATTGTCACCCAATCAACACCCAATGGGATCGACACACATTTAATTTATTTTTTTTTACTTCATACACATATTCCACCGTCATATATATGTATCGCTGATGTACAAACTTCACTTATTGGTGATAGACAAACACAGACACACTGCAGTCCTGAGGGACCAGGACCATAATCCCAGCAGGCTGGGTTGTGTGTATGAGCGCCGATAACAAATGGCGATGGATTGGTGGCTCGGTGGTGTTGTCTGAGGAACAGTTGGTGCTCTGGCTGTCCTCATCAGCAGATTTCAATTGGCAGTGCAGCCTAGCATGGAGACCCTAATCTCTCTGCAGACTGTTATTTACATTTATTACCCTGCTAAGGAGGCGCAGAGCACATAAAACAAGAGCGAGCGTATAGTTCTGCAACACAAGCCAAAAGCATGTGGAGGAATACTGTAACACAGCCTGGACGGATTCAAAAAATATATTTTATTTTATGTTATGTTAAATGTCAGGGTGGTGGTGAACTGTGCAGACGGGGAGACAGATTTTATAAGAATGGAGTTGATGAAAGCCCGCTCTCCATCCATCTTATTCTTCAGACACTCGACTCGCCCCTTTCGCCTTTCAGCTGCAGAGTTTAGCCCCACCTCTTATCGTGTGTCAAACAGATCTGTCCGACACGACTAATGAAATCAATGCACCATTGACAGATCCTGCACCGCTGTTCTGTATTTAACGGAATTATATTGTTTTAATTCATATTAAAAGTATTCCACATCTGTTTTTTGTGATAATTTTGCAAACAGTAAATAGTAATTTATATTTATTGCTCTAATTTTTCTTTAAAAATTTTCATTTTTGTGTGTAATAAAAATTGCTCCATGCAGGTGTTTTATAAGCAGGTGGTTTTGGCCTGTAGACCCACTGACCCCTTAGTTATAAATTAAATTCCTTTAGCCTTTTTAGAGGTTTTAAGCTAAATACTGTAGAGAAAGAGTGTGTAAGGCATGGGAATGTGTGTGTGTGAAACACAAGTATCGACTATGAGCGAGTGAGTAATGTATAATCTGCAGAAGAGCACGTTCTAGTGGCGTGTTCAGAGCACAGCAGTGCAGGCTCAGCAGGAGCAGACTGCCTCTCAGTCTGTTGTCTGTCGCTGCTTCACCCTAGCAGCCGGCCTTTTCTCACACACACACACACACACACACACACACACACACACACACGCACACACACAAATATGTCTCTGAGAGCAGGCTGTCTTTTCACAGCAACAACAAACACTCTCCTTGCGACATGCCGCTACATGGGAGACACCACAAATAGCCGCCTGGTTTTGAAGAAAACATGTTTTGATGTGGACAAGTTGTCACGGCAGTGGTGATTCTGTGAGGTTTTGTTATAAGAATAACCGGAGCAGACTTTGGCTATAAACTGCCTCCTTTTGTTTTGATTCCAACTATGACAAATCAAAATGGTCGATTTCCCTTCATGTTTTCATTCAGTTTATTTACAAAAGATGCTCTGGGTAAAAATTGACTTTATTATGTGTAAAAACGTTACAGGATGCTCTCATTTCACCTCCTTAAAGAGTCATTTAGTATCCATTACAACGTCATCAAACCTCATTGACCTCAGCCAGAGAGGCAGGGTTAGTCTTCAATAGCCCCTCTTAACAATGGCTAACAATAGGACCAAATGGCCTGCCTGTCTGCATCCGCAACAACAGACCACCAGCATCCACCAGCCGTCACAGTCAAGGCGCTCCGGGTGTCCTGGACGATTTGGGTGACATGGCTCGCTATTTTGAGCTCCACATTTTGTAGTCAATCATGGTGCATGGCATACTGTAGTACTGCTGTCGCCACTTTGCTCTCCCTTTGTATCGTCTCGTTTCTGTTTGAGACGATGCCATTTGAGTGTGCATTTTCAAGACATATAGGTCCATTTTAAAAGACCTTTACAGCTATTACTTCACTACCAGGGTGCAAGTGTCCAGGTAAATAATAATGTGCGTAAACTATGACCTCCAGTCAACCTGAGATGACCTCTAATATAAGAATATATGAAACTGCTCACAAATATATAGTTTCTTTCTTTTTTTAAGGCTCTTTTTTTGTAGTTTTTAGGAAACATTACTAAAACGTGAGTGAATTAAGAATTTGTCAGGGACTATTTTCAGATGCGGAAGTACTAGCAGCATGTATGTATGTATTGTATCTACAATGCAGCTCTATGGCACAGTGGAAAAAGATGCATCGGACTTTTGAATGCAGTAGTTTGTTCCTCATTCTAATAATTTTTACAATTTTGGTTTCAGTTCACCAAATTTAACGAATCAACCACAAAATCAACGACGCTCCTGTATATATGAAAGCAATGGAAACGTCCCATTCTATGTAATATGTAAGTACACAAACAAAATATAAACATAGACCTCATTCATTTGTGCATATTTGACTGCTACTCCTCTTATTGAATCAAAATAAGTTTTTAAAATAATAATTTTTTGTGTTGTTGAAATATTCAAGTGAGATCTTTGAATTAAAATACATGTTATTATTATTATTTAGCATAGACTGCTACACTGGGAGACACAAAGCCTCCTCTTTCCCAATTTCCTCCTGGTGCAGCAAACCAGGCCTCAGCCAATCTGTAGGACTGCTGGACCCGAGGGACCCAGCAGCCACCAGCTGACTGACCAAGCGGCTTGCTCAAAGGCACAATTAGAGGGTCTTTGTTTCACCCGGAGTGGCCCTTTGTGCCGTGATGTCGCCTGGTGCTGGAAGGGAACGTCATCAGTCACTGGCTGAATGGTCCAAATGAGAGGACAGATCTCACACACACACACACACACACTCAGGTTGGTGGTTTGTGTCCCTATCAGAGCGAGGCATCTGATGGCACCCTGTGGTGCTTCAATAGGCAGCTCTCACTGCCTCTCTTCAGTATGAGAGGGTGCTAATGTCATGTGGATGACGGTTCATCAATCCATTCTTGGCTGCACGAGTAAAACCAGAATTTCTACACAAACCTCTCTCATCTTTGAAATTACTCTCTTGTGGAACATTTCGGGGCTTTTAAACAGTGCATCGGGTGGTTTTTTTTTGCACATTGAGACATTAAAAATTAAACCATAAATATTTTTGTTTGGGTACTGGGTCCTTTTTTTGAGAGTTTCAAGTCACCGTCCTTTTAAAAACACCACCATCGACAACACTCCTCTATTCTCCCTGTTCTGTGTCAATAAGACGCCAACATTAACACGGAAAGATCTCATAATCACAAAGCGATTGATCCCATTTCGTGTTGCAGCCGAGCATGTTGCGGTTACAGCGCGCCAACTTCTCAAATACAAGACTGCCGCTTTACACTCCGCCAGAGGAAACCTGAGGGAGCGTCTTGTGAGAGCAAGACATCAGACGTGGATTATAACAGGAAGACAGTGATAACAAAATCTTTCATGTTTTAAAGGCTTGAGGTCCGTAATTGAAGAACCAAGCCTCTTTGTTAAAACACTGTCACCCGCTGCTGGTTTTGTTTACACAGTGTTTCATTTGATTTGTGCAAAAAGAATGTTTGCCTTTTGCAACATGGACTGACAATATGTTCAGCTGAATGTAAATATGTCCTGTTTTAAGACGGTTTTCTGCGTAATTGGGGTAAACGTCGGTTGTAATTTAGTTTGTGACAATGCGAGAGAGTTTCTGTTTCTTCAGGAAGAGGTACGAGTGAGCCCTGAAATGCTGATGCTAAAATATATTCCCGACTGTCAGATTTACAGTGATTTCTCCAGCCACGTACGTCAGACGTTACAGATGTCAGTTCAGAGAAGTCATGATACGTCTGAGGCCAGACCCCCTACCAATGCGAGCCTTCTCGCTCTTAAAAATGTAGTTTCTAACATGCAGCCAGGTCTGGATTATGACATGGTTGACATCATTTGATTTCCCCTCCCAGGAGCTCTGAAAGTGCTCCATTAGAGTTATTGCTGGTGGGGCGGCGTGCCAGCACTAGCAGCCTGTCCCTGTTACCCACAGACTCACCTGCTGAGTGTAATCTGTCCTGTTAAGATTAAGCCAAGTTTAAATTTACACATACTTTGGAGTCTTTGCACCTCCTCAAACAGCACACTCTACTGAGAGTTGTTCTGAAATGCACGTTAAGCAGTGAGGATTTTACACTGAATATTTACACTCCTGCCGAGCGGCTTCAAGTACTCTATTAAACTCTTATTTAAAAGATCTTCTATCGCACTGTGTTATTAGTCACTCCTCATATTCATCCACTTGTTGGTTGTCTTGGAAGACAGTGTTGGTATTCAGAATCAGTTCAGAGATGGGAGAGACACCACAGGCCCCTAAACACAGGTCTGTAATCTTATAATTCGCTGGTGTCTGTATTATGGCTACACACAAAACAGCATTCTCGATGAAGACACGCGAAACTGACAACGTGCCATAAACCAAAAGACAAGGATTACAGTCTACAGAAAGGGTCATCAAAGCGAATCGAGACCTTTGCCAAGGCGTGGATTCAAAACCGAGCCGAGAATAGAACGGCGCAGTAAATCAACGGGAATCCTTTTATTTTCCTCCTGGTTCTGGTCTTCATATCTTACTGGGGCATGTTGTTTTTCTCAAGATGGAGGCGAAGACTTGCGAGGAGGAAGAAGAGAGGGAGGAGTGTGCGGAGGGTTTGGAAGAGGAGGGGTTGATTTAGGGGGAAATTTTTTATTTTTTTTTTTTTTAAAAAAAGGAGGTGGAGGGCAGGCGGGTAAGCAGGACAGTGACATTCACGCGTTACGACATGGCGACACTGACAAGGTGTCCTCCCTGCCGCTCGGCCAAGCTGTTATCACAGTCGGCCCCCGTTTCCAGGTCGCAACCCTCAGCGGCACCGGCATTATTGGGTCGCGGCTTGATGCCACAACCCAACCCCGGTGTGGGCCGGCGATGCCATTGTCCGACGGTGAAGCGTGGCTTTCAGATACTGAACACACACACACACAGGCGCGCACACAGGCCCACTGATCCGCCCTGGCAACCTCCCTAGCAACCATCTGTCCTGCTTTGCCATGCTCGGGTTTGGGCACAGCTAGCAATGGGCATGCCTTGACACGTCTGAGTTAATGGGACAAAACGGAGGCGAACAAGAGGACAAAGGACTCACAAATAAAAGAGTGTAGCCAACACAGAGATGCAGCAAAGACAGCACAGAGAAAGAAGAAAGAGGAAAGAGTGGACATAAAGAGATGCACTTCGAACCGACTGAGGAAAACTTTAATAAAAAATGTGTTGCAAGAGATCTTGGCTCAGCAGTCCGAAGTAAGATTAATGTTACTTTGTTCTTTGAAGACAAAAATCATGGAATGTAATCCTGGATAATGTTAAGTTTGTACAGGATACATCACATGATTTATACGTTTATATCTATTTAAGTTGGAACATATGCACTTCATTATAAAAAGGGGCATGAACGATGAATATTGTTACCTTTATCTGCGTCAAACGGTACATTTTTGCAAAACAAAGCAACTGCTGGACAATGTTGGACCATTACCATCAAACAATACTGTAATTCTAATTAGAGATCAATAAACGGATCAAATCTTTAATAAAACAAAAAGTGGTCTTGGTGCCAAAATTGAAGTAATGATGGCAGGATTTCCGTCTGCTTGTTCTTTTTTTCTTCTCGCGTCTTCCCCCCTTCAACACTCATTTCACCTAATCAGTTATCTTGTCATTGTATTACCATTACAACAAATAAACCGGTGACATGTACGACAAGTGCTGACAAAGACCTCATGTCCGAATGGGTGCGGCTTTCTTAAGAAGTATAAAAGGATTATCTTTTGAATGTGCGTCCTGTTCGTAGGACGTTGAGCAGTGTTGGGTGAACCCATTCAGTTTTGAAAGGGCATTAGCAATTCGGGATGTAGAACCTCTGGTGGCGCCGATTTCATAGTCGAACTTACTTGTGTTGTCGAACACGTCGATTGTGATTTCACCTTTGGGTCAATTTAGAGCGTTGACGCCCTCGAGGTCAACACGTGATTGGTAAGGAGTTGGAAGAGTGACGGTTTGTTTCCTGACGCTATAGACGTGATGTTGGTGGGAGGCGGTTTGCGAGTGAGTTAGGGCGGGGTCGGGGCGGGGCAGGGCGCAACGCTATATCACAAGCAGATACATCTTCCCCCTGTCGAATGTGCTGGCTTGTGTTGCCTTATCAGTGCGGCGCCAAAAGGCCTCGGAAACAGTGCGGCGGTGACCTCACATCTTTCTCTTTCCCCAAAAAAAGTCTTCTTTAACATGCAAACACGGCGCCTTTGTCACGGCGTACACACAAATCAATTCCCCGCCCCCTCCAGCGCCCAAAAACCCCGGGTCTATCCAAGAAGCAGAGGGGAGCCTCAGACAACTCATGATGGAGCCTCTTTTGATTGCAACTGAATTTTGTGGCATTTGTTCTGTTTGTCTCCCTTCACCAGATCTGAACAACACATTTTAAAGAAGTGTTTGCATAAAAAGAACGGTTTAGAAGACGAAGAATTAATAGAGATGGAGAGGATTAACAGATATACAACTGTGCACATCTGCAGCAATTAATTTTGATTTAGAGATGGCGTCTGCTTGCTCACTGTCTGCCGTCTCCAACACAAAAAAGATCCAACCATTTTCCCCCATTTTACACCAAGCTATGTCAAATCAAGAGCACCACTCCTCTGGGTTATACTGGCTGTGAGATCAAGCGCTCATCATACCCAAGTTTGATCCCGTCTTTTATTTACTTCCTCCGAAACCTCGGGTCCTAGTGACGAGGGTGGTTAAAACGGGAAGGATATTATATAGAATATGATGAATGTAGCAGATGAAAATGGGGGGTGAGGGGGGATTTTGTGCCATGCCAACTCTCTACTACCACCCCTCCCCTCTTTCCTTCTCTCTTTCTTTCACCATCTTGCATTTTCAAAGAGCTGAGAGGCCATAGCGAAAGTGAATGAACCATGACCACAGGCAGATGCTCCCCACATCTCTCTCTCTCCCTCTCTCTCATCGTGCCCTTCCCACTTTACACCCACCATTTCCCACAACTAACTTAACACTTCTGTTCCAACGAGGCACACGGTACATTTCAAAAAGGTATTGTGGCTGATTCTAAATTAAAGTGGACTCGAGACTGAAGGTAAAAATTCTGTTGCTCTCAGTGTTTAAATGATAATGTAGTTTGGACCATGAACACACATATCTTCGCCTACTTTAACATGCAACCACGTACATGCTTTGAAAATATCCTTGTCTTGTATACTGGGGTGTAAGTTTTTGTTACAGTGCAATTTTGAGTAAATGCCATTTGTTAATTTCTAATTCCCTCTGGCCACTTGAAGGCCAAATGAGCACAGATGGGACATTTTCAGTCCTTTGGAACAGTTCATTTGACTGGTTCGGATTCAAAATTATGGTTTCACACTCTACATACGACACACACCTCTGAAATATGTTGTGCTGAAAATGATTCAAGTTCAACTGTGACAAACAAATATAAACATTTTGTGGACGCCATCAATGGAAGCTTATTTCTGTAATGATTTGTGTTCAAATGTTAATTCAGACTGTGTCAGTAGTACCATGAAAAATAACTGTTGTCATCATCCTAAGGTGCACACTTGAATGCTGCCTCAATGTTTACAAAGCTGAATAAATTATGCAGCTCGGTGTATTGTCATTAAGATAAACACAAAGATTTTAACCTAGCAACAAAAATAAATACATACATCAGTAATTTAAGTAGAAACAAGGGGTGGAACTTGCAAATTACATACCGTAATATACAGTAAATATTAATATAAAAAAATATTTTTAAAAATGATAACCAACTATTTTGTCGTGATTCAAATACAATGGATTATTTTCATTCACTGCAAGAGATCCATGAATCCCAATGCTTTTTGTTCTCTTTCACACCAATAATTAGAAACACATTTACTGGGCCTGTGTTGTCAAACGCAGCACGTACAGTCTGAGGCAGAGGCAGCAACATGGTGCGAGGAATATCTGAGCTTCATACTGCATGTTTGAAGTTTATTTAGTGGAATGAATGCCGTCTGTTTTTAGTCTGCTGACAAAGGCTTTCTTTTTATATCATCTTTTAAATCTGCTTTTTAAATGAAAATATAAAAAAATAGTTCAGTCTATCACATATTCTGCAAATATTAGGTCAATAGTACAAGATACCCTGAAAAGAACTTCTATTCACTGCATTTGTGTGTGTGTGTGTGTGTGTTGTTGACCATGACCACATTTCTGAAAGCAGGAATCAGGCCAATCACTGGCAAGCAACGGGGCAGTGAAGCGACCCAAAATCCACTCTCCTGACTCTCAATAGGTTTTCACTGCAGAGCCAACAACACCGCCTCATCACCCCTGCTTTGCCAAAAACAATGTTTGTGTGTTGTCTGAAGAATTTCTAGTCCAAGACGCTGTTTGGAATGAGAAGCACTGCCTGAGCTGATAAAAATGTTAGCATTTTGGCAACCAAGGACACAAATTACCCATTATATTTTAGACAAAGGCACAAAAAATTATGTTCAATTTCTGCCACTAACACATTTTTGCACTGGTTTTGTTTTCTCTTTATTTTTGTTGTTGGTTTAAGAAAGCGTATGCTGCAGCCTGAGTGTGTGTAACGTGAAATAAAAACAACCCAACTGCTATTACCATTTAGATATGTTTTCTGTCAAATGATTGACCGATTAATTAACAGATTTAATGTCTCTTGTTGTATGTCGTTACATTGTATGTATATTATGTAATTTGTTAAATTAATGTCTATATAGGCATAGCTGTTGTTGTGGGTTGTAATGTCATTATTATTACAGAATTATAAATCGTCAATTTGTATTATCTTTATGCATATTTTGATATAAGTCCCAGATAGTGTAGCTTGTGTGAAAAGGCAACGAATGGGGATGTAAATAAATAATAACGTCTTTGTTTGAGATCCTCAAATGTGAAGACAAATACGGCTCTTTTTGTTTTGGAGACTAAGCGGTTAATTAATTAATCAATATAAAGATTCATTTGATTAATTGATAATCAAAGTAATTAACAAATCCTGCTGCCAAATGTTAGTTAGAAGTACAATTAGGCCTTGGTGTATTGACGAGGTGCTCGCTCATGAGGCTAATAAGTGTTTGGGTGAATTTTTAGATTGACATTTGCAATGGGAAAAATAAACAAATGAAACATTCTCGTCTGGTGTCGTAAAAACCAAAAATATTTCCTCCACGGAATCTCATATAATCTAATAATATATCTCATATGTGAATATATTCTGCTGTGTTTTTTGTGCCACTTCATCCATGGAGGAGAGAAAAGACTGGACTGAAACTGAACCACATTACATTTCGCTCTGTACATCCAGATAAAAGAAGTTCACTATGCATTACACTTTTCATTTAAATGCAGTGCAGCCTTAATAGACACGAGTTTGAAAGCACACCGATACGGTCCTGCTAATTCACACGCATACGTACGCACGCACAGTAGTGTGAAGGGCATGATACGGTATAATCCCCCCCATAGAAAAAGAAACGGTCAGAAATCCGTCCACCAAATAATTCTGTAAATTGAAACTACTCTATTGCGGCGTGTATCAGCCTTGATGTGTACGCCGTGTTATTGCTCGAGACAACTTCTCTGTTTGGAGATGGAGAGGAGGCTCCTTGCTCTCTCTCCCTCAGTAAAGGATATCCTGATAAAAAGGTAGAGAGGATGAGGGGGGGCTGTAGACGCGAGGTGATTCGCCGCACAGAGAAATTTCATTTCCTGCCTTGTACGGAGAAAATAGTATCAGCTGGGAAAACCTGGCAGAGAGATGGGAGATTTACCCTCCGAACATTGATAACCATTTGTTCATTTCCTGACAACAACAGGAAAAAAAGAAAAAAGCATGCCGCTGAAATCGAATAGGTTGAGGTTTCCCTCTCTTTCTCGTTTTGTTCTGCCGAGGACGGGAGTCTATTTCATCGCCAACATGCAGCAGCGGTCCTAATCACAGAATCAGTTATTATTGGAGGGAGCGTTTGCTGCATCGGCTGCATAGCTGACAGACGAAAAAGAAGGGGTCTGCGGTCAAATTCTCCCACTTTTGTGTCGCTTAGCTTCTCTCCGCCAGGTCGGATTTGCATTTTAATGGAAGGCTTTTATAGACTTCTCGGTGGCGTTCGTGGCACCACAAATGGCATCATTAAGTGAACTAAGCCGGATTAGAGGCGATGCTGAGGTCAGATATCCATACGCCATAACAGAACTGGCGCTTTCTCCTCCAGGATTAGACAGAGACCAAGAGACGGCGGTGGAGGGGGGAAAGATGAGGGTGTTTGAGGGGAGGAGGTGTTTTCTAGGAACAGAGGGCTATGGGTGGAAAGAGAGAGAGTGGGAGAGAGACATAAAGGGAAAGAGGGGAGACAGGCCGCAGCAAGGTGATGAATTGCTTGTAAAGTGGCTCCTCTTCAGCTCAAGGGCCTCTCACTCCTTTTCTGGCTCCGGTTTCAGTTTCCCACAAAGTGATGTGAAGCACCAACTTGGAAGTGTTTGCAAACAATTCTGGGCTCAGAGCGAGGTGATCGGACCATTCACATAGTGTCAGGTAAGCTGGCAGTCACGGGAAACTTTCATTGCCTCCTGTGCTGCGACACCTTCCAGGTCCAGTGTGTAAAATGTAGCGGTGTCTAGAAACGGATTATAATTTGCACAACTCCACCATGTTCCTACAGTAGCCCAGCAGGGACAAACTAAGAGTTTAATTTGTAGTCCGGCCATAATTCAACACATACATGTTGATAAAGATTGAAAAGCCCCAAAAATTGATTTAGAGTTGTTTATTGGAAGAAATCACTCAACAGAACATTTTCCTATTTTGCATCATGAATGCAGTTTGGCATGCCACAAGAATGATGCTGTACTCTGTGACAATGACATTTCATGTGTGACATGCAATGAACCTGAACACTACATCTGGTCATTCACTTTGACCAGCAGAAAACACACCTACAAACTTTTAGTTTAGGCATGACGGAAAGTCCCTCAACTGTTCTGCTGTCTTGTTTTCCAATTAACCTTTCCGGGGTCCAACCTTTGCATGGAAAGACATGGATCAATGCCCACAATGATAAACATCTGCAGAGCACCTATAACTGACGGGAAAAGTGGCTTTGTAAACGCTGTGCAAATATTAACTAATGGGTATTTGCCGTCAGTCCACAGGTCTGATGCGTGCCAGGTGCACATGTGAAGGGGAAGTTGGTGAACCGTTTAGAAGTGCCGCGAACGTCAGGGCTGAACTGCTGGAAATAGAAAGTAGTCCAAGCATCCAAGTTTATGTCCGCTCAGTGTCACCTCATATTGTTATTTAAACACCATACCAACGAGGAGACTAAAGAGGCAGCCATAATCTAAAGAAACCACACACAGTGGGGGCAGCTGCAACGGAAGAGTGAGAAACTCAGCAGACTGAATGTGAGGATTTGTTTAATGAGTTAGAAAGCTGATTATATATTCTTCTACACGGCTGCAAAGGATGAGCTTTCGAAGACTGAGATTTAGATGTTGAGGTGCGGAGATACCTCCGATAATTAAAGTCGGCTGGGTTACGACACAAAACAGATTGGTGATATAAATTGTTAACGCTATATCTCAAAGTTTATGGCAGAGAGACACCTCAGCAACAAAGAAAGGGTGTAATCTAACAGGCAAAGAGGTGTTGCACTCCTAAAAGTAACATGCAATGTGCGTTTGTCATAGATTGAACACACAAAATACCTAGATGTCATTTATGTATATACAAAAGTGTGTGTTTGTGTGTATGATGCTAACGCAGTGTGCTGTGCAGAGATGAGCGACCCATCACTCAGCAGGCATCAGGCCGTGGAGGTCACACCCCGACAGTTACGGGAAGAAGAGATTATGCCTGTGTGTGTGTGTGTGTGTGTGTTTTTTTAAAAAAGCAGAGATTATGCATTGTGATATCAAACTGGGTTAACGTAGCGGACTGTGTTTGCATACAGGGGTGCCACGGCCTCGCGGGTTTTAGCTTTAATCCCCACACACACTGAATCCTCGCCGGCTGATTTGGCACTTTTTCAGAGTATTAGGCCACCAGGCGAGGAAGCTTTGTTTACCCGACAGACAAGTCATCATGTTTAATAAAATCCCTACTAGCCTCCATTTTCCTCTGCTTTTTGCCTACGACACTTCAATCGGAATTAGCATTTTGCCTCGGTTTACCTCAGTGACACTGAAGCCTCGTCTCAAAAAGAGATGTCGTCCTTGACGCGGCATTAAGAAAAACATACAAGATAAATGAGAAAACTTGCATATCAAAAGGAACGAGCAGTTAAAAATAAAGACATGCATTTGAAACATTCCTTCGATGTCCAGTTATGTGCAATTTACTCATTTTACTTGAATATATTTAACAATATATTTGTGTTTTTGTTATGGGGACTTTTTGATATCCAGAAAGATTTATTTGTAGTTTGTCAGTTTATAAATGCATCTTATTAAGGCTTAAAATGTTTTTTGTCAATCAGCTTCTTGCTGTAAATGATTGGATCCTACATAAACGCTAACAGTTTTGGTTATTTCATGAGACATTACTGCTCAATGTCTACTGACTAACTTTCTGCCGTTTTCACCCACGTCTCACAGTCTTCTTCTGCAGACAGGGATGGCTCAGTTGTCATAATGTGACCCATATCGGACTATGAGAGGAAGATTTCGGCAGGTAATGGGCCAAACACAGCTGAAAGCTCCAGAAAAAGCTAGTAAGTGGACCTTGAGATGTTAATGCACATATGTAGCCTGGCATGTCACCTGAGCAAACCGACACAGAAGTTGTATTTGTCGCTCCTGTAATGACTGGTAATGACTCTTCCTTCATATTCAGGCTCACTGCATTTGTTATTCACATTTGTAATGCTGAAGGGGTGAACATGCATATGAAGCCCTTTTCCTTAGCAGCAGTAAACAAAAAAATAAAAAGTTTGTGGGGAAATTAACTAAAAGGATTAAATAATAGATTAAAATCAATAGGAAAAAACATCACTTCACAGCTGCTTTGATTAATGGTCTCTCCTGGAATGATAAATTAAAGTTGAAAACTTTCTGTACACATTATTAACCCCCCATTTTCTAACTCATTTAAAAAGCTGCAGGCTTATTTCCCATTATGTTGATAATATGGGTATGGTTTGCCAAAACTCTTTGTGCTAATTGTGTGTTGGTTCAAAAAGCCATTTTCTGTTAGAGTGCACAAATCCATTACGGCCTCCCCCTTAGCCTGGATAATGGGGATTGAATTAATGCAGGGGCTAAAACATGTGGCCCGGGACTCCTAAAGATATGATTGATCATCTTATTGCTGGGTATTCAACCAGTTTGGTTGTGTTAATCGATACCATTACCTCCTCCGGATTACACAGCGGTCTGTTAATGAACCCAGACCCGGAGAAAAAGAAAGATGTGGGAATGGTTTCAACTTAAACTAGTTAAGATGCACTTCATTCAAACTCACTTTACCTTCTATTTTAAAAATCAGTGAGATGCATTTTTTTCTTCTGAGACTTCAAAGTGTATGAACAGTGGATTGCATTGGGAAAAAAACAACAAGTTAACTGACTACACTAACTTTTCGTGAGTTTGCCCACAGTCCAACCAAACACATCAGTCTAAATGTGACTCTTATCACCTAGTTTACAGTCAAGCTAATGCTACACAACCAGACATCGACTCTTCTTTAGCACACTTCACTGCCTCTGATTGGCTAGTACCCACTGGTATTATTGGTCCAGTGTAGGGTTATGAGAAGTCAATCAGTCAGACTAAGGCAGGTCATGACTTTGCCATCCTGGGAATATAACAGGGCGAACGGGACAGCTTAAATTAAATAGTACTGGATCAGTGTACAGCCAGTAGAACTCTAGTCTAGACGATAAATGGGTGAAAGAGTGAAAGGGCTTGAAGAAATGGGTTAAGTACCAAGTGTGGTATGTCGGTAAATAATGTTAACTGAAGGCGCGCTTACCAGATTTCTCCTGAGCTTTTAACAGCATCTCAAGGTGTTCACGTGATGAGAAAAAGCTAATAAGTGGAACTTGAGTCAAGATAACCACATTTCTCGTGTTTTTATATATACGTCCGCAGGCAGCAGTTCAAAAAAAGTGCATCAGACAGATCACTGAAAGTACAATGATGCCTCGTCTACCCACTGAGCAATTTCGATCATAACTGGAGACATTGTATTGTGAGGATATGGACCACGTTATGTGTGTGTCCTCACTGCCAACTTAGTCACAGCTGAATGATCTGCAACAAACGATTAAAGGAATAGAGCCAAGAAAAAAAAAATCATTACACTACACACTGAACGAATGACAATAACGCAACGTGTGCTGCTTTGTGTCGGAAAAGAGCTAAGACAAAATCAAGAAGCAAAGAGAACTCATAAAGCGTTCAGGGATGGAGCTATTGACATGTGGAAGAATGTGCATCGGGGTTAGACAGCAGGGCAGGTCAAAGCAGGAGGGGTGAGAGGTGTCAGCTAATCTGCTGCAGGATGATATAGATAAACAGCGATGCCTCCCAGAGAGCGGCTGTTGTACCCAGATGGACACGGAGCAGTTGGTGGCAGCAGGAGAGGAAGAGAGGGGAAAAAAAAAAATCGGATAGAGAGGGAACGCTGCAAAAAATGTCCCAGAATCTATTTTTTAAAAATACATTTTAGGTTGCTAATTCAGTGTTTGTTTCATTTGATGAATGTTCGTGACTCCAGGAGGATCAAGAAAAAAGCAATTTATTCGCAAATTTGCAGTGATGTACTGTCAAGACTACAATTCCCAGCAACCCTGTCGCTTCCTGTCACAAACAGGTTCTTTGCTGCTTCTTTTTTATCATTTACAGAGCGAAACACGCCTTTTAGAAGTTGGTTTTCCACTAATTTCTTCTCGAAACGCAGTGCACTCTTCTCACATTTCTGGCCACAAGGTGAGCTGGAGTAAGTAAGACGCAGTTTGTCCTGAAGAGCTTCACGGTGTCTCGCGTGTGTACCGTGGTTACGTTAGAAAAGCCGAAGTGAGACTGAGGGACACTTTTTGCAGTGAGCAGCCATGCTTGGAGGAAGAGGAGGAAGAGGAGGAAGAGAGCGCGGCGGGAAAGCAGAGACATCAGATCGCCTGTCCTGAACTCCTCGGATGTGTCATCTCACACTAATAACCCTCATCTGATCTGAATGTCTCGCCTGTTTTGTCCTTTCTCTCCCCCTGCTCCTTCTTTCCTCATGTCTACCTCTTCGCTTCACCTCCTTTCATCCCTCCCCCCTTCGCTTTGGTTGTATCGTCCCCCGTCTCCGTCCCATCTCCTTCTCATTAGACCTTATCTGAGCTTCCACATTCACTCTTTTATCTGTCTAATTATGTTGCTACTCACCTATGGAGGGAGTAAGGGAAGCCCTGTGGCATGCTGGGAAGACAATTCCTCTCTGATGCTCTCTTGTGTCCTGCCCTCTTGACTTTTACACACACACATAAAGACTAGCCGAATTTCCCAACCCTCTTTTTAATTCAGTCACCTTTTCAGCATCACAGCGGCCCTTTGAGCAGGGGACCCCCGGCCCCCAAGTCCCCGGAACAGCCAGGCTTAGCGATAAAACTCCCCAGACACTCCTCCATTATGAAGCAATGATAGGAGGTGCTGCCTGGAGTAACGCACAAAAACACACTCACAGGCACATACGCTCATAAAAAGGATACACAAATGCTACAAGCACATAAAGGAATTTCCACACACACACGCACGCACACTCCTCCCCTGCTACCATATCGAGTTTTTTCAGTAAGCGCTGCGTGAGCTGCATGTGCTCGCCTTCAACATAATCCTGCAAGAATTCAGCCGTCATCGATGGAATATTTTAAATCGGAGAACCAGAGTGTGCTGCTTTTTCTGTACACCAACCCTTTTTTTAAAATCTGGTTTATACACCACATGTAGACGAGACAGAAAACTTTATACAATGACAACCGTGTCGTTTAATTCACGGCTGGCACAACAGGTGAGTCTAATAAACTGCTCTTAACAAGCTCGTGGGACGACAGACGCACAAGCAAGGTATAATAAATAATAATATAACCCTGAGGTGGAGGGATTCTGCTGCATGAGTACTTTTTACATAGTGCTGACGATGTAATTTTATGTTTGAATGTAAGATTTTACATGTAGGTGACCATTTTTGCACTGTTAATGTCATGTTTTTATGACTAATCAACTCATCTTCCAGCTCCAAAAAAACGAAAACAAGATTGTTTCATGTAAAAAGTCTGGAGACTGTCAATGTGTTAGTCGTTTTGAAATTTAAATAATGAAAAATAATGACACAGGAAATCCCCGTAGGCCCAGTTGGCCCCGTTCGAATGTGGAAAGGTGTATTCTGCATGTGTATCTAAGTTACTGGAAAATAAACTGTGTTTTATGGACTTCAGGGAGCCCCCACTAAGTAAAGGTTAAAAGATAAAGCTTGCTTCAGGTTTCTGGAGCTCTCGTCACAGTGGGGCGTTTCACAGACTGGCAGGAGACGAGCCTGTCAGGGTCAAACTGCAGCAAACGCTGCTGACTGCAGCCACGGGGGGGGGTCATCTGGAAGGGAGTGTGTGTGTGTGTGTGTGTGTGTGTGTGTGTGTGGGGTAGGACCTACAAGAGCGATAACCCCAACACTGATGGCCCTTTCCTATCTGCTCACTTGATCCCAGCACACACACACACACGCAAACACACATACACAGTGTGTACAATATGTGATTTTAATGAACCTAATCTCCAGGATCACCAGGTCTCTGAGCCGGGAAATTAACGAGAGCAGGTTAAACACACACACACACACACACACACACGGTAGGTTCAGTGAAACCCCTTTCAAATGAGTGTGTGTGTGTGTGTGTGCGTGTGTATAAGGGTGAAATTGGTTTTCCTCAGGATTAAAGGATTAAAAAGGCTGTTAGTTCCTCAAAGTACTCCAAATACCCCCCTCAGTATTCATTACAGCTGATACAAAAGGCAGAGAGGAGCTCATAATGGGCCCAACCTTCTAATCATTTCAAGCAGGGAAGCTCGTGGTCTCGCACACCAACACACACACATCCACTCTCTTATTATCATTATCCACACTATTAGCATCAGATAAGAACTGTCTGGAAATCACAACAGGGGGAATTTTTATGTAGCAAAGAGATTATTGAGGAAACTGTGGCGGTTTTTAATATTTGCACAAATACATCCACCGTTTGCTGCTTTTAGAGTCGACCCCAGCCTTTTCTTAATGATTCCCTGATGCCAACAGGTCTGGGTGTGAGGTCTGCCAGCCATAAATATTGTTGAAGAGGATAATAAATCAATATCTGTGTGCCATCACAGTCAGAGTGGCCCCCTTCACACACACCCCGTGGAAAAACTGTCCCTTCAAGCAAGAAGGAGGGGGGATTAATTGAAAGTGATTGAGAGCGTTTCTCACCGTGCCCTTTTTTCACCCAGCGGGTAGCCACTTGTTCGCTGACAGCAATAGAGGGATTGGTTTACATTGTCTGCTGCTGGCCGACTAGTGTGTGTGTGTGTGTGTGTGAGAGTGAGTGTGCAGGCCTAACAAGGCTGAAATTGATGCCGTTTTGCGTAGGGAGTCATTTTTGATGCTTGCTGACATTCAGCCCCAGAAAATATTGCATTGGATGTGGAAAAGGTCAAAGCCAAGGACGAGCAACTGGGAGACAAAAGAAAGACGAGAAGAGACAGGAAAAGAAAGGAGACATGACGACGAGAGGAAAGAAAAGAAATTATGCACACGGGAGGTTAGGAATCAAACTACTTTGATAAAAATTAACGTACACGTGTTATTTATTCAGACTGCCTGGAGTTGAAATCATTAATAATTGTCCTGGACACGGCCAAATTCTGAGACATTAAATATTTAGGCCACTCCTTTGATCATCCCAAATCCCCCTGGGAGACAAAACTGTTCAGTTCCACAAAAATAAGACTGCGGTGATCTACGACATCTGTTTACATTCAAGTGACAAAACGGCAGACTTTAACACAGGATACAGCTGTTTGTTTGCCGCTTCCTACTGACAGTAAACACTGGTTTCCTTTAACCATGACCACGGTCATTCCCCAGCCTTAGCCATGTGTGATCTTAGGTCCACTAACTTTAACAAAGAGACACAAATCTCCCGCTTAAAAATCTAACCCGAACCAGCTTTGTCGCATCATAAAACTGATGAATTTTTCAACAGTGGTTTGTAAGAGTTTTCTGAAAACACAAACTGAATGTTGTCGCGAGTAGAAGCGTCAGATCAGAAAATTTAGATGTGTCGCTCTTAGAGAGCAACAACGTGTTGACTTGTTGCCCGACATCATTTCACTGGTAAACGTTTTTCATTCCCTCTCGCAGTCTCCCATATTTCTCCTAATTTATATTGCATGTTCACGTCTTTTCCCCTCTCTTCATTATCACCTTTTTTCACACTTTGCAGCGTGTAAAAACCCCTTGATTACAAAAGTCTGTTTTCCAGTACAACTACGCAAAATGGCACAATTCAGAGAGAAATGAAGAGTACAAAGAGAAAGAAATACTCGATGGATGAATGGAAACTAAAGAATATTATATGCCAGAGATTCACACAAGTTCATGCCAGAGGGGCAAAATATTCTATATTCTTTGCTGAGAACTGATTAACACAAAAATAGTTCATTTTCATTCATTAAAAATCAACTTAATGGAGGAAACGCTACAGTCCCAGAGCCACCACACCGAGTTAACTTACTTTATAATCATATTTTATGAACTGATCGTTAAGTTGCATGTGTAGTTTTCAAATACATTTCACAGAGGAAAAGTGCAGAGTCATGTTTTCCCTCCACATACAGTACCTCTAAAAATCTGAATATGTACAAGTCAGCTTCAGCCTTACTCGTAATAAGAAACAAAAAGGAAATTCATTACCGAGTAAAAATTTCAATGACCCACTCGCAGGTTCACTGGTATCACTAAACACTGGACCCACTACATTCCACAACTCAATAGTTTTACTGTCCAGTGGATGAAAACCCTCCAGTCTTTAGGTTCTGTTTGCAGAGGCACTACTCGCGCATAAAACACCCCATCAGCTACTGCAGGAGACAGGAAACTATTACATGCACATCATTTTTCTTCACTGTTGGCACACTGTAGTAATCACAGCCTCCCCCTCTCCCTCCTCCCTGAATCACATCTGCCTCCTCCTGTATCTTCTTCCTCCCGTACAAGCACCGGAGAAAAACTCCTGACAAAATAAATGCTGCAACAACAGCTCCGCAGCTCGTATTTCTTTACCCAGTTCTTTATTTCCCGTCATCATTTCAGGGGGAGACAAATGTTTGTCACATCTATTGTCTGGATGCACAACAGCTGCTTGGGATTTTGGTTATCTAGGATTTTTTTTTCCTACTGTTGCACTTATTTTACATTGCTGTGGATAAGAGTGTCAGCTAAATGCATAAACTGCATTTGTAGACGTCAGCATTTCTCCAAGTCAGGTCCCCGGGCCTGTTTCATCAAGTTTTACTTCTATAAACAGTACCAGGGGGAAAATGCTTTATAGGCTGGAATCAAGTATGAAAAATGAAACTGAGCTTCTACCACAAGAGACTTTACTCCAAGACCCGGCAAAATTTTGCCATCTACTCTTTACTTTCACTTACTTAAAAGAAAGATGTTACTGAGCTGCATTATGGGAAATGTAGGAGCTAATGTTTCTGGAGCTTGACTCAGTCCCCGAGTTTCATTGGTGTTATTCCCCAAATTTATGGAAAGAGCTCAAAAAGTTCAACGTTATGTTGAAATAAGGTCTCACCCAGCAGAAATTTACACTCCACAGCTCAGCCATCCATCCATTTTTCACTTATTTCTTCATCACCCATCTACGTCTCCTTCCCTTTAAACCTCAGGCCATCTTTCTTCTCACCGCCTCGTCCCTTTTTCTTGCCTTCTACCTTTTTTCTGCCAAACTTGGCTTCATTAAAACGCTAATGAGTCCCATTAATGGACCCAGAGATCGATTCTGTTGGCGTTCACTTGAGCCTCTGCTAATAAGGTGTGATTAGTGTTGGTTTTATTCACTGAACCTCTGTGTATGTTTGTATGTGTGTGTCCTGCCATTACTCTGATCTTTATTGATTTTCTGTTTGGCCAGCAGATGAGATGCCCAGGTGGACTTTCTCCAAGGATTTCTGCCTCTCAAACAGACTATTTCAGTTCACGGCGGTCTCAGCGGCAACTATGAAAATAACTGTAATCGCATGAAAACAAACTACAGCGTATCTGTGACAGGAGAACAGAACATGTTCAAAAACTTTTTTGTTTCGGCCTCCTTTTTTTCTCCATTTCCTCTCTCTCTCCCTTTCAGTCTGTCTCTCCGTCTTCCACTTCGTCTCTATGGTTTGCATTATCCCCACCAGTCTGTCTGTGGTTTTGAAGTGTCAGGAGAGGCATGGTAGCCCGGACCTCCATGGCTGAAGCATCCCAGAGGTTATAAGGATGTCGACACAGCAAATCGCAGTCTGATGGCATTCCCATATGCTCCCAGCTGACCAGGACAGTCCATTCCAAAGTATACACGAGCTCAGCCCGATGGTGTTTGTTAATAATACTTTGAACTGAGTTTGGCACATGAGACTTCTTTATTTTAGTTAAATGATGGAGGAATTAAGCCGTGCAGGACATTTACTGGAGATTCTGTCTGACCAAAAAGCAGGCAGAATGGTGAAGAGGGTGAAATAATGTGCCAAGTGTAAAATTTTGGATTTGAGGTTTGCCACTGAAAATATGTAAGAAAACTAAAACATGTCCCGACACTGAGGCTCCGCTTCATTAGGATTTACTAGTGCAGTTTAAATTCTTCACATTATATGTGAACTATATGCAATTTACCTTGTAATTAGTCGTTGCACTTAATTTAGGGTCACAATTTACCTGCGATATTTTCCAATGAAACGTCCTAAATGACGGTAATTAAGTGTGAAAGTAGTTAAAAGTTGATGAATGTGAATTTACAGTTAAATATTTTGTAACATTTATTACTCAAATTAAACGTTAAAGTAGTTATCGTCACTTTTAATGTTGCTTATTAAGTTGTGTATTAAAATGCATTGAATGCTGTGAGTAATTGTGGAGTTTCCTTGGTTGGAGCAGAAGAACCTACTTTCTTTGTTTGATGTTATCTCAGCGTCTCTTACAGACGGGCCTCTGAGGATTCCCCTCTGAGGGCTGCGGATGAGATTGTTCTCTGCGGTTTGCATCTGCTGGTTTGATAATCCAGTGATTTCGCCATCAGAGGGGGATTCTGGGAGCGCAAACATGCAACAACACACGAACCCGTGGACTGTGACGGCAGCCATTGTTACCCCCCAAACAATGTCTTCACTTTGATGTCTGTGATGCTTGGCCGGCCGAGGGAAGTTTTTTCAATCTGTGCTTTAGCACCCAATTCCCTCTCTCTCTCTCTGTCTGTCTCCCCCATCTTTCAGTCGTCCCTGCTGAGAAACCAATAAACTACAAAAATTGGATTTTATTCTGCACATGTTGAGTATTTTATCTTTAATATCAGACTAAATAGATCTGTGGACTTCTTCAAATTAAAAAAATGAGTGTACAACAAACTTACAATGTGAAAGGTTTGATTTAAGTTAAGGCAAACAACTATATAATATTAAAATCATAAAACTGGGCCAAAAACCCAAACTTTCAGGGATTTTAAGACTCCAGAAAAAACTATAAGTTGAATTTTAAAGGTTCTTCAAGGAAAAGTTTAGATTATCCAACAAGTGAACACACGATGCAATCTGTTGCACCGTGTATGACACGGCATGTTGTGTGTTGTTCCTCACATGGACAGAGTGTCAGTTTTTGTTTCACTAAAACGCCATTAAAAGCCCCTTCAAAGGGTTAAGCCTAAAAATAAAGAGGGGGGTCTGTCATTGTCTTGCTGCAGGGGCAACATGCTGGTTTGAGTCTTGATTGACAGGTTCAATCCTCCAATGTGCTTTGGCACAAAAGGCGACAAGCAGAAAGGAAATTGGCTTTTGTCCCTGCCTCTCAGCTACTTAACCTGCGCCTGATTTCTCATTTATTAAAACTGAAACATGCAGACTTATGCTTTAAAGCAAGTCAATGAATTAAGCTGCAGTTTGTGAGTACTTCTCTTTAATTAAATGAGTCACTCATCAATATTAACTGTGAGGGTTTCCATGATTTTTAGACACATTAAACAAGTTTAATACTGCTCTAAATCATTTTGTAATCATCTTTTATTCTAATAATTTTCTATAAATTGCCATTTTTAATTTAATTTAAATATGCTTTATTTTCATTGCTTGACTCATTTCACTCTACTTAAATACTTAACTTAAATCCTGAATATGAGTCTTTATATTGTCCTGAGGTTTTGTATTTTTGTCTCAATGCATTGTGTGTCTTTGCACTTTGAATGGCCTTACTGTTGGAAGGCGTCATACAAATAAATCTAATTTTATTGTCTTTGCTTTGTTTGGTTTTTAAATAGTAAAATTGGTGTCCCCAGAAAAAAATCCAATGTTTTTAAGGTGACTAATTATAAAAAAATGCAGAAAAACACAAAGATAAAGCTTCCGTATTAATAAAACGTTCAAAACTAAAGTGATGAAATTAAATCCAGCCGTCCAGAGGTGCAGGCCTGACGCTCTCCTCTGTTTGGCCCGTGATGACTCTAAGCCAGTAGTTTTGTGCCCCCTTCTGGTAAAAAACTGACCAGCCGATACAGCTGTGATGGACAGAAAAGAGACGTGGTTGTAATATAGTGGTAATATTTGATCCAGCCACACAAGACCAGCAGCCTCAAACGCACACGGGTTATTAGGTTCCCACAAAGATATTCGGATTCTTTTGTCTGGCAGGATTTCTTTCGACAACCCTGAACATATTCAGTACTTATAACGCATACACGTAAAATCAAACACTGATTTTCCCTGTCCAGCTTTATAATAAAACACACACAAATCATGTGATGCAGTCAGGTAAAGATGCAACATAATCAGAACCAAATCAGCCGTTTTCCCTCCGTCACCTACGTGGACTCAACAAGGTGGGAGACTCTCCAACTACACCTCCGTCTCTCTCATCCATCCTCCATAACCTGTCACATTCCTCATTAATTTCCATGACAGATGCTGACTTTGACTCTTTACTTTCTGAACCTCGCTCTCCGGCTCTCTTTGCCACATTTCTCACATTTATCTCTCCCTTTTCTCCGTCCTCCTCACTTTGACCTGCTTTCTTCCTCCTCCTCCTCACCTTATCTCCGACTCCCCACCTCTCATCTCTCCTTCTGTGTTTCACTCGGCCCATTATGTGCCCTCGCTCCTTCTCTAGTTTTATTCTTTTGTCATTTTATTTCATTTCCTCTCTCTGTATCCCCCCTCCCTGTCTTGACCCCCATATCTCGTCACACTCCCCATTAATTTCCATAAAAAAAAAAAAGATGCTGACTTTGCAGGGTGGGGTGAGGCGGCATGGGTGAGAGAGAGAGAGTCTATGGGAATTGTCACTATTAACGAGGATTTTAACTGGTGACAAACTTTTATTGTGACTGATGGCTTCCTATTAAAGGATCACTGTTATCGTGATGGAAAAAGACAAACAGAGAGGAGGAGAAAGAGGTAATGAAGACCAAGAGAGAGAAACAGAAAGAAAGACGAGAAGAGAACACGGAAAGAGACAGAAAGCAGGAAATTAAGAGAATGAAGAAATAAAATCAGCAATGAAGAAAAGAAATACCAAAAAAAGCTGCCGATGGAGAGCAGATAAGCGGACAGGTGGAGAATATTAGCCAAAGATGAAGAGCAGAGGAGAAAAGACAAATCAGATGTAGATTACGAGACAAAAGAGTTGACATAAGAAAAGAGAGAGAACGAGCTCGAAATAGTTTGCTGTCCCTGTCAGGACCCAAATAGAAACAGATGAAGGGAGAGAAAAAAAAAAAGAAACAGAAAGGTCACCGAGTTGTAACACGACAGATTAGATCTGAACTTCTGCTGATCCGATGACGCTTCAATAACATTTGGAGAGGAGAAGAAAGTGTGGCGAGGAGGGAGGGAGTGCAGGAACCACACAGAGGGAGAGAGAGAGAGAGAGAGAGATAACCCGTTCCTTTTGCGGTTTCTTTATTAAAACGTATTTTCAGGCCTGCAGACTGCAACTACGGCGAGGAACTTAAAGTGTGTGATGAAAAGCTCCTTTAATCTAACCGTTAATGCAGCTGCTGACTGGCTGGAATGAAAACCTGCAGACGTTTAGGCCTTGATGGGACTTGCTGACATCAAATGTGAGTGTTCAGGACTTAAACCTTAGATGAACTCCAGTTTATTGTAGCCACATCCACAGAAATTCTTGCGAAAAGCCCGTCTGATTTGGTGGATAAATAATCTCTTTTCCCAAGAATTTCTGTCTCAGTTAATAAATTAATCACCAACTATTTTGATAATTGATTAATCTTTTTTTTTTTTTAATCCAAATTTCAGCTTCTCAAATGCTTTCATCCTGACAGTAAATGAAAGAGATTTAAGGACGTCTTTAGGAAACAGTAATAAACATTTTACGGGCCAAACAACTAATCAATTAAAAAATAATGATTGACAGGTTAATCCATAATGAAAATAATGGTTTGATGCAGCACCATTGTTCCTGTAGGGTCATTGGTGGCAGCTTTGAGTTACTGTGGACAAAAATAGTGCTCTAAAAGGCGACACCTTCAGGCCTTGGATTAGAAATCTGTGGGGACACTGAAGAACTCTACAGAAGGTGAGCCATCGGTAAGCTGCGTTGAGGCGGTGCAACAACACACACTCTTGAAGTCTTAGCCAATAGACCACATAGTAACCTCTGAGACCACCGGGCCTGAATATTTAATAGATCTTTGTGGGATGCAACTAACGATTACTGGTTAATTGAGAGAAATGCTTTAATTCCAATTTTCTAAAGCCAGAGGCGGTGCCTGAGATATCTTGTTTTGTTGAACCAAAAAGACACAAGCACATGGATGGAGAAGCTGGAACCTGGGAGATTTTGGGCGTTTATCTTAATCAAATATCATTATTTTCTGTTGATGGATTAATCATCTCAGCTCCAGTTTGCTGTTTTTTGTTTCTAATTATCGTCTGTTTACAAACGAGCCTCGTCTGTGCATTTTTACTAAATTTCTCCCCCCGCCTGGCCGAGTCCACCGTGGCCTTTCTCACGGCCGGGCGGTGGGCCCAGCGACGGACGGGTCATACTGTTTTTGTTGTCGCCGCGTGCAAGCAGGAGGGTAAACAAATCCAGTTTTAATAAGGGCTTGTAGCTCATAATCCTCGGCCGCCAGCAGGTGAGGGCCAACATATGGGGCGAGACCACGACGAAGGGACGAGCGCGGACACACACATAACCGCACGCACGCGCGCGCGCACACACAGCAGCTGTCGCTTGTTTTCCGAGGCAGGACCGATCCAACAAGAACGCCGTGGGTTCTTGGGGAGCCGCGCCAAGAGAGGAAGGGAAGGGAAAGGTGGGAGAGGGAGGAGGGGAGGAGAGATATATTAATGCAAACGACAGAAGGTGAAGGAAGGATTTTCTCTTTCCAGTTTGAGTCCATTTGTTTCCTGCACTCATTACATTTTCTAACACGAGATGATGTTTTACACAAAGTACTCCGTGGCCATTATAATTGAACATGAAGCAGAGTAATAGCACTATATTTTACTGTGTGGAAGTTTTAGCTCGACTAATTTACCACTTTGCTGTTTCGTAAACATAATACGTTTGACTAGTGGGACTCGTTCATGGTTACTTTGCCCTTGTGTGCTTTATGCCGATAAAATGCTTTCAGTGAGGGGGAGAAAAAAAAAATCAATTTCTCCCCTGACTGATTTGGTTACACACGGCATAAACACAGTCAAGCTCGCTGTTGTCTTGTTTTTAGCTAACAAACGTACTCTTCTGTTGTTGTTGGGGCTTATTCCAGTTTGCAGAGGTTAAAAGAGGTTCAGGTGATGTTTCGGGAGAAGTTTAGACGTGAAAATGGGACCAAATCTGAGATTTTAATGATTTTATGTCACAGTGCGTTTTTTTTTTCCAGAGAAAAAATGGCTACAGGAGCCACTCAGTCTGGTTTACATCTCTTCCTTTTCTTGCCTTCTCATACCGTCTGTCATCACTCTCTCCTTCTGTCCTCGCCCCTTTCGTTTCTGTATTTCCCTCTCAATTTTATTCTTAATTTCTTCCCTATTTGGTTAACTCTCTCTCTCTCCCCGTCTGCCTTCTCTTTGTCTGCCTCCCCTCTCTTTTGCCATCCCTCTCCCTCCATCGCAACCCATTTCTGCTTCTTATGAAGTGTGAAAAATGATCGTCTGCAGGATGAAGTGGACAGAATTCGCCGGCGTAATGGCCTGACAAAATGAATCGCGGCCTTCCTCGCCATCCATCACCGCTCCGAGGCGACCGCGGTTAAGATCTGTGAAGGTGCTGGCTTATTGATTACTAGTTGTAACTACAAAGTGTCTGATTCAGTGTTTGTGGCGTGGCAGGGCGGAGGGGGTGCGGGGGGTGGGGTTAGGGGGAAGGTGGTTGGTGGAAGGGAGAGCAGGCAGCTGTAGCGCGCTCAAAAATCCTCTTTTGATAGATTTTAAATGGTGAAATATTGATTTCTGTCCGGTCCAAGGCCTGGCCGGGCAGGCCGCAGCCATTTGTCGGAGGTATAATGCCGGACACCCGGTTCTGCTGGCCACCATCAGTCATCCTGACACGGGAAAAATGAGAGAGGAAGGAAGAAAGGGGGGGGAAAAAGCGAGGTAGAGAAAGAGGAAGAGAAATAAATCAGCGGTTCAACTCTTTACCTTCATTGAATTCTGGTGGAATCTCGGCTATGTGAAGTGCCTCACACACACACACACACACACACACACACACACGTACCTGGTCTAAACAAGCTGAATTATCTTATGCATATTGTGCAGACTGTTTATTGTACTGAGTCATGCTTTTCAGTGCTTAGAACAACAACAACGCCTACAAAATACAGTGTACAATAACATCAACACCCTCCAAACTTTGCTCATTATCTTACATTTGGGGGAGAGCACTGGGACTATGGGTGGAGGTGGGGAACCTATGAGGTGGAGGGTAATGACCTACTAAGAGAGCAGACCATGAAAAGGTGATTATTGCTCTTAATTGCTGTCCACAGAGGCAGCAAAGATGCAGGCAGGTAGCATTAATCTACATTACAGACATTGGCGACAGCGCACAGAGCGCTTTTCTGCTGATTCACACTCATTTAAGGCTGCGCTGATAAGCTCGAATTAACGGTATCTTCTAACGCTGAGCTGCAAGAGGGAGAGCTGCAATTAACTCATTGTGATCTGAGCCGCACGCAGGCAAAGAGACGAGACAAATCTAGATGCAACGCCTCCGATTTATGGACATAAACTCAACATTTTAATAAATCAAAATACATTTGCATACTCGGGAATAGGCACCATGTGTGAGGAAGACATGCATTTCATTATTTGTGTAAAAATGAACATGAAACATGCGAAAGCTCTACAGAGCATGTTAGCATCTTTCAGCTCATTGTTTTGGTTTCATGGCTCGCAGTTTTACTGTTTGGTTTAACCTAAAGCTTTAGATAAAGCCTCTGGACATGGTTAAATAGCAAACACACAGTTAGCAGCTAGCTGATAAACATAGCAGAGATAGAGTCAGATAATTCTCCTCAGGAGTCGGTGGAGACCAAACATAGAGCTAAAACAAGAGTGAATATTGGACTCATCTGTTGTCATCTGTGCTGGATGACAGGTGTTTAACACACGCTCACCTCATATTAGCACTATAGAGGAGATAACGTTAATGTTGTGTTTAGCCTCCCCCCAAGAAAGTCAACTGTTGCAGGTCAAATTCTAAACTCTATAACATAAAAGTACTGTTGCAAGTACCATTAATCTGACATTAATCTGCTGCTGGGATCATCATGAGACAATTGTGCTTATGACAGAACATAGCAGTTGTCTGTTTCAAGGCTGGATTATCAGCGAACTGCCCCAGAGGCTTGAAACACAAACTGAGGAGAACTGAGTGTTTATCCACTATGTCCGGTCTCGCTTTGCCGCGTGTCGAAATTTAGTTTTGGATACCTTTAGTTATTTAAAGATGTTATCCCACTTTCATTATCATATTCTGAAATTGGGAACTGAGGTATTCTGGGTTATTTTTGGCTTTCTTGATTATATTTTTTAAAATACTATGATTTCTAGATGCATGTGAATTGGATAAACTTGCTGTAGTGGATTATATATTATAGTGTACATTAAATGCACAATGTTGTGTTGATAGCACCCAACTAAGAATCCTTGTTTTATGGATTTATTATAAGTTTCATGTTGTCTTTAGTCATTAGGACTTTTTCCACTTGTTGTAAGTCTAGTTACTGTATGTGTTATCCTTATGAGAGTTTACAAAAGGAAATATTAATGTTGGACTGCCAACTAATCTAAAGTCAAACCTACTTAAATTAGGGCTAAAATAAAATAGGCTAAATATATATTTTGAGAGAGGCAACTGTATATTCTGAAAATATTAATGCATATCAAAACATTCACTAAATATCCTTCCATATTTTTAAACAAAAGAATGTTGCAATTCAATCCATCCTAATTAAAACCCTACAGAGTGCGATGCAATGTTTTGGTCCTGAGGAAAAAAAAAAAAAAGAAAAACTGAAATTAGGTCGAGAGCAGGTGGTGACCGCCACCCACGCACCCTCCACATGCAACACGCAACACACATACACACACACACACACACACTGTCAGCACAGAGGAAGCTCAGTCCTGGTGGGAGGTCTGAGGTCTGGCCCTCCACATTCCACAGACAAGTGTCTAGCACCTGCTAGGCCTCAGTCAGCCTTTACTGGCCAACAGATTAGGACGGGCGGACACACTCCAAATCCGTTTACTCTACAGTCTGTGTATTTGCATGTGTGTGTGTGTGAGAGAGAGAAAATCAAATGCATTTCAAGAAGGAAACAGCTTGAATATTGTTTTGATTGTACAAAAAAGAAAAATGCCCCAAGGAAGGGGGAGAAATTCATCTAAACACACATTTCTTTTGGCATAAAAAGCCTGGATATCACACACACACACACACACACATTATAGTGCATGTGCGCAGAAATGCAAACACCTTCAGCAGCCCATATCTGACAGGTGCACATGTCAGTGGTTAGTTCAACCTGGATCAGAGCATTTGGTCTCACTCTGTAGCAGCCAGGCCCCAAGGGTGTGTGTGCATGTGTGAGTCTGTGTGTAACCCAAGGGCCCGATGCTCAGTACCCAGACACTACCCATATTGTTTTCTTCAGCGGAGCTAGAAAAAGGGAAGCTGATTTACAGAGCTGTCTGGCACTGGAGCACACGGATGCATGACTGACTCGGCCTAATGGAGTTTTCAGCTTTGGATTTACACTTCTCCCTCTCTGCGAGGAGCGCAGACCCACGTAAGCACAAGCTGGCTGCTGCGCGTCTCTGTGGCAGCTATGTCGGCGACGTGATCTCGTCCTGCAACTGTTACCAAGTCCTGTTTACTCCACTGCCAGCAGAAGCTCAGCCCCTTCTACCTCATGCTGTTTGGAGCGTATCAGAGGCTACAGATCCCCAGATTGTAGCCAAAAGATTTGAGATCCACAGTCTGGACATTTTTTTTTATGTCTTTGTGGTAATAAAAGCCCAAAGTCAGACGTGTCTCATCTTTTTTTATTCATCAAACAGTTACAGTTTAATAAAATGAACACTAAAGCATCTCCCCTCATTTAAAATGAGTGAATCTAACTGGACTAAATCCAGATTTCACTCAGGATTTTACTGAATAAACTAAATGTATCACTGTATACTAAGTTACCCACATGTAACTGAGGTTAAAAAGCTTTACAAGCATCAAGGAAAGATATTAAAGCGTTTATTTTGTACATGCAAACCAAAGATATTCAATTTACTGCCTCAGAGAAAGAAGAACCAGCAAATATTCACATTTGAAAAGCTGGAAAAGGAAAATTTTTGGCTTCTTTGCTTTAAAAACAGTAGAAATTATTCATCAGAGATCATTTTCTGTTGATCAACTAATCAATTAATCAAAAAAATTGTTTCAATGGCAGGTTTTTTATGTCAGCAGTGGACAAACAACCATGTTGGATGATTGTCAACAAAAGCAGAAAGGGTCTCCGACACCAGAGGTTATAAAGAGTTCAAAAATCTGTCAAAAAGAATGTTTCATACTTGTGTCCCCTCCAAAATGGCAGCGTGTCCCGGGACATCGCTGCCCTCTTCTGAATGAACAATTATTGCACTTTGACCCGGAGAGCCGGAGACGTTAATGCTGGGAATCCAACATTAATGTGTTAACTGTACCTAAATCGGTTTGGTCTGTGTCGGATTGCTGGACTGCCATCAGGGCAGGACTGTGTAACTGCGTGCAGCTGCCCCCAAACACTGGCTTCAACAAATTACCCATTTCACAGCTCACAAAGCATTTAGCCTCTATGAGACTAACTATGAGAACCAATCCATTCCTGGGCTTTTGGGAAGAACACCCACTCACATGTGAATGTAATATTTCTATCAGTGCTCCTAATGCCATGGACCCAGTTCTTGACGCAGATTCTGGTCTTGGCTGCCATTTAAAACCTTAAATTAACATGTCAACATGATGTCTGTGTGTACGGGAATTGTGTGGACAAGTTTCAGCATTATCGCTGCTTGGATTTGTCAATTTCTATGTGAGATTCAGACCACCGACTACATTCAATATGTAATCATATGTTCAGAGTCATAATTCTCAGTGTTTACATTGTCTGACTCGTGGGAAAACAGGTGGGACAGAAAAAAAAAGGGTCGTGAGCATAAAAGCAGATTTTAAATCTCTAGTCATGGCTGTGAAGTCTCAAATCAAGTCCAAGTTGGAGTTTTGACAGTCCTGGATGCCACTGTAAATGTTTAAAGAGAGAAACACACAAGAATAACTGATGCAAAACACATCATTTGTCAGGAGTTGATCCATCAACTGTCCTCTCTTCATAATCTTTAAAACTTTAGGCATGACTCCAGTCTTCACCAACATCGATTCAAATGTCACTCACAGTCAGAACAACAGGTTGATTTCATGTGCTAAAATTACAAATGTGCTGACATTTTAGTAGAGTTAGGTCTCTGTAAGTGTCGGCCGATCGGTATCAAGAAACTGTAAATGTCAGAATGCTAGGGTTAGGGGTCATTCAGTAAGAGTGTCAGTGTTACCTACTTTGTCAACACACTTGGTGTGGAAAAAAAAACTGTAGAGAGGCTGATATCTTTATTAGATTTGTTAAACATATATCAATATCAGGACTGCCGTCAAATAGCCAGCATCCATTCCCAGGTTTCACATTTTGGTTTTCAATTTAAGCTGCATTGGACATCCAACATTTATTCAAACTAGGGCTGTAAATCTAATCTGTTACAGGTACAATATGAATACACTAAAGGAAGTTCCTGCTGCTCTTTATCTGTTCAGAAAGTCCCCAAATTTAAAGAAAACTACTGCCGAGTTGTTTGACAAATGTTATCCAGCCATTCGGTGAGCGAGCTGAGGGACTCGAGCGCCGGCTTGGATCCAGACTTCCTTTATTATTTCCTCATTTTGGAGCAGTTCTCATGTGATAGCTCCCATCTTCAAAGCTTTGGTCCAACATCAACTGTTGGCACTGGCTAATGAATGCTATATAAACTGGAAAACTGATTTCCTTAATCCACTTAGATTTCTTTAGATTCAGACGGCGCAGTAAGCCTATTAGGCCAGAGAGCTGTGGCGAATCGTGCAATAAGTGTTGAAAGTTAACAGCGGTGGGAGACTGAGGAGAGAGGAACAACTGTCGTGCAATTGTCCTCTGAACGCCTTTTAGAATACAGTGTGTAATGTGCGATCAAGTCATGCGTACTGTAAAGCCACAAGAAGAAAGAAAACTTGAGGGGGAAAAAAATGATTTCTTCATCGCCTATATCCATAGCAGGAAGCTTGAATTTGTCTCTGGGGTTCTTTCTACAACATTTATTTAGACCAAGGGAGACAGAAAGAGACAGAGAAGGATCAAGGTCTCTCCCTATAATTACAAAGATAGCACAGTCGCACTCCCTCCCCAGTGGAGGCTCCGAGGCGTCACTCCCTATCCCTTCATATTGTATAAAGACTGTTCCATCAGCCCAGGAACGGCATCATTGCTTGTAAATTAATTTGGGGTTCCTGTCAGTCGGGGCCTTCTCCTCTCTTATCTGGCAGTGTAATATGGGAAGCTGAGAGGCTGGGGAGATACTGCTGAGAGCGCTGGAGGAGAGGAGGTGAGGGTAGAGGGGATTGGAGAGGGGGGGGCAGTGGAAGTGAGTATTAAAGAGAAGAGAGATAGATGGGAGGAAAGAGAGGCAGGGGCAAAACAAGAGAGACGAGTGAGAGAAGCGAATGGGTCCCGGCTGGATGTCAAGAGCGAATTCAAGGAAAGACCTGACTCAGTGATAAGTGAATATGGTCTGGCGTTCTATTTTACACACAAACACACACTCGCGCACACACACTGGCCATTTGTCATCCAGGCTGGACTCTACACCAAGAGGCCTTCACCTATCAGCACTATTTGTCCCCGTGTCACAGCCCGCGGATAAATCTTCTCCCGAGGATCCTTGTTTAAATCCGCCCCCTATTACCGAAAGCTCTGGCCCTCTCATGACCACATGTGCCAAACACACACAGACACATACACACACCTCTGACCCCGTAAGTTGTTTCTAATTAACCCTTCACCCACTGTATGTAGCCTCAATTCCCTAATGGCAATAAATAGGCCAAAGTACGATCCCATTAGTGGACGGAGTCATGATGGCGAATTAGGAGAGCGGTGGATCCTGGGATGGCACTGAGGCGGAGCTCATTCGCGTACAATACGAGAGCCGTTCCTGAGAGTGAAAGGGTTGATCTGCAGAAAATGTACTTTTATTTTATTTGTGTGTGTGTTACGGCCATTTTGTGTTCCTGTGTCATCAGCGTTTGGGCTGAAAACATTTGTGGGCGGCCAAACGAGGCGGAGGAAGCCCCAAATGAATGGAGATGTGTTACATCAGAGAAGCTTTTATTTTGTACATTTTAAAGCACTGTTTTTATATTTAAGCCTTATATTGTAAACTGTGTAAACTGTAAACAATTAGCTGAGGGATTTAGTGGTATTTAAGTACATTTACGGCAGGATTTTATTTCCTTTTAAGCTTCTTTCTTCTACACTACATTTCAGAGTGAAATGTTTTTCCACAGCTGCACTTACACAACTGGACATAGATTTTAGTTAATTTACAATGGCTATAAATAATGAATTATTATAGATTACAGTCTATATAGTAATTAAAATTCACATTCACAACATTAAAATGCTGCTTAAATATTCAGTGATCAATAATGATATTCCAGTAATATCCACACTGAGTGAGGCCATCAGTGTGAACACTTCCTTCAACACAGCAACACAGATTTAAAGGGTGCAAAGCTGAGTGAATTTTAGGGTGAAATCAGTAGCCTTTAGTTTGAATTAAATTAATTAAATTTTGCTATAGAGTTCATATATTTTCTAAATGTTGAAGTGTGAATGTATGTATGATTATTCAATGTGCAAAACAGTCTGATCATAACAAACCCCGATCAACCATAATACATAGCAGGGGAGTGAGTTTATTGTAAATTGCATTGTTTTGACAGTGTGTGTAATCATATTATAGGGCATCACTTCATTGGGTTATTGTTAGTGTAAAATCCTTTACTTCAACCGGGAGGTACTGGTAATTAAATTCATATGTATGTGTGTGTAAACAATCATTTCCACATTAAACAAAGAATATCTTCTTCTTCATGTGGAGAATAAAGTCTGCCACAGCAAGAAAAGCATCCTATTATTTCAAGCTCGCACACAAGGCAACAATGAGCAAAACAAGGCTGGAATTTGTGTATAGCACATATTCAGATATTTGGCAGGGCTCCAAAATGGCAAAAACACCAGAGGCTATTTAAGCAAATGAACAATAAGACATGCATCATCCATTGTTGCCGATTCGGCACGGTTGGAACTGGATCCACGAGGAAAATTGGTTCGTATCCAAAAGCTTGGAATGCGGAGGTAGACAGGGCGGAAAAATCCGGCCCAGTTTACTCCTAAATAAAAACACCTTTTTTAGTTGATTATCAAGTACTTCCTGCAGCGCGAGCGACTCTAAACATTAACATTTTGAAAATGCTCCATGCAGACCACATCGTTTGCTGTTCATTTCACACACTGGGTTGTGTGTCACATTTGATAATTGGCTTTTCGTGGTTATCGTAACAGCTGCTAGAAATTATAGAAAATAAAGCAGTGCAGAGCAGACAGTTAGAAAAAAGGATCTAACCTCTGCTTTTGTGCATCTGCTGGACCAGCAGTGCCGGGAACAGATGATGCCTCCTGATTTCATTGGATTTCTAGGTGTCTACTGCCACCTGGTGGCTTCACGCAGCATGACACGCACGCAAACTAGACTAAATGACTTACTTCTCTTGTTGTGAGCACATTTCTGCACGCATTGTTCTTTTTAAGCGTGTCATTGTTTTCTTGTGAGCTCTGTGTCATCAAAGACCATTTCCATTTCAATAAACAAAGTATTAATGTTAACAACTGAGGGGGGCTGTGGGCCCGATTCATCAAAACGAAATGCACTTTAATGATCACAGTGGCTGTATTCAAGAGACGGCTATAAACTGTCATTAAAACAGTTGATTTAAGTATTAACATGTCATCAAAAACACTTACATTTGTTATAATTATGTGTCATACCACTGGTGCTCAAACTATGTGTACCACTGGTGGTATGTGACCTCCCTCTAGTGGTACATGGAGGAATCTCAAATCTCAAAAACATGAGTTTTCCTCTTTTGGAATATTTTGTTCATGCATATGGCAATGAAATCTCTAAATGGTCTGAGAAACACACTGGTATAGAACAAAACTGCTCTCAAAGATGGCAAAGAAGAGGATATTAGAGTCAAAGCAATCATGAATTTCTCTGGTGTCCTGGAGGATACCCTCTACCTCCCTCCACCTGCAGGGCTACAGCTCAGAATGAACACGTCAGATCAGCTACTCGATGCATATGCATGCGTAGATGTTTGCAGTTGCATAAGGGTGTGTATGTGTGCGCACGGTGTGTTTACACACTTGTCCACCATCCAGTTAACGATGCAAGACACAGATTAATCATCCCGTGCGCAACGGAGAATAAATCATTTGTGCATAATTAGCAGGGGCAATGTTATAGCTGACACCAAATTTCATCTTAATTACAGCAGGGGAATCTGCTCCATTCATTTTACGGGGTTTGCATGAACATAGCTCAACTAAGTTAATCACACCTGTCACTGTTCTAGTGAATGTTCAACAACAGAACAACCGGACGGTTACTTAATTTATTCTTAAGGGAACTTGTGATTTTAATAAGAAGCATGCGTGGCTTCAAAATAATGTAGCATTTAGCTGACTGTCAATGAGGACATACACATACCAGTTACACGACTTACAAGCAAATAAAAACAGTGTTGCATCCTCTGACAGACAGACAAACAAACAGGTGTATCTGACTCACGTTTTGAGGTCCAAGTTCGTTCCTCTCTCTCTCTCTTCTTGAACTTTCCTTGCCATGTAACGTCCACCGCACTCGTTGCTGCGAATTTCACCGAGTTTGTTGGTTTATAAAAGTCCTCCTCATCACTCCGTGCTGCTAGCCGAAAGTTACATCGGCGACACAAAGGCGTGGGAATTGATATCGTTTGCGACAATGGAAAACAAAAACAAAAAACAAATAAATAAAAATCTATTTTTCTTTGTTAAAATTCAAGAGTAAGCTCCGCTTCATAACTCACTTCAAAGTTTCTTATTTCATTCGTAGTTTGGCGGTAGCATGGGAGTAACACGACTCCATCTTGCGCGACCCCCCTTAATTAGTTTCACCTGGCCTCACTTAATTAGACTTGAGTAAGGGTGCGATACCGCCTTTAACCACACAGGCCGGGTGCCATTGACGAGCAGTTACAGCGCAGAGGGGCGCTGTTTCACCCAAAGACAGGTGTTGATCTTTTTTATCGAGGTGACGGTAATAGTTACTTTGCATGGAGACAGAGTCTTGGCTTGACAGAAACTCACTAATACACACGTTCACATAGAAAGAGCCGTGCACTGTAATGTAATCCAATAAAATAGTCCTGTACTAAATACTATCTACGTGTGTGGAATATTTTGGCAGCCTAGAGAGGTATTAAATCAATTGCATAGTAATTTTTAGACTGTAGTTTGTGGTATTGGATTACTCACAAGTATTTCTGCTCCTCTGAATGAAGTAAACAAACTATTATAATAACAATAATTCAGTAACCTCACTAAGCATTAAACGTATGTTTGCATGACAGGTATTAATAATTAGTTTTTAATCATTAGAGGTAGTAATTAAAGCAACCGTGGCACAGGAAGTCAGTAATTAGATCGTTTTATTTTGAAAATCCTAACCGGAAGCTCGCGTTTCTTTTGGGCAGGCTCGGTCGCCAAGCCTCTCTCGAGCAGTTTTAAGCCAATCACCGGGCGGCGAGCCTCTCTCCACCACGCGGCTACGTTTCATCACAAACACCGGCTGCCTTCAGGACTCTCAGGTCGTCTCTTCTTTTTATTTTTGTAACGATTCACACTCAGATAGGACACAAACGCCGCGTTGCTGCGCGTCTTATTTAGTCTGCTCGGTGAGTTAAAGCGAGCTAAAGTTCATGTGCGACGGTTAAACGGACAGCTAGGCTAACGTTACCGTTATCAGCTGATATAAAAATGTTAGTTTGGTGCCTTATCAACCACCGACAGGGAGCAGGCTGCTGTAGCTTGGCAGCTACCGCAGGTGCTGTCACGTTAAAAACCTATATACATTTTTAGCTGTTTCCCCACATGTGATATCTATTACAGCACTACTAGATTGCATGATGTTGTACAGCTCATGGTTAAGCTTTTGGGGTTTTCCACATTAACATGCTCCCATAAATTTATTGGTGGTCTGGAATATAGATGAAGTAGTTTTTATATTTAGACCAAGGCGGCAGCAGCAGCAGGCTGTAATGAGCTGCTAATCTGACATGGTTGTGGGGGTTTGGCAAGGCTTGATTCACAAGTTGTAGTGTGTTTGCTTATTTAAACTGCCTAATAAATACACAACATGTGCCTTTTGCATTTATTAACTCAAATTAGAAAAGTACACACTGTCCTGCTTGCCAGGGTAGTGTCTAGGATGACACCCCCATGCCTCAGGCTCAGTGACCTAAGGTGCCCTCGATGACACTTGTGCACTATGGTAGTAGATGCAGCCACAGTCACTGGAAGTCGTTCTTCTGTTTGCAGGTGGTGTATGATGCTGGTGATGCAGCTGATGAAGAGTGCAGTGAGGCACGCAGGGAGCAGGCCCCAGTGCGGGGTTGAGCGATTGATCAGCTCGTCCTCACGCCAGTTTTCTGCCTCCGGGAGAACTCATCCTTCATCTTGCACTGACGCCGACCACCCTAAAATCCTCATCACTGGTTGGTTTTTCGCACCGTGTCGCTGTCTGTGTCTTTTTTGTTTGTTCTTCAGGCACTCACAGGTTTCGTTCTCTCTTTGTTTTACCAGGAGGGCTTGGACAGCTCGGGGTGGGTCTTGCCAAGTTGCTGAGGTACATACGCTCCTATTTGAATTGTTTATCTATTTCCAAAGTAAGAATAACTCGTCACCAGTATCTGTTGGATGTAATCAGTAGCTCGAAAAGGTTGTGGAAACATTACAAATGTCTCATAGCCATGGATTCATTTTTTCCTCTGTGATTTCACTTCCCAGAACTGACCATGTTGATGTTTCACCCTCAGGAGACGATTTGGAAAAAACAACGTGATCCTGTCCGACATTAGGAAACCGCCGAACGATGTCTACCTTAATGGTGTGTATTTATGTGGAACCTGCTCTTGCACCTGCACTTTTGCTGCAGTCCACCATCGAAGAGGCTGAGATACCAGTTTCTCCACCTACAGATGCAGCCTCAAGATATACCTGACTGCAGTGTTTGACTGCAGCAGGCAAGATAATGTACACGAAAATCTAACATTTGATCACCAAATATGGGATGCACTTGGTTTCCATCGATTAGCGTCCGCTCTGTGACCCTGTACTTCTTCTTTGCCTGACACTGACATAGTTTGTCATCATTAGACAACAATGAATAAGCCCTGTGTTACTGCTAGTTCCCTTTTGGTGTCCCCTTGACCTTCATGCACCTCTGAACCGGCGATGGACACAAACAAGCAAAAACATACACTTAGTTGCATTTGTCAGTGTGAGGTTGAGTGTTCATTCTCGTGTGGCCCAAGCAAATCTAAAACACATGTGCCTAAAACGAGGCTCTTGGGGTGAAAGTGTTCAAGCACAGTACCTTTTGTGTCCTCCACAGGTCCATTCATCTTCTCAGACATCCTGGACTATAAGAACCTCAGGGAGATCGTGGTCAACAACAACATCAGCTGGCTGGTCCACTACTCAGCTGTGCTGTCCGCCGTGGGAGAGAGCAACGTCGCGCTGGCCAAAGAGGTCAACATCACGGGTACATGCACGTACACCGGTGTAATGTAACGGGTGTGTTGCAGCCGACATCTTAACACAGACGCTTATGCACAGCCTCTTCTCCCTTTGTAGGTCTCCATAACATATTAGACATAGCAACAGAACATGGTCTGCGTGTGTTTGTCCCCAGCACCATCGGTGCCTTTGGTCCATCCTCCCCAAAGGACCCCACCCCTGATCTGTGTGTGCAGAGACCGCGCACCATCTACGGTGTCTCCAAGGTCCACGCAGAGCTGATGGGTGAGGTGAGACGCACACATTCGCCCACGACATTCCTGCATTTTCCTTCAGTATTTCACCACAGATCCACGTAAAGCCTGGTGTTTTGGTGTTTTGTCAGTACTACCACCACAGGTACGGGCTGGATTTCCGCTGTCTCAGGTACCCAGGCATTATCTCAGCTGACTCCCAGCCTGGAGGAGGAACCACAGGTAAAAGATGGTAGACCAGGCTGATGTAGGTTTAAATGTGGTCTCTCTCTGGTCTTAATCTTGATCTGTTTTTGAATTTCCCAGACTATGCTGTCCAGATTTTCCATGCAGCTGTAAAGACCGGCTGTTTTGAGTGCAACCTGCGCAGTGACACGCGGCTTCCTATGATGTACATCGGTAATGGCAGACTGTGATGTCATTTTGTGTGTTTTTCCCAACATTTAAGCCTTCACTGTGATCCCTCCATCCTCACTCTGTCCTCCACCTGTCCAGATGACTGTCTCAGGGCCACTCTAGAGATCCTGGAGGCTCCGGCAGACACGCTGATCAGCCGCACCTACAATATCAACGCGATGAGCTTCACGCCGCACAGCCTCACCCAGGAGATACAGAAAGTCCTGCCCGACCTCAAGGTCACCTACAACGTGGATCCTGTCCGGCAGGCTATCGGTGAGAACGAACGGAGGGTAAAAGTGGTGTGATGATATTTTGCAGTCATATTATTACAATATTAAATGTCTCTTCTCAGCGGACGGCTGGCCAATGGCGTTGGAGGACAGCGCAGCGAGGCGGGACTGGGGCTGGAAGCACGAGTATGACCTCCCAGAGTTGGTGCAGACCATGCTGACTCACATCAACACGGGCAACCAGGTGGCACAAGCCTACTGAGCCATTTGTAGCAGCAACTCCATGCAAAAGCTTTATTCAAGAGTGTGAGAGCATTTAAGCCTTCACTGTCACACTTAAAGTCTTAACAAAATCACCAAGTCTTACTGGAAGTCTTAAGATCCTAAATTAATGTAATAAATTTCAGACAGAGAGATTCTTCAATAATTACTACACATTTGACAATCTAACTGAGATATAAACTTGAATGTGAGAGGTACGAAACATTCCACACCACTCAGTCCCTTATTTTTGATTAGACTCCTCCATCTTCTCATCTCTTTCCTCTCTGTTCGTGTCCGTCCACCCAGCTTTAGTGCAAAGCCAAACGTTGCGCTCCTGAAAACCTTCAAGTAAGAGCTGCACTCCAAGTGGTCATCAATATGCTGTGACCATAAACACTGAAAGGCTTTACCTGGGGTACTGTTACTATACCAGAAGGTTGTACCCTCACAGAACTGTAGGAATAGTTTACTGGTGCTTTAACCGTAGTTGCCTGCTGCAGTTTTCTCGTGTGATAGCTGGGTTCAAAGAAGGAAACCTAGCAGGGCTGTAGGCCTTAAAATAAGCTTGAGTTATAGAAGTATAGCTTCTAAAATCTACTTGACTTTTTGCAATAGATGCTTTTAATGTTTTCGTTTGTACTTGAATTCTTTTTATCGTTGCTTTCTGTTAAGAAGCTGCATAAATAGTTTTGAATGTTGAATCATTGAATGCAGCTCTGTGAAGGGTGTGGGCTTTAGAGCTCAGGTAGTTTTTTATGTTATTTATTATTCTGTTGTTTGCAGCTTTATCTGTCCAAATCAAAAGAAGACTTTTTTTTAAAAATAAATACTTGTATGAAACCAGTTCTCGTGACTTTATCTTTGTAAACACTCACACAAACATGGTGTGTGCACACGCTTACTGAACCAGGCTGTGAGGAAGTGTTTGAGGAAGTAGAAGACAAATAAAGCAGAGAGTACAACAACTAATTTGCAGTGCTGGCCTGACACTGTCCTCACTCTGCATTTCCTGACTTCCTCCGTCCTGTTTTTGTCTTTCCCGGTGACTCTGGATGTGAGCCAATGTGACCTGCACTGGAAGAGCTGTGATCTTGGAGCCTCCTGGTGGCCAATGCCGCCTGCTGCAGCTTGAGCTGCAGGAGATCACTGATGAGCGAGGCCTCTCTGGTCAGACTCGCCCGCATCTGGTCTTCTGTGGCCTTCACTGCTGCACGAACCAACGCAGACACCCCCTACACAGAACAACAATACTAGTCAGGTTATGAAAATGCTTTCTTGTTCGATATCGCTCAGTGAGTCTCACCTCTTTGCCCAGTTGCTCGACCTCAGGAACATCAACCGCTCCCAGAGTAACTCTTGAGCCGGCTCGGAGCACCTTGAGCTCCTCCTCCTTCTGAAGCAACTTGGAGGTGAGCTCGGCTTGATGGCGCTGATGCTCCCACTCATGCAGATCTGTGCCCTGCAGCACAAGCAAAAAAGCAAAAATAAGCAAAGGTTAAGAGATCACCAAAGTTATTCAAATGTAGTGCAGTGTCTTTGTTACCTGTGCTAGAGGACAGGGTGTGGGTGGCAACTGCACTTCCAAGTGTCGCTGAGCAATAGACATGTTAGCGGCACCACCCACCACCGCGTGGAAGAGCCTCTGCCGGGTGATGCAGGTGTCTGCGAGGTACTGGGTGAACTCATTTCGGTGGACGGAGGTGAGGTGTGGCAGACACTCACACAGCATGCCTCTCAGCAAGGACAATATTTGGGGGACATTCCGATCTGAAGGATAGAAAACAATAAAGCCCAGAGGGGTTTAATAAAGCAAAGCCCAGCAAAAAAAAAAGATCAAATTTAGGGTTTGTGGCTTTGAAAAGGAGCTCAGCTCAAAGTGGGTTAGTCCTAAGTGGACCTGCAGTAATAACACTGCATGAAGAATGTTTTAATAAGGCACAGTGATCTGCTGAGTGGAAATGATTCACTCAAATTTGGGCTGAAAAAGACCATCTAAACTGGATGATCAACAATGGAAGGATGATGCATTTGTTATGCAGGAAGGTGTGCTGCTGTTTGCTCTGACCGTCCAGATGTGGGAAGATGCCTTTGGCGATCACAGCTGCGTGGATCACGTCGGGCCAGGGGAAACCGCAGGCCGCGGCGAACATGGCAATGTCGTACACAAACTCCTGATGGAAGCAGCGGCGTTCATCCCAGAACTCGGGCCAGGAGAAGTGACAGCTGAGCCTCTGCACGCCGGCCTCTCTCTGTCAGCCAGAGTCATACAGACACAAGAACGCAGGTCATATGGTCAGCAAGTAGAACAACACGCTCTCTCAAAGTTAATTGAGGAGGGGAGTCAGATCTGTCACAACTGTAAAAAAAAGTCTGACTCCCCTCCTTTTTTCCTGTCTGTTAATACTAGTCACAAATAACTTCAGACAACTTCAAATAACTGCTGTGCTCGCTTGCTTCCATCGCTGTAGTGCGCTTTGTGTTTTGCAAATTTGTTTCATACCTGGCAACCCTGGATATCAAACACAGAACTGATTGATTAGAATTCCAAAGGCCAAAACATAAACAAAGGTACAGGTGAATTTCAAAATAAGAACATTTTGGCTTTTGTCAACAAGCAAGTACTTCAACTTAGCATGTTTCCTTAAGAACTAGAATATAGCATACTGTATGTTTATGATTTAATACAGTGAATATCTTACCTTTAATTCTCTTGCTTGGGATCAAGTTTATAACCGTACATCACATTATGTTTATTATCACATCATATTGAAATGTAAATTGATTTATAATCTGCAAAGTAACAATAAATAAATAAATACAGTACAATATTTTATTTTGAAAATTTGCAATGAAAGAGATAAAGTAGCATGAAATTTAAATACTCAAGTTTACTCAAGTACATGATTTGAGGAAAGCTATCTGATGCTTTCATAACTTCAAACTTCACAATGGAAAACATGACAACATTCAGGGTTAGCCCACTCGGTTCATGTTCGCGTATTAAATTCCCGACGGCATTTGAATGCACCATAAAAACAGTCCTTTCCTCCTGGTTGGTCACATTAAAGCTCCAGGTGTTCGTGAAATGCTCGCCTACCTGCTGCCTCGCTACCTGTGCCATTTCACTCTCTGTGAGGGAATCCATCCTCGACGGACGACACAAGGGGGCTCGGTTGCCATGGAGACGGACGCCGGACTGACCGTTGACGCTGTCACGCCGTCGACGTGACTGCGTCACACGTGCGTGCGACGTGTTGGAATGTCCGTTATTTGTTGAATTAAGCTTTATTTTGAGGTTTCTGTCGTTTAACTGAATGTTAAATAAATTCACAGTATCGTGTCATGTTTAATGAACTCATTAACGACTGATTATGAAGAAATATTCGCACTTATTAGCCGAATGAGTTCTGCTGACACCTGTTGTTTCCCGGGTTTTAATGGCGGCTGTAGAAATGTCACTGTTACCGTAAATGTGAGTGAGTTTATTAGACAACACCGGAGCTGTAACGAGGCTTATCAATGCGAGACAACAGATGGCTCGGGAAGGTCTAATCCTCTTTAACGTGAATCCCACTCCTCCTCCTGCTCCTCCTTCACCTCCTCCTCCGTGGCTCTTCCAGAGGAGGAGAGGTGGTCTCTAACGTCAACACTGATTGGGGCTTATACCGAGGTAGATAGAGCGGCCATACGTCATTTCCGGTCATGCATTTAAAAAATAAAAGTTTGACTCACTGATTTTTTTTTTGTTTTGTTTGTTTGAGCTCTGTTTGAAATATTACGCAACAATCACATTAGATAGGTCAATGTAAATTTAATTCATATTTTACACATTTTACAAATGTATTTGTTTGTTTGTTTGTTTGTTGGACAGAATAGCTGATTGTTAGTGTCTGAAATACTATGTACAGGACTACATAGTGGACTCACTTATTATTTTTCTCTTTTTTGTACATGTATACTTTACTTTAAATACTAATATGTTTACTACTACTACCAATAATAATAATAAGAAGAAGAAGATGAAGAAGAAGAAGAAGAAGAAAATAATAATAATAATAATATTTTTTTAAGCGCTCTTCTGGATATTCAGACACTGAAAACATCAAAACAGCAAAATAGCATAATACAGTACACTAAAAACACATTAGACTAAACTTCTTTACATTAACATGCCTTTTATTTTGAAAGAGAGACGCTCTATGTGACTCTATGATAGTCATTAAACATAATAAACGTCAGCTAATGTATGCGGTACAACCCGAAGCGTAGGTGTTTTAATTTGGAAGTGTACTTCCGGTGTTGAAGCCGCTTGACGCGTGTGTGAAGCGTGGACATGCGTCTCACATCTCGGCTCTCCGGGGGGGAAACCGAACGCGCGGCGCGGCTCCGGCTGATGTGCGTGACGGAGCGGTGCGCCACACGTCGCTCCTGAATTTAACAAACCACCACTTGAATTCTTGTTTTTGTCTTTTTCTGGATCTATAACCGGACGTTGATCTTCCATCGGTGCTGTAGGTATGCGTCCATACCGGTAAGACTGACACTCAAACTCCTCCAAACAACAGAGATGCCTCACCTGATCTGTATGATCTGTGGTGACTGCCAATGTTTTTGGTTTGTTTACCTGTGTGTGCACTGTTTATGTGCTTCATAACTGTGTGCATATGCATGTGTGTGTGTGTGTGTGTGTGTGTGATCCAGTTGTGAGGATCAGCTGAGTACCTGTTAATGGGATGAGAGGCAGATATAATCTCTGCTTTGCTTTCTTCTTCTTCTTCTTCTTCTTCTGTCCTGCTGCCTGAACCAGTTCAGCTTCAGCACTGGCAGAGCGTCACTCACTTTTGTTCCTATTTTCAGGAGAGGAAAAGAAAAGTTGGTGCACCATTTAGTGAGAGTTTTTGTTGTCAAACTCGCTGCAGGATGACGTGTCTCTGCCTCAGCGGTGTTGTGTAATATCAACAGATACAATGCACAAGTGATGCCCTCCTTGATTCATCCACCAGGAATACTCATCAGCATCAACAGTCTCACAGAGACCAGCTGCTTCACTGTGATGCCTTGCTCCTGCCAGCACAGGCTACTCATCCCTGACTTCCTGTCTATCTAGATTTCCCCGGGGTCCACCTGCTTTGTCTTTGTGTCTAATTAAAGCTGTGAAGCAGATACAGATTGATGAAAAAATAAGTTACATAAATCTGAATTATGTAATATTTTAGTCAAGGACATTTATCTCCTGCAAAAGGATACAACTAAATGTGTAAACTCGCCTGAGAGGAGTGTTGTAAAGATCTTTCCATGACATTTTTGTTGCCGTTCAAACTTGATCTTACACAGTCTCTAGTCAGTGTTGCATTGCAGTGTCCCTGAACAGCAGCAGGAGGCTTCGATTGAATGAAAACCTGTAAAAACCTTCTACATTTTACAACCTGGATCCTCTTTTGTTTATCTTTTTAAAGACAAAACCTGCAGAGACACCAGAATTATCCATTTTACATGAGTCAAACTGCACTGCGAGTAAAATGTTTTGGTAAATGCGGCGCCCTGGTGGCTCCGGTCGTAGTAGTGAATAATGAATTTATGAATTAATAATCAAATTAATCATCTTTCGAGTTTCCCTTCCTCGTTGCATTGTGACTGCATCAACTGAATTCAGTTCCTGGAGTCAAAATAAGATGCACACTTGGATCTTGTGATAAAATGGCCACTGTAAGGCACATGAACTTCTTTATTTTGGCTTTTTAATATCAAATAATTAAACAGTTCATTATTAAACAGCTGCAGTTCAAGTACTGCACTTAAAGCTGCTCTGGTGAATAATTTTATATTAACAATGGATCAAAAGACTGCATGTCTGTGAAGGAGGGTCACTTGTACTAATGAACCCACAGAGAGTTATCAGCCAGCTCTGTAGTTCCTCTGTTCCACTGACTGTTTTAGCATCTTTTAGTTCACCGTTTCTTTTTTTTGGGCCCTTACTATTTTGGTCATTTCCAGACTCAGCAGACAGCTGTACTCAACCAGACAGACAAAGAGCTTGCTAGTCTGGGATGCTTCCTATAGGTTAGGGTTAGAGAAGAAGCTCTTTATCAGAACAAGGTGAGAACCGCAGTCGTAGTAGGTGTTTTGTTTCCCTCATCGACCACAAGGGGCAGTAATGAGCCCAGTTTACACCTTTACCATTTACCTTCACTTCACCTCTTTCCCTTCGTACCCCAAAATGTAGCTTTTCATCAGATTATGTGTGTTTATTGAAACATTAAGGCAACAGAACAACAGTGAACGGGTAAATGGTTTCTGTTCATAATAATCAGTGATGTGGTGACCAACTTCTCTCATCATTGATTTTTCCATCAGTCCTTCAATAATAATAAGTTTGCCACGTGGCAGTTCAATGGGAGCAGTTGGTGTTTTCAGTGATTTATAAACAAGGGGGCACCCTGCTGAGAATGAGTTAGATCAATGCAAAAGGGGGGGCTAAAAACGTAATATCTCTGATCCCAAAGTAAATATTTTAGATGGCACACACACACGCAGACTGCACAGACCGACCACTAGAGGTCAGGCCAACTAGACACACCGGCTGAAAGTTAACATGGATATGTGAAAATGTTATTTAATGCATTGATTTTTTTTAACAATCATCAACCTTCTTCCTGCTTTGCTTTCACTAACATAACTCAAACTGTAGGAACATTTCAGTCACCAGCAAGTCTTCCAAATGATCTTTTAAATTTGTGCCACAGCATTTCAGTTAGAATACAATACCATACCAATACAAACCGTCAAATTTGCAAATCTGCATGTGCTTCTCGTTTGGGTCAAGTGTGGCATGCATAAGAACATCACCACCATCTTGGCCTCACCATAGCAACCCCCTCCTTCACACACACACACAAACACAGGTACTTAAGCAGGCTTTTGGTTCTATCCTTAGCCCCCCCCCCCCGCTCCTCCTCCTCTTGTCTTCTCCTCGTTTCTCCTCTCCAGCCTCCCTCCCTCTCCCTCCTCCGTGTGCCTGATTACCAACTGCCATTTTACCCTGAGAGCTGTGGAACAAGGGGCTCCGCTGCTGTAGATCTTAGTGTCTGACTCAAGCCGCCGCACATACACACACAAAAATATACAGACATTCTGACACATATTGCTAACTCAGACCCTGCACGGACAGGAACAGATTCCTCTCCAGCTTTTTCACACTTCTTTGGACCATGTTTCCTGAATATGTGAGTAGTGTAACCAATAGATAGAGACTATTGTACTTACTTGTCAAAATAATTGCTAAATGGTAGAAATTGTTCTCAAGTTCTTATGTGTTTTAAAACATTGCTGGATAGGAGTGAAATGTTTGTTTAGTGGACATAAAGTTACAATGGGAGCTAAAATAATCGATTGTGATATAATGTCCTAAGATGGTTTGATTTTCACTGCCAGTACTTTGCATTATTACATTATTTTTCATGTTTTTTACCTGAAAAAGTTACCCAACTTCTTGCTATCGTCCTCAAAGGACTAGTGTGCGTGTGTCTCATGGTTAAAATGTTCTGTCAATGCACAATCAGTGGTGTTTTGTTGCATTTTGTTGTCTCTTAAATTGTAAAAAGTGAACAAGAAAAATGTAAAAGGGGCAAATGATACTGAAAAGTCAGGCTGCAGTAGAGAAAGTAACTCTGTCCAGCTCTTTCCAGATCTAAATAATTATATTCTATGTCATCACTGTTTTGTTGGTCTTTTTTGATGATGAACAATAAGCAGCCAGCTCCCTCAGCAGCTTCGTCACCCAGATTATCTCAGGCATATTTTGCATCAAGTAAGAATGAGCCTCGGGAACTATTTGTTTGTGCTGTGTTAAACTGGGGGTGATATTTTAGGTGTAAAGTTGTTAAGAGACGGAGCTGAAGAGGGATTAAAAAGTAGAGCGTCACGTTGGGAGTGTCTACAGCTAAGAGCAGTGATTTGGCCTGCAGTCTAGTCTCATGTGACTTAAAAGCCTGCTAAGCCTGCTGATAACCTTCACCTTATTTTACAGGTTACTGAAAGTCATCATAGTTATTCACCATCAAGATTAATTTAAATGTAATTAATAAAAAGCGAGGTGTCACTCTGGGCTGATGTAAAGTTTTTAATCTTAGCTTCAAGCTCTGTTAGCTCCTGTGTGATTATATACAGTTATCCAAATGCACACACATCTGTGCAATCAAAACCAAAAAGAGAAGTACAAAGTTTTCATCTTACTTCTCAATTAGTAAATTGTGACGTTATAAGACAACGTGAAACAGTGTCAGTTACGTACTGTATATTATGCAAGCCGGGTTATGCTCTCCTGCAGAAGCTGGACAGAAACTTTCTACGTCCGTTCCAAATAGGATTTCTATATGTGTGCTAGGCCGCTGCACTAAATATAGCAGGCTGTGGGAAGCTGTCCTTAACACCTCTATAGATGTAGATGATGTTTGTAGCTGCATTTGAACAATTCATATTGTTTTCTATGAAAAGTTGACAGTCCACAGGTTGCTTATGTGATATTTTGTCCGAAATTGTTTGTTTTTTTTGTCGCACATGGTTTTTGAGACGGATCACGTATAGATGAAAGATGCTTGTATAGAACGTTGAGAATTGTCTGGAAATCTGCAAGCATGTTGGTTAATCACTGCTTGAAGGAATGCAGGAAAACAATACTTTTTTTGGTGGTTTGACAGTTAACAAGCCATTACTTGGAAATTGTCAAAACGCTTCCCCTCTTGTAGCCAAATGACACATGTAACAGGTAGACCGCCTATGGATGTGGATGCCAGGTAGTCCTGTTAGTGGATGTCCTGTCCTGAATCCTCCGTCAAACACCCTGATTAGCAGTTGTGATCTTGTGAGTGTGATTAGAAAGTGTGTGAACAGAAAAACAAAAGGCATCATAACTATATATTTGTGATTTTAACAGTTTCACTATTCGACAACTTCATTCCCCGTTGCACATTTGTGTGTATCCCTAGGTGTGTGTGAGATCTCAGCATGCAGTCGGTCCAGGTAGGGATGTGGGACCCGCGCCCCCCATCTAAACATGTTTCGCCCCTGCCCCAGCCACCCCCCTCCAACTTACGCCTCGCACATGTGACCACGGCCACCCCGGCCAAGCGGATCACCTTCTACAAAAGCGGCGACAGCCAGTTTGGGGGTATCAGGATGGCAGTCCACAAGCGCAGCTTCAAATGCTTTGATGCCCTGCTAGACGACCTTTCCCAAAAGGTTAGTGTGACGCCTCAGAGCTGTGGCGTCTTTTGAAGCTGACCGCGCAGATGCAGCTGTACTGCACTTTAATATTTTCAACTTGGCAACAGCATTAGCTCTACAGTTTAGAAATGAAGACACACTGACAATAGATAGATGAATGTACTGTACATAAAGTGTGAATGCATATGTGTCCACAGGTGCCCCTGCCGTTTGGCGTGCGGACTGTGACCACTCCCCGTGGCATCCATGCCATCAAACACCTGGAGCAGCTCCAGGATGGCGGCTGCTACCTCTGCTCTGACCGGCGCCAGGCTAAGCCAGTCAACATGGAGCTGGCCAGCAAACGCCCGACCATCTGGTACCATCACAGCCACAGGCCCCATCGGCCTGAAAGCTCATCCGCAACACCGCCCGGCCATTTGTCTTACAGACAGAGACGGATCATGCTGGTGAAGAACAGCGAGCCGGGGATGAGGAGGAGCATAGTGCTTAGCAGGAGGTCAACAAGGAGCCTGAGGGCCTTTCTTGATGAGGTGTCTGAAGTGATGCAGTTTCATGTACGCAAACTCTACACTGCAGAGGGACGCAGGGTAAGACGTGATTTAGAGTGCGCTTTGGATTCCATTTGACACCCGGTGTAGTGGAAACTTCTGACACTGTCTGGATTTGTTTTCAGATCGACAGCGTGCAAAGCCTGATCACATGTCCTGGTGTGCTGGTGTGTGTTGGGAGGGAAGCCTTCAGCCCATTGCTGGTAAACTTTATCAGGAAGAGCTCTGAGGAAAAACTGCCTGGTCTTGGCCCTAGGACTCCTGGAAATGGGGCCCGATCTCCTGCTACTCAGGGAACAAGATCCTCATCTCATGGAGTTCACTCTGGTGCCAGCGAGTACAGTGAAGGTCATGAAAGCAAGAAAAATGGTAAGCTGTTCATCTTCACAGATGTAAAAAGGCACAGGTATTTCAATATATATAGGAGTAAAATACAGTTTACATTTACATTTGTTTTTCCTCTCTCCCTCTCTTCAGTTAACTTTGGTCTGGAAACCAAAAAAAGCATCATCCACCCTCGTTCAGATTCCTCAAACCGCTCCACCCGTTTCTCCTTGTCTTCAGAGAAATCTTATGGCAACGGTGTCAGCACCTACTCCCAGGCCAGACCGGGTATTATGAACGAAGACATTGAAAAGCGTGTCTTGGTCAATAAAGATGGCAGCCTCTCAGTCGAGATGAGGGTGCGTTTTCGTCTACAAAATGAGGAGACCCTCCAGTGGTCCACACAAATTAAAAAATCTCCGACAAGCAATGAAAGTTGCCCCCTAAGCCAGGCCCAGCCCCATTACCTCCAGCAGGGTCAATCAGAGAGCTGCTCTGACCCTGATTCCACGTCCTTCGATCCAGAGGGGGTGGATTATTCCAGCCAACCTCTGCACCGTGTCTCAGAGGGGAACCACTGCCCCTGTTGCTACCAGAGACACGAACAGCAGTACGACTTGTGGGAAAACCCAGCACACATCCACAAAAAGCCTCCTGTCCCTCCCCCACATACATCCAGCCACACTATGATGAGACATACACATTCCTCTAGCTCTTCCTCGTCATGTAATTCCAGGAGGGTGGTGCGCTGTCGAGCACGACTCTCCAACTGTGGAGGAGGCTCAGGTTCCAAGCAGAGCCAACTGGTCCAGGAGGAGATGTGCTTGACGGAGCAAGTTGAGCGCAGAGTCGAGGTGGAACAGGATGGAGATACCCATGTCGAGGTGCGCAAGGTGAGCCGGTGCTGCAGCCGCAGTGAAGTGGTTGCCATGGACAGCAACCTGCGACCATTTAGCCAGAAATCAGTAGAAGATGAAGTAATGATGGAGGACGAGGAGGAGCGTCCGCTTTCTGCAATCAGCAGCTCTTCACATATCCTGCAATCGCTGAAAGAGGACCAGGATGATGACCTGCCACCCAGCGTCTCACAGTGCAGTCATAGCAATGGACCATCCCCAACCCCAGCCTTTGCAACAAGAAATGCCTCGGCCTGTTCCGTCCATTCTACCAAACACAACAAGCAAGTGGATGGGGGAGAGAGAGGAAGTAGAGCAGTATCTGCAGTTTCCTCCTGTCGCTGTGGAGGACCCACCCCACATTCAACAGCTGAAGCAGAGGCAGATGATGAGGATGAAGAGATAAAGAGGGCTGGTAGTGGCTTGTCTGGTCACACAGGCTCTCAGTCAAGAACATCCAGTGTATGTCCTAATTGTGGAGGCTGCAAACGTGGGAGCAACTCTGTTTCCAATAGTAGAGCATCGCAGAGGTCCCACAGAGCCTCTCCAAAGCCTGCTACACCTCACCCCAACCAAGAGAATGCCAACAATGGCAGTGATGATGATGATGATGATGGCTCAGATGTTTCAGCTGTGTCAACACAGTCCAACAAGAGCAACCTCACCAAGTGTGGGCGTGCCTCTGCAATATCAAATGTCCTGGAGGGCAGAGCATCTAGTCCCATGTCCACAACGCCTGATCCTGAGGCAACAGGAAAAGAAGAAGAGGAAGAAAGGGCTCCTAGTGCCACTTCGGCTACAAGCCACGTGTCCCATAGATCACACAAGTCTGGCTGTAATAGCAACAAAGAAGAAAAAGAGGAGGAGAGAAGCCACAGTGCCATGTCGGCTCAGTCCAACCTGTCTGCGAAGTCCAAGAAGTCTCACAAGTCCAATTGCAACAACACAGCTGAGGCATCTGATGCTGGGACAGGAGAGGATGAAGAAGGAGAGAATGCTATAGGGAGAGCACTCAGCTCCCTGTCAGCCAAATCTGGCGCTTCTTTAAAGCCCAGTGATTCAGCAGTGGAAGAGGGTGACATGGACAAAAGGTCTCCCAGTGCCCTCTCTGTTAAGTCTAACGCTTCTGGCAAAGCAGAAAGACCCGAGAGTGTCCTATCTGCTAAATCAACTAAATCACATGTGTCAGCAAAGTCCAGCACATCTCACAAGTCCACCTGCAGTCATTGTGTGAGAGCAACATCACCAGGTGCTAAGGCAGCTGATGAACTTGTTACAGAAGCAACAGGTCAGGAAGAAGGAATGGAGGCAGAGGAGAGAGCAGCGAGCGCCATGTCGGCCAAGTCCAATAAATCCCATAAGTCCACCAAAGCTTCCGAACAGTCACATTCTCCAAGATCAGAAACCAGAGGCGATGGAGAAAATAGGGCAGCAAGTCAAATGTCTGGGAGATCACTTAAATCTAATGCATCTGCTAAGTCTTCAAAGTCATGCAAGTCAAACAATAATGGCAATGAAATTGAGGTAGCTGAGGACAAAGATGAGGAGATGGTAGAAGAGGAGACACAGCAGAGGCCACAAAGTGTAATCTCTACTAAATTGGAAAATGAACAGCGGGCAAATAGTGTAGGGTCCTCTAAATCTCATAAATCCAAAGGTAATGAGAACACAGGACCAGTTTCTGAAACAGAAGACAATGCAGCAGACGGTGGAAAGGCTGAGGACCGGGCTGCCAGTGTGTTATCCGGTAAATCAGCTTCCTCTGCAAAGTCTCGGCACACAAATTGTGACGCAGGTTCAAGTGTGGCTTCTGCAGCCAAAGAGACAACAAAGCCAGAGGTGGACAGCCTGGAGGTCAGAGCCCCTAGTGCCATGTCAGGGAAATCCCATGCCTCTGCCAAGTCCTCCAAATCCCAGAAGTCAAACTGTACTACAGCATCTCCAAATCCAAATGAAGCAGGTGTTCCATCTATTGAAACAAATGGAGGTGAGAAACCAGATGAAGAGCGAGTGGCTAGTGCCATGTCTGTAAAGTCAAAATCTTCACACAAGTCAAATTCTAGCAAGAATCTCAAATTGGTGTCACCAAGTCCTAATGTCACCATTAAAATACCAGAAGGGGTTGATAAAGAAGGAAATGACACAACAGAGAGAGCACAAAGTGCTGCATCAGCCAAATCAGGGAAATCTAATGTTTCAGCTGCTTTATCTCATAAGGCAGATGAAGACAATGCACCGAGAAGTAAATCGTCCGAACACTCTCATGGCCAAACACTCTCACCCAGGAGGACACGATCCCCACGGACCCACTCTCCCAAATCCCCTGCTGTATCACCCAAAAGTCCGCACTCTGCACAACAATTGTTGCCTGGCCCTAATGTCGGAGAGACAAGAGGGCCCAGTGCCTTGTCAGTTCACTCCAGAACCTCGGCGAAATCTAGCAGGTCCAATTGTCACTGTGGAGCAGCTTCAGCAAAGAAAGACAAAGAGGTGAAGGACAAGGAGGAAGGGGAAAAGAAAGATAACGAGGAGGCTTCTGAGCGAGCTGCCAGCGTTCTGTCATCCTCAACCACAAAGCAGAGGAGAGAATCAGGAGGCAGCGAGCAACCACTGAGTCGAAACTCTTCAGGATCAGTCTCTCTTGGGTTGCCAGAAGACCAAGAAACAGCTGACTCAGACAGTGGCAAGTCCAGTTTTAATTGTCCAATAAATGCTGAGAGTAAGGACATAGGGAAGACAGCAACTCCAAATGTCCCTAAAAGCACAGAGCAGTCTGCCATGAAGGAAGATGTGGAGGGAACAAAGTCCCCCATGTCTCAAAAGTCAAACCATAATGGCAGTAAAAGCACCATGTCTCACAATGCTCCAGCAGTCGATATCCCTACTATCGAAACACCAGGACAGAGCGAGGATAAGGGCGAAGATGGTGGAGAGCAGAAAACAATGAGAGCATCCAGTGCACTTTCAGCCAAAAGCGGCAAGTCACACAAGTCTTGTTGTAACTGCAGTGTCAAAGCAGCAGCTCAGCTGAACGCCTCAGACAATAGGACCTCGTCTGCACTGTCATCAGCAAGTGCTAAAATTCGCAGCAAATCCCCTGCAAGTGCTAGTGTTAAAAATGCCAGTGCAGCAAACACTACTGGCGATTCTGCAAATAAAGACACTGAACACCAAGATGACAGTAGACCAGCTAGTAAATCTAAAGGGAAAGATGTTACAGACAACAAGGCGGCCAGTGTACACTCCAAGAGCTCCTGTTGCCTCAAGCCTAAATCGGCAACTTCAACTCACTCAGATTCTTTGGATCCAGTCAAAGGTCACAAGGCCAAATCCAGTGGTAGTGTAAAAGCATCAAGTTCTCAAAAGAAAGAAATACCCATTGAAACCTCAAGCCCCTGTTCTGAACACAGCTCCAGACCAAACAGCAAAGTGGAGTCATGTACTGAGAGCATTCTGTCGCACTCTCTGTCCGCTGCTGACCTGCTGAAGGAAACCATGGCTGCTGCGCGTCCACAAAGCAGACAGTCGAAGGCCAGCAAAACCAGTGACAAGCCCAAGAGCGAGAAAAGTGGGAGAAGTCAGAAAAGCAGGAACCAGGCAGATCAGGAAGAATTGACACTGACACCTGCATGTCTCCCCAACGCTTCCCCCAACGAGGTTGTCAGTGACTGGCTAAGGAGCATTCCCACTGACAGCACTATGCTTGGACTTGGTGATGAGTTGCATGGAGAAGAGGTGGTGCAGGAGAAGGCGATGGAAGAGAAACCTGGAGAAGAGGCAGCAAAGGAGGAGGAGGAAAGTCCTGAAGATGAGAAAGAAGAAGAGAAAGATGAGGCTGAAGAGGAAGAAGAGAAAGAGGAGGAAGCTGAATGTGATGCAGTAGAGGAGGAAAAGACTTCAGATCCAGCTCCAGTCGATGCACAAGGGACTCGTCCCAACACTCAGCAGTTGTTGAGCAGTGAGTCTCTGCCAAGGAACTGGCATTCTTCAGTTGCAGTGATGAAAGTTCTCCTGAGCTCTTCTCCAGGTCGATGCCGCAGCATGCCTGAGGTAAGTCAGTTTGAATGACTCCTTGATTATGTAACAAAGTCAGGTCCTTCTATATCAGTGGCCCCTAACCATTTTGGCTTGTAGAACCCTTAAGTAAAAATAAGTAATACAATATATATGTAATGTTATCCATATTCTCTGCTGTCTGTAGGTGTCTCCAGTTTATGGTCGTAGACTGAGTACATCAGCCAGGGGGTTCTTGGACTGTCTGGCCCAGCTCCAGCTCATTGAACCTGTAGTGAGCCCTGGCTGCGACCAACAGAAGAACTGCAACCAGCGGTATGAGGACATTATGGCTATCCTTCAATCTCTCTGGCTCACTGAACCTGGGGACATTGAGGCCAAGGACGTCAGTAAAGAGCAGGTCACTCCACCGAGATCCTCATCCGGGGTGGATATGAGCAGTGGCTCTGGTGGCTCAGGAAAGGAGAACGAAAACCAAGGTGGGGATGAAACAATGCAAAACAAGACCAATGAGGAAGAATCTCTACATGACGATGAGGAAGCGGAAAAGGTTGTAGAAGAGGATGAGGAAGGAAATGCAGAAGTAGGACACAAGGAAATTGAGGCCGAACCTGATGAGACATCCATAGAGCAAACTAAGACAATAGACGAAGAAACAGCACAGGAACCAGTACAGAGTGAAGAACAAAGTACTGTCCCTCCAAGTCTGGACAGCCCAAAAGCCATTGAGAATCCCTCATCTTCAGAGGCTAACGATAGCTCCAAATCCCCCACCGATAATGAACGAGAGACGCTGGAGGGCTCCAGCTCAGGCACGCCTCCTACTGTCTTGCGAGCACCATTGTCAAGAAAAGTATCCCAAGACCCTGATCCGGTGTGGGTCTTGCACCTCTTGAAGAAGATAGAGAAACAGTTCATGAACCACTACATTAATGCAATGGCAGAGTTCAAAGTCCGCTGGGACCTGGACGACAGCCTCATCCTTAACACTATGATATCTGAGCTGAGGGACGAGGTGAGCCGGCGTATCCAGAGCAGCATTCAACGAGAGATGAAGAAGATTCAGAGTCGTGCTGGCAGGTTGGGGAAATCACCCCGACCGCCGCAAGGAGAGAACCTCTCCAGGGAGTCCACCATGACAGAGAAGAGGCGTCGTATGTTGAAGGTAATTCCACCACAGATCCTCTGTATATCTAAGAAGGTAATTCTGCCTGAAAGGCAGATAGATAATGTTTAATTTATTTTTCAGGTCATGAAGAACCAGTCAGTGAAAACCGGTGACTCCCTCAGTGATGGGGAGATGACAGGCGATTGCAGCGACCAGCGAAGCGATGACGAGTACTGTCCCTGTGAGGCTTGTGTCCGCAAGAAAATGGCCGCGCGACCACTCAAAACAAATGCACCACCAGCAACAGAAGCACCAGTGATGATGGAGTTTGACCTCCTCAAAATACTGCAGCTGAAGAAAAGCCCATCGCCTGCAGCCGTGCCACCGCCAGCGGAGGAGGAAGATGACAGCATGGCGGTAGATGAGGAGGGGAGGAATTTAGAGGTAGTTCAGGAGGAAGAGGAGGAGGAGGAAACTAAAGAGGATATCAAAGCTGATGTTGTTTTAGAGGAGACAATCCCAGAGGAAGCTGAAGAAAAAGAAGATGGGGGTGAGGCAGGAGAAGGGGAAGAGGTAGAGGAGGACGGTGTAGGTGATGAGGAACAGGTAGAAGGAGAGGGAGGTGAGGAAGCTGGGGAAGAGGAGACATCAGAAAACGGAGAGGCAGAGGAGGCACAATGTCAATGTCACTGTGGCGGAAATGAGGAAGACAGCGACAAAGCAGAAGAGGGAGAAGAGGTAGAGGAGGAAACAGCAGAAGGAGAAGATGCTGAAGAAACTAGCAACAACACAGGTGAGGATGAAACAGCGGATGAAGAAGAAGAGAAAGCCGGAGAGGAAGAAGAGAAGAGCGCAAAGGATGAAGGGGAGACAGGGGGCAACGAGGGAGGGACAGAAACTGGGGAAGAGGAGAGTGACAAGGAGACAGTAAAAGAGGCAACAACAGGAGAGGAAGGAGAGACCACTGGACATAGTGAAGGTGAGGAGAAGGAGGAAGAGGCGGAAGAACTGAAGCCAGAAGAAGACGAAGAAACGACTGGCAAGGAAAGTGGAGAAGAGGAGGCATCTGACAGCGCAGCAAAAAATTCGACAAATGATGAATCTACATCCCCGGCAGAAGAGTTTGTGGAGGGAAACGTCAGCGCTTCAGCCGAGGCAGAGGATGAAGATGATGGGGATGATGGTACCGGAGAGGGGGAAGAGAGTGGGGAGCAGGAAAAAGAGGCATCGGAGGAGGAAGGAGCCTCACCCCAGGTAGGATAAACGACTTTCAGTCCATTTTCATAATATTGATCCATGCACATGACTGTGCAGGTCACCTCCTTTCGGCTTTTTACAACCTTCCCTGTGTTCCTAAATCTTAGGGTGATTATAATGTTGTCAGAACAGACAGCCATTGACCAAAACTACAATAATAAAACCCAGGTTCTGATATTTTAAGCAGTAATTGAATTATTTACCTGCTTTTAAGTAAAATAAAGTAGGTTGGATAAGTAACTGGTCCTACTTTCTTCTTATGAACACCACCTATTTTTAATCACCGCTGAGTGCCTGGACATGACTGCTGGGTTAAAGTGTACTGTACCTTAAAGAGGAATCTGACCTACAGCAACCCTGATCACTAAGTCTAAGCCTGTGGGAAAAGATAATCTGGCTATCCAATTAGACAGACTGAACAAATCTGTTTTGTTTGGCAGCGCCTCAGTGCTTCCACAGATGGACGTCTGCTGTTATTGACAGTCACAAAAACCTTCTGCCTCCCAGCACTGATACAATGAAACTAATTACTTTTGCTCTTGCTGTGCAATTAGTGTGTAGCTATAATTGCTGACATGTAGCTGCCCAATTTAGTTAATTACAAGTGGTCAGAGAAGATTTACTGTTATTTTGTTTAACTCTCAGGAACAGGGGGTGACCGAAGGAGAGGAGGCAGATGCCGAAGAGTCAGACTCTGACAACAAACGTCCAAGTGATACCAGTGCAGACGAATCAGGACACGAGGGGGCAGGAGCCACGGGAGAGGAGGGGGAGAAAGACTGCGGAGAAGAGGGAGGTGAAGAGGAGGCTGTGAAAGATGCTGTTGAAGAGTCTAAGCCTGAGGATAAGGATGGAGAGGTGAAGGGGAACAAAAGAGAGGCTGTTGCTCTCCTCCATCAGTTCACCAGGACCTCTGTGGAGTCCCAGCCCGGCTCCTTGGAGGACATTAACACAGAATCACCCCGAAGCCCTGTTAACTCCATGGAAGTGCCCAAAATATCTGCTGGTGTATCCAGCGGTGGTGGTGCGGGCCAGAGGAGGAGCCGGTCACCGGCCAAGGTCAAACGTCGCAAACCCAAGGAGTGCGACGAGGAACTGGATGACTATTAATTCACAGAAACTAAACCTATGGTGTGGATTCACAGAGACTCCCATTAACCCATCCGGGGTAGAATTATGTAGGTTAAAACTGTAACCAAAAACACTTGAAGCACTTTATCACTCCAGATCCAGTGTAGGAGGAGTCCCAGTGATTTTAGAATATTGAAACTTGAAACCTTATCCTATTTAATCATGACATCATACTTGTAATGGTTATATCTTTATTTTTTAAGTTAACTTCATGTGTATTTCTGTACTGTATGTGTACGAATAAGGCTATTCTGACACCGAGTGTGTTATGTGAACTCAGTTTTGTGTTCAAGTGGACGGCAGGTTTAATGACTCATTTAGCCATTAATATACCAAGTACCTCGAAGATATGTTTGATGTTAATTGACTGTTTTAGTAGTATTTGACAGAACCAGTGTATTGATACTTGGTTTATGAATCAGTACAGTCTTTTTGTTGGACATGTATGTATCATATCACAGTATCATAACTCAGTGCTGTAATCTCAGGGGTAAGGGCTACAACTACCTGCTTAGTCTGTAAAGAATACTTCTGTTTAAACCTACTGAAGCTCGGTGACATAACCTGATTACCTTAAAGGAATAGTTTTGAAAATTTGTTGCTTACTGCCACTTTTGTGTCAGGCAAGGGGGACGGTTAGCTTAGCTTAGCACAAAGACTCAAAGCAGGGGGAAACTGCTAGCCTGGATTTATCCAAAGGTTGAAAGGTAACAGAATCCATCTACTAACTTTTGCTGTATCTGTTTATGTATTTAGAGTATATAGTATATATACAGAGTTATTTGATGGGCCGGGTGTAGTGGTTTTCTTTGAGTTATGTGGTTGCCAGGAAAACATAATGTGTTAATTAGTAACTGTTAGAGTTGCTACATTTTTCTAACCTCTGGACAGAGCCAAGCTAGCAGTTTCCACTTTGCTTACAGTGTCTATGCCAGCTAAGCTAAGCTATAAGGAACTCCTGGCTACATCGTCTAATGTAGCTTACAGACGAGAGATGTCAATCTTCTCATCTCACTCAGCAAGAAAGTGAATTAGCATGTTGGAAAAAATGTTGAGCTACTCATTTAACTAACTGTATTTTAGTAGTTTTATTGTATTCAGTTTGATTTGTTCCCTTTAAACATGCTTATGTGTAAACTCTTCAGTAACTGTACCTCATTATATTTGCATAGTCCAATTACTGTGATCATTTACTGCACATGCATTTCTTTTCCAGGAATCCAGTTGAAAAACGTGAAGTAACACTGAGCATATCTGTGTGTTTCTAGCACACAAAAATAACGGGAGGTAGACTTCTGAATTTCAGGTTGATGTAAACCTTCCTCTGCTGCTTAAAGTCAAGAGCTCTTCTTAAAAGGTGTTACATGCTGTAGATTCAGGTGGGGTTTGCATAACCAGCCATGTGTAACAACAGCGTGAAGCGTGTTACTGATGCCTTACTGTATCTCTGGTTATATGAAGGTGGATCGACAAAAACAGAGGGGGAGGTCACGATCAAGCGCCTGTCTTGTTTCCTGACATCTCCTCTCTCGGTAAGTGGCTCTCCAGCAGAATCAGAGAGCCTGTCAAAGAAGCTGAAATGGATCAAAGCTGCTCTTTAAAATGCTGAAAAAATATATTTTAAGACCCACTAAGGAGTATTTTCTCACATTTAACCCAAACCAAGCTGAGTGAGCTGGGCTCCAGGCTTACTCCCTAAACGTACCCTTACTCCCTCACCGAGATATTCTGCATATGGTCCGTCTGTGTTCAGGACAGTGTGAATGAGGTAAAACATGTGTATCTATTATTGTTTAGTCTGACAAAAGCCTCCTATTTGTGGTACCAAGAGGGTGTGTGTGTATCTATGCTGCTATTGGCTGTCCATCAGTCTGTGACATGATCAAGTGAACATCATGTACCCAGAGCAAAAGTATATATGAATGTAATATTGTTGATAAATTAAATAAACACACAGGATGGTGATCTCATTCTTTCACTGTTTTTGCTGAGTTAGATGGACACAACTTCAACTTCTGTGCATAAATGTAGAGCTACAGCCATCAGGTGATTAGCTTAGCTTAGCAGAGAGTCTGAGCAGAGGACAATGGTTTTGGCCTAGTTCACACCAAAGCTTAGGTACACTTGCCAGCTCCTCTAATGGTGAATTACTTACTGGATGGCACTAAAGCTTACACTTGCTGTGCTTTTACATCACAGTGTTGGCTCTGTTCAAATCCATGTTATGGATTCAACAGACTCCATGCTACCAGTCTTTATGCTAAGCTACGCTAGTCACCTGCTTGTATTCGCCTCATATTTATCATGCAGATGTGAGAGTGGAATCAATATTTTCACCCAAATCTTGCAAAGAGAGCAAAGTACTTTTTATATAGTTTTACCTCCAATTAATTGGGTCTTTTTTTCTGTTATACTCAGAGTAGTTTGAATCAATTGGTTTCAATTAGGACTAGTTTCTGCTAAAAAGAAACCTTGACAGCGTTTACCGAGGATTATTCACAACAATGACCGGGCATGTCGTTTTGGAGCGGTTTAAATATGTTTTCCAAGGCTGTGATGATCACAAACTAAGTTGCATTCAGCTCTGTTGTACTGTGTTGGCGTCAGCAGCAGAAATCTCAGGGACAGATCGCTCAGAGCAAAACAAACCCAAAACTGTCTACATGGAGCTGCCCATCGCTGTAGGTGAGAATCAGTGTGAACTGAATACCTCGACCTACAAGCAGTGTCATGATCATCGCAGATGTTTTTGATCTGGCTAATGACATTGTTTTTCTCGGTTGAGCGCCGCGTCCTTTGCCTCAACTACGATTTCAGAGCAGAATATAGACTATCAAATGTTTCACTGTCTAAAGTAACAGTCTTTGTATTTGTCTCCAGGTCCTGTTATTTCAAGACTTGTAATCTGGATCAGGACCATTACAACACAAAATGGGCATTTTCACCTGCCATAAATTGATTGAAGGCATTTTCACCTGCCATAAATTGATTGAAGGCCAAACGCAGTTAATGAAAGTTGATTTCTGCCTATATATGACTTGATCTGATTCTAGAGCTTCATAATATAAAGATCTGAGCTCATAGGACAGCTTGGAATTCTTGTAAAGGACCATTACAACACAAAATGGTCATTTTCACCTCCTGAAAATGGGCATTTTCACCTGCCATAAATTGATTGAAGACCAAATGCAGTTAATGAAAGGTGATTTCTGCCTATATATGACTTGGTCTGATTCTAGAGCTTCATAATATAAAGATCTGAGCTCACAGGACAGCTTGGAATTCTTGTAAAGGACCATTACAAGACAAAATGCCCATTTTCACCTGCCATAAATTGATTGAAGGCATTTTCACCTGCCATAAATTGATTGAAGGCCAAACGCAGTTAATGAAAGGTGATTTCTGCCTGAATATGACATGGTCTGATTCTAGAGCTTCATAATATACAGATCTGAGCTCACAGGACAGCTTGGAATTCTTGTAAAGGACCATTACAACACAAAATGGACATTTTCACCTGCTGAAAATGGGCATTTTCACCTGCCATAAATTGATTGAAGACCAAATGCAGTTAATGAAAGGTGATTTCTGCCTATATATGACTTGATCTGATTCTAGAGCTTCATAATATAAAGATCTGAGCTCACAGGACATCTTGGAATTCTTGTAAAGGACCATTACAACACAAAATGGCCATTTTCACCTGCCAAAAATTGATTGAAGGCATTATCACTTGCCATAAATTGATTGAAGACCAAACGCAGTTAATGAAAGCTGATTTCTGCCTATATATGACTTGGTCTGATTCTTGAGCTTCATAATATAAAGATCTGAGCTCACAGGACAGCTTGGAATTCTTGTAAAGGACCATTACAACACAAAATGCCCATTTTCACCTGCCATAAATTGATTGAAGGCATTTTCACCTGCCATAAATTGATTGAAGGCCAAACGCAGTTAATGAAAGGTGATTTCTGCCTGAATATGACTTGATCTGATTCTAGAGCTTCATAATATAAAGATCTGAGCTCATAGGACAGCTTGGAATTCTTGTAAAGGACCATTACAACACAAAATGGACATTTTCACCTGCTGAAAATGGGCATTTTCACCTGCCATAAATTGATTGAAGACCAAATGCAGTTAATGAAAGGTGATTTCTGCCTATATATGACTTGATCTGATTCTAGAGTTTCATAATATAAAGATCTGAGCTCACAGGACAGCTTGGAATTCTTGTAAAGGACCATTACAACACAAAATGGGCATTTTCACCTGCCAAAAATTGATTGAAGGCATTTTCACCTGCCATAAATTGATTAAAAGCCAAACGCAGTTAATGAAAGGTGATTTCTGCCTATATATGACTTCATCTGATTCTAGAACTTCATAATATACAGATCTGAGCTCACAGGACAGCTTGGAATTCTTGTAAAGGACCATTACAACACAAAATGGCCATTTTCACCTGCTGAAAATGGGCATTTTCACCTGCCATAAATTGATTGAAGACCAAATGCAGTAAATGAAAGCTGATTTCTGCCTATATATGACTTGGTCTGATTCTAGAGCGTCATAATATACAGATCTGAGCTCACAGGACAGCTTGGAATTCTTGTAAAGGACCATTACAACACAAAATGGCCATTTTCACCTGCTGAAAATGGGCATTTTCACCTGCCATAAATTGATTGAAGACCAAACGCAGTTAATGAAAGCTGATTTCTGCCTAAATATGACTTGGTCTGATTTTAGAGCTTCATAATATAAAGATCTGAGCTCATAGGACAGCTTGGATTCTTGTAAAGGACCATTTCAACAGAAAATGGCCATTTTCACCTCCTGAAAATGGGCATTTTCACCTGCCATAAATTGATTGAAGACCAAATGCAGTTAATGAAAGGTGATTTCTGCCTATATATGACTTGGTCTGATTCTAGAGCGTCATAATATACAGATCTGAGCTCACAGGACAGCTTGGAATTCTTGTAAAGGACCATTACAACACAAAATGCTTATTTTCGCCTGCCAAAAATTGATTGAAGGCATTATCACTTGCCATAAATTGATTGAAGACCAAACGCAGTTAATGAAAGCTGATTTCTGCCTAAATATGACTTGGTCTGATTTTAGAGCTTCATAATATAAAGATCTGAGCTCACAGGACAGCTTGGAATTCTTGTAAAGGACCATTACAACACAAAATGCCCATTTTCACCTGCCATAAATTGATTGAAGGCCAAACGCAGTTAATGAAAGGTGATTTCTGCCTGAATATGACATGGTCTGATTCTAGAGCTTCATAATATAAAGATCTGAGCTCACAGGACAGCTTGGGATTCTTGTAAAGGACCATTACAACACAAAATGGCCATTTTCACCTCCTGAAAATGGGCATTTTCACCTGCCATAAATTGATTGAAGACCAAATGCAGTTAATGAAAGGTGATTTCTGCCTATATATGACTTAGTCTGATTCTAGAGCTTCATAATATAAAGATGGGAGCTCACAGGACAGCTTGGAATTCTTGTAAAGGACCATTACAACACAAAATGGCCATTTTCACCTGCTGAAAATGGGCATTTTCACCTGCCATAAATTGATTGAAGACCAAATGCAGTTAATGAAAGGTGATTTCTGCCTATATATAACTTGGTCTGATTCTAGAGCTTCATAATACAAAGATCTGAGCTCACAGGACAGCTTGGAATTCTTGTAAAGGACCATTACAACACAAAATGGGCATTTTCACCTGCCAAAAATTGATTGAAGGCATTATCACTTGCCATAAATTGATTGAAGACCAAACGCAGTTAATGAAAGCTGATTTCTGCCTATATATGACTTGGTCTGATTCTAGAGCGTCATAATATACAGATCTGAGCTCACAGGACAGCTTGGAATTCTTGTAAAGGACCATTACAACACAAAATGCCCATTTTCACCTGCCATAAATTGATTGAAGGCATTTTCACCTGCCATAAATTGATTGAAGGCCAAACGCAGTTAATGAAAGGTGATTTCTGCCTGAATATGACATGGTCTGATTCTAGAGCGTCATAATATAAAGATCTGAGCTCACAGGACAGCTTGGAATTCTTGTAAAGGACCATTACAACACAAAATGCCCATTTTCACCTGCCAACAATTGATTGAAGGCATTTTCACCTGCCATAAATTGATTGAAGGCCAAACGCAGTTAATGAAAGGTGATTTCTGCCTATATATGACTTGGTCTGATTCTAGAGCGTCATAATATAAAGTTTTGAGCTCACAGGAAAGCTTGGAATTCTTGTAAAGGACCATTACAACACAAAATGGCCATTTTCACCTGCTGAAAATGGGCATTTTCACCTGCCATAAATTGATTGAAGACCAAATGCAGTTAATGAAAGCTGATTTCTGCCTATATATGACTTGGTCTGATTCTAGAGCGTCATAATATAAAGTTTTGAGCTCACAGGACAGCTTGGAATTCTTGTAAAGGACCATTACAACACAAAATGCTTATTTTCACCTGCCAAAAATTGATTGAAGGCATTATCACTTGCCATAAATTGATTGAAGACCAAATGCAGTTAATGAAAGCTGATTTCTGCCTATATATGACTTGGTCTGATTCTAGAGCGTCATAATATACAGATCTGAGCTCACAGGACAGCTTGGAATTCTTGTAAAGGACCATTACAACACAAAATGGCCATTTTCACCTGCTGAAAATGGGCATTTTCACCTGCCATAAATTGATTGAAGACCAAACGCAGTTAATGAAAGGTGATTTCTGCCTATATATAACTTGGTCTGATTCTAGAGCTTCATAATACAAAGATCTGAGCTCACAGGACAGCTTGGAATTCTTGTAAAGGACCATTACAACACAAAATGCCCATTTTCACCTGCCAACACTTGATTGAAGGCATTTTCACCTGCCATAAATTGATTGAAGGCCAAACGCAGTTAATGAAAGGTGATTTCTGCCTATATATGACTTGGTCTGATTCTAGAGCGTCATAATATACAGATCTGAGCTCACAGGACAGCTTGGAATTCTTGTAAAGGACCATTACAACACAAAATGCCCATTTTCACCTGCCAAAAATTGATTGAAGGCATTATCACTTGCCATAAATTGATTGAAGACCAAATGCAGTTAATGAAAGCTGATTTCTGCCTATATATGACTTGGTCTGATTCTAGAGCGTCATAATATACAGATCTGAGCTCACAGGACAGCTTGGAATTCTTGTAAAGGACCATTACAACACAAAATGGCCATTTTCACCTGCTGAAAATGGGCATTTTCACCTGCCAAAAATTGATTGAAGACCAAACGCAGTTAATGAAAGGTGATTTCTGCCTATATATAACTTGGTCTGATTCTAGAGCTTCATAATACAAAGATCTGAGCTCACGGGACAGCTTGGAATTCTTGTAAAGGACCATTACAACACAAAATGCCCATTTTCACCTGCCAACAATTGATTGAAGGCATTTTCACCTGCCATAAATTGATTGAAGGCCAAACGCAGTTAATGAAAGGTGATTTCTGCCTATATATGACTTGGTCTGATTCTAGAGCGTCATAATATACAGATCTGAGCTCACAGGACAGCTTGGAATTCTTGTAAAGGACCATTACAACACAAAATGGCCATTTTCACCTGCCAAAAATTGATTGAAGGCATTATCACTTGCCATAAATTGATTGAAGACCAAACGCAGTTAATGAAAGCTGATTTCTGCCTAAATATGACTTGGTCTGATTCTAGAGCTTCATAATATAAAGATCTGAGCTCATAGGACAGCTTGGAATTCTTGTAAAGGACCATTACAACACAAAATGCTTATTTTCACCTGCCAAAAATGGATTGAAGGCATTATCACTTGCCATAAATTGATTGAAGACCAAATGCAGTTAATGAAAGCTGATTTCTGCCTATATATGACTTGGTCTGATTCTAGAGCGTCATAATATACAGATCTGAGCTCACAGGACAGCTTGGAATTCTTGTAAAGGACCATTACAACACAAAATGGCCATTTTCACCTGCTGAAAATGGGCATTTTCACCTGCCATAAATTGATTGAAGACCAAACGCAGTTAATGAAAGGTGATTTCTGCCTAAATATGACTTGATCTGATTCTAGAGCTTCATAATATAAAGATCTGAGCTCATAGGACAGCTTGGAATTCTTGTAAAGGACCATTACAACACAAAATGGGCATTTTCACCTGCCAACAATTGATTGAAGGCATTTTCACCTGCCATAAATTGATTGAAGACCAAACGCAGTTAATGAAAGGTGATTTCTGCCTATATATGACTTGATCTGATTCTAGAGCTTCATAATATAAAGATCTGAGCTCATAGGACAGCTTGGAATTCTTGTAAAGGACCATTACAACACAAAATGGTCATTTTCACCTCCTGAAAATGGGCATTTTCACCTGCCATAAATTGATTGAAGACCAAACGCAGTTAATGAAAGGTGATTTCTGCCTATATATGACTTGGTCTGATTCTAGAGCGTCATAATATAAAGATCTGAGCTCACAGGACAGCTTGGAATTCTTGTAAAGGACCATTACAACACAAAATGCCCATTTTCACCTGCCAAAAATTGATTGAAGGCATTTTCACCGCCATAAATTGATTGAAGACCAAATGCAGTTAATGAAAGGTGATTTCTGCTTATATATGACTTGGTCTGATTCTAGAGCTTCATAATATAAAGATCTGAGCTCACAGGACAGCTTGGAATTCTTGTAAAGGACCATTACAACACAAAATGGCCATTTTCACCTCATGAAAATGGGCATTTTCACCTGCCATATATTGATTGAAGACCAAATGCAGTTAATGAAAGGTGATTTCTGCCTGAATATGACATGGTCTGATTCTAGAGCTTCATAATATAAAGATCTGAGCTCATAGGACAGCTTGGAATTCTTGTAATGGACCATTACAACACAAAATGCCCATTTTCACCTGCCAAAAATTGATTGAAGGCATTATCACTTGCCATAAATTGATTGAAGACCAAACGCAGTTAATGAAAGGTGATTTCTGCCTATATATGACTTGATCTGATTCTAGAGCTTCATAATATAAAGATCTGAGCTCATAGGACAGCTTGGAATTCTTGTAAAGGACCATTACAACACAAAATGGCCATTTTCACCTCCTGAAAATGGGCATTTTCACCTGCCATAAATTGATTGAAGACCAAATGCAGTTAATGAAAGGTGATTTCTGCCTATATATGACTTGGTCTGATTCTAGAGCGTCATAATATAAAGTTCTGAGCTCACAGGAAAGCTTGGAATTCTTGTAAAGGACCATTACAACACAAAATGGCCATTTTCACCTGCCAAAAATTGATTGAAGGCATTATCACTTGCCATAAATTGATTGAAGACCAAACGCAGTTAATGAAAGCTGATTTCTGCCTATATATGACTTGGTCTGATTCTAGAGCGTCATAATATACAGATCTGAGCTCACAGGACAGCTTGGAATTCTTGTAAAGGACCATTACAACACAAAATGGCCATTTTCACCTGCTGAAAATGGGCATTTTCACCTGCCATAAATTGATTGAAGACCAAATGCAGTTAATGAAAGGTGATATCTGGCTATATATGACTTGATCTGATTCTAGCGCGTCATAATATAAAGATCTGAGCTGACAGGACAGCTTGGAATTCTTGTAAAGGACCATTACAACACAAAATGCCCATTTTCACCTGGTTCACCTGCCAAAAATTGATTGGAGGCATTTTCACCTGCCATAAATTGATTAAAAGCCAAACGCAGTTAATGAAAGGTGAGTTCTGCCTATATATGACTTGATCTGATTCTAGAACTTCATAATATACAGATCTGAGCTCACAGGACAGCTTGGAATTCTTGTAAAGGACCATTACAACACAAAATGGCCATTTTCACCTGCCAAAAATTGATTGAAGGCATTATCACTTGCCATAAATTGATTGAAGACCAAACGCAGTTAATGAAAGCTGATTTCTGCCTAAATATGACTTGGTCTGATTCTAGAGCTTCATAATATAAAGATCTGAGCTCATAGGACAGCTTGGAATTCTTGTAAAGGACCATTACAACACAAAATGCTTATTTTCACCTGCCAAAAATTGATTGAAGGCATTATCACTTGCCATAAATTGATTGAAGACCAAATGCAGTTAATGAAAGCTGATTTCTGCCTATATATGACTTGGTCTGATTCTAGAGCGTCATAATATACAGATCTGAGCTTACAGGACAGCTTGGAATTCTTGTAAAGGACCATTACAACACAAAATGGCCATTTTCACCTGCTGAAAATGGGCATTTTCACCTTCCATAAATTGATTGAAGACCAAACGCAGTTAATGAAAGGTGATTTCTGCCTAAATATGACTTGATCTGATTCTAGAGCTTCATAATATAAAGATCTGAGCTCATAGGACAGCTTGGAATTCTTGTAAAGGACCATTACAACACAAAATGGGCATTTTCACCTGCCAACAATTGATTGAAGGCATTTTCACCTGCCATAAATTGATTGAAGACCAAACGCAGTTAATGAAAGGTGATTTCTGCCTATATATGACTTGATCTGATTCTAGAGCTTCATAATATAAAGATCTGAGCTCATAGGACAGCTTGGAATTCTTGTAAAGGACCATTACAACACAAAATGGTCATTTTCACCTCCTGAAAATGGGCATTTTCACCTGCCATAAATTGATTGAAGACCAAATGCAGTTAATGAAAGGTGATTTCTGCCTATATATGACTTGGTCTGATTCTAGAGCGTCATAATATAAAGATCTGAGCTCACAGGACAGCTTGGAATTCTTGTAAAGGACCATTACAACACAAAATGCCCATTTTCACCTGCCAAAAATTGATTGAAGGCATTTTCACCGCCATAAATTGATTGAAGGCCAAACGCAGTTAATGAAAGGTGATTTCTGCCTGAATATGACATGGTCTGATTCTAGAGCTTCATAATATAAAGATCTGAGCTCACAGGACAGCTTGGAATTCTTGTAAAGGACCATTACAACACAAAATGGCCATTTTCACCTCATGAAAATGGGCATTTTCACCTGCCATATATTGATTGAAGACCAAATGCAGTTAATGAAAGGTGATTTCTGCCTATATATGACTTGGTCTGATTCTCGAGCTTCATAATATAAAGATCTGAGCTCACAGGACAGCTTGGAATTCTTGTAAAGGACCATTACAACACAAAATGGCCATTTTCACCTGCTGAAAATGGGCATTTTCACCTGCCATAAATTGATTGAAGACCAAATGCAGTTAATGAAAGGTGATTTCTGCCTATATATAACTTGGTCTGATTCTAGAGCTTCATAATACAAAGATCTGAGTTCACAGGACAGCTTGGAATTCTTGTAAAGGACCATTACAACACAAAATGGGCATTTTCACCTGCCATAAATTGATTGAAGGCATTTTCACCTGCCATAAATTGATTGAAGGCCAAACGCAGTTAATGAAAGGTGATTTCTGCCTATGTATGACTTGATCTGATTCTAGAGCGTCATAATATAAAGTTCTGAGCTCACAGGAAAGCTTGGAATTCTTGTAAAGGACCATTACAACACAAAATGCCCATTTTCACCTGCCAAAAATTGATTGAAGGCATTATCACTTGCCATAAATTGATTGAAGACCAAACGCAGTTAATGAAAGGTGATTTCTGCCTATATATGACATGGTCTGATTCTAGAGCTTCATAATATAAAGATCTGAGCTCACAGGACAGCTTGGAATTCTTGTAAAGGACCATTACAACACAAAATGGCCATTTTCACCTCATGAAAATGGGCATTTTCACCTGCCATATATTGATTGAAGACCAAATGCAGTTAATGAAAGGTGATTTCTGCCTATATATGACTTGGTCTGATTCTAGAGCGTCATAATATAAAGTTCTGAGCTCACAGGAAAGCTTGGAATTCTTGTAAAGGACCATTACAACACAAAATGGCCATTTTCACCTCCTGAAAATGGGCATTTTCACCTGCCATAAATTGATTGAAGACCAAATGCAGTTAATGAAAGGTGATTTCTGCCTATATATGACTTGGTCTGATTCTAGAGCGTCATAATATAAAGTTCTGAGCTCACAGGAAAGCTTGGAATTCTTGTAAAGGACCATTACAACACAAAATGGCCATTTTCACCTGCCAAAAATTGATTGAAGGCATTATCACTTGCCATAAATTGATTGAAGACCAAACGCAGTTAATGAAAGCTGATTTCTGCCTATATATGACTTGGTCTGATTCTAGAGCGTCATAATATACAGATCTGAGCTCACAGGACAGCTTGGAATTCTTGTAAAGGACCATTACAACACAAAATGGTCATTTTCACCTGCTGAAAATGGGCATTTTCACCTGCCATAAATTGATTGAAGACCAAATGCAGTTAATGAAAGGTGATATCTGGCTATATATGACTTGATCTGATTCTAGCGCGTCATAATATAAAGATCTGAGCTGACAGGACAGCTTGGAATTCTTGTAAAGGACCATTACAACACAAAATGCCCATTTTCACCTGGTTCACCTGCCAAAAATTGATTGGAGGCATTTTCACCTGCCATAAATTGATTAAAAGCCAAACGCAGTTAATGAAAGGTGAGTTCTGCCTATATATGACTTGATCTGATTCTAGAACTTCATAATATACAGATCTGAGCTCACAGGACAGCTTGGAATTCTTGTAAAGGACCATTACAACACAAAATGGCCATTTTCACCTGCCAAAAATTGATTGAAGGCATTATCACTTGCCATAAATTGATTGAAGACCAAACGCAGTTAATGAAAGCTGATTTCTGCCTAAATATGACTTGGTCTGATTCTAGAGCTTCATAATATAAAGATCTGAGCTCATAGGACAGCTTGGAATTCTTGTAAAGGACCATTACAACACAAAATGCTTATTTTCACCTGCCAAAAATTGATTGAAGGCATTATCACTTGCCATAAATTGATTGAAGACCAAATGCAGTTAATGAAAGCTGATTTCTGCCTATATATGACTTGGTCTGATTCTAGAGCGTCATAATATACAGATCTGAGCTCACAGGACAGCTTGGAATTCTTGTAAAGGACCATTACAACACAAAATGGCCATTTTCACCTGCTGAAAATGGGCATTTTCACCTGCCATAAATTGATTGAAGACCAAATGCAGTTAATGAAAGGTGATTTCTGCCTAAATATGACTTGATCTGATTCTAGAGCTTCATAATATAAAGATCTGAGCTCATAGGACAGCTTGGAATTCTTGTAAAGGACCATTACAACACAAAATGGGCATTTTCACCTGCCAACAATTGATTGAAGGCATTTTCACCTGCCATAAATTGATTGAAGACCAAACGCAGTTAATGAAAGGTGATTTCTGCCTATATATGACTTGATCTGATTCTAGAGCTTCATAATATAAAGATCTGAGCTCATAGGACAGCTTGGAATTCTTGTAAAGGACCATTACAACACAAAATGGTCATTTTCACCTCCTGAAAATGGGCATTTTCACCTGCCATAAATTGATTGAAGACCAAATGCAGTTAATGAAAGGTGATTTCTGCCTATATATGACTTGGTCTGATTCTAGAGCGTCATAATATAAAGATCTGAGCTCACAGGACAGCTTGGAATTCTTGTAAAGGACCATTACAACACAAAATGCCCATTTTCACCTGCCAAAAATTGATTGAAGGCATTTTCACCGCCATAAATTGATTGAAGGCCAAACGCAGTTAATGAAAGGTGATTTCTGCCTGAATATGACATGGTCTGATTCTAGAGCTTCATAATATAAAGATCTGAGCTCACAGGACAGCTTGGAATTCTTGTAAAGGACCATTACAACACAAAATGGCCATTTTCACCTCATGAAAATGGGCATTTTCACCTGCCATATATTGATTGAAGACCAAATGCAGTTAATGAAAGGTGATTTCTGCCTATATATGACTTGGTCTGATTCTCGAGCTTCATAATATAAAGATCTGAGCTCACAGGACAGCTTGGAATTCTTGTAAAGGACCATTACAACACAAAATGGCCATTTTCACCTGCTGAAAATGGGCATTTTCACCTGCCATAAATTGATTGAAGACCAAATGCAGTTAATGAAAGGTGATTTCTGCCTATATATAACTTGGTCTGATTCTAGAGCTTCATAATACAAAGATCTGAGCTCACAGGACAGCTTGGAATTCTTGTAAAGGACCATTACAACACAAAATGGGCATTTTCACCTGCCATAAATTGATTGAAGGCATTTTCACCTGCCATAAATTGATTGAAGGCCAAACGCAGTTAATGAAAGGTGATTTCTGCCTATATATGACTTGATCTGATTCTAGAGCGTCATAATATAAAGTTCTGATCTCATAGGACAGCTTGGAATTCTTGTAAAGGACCATTACAACACAAAATGGCCATTTTCACCTCCTGAAAATGGGCATTTTCACCTGCCATAAATTGATTGAAGACCAAATGCAGTTAATGAAAGGTGATTTCTGCCTATATATGACTTGGTCTGATTCTAGAGCGTCATAATATAAAGTTCTGAGCTCACAGGAAAGCTTGGAATTCTTGTAAAGGACCATTACAACACAAAATGGCCATTTTCACCTCCTGAAAATGGGCATTTTCACCTGCCATAAATTGATTGAAGACCAAATGCAGTTAATGAAAGGTGATTTCTGCTTATATATGACTTGGTCTGATTCTAGAGCGTCATAATATAAAGTTCTGAGCTCACAGGAAAGCTTGGAATTCTTGTAAAGGACCATTACAACACAAAATGGCCATTTTCACCTGCCAAAAATTGATTGAAGGCATTATCACTTGCCATAAATTGATTGAAGACCAAACGCAGTTAATGAAAGCTGATTTCTGCCTATATATGACTTGGTCTGATTCTAGAGCGTCATAATATACAGATCTGAGCTCACAGGACAGCTTGGAATTCTTGTAAAGGACCATTACAACACAAAATGGCCATTTTCACCTGCTGAAAATGGGCATTTTCACCTGCCATAAATTGATTGAAGACCAAATGCAGTTAATGAAAGGTGATATCTGGCTATATATGACTTGATCTGATTCTAGCGCGTCATAATATAAAGATCTGAGCTCACAGGACAGCTTGGAATTCTTGTAAAGGACCATTACAACACAAAATGCTTATTTTCACCTGCCAAAAATTGATTGAAGGCATTATCACTTGCCATAAATTGATTGAAGACCAAATGCAGTTAATGAAAGCTGATTTCTGCCTATATATGACTTGGTCTGATTCTAGAGCGTCATAATATACAGATCTGAGCTCACAGGACAGCTTGGAATTCTTGTAAAGGACCATTACAACACAAAATGGCCATTTTCACCTGCTGAAAATGGGCATTTTCACCTGCCATAAATTGATTGAAGACCAAACGCAGTTAATGAAAGGTGATTTCTGCCTAAATATGACTTGATCTGATTCTAGAGCTTCATAATATAAAGATCTGAGCTCATAGGACAGCTTGGAATTCTTGTAAAGGACCATTACAACACAAAATGGGCATTTTCACCTGCCAACAATTGATTGAAGGCATTTTCACCTGCCATAAATTGATTGAAGACCAAACGCAGTTAATGAAAGGTGATTTCTGCCTATATATGACTTGATCTGATTCTAGAGCTTCATAATATAAAGATCTGAGCTCATAGGACAGCTTGGAATTCTTGTAAAGGACCATTACAACACAAAATGGCCATTTTCACCTGCCAAAAATTGATTGAAGGCATTATCACTTGCCATAAATTGATTGAAGACCAAATGCAGTTAATGAAAGGTGATTTCTGCCTATATATGACTTGGTCTGATTCTTGAGCTTCATAATATAAAGATCTGAGCTCACAGGACAGCTTGGAATTCTTGTAAAGGACCATTACAACACAAAATGGCCATTTTCACCTGTCAAAAATTGATTGAAGGCATTATCACTTGCCATAAATTGATTGAAGACCAAATGCAGTTAATGAAAGGTGATTTCTGCCTATATATGACTTGGTCTGATTCTTGAGCTTCATAATATAACGATCTGAGCTCACAGGACAGCTTGGAATTCTTGTAAAGGACCATTACAACACAAAATGGGCATTTTCACCTGCTGAAAATGGGCATTTTCACCTGCCATAAATTGATTGAAGACCAAATGCAGTTAATGAAAGGTGATATCTGAATATATATGACTTGATCTGATTCTAGAGCGTCATAATATAAAGATCTGAGCTCACAGGACAGCTTGAAATTCTTGTAAAGGACCATTAGAACACAAAATGGACATTTTCACCTGCCAAAAATTGATTGAAGGCATTTTCACCTGCCATAAATTGATTAAAAGCCAAATGCAGTTAATGAAAGGTGATTTCTGCCTATATATGACTTGGTCTGATTCTAGAGCGTCATAATATAAAGATCTGAGCTCACAGGACAGCTTGGAATTCTTGTAAAGGACCATTACAACACAAAATGGCCATTTTCCCCTGCTGAAAATGGGCATTTTCACCTGCCATAAATTGATTGAAGACCAAATGCAGTTAATGAAAGGTGATTTCTGCCTATATATGACTTGATCTGATTCTAGAGCTTCATAATATAAAGATCTGAGCTCACAGGACAGCTTGGAATTCTTGTAAAGGACCATTACAACACAAAATGGCCATTTTCACCTGCTGAAAATGGGCATTTTCACCTGCCATAAATTGATTGAAGACCAAATGCAGTTAATGAAAGGTGATTTCTGCCTATATATGACTTGGTCTGATTCTAGAGCGTCATAATATAAAGTTCTGAGCTCACAGGACAGCTTGGAATTCTTGTAAAGGACCATTACAACACAAAATGCCCATTTTCACCTGCCAAAAATTGATTGAAGGCATTATCACTTGCCATAAATTGATTGAAGACCAAACGCAGTTAATGAAAGGTGATTTCTGCCTATATATAACTTGGTCTGATTCTAGAGCTTCATAATACAAAGATCTGAGCTCACAGGACAGCTTGGAATTCTTGTAAAGGACCATTACAACACAAAATGCCCATTTTCACCTGCCAACAATTGATTGAAGGCATTTTCACCTGCCATAAATTGATTGAAGGCCAAATGCAGTTAATGAAAGGTGATTTCTGCCTATATATGACTTGGTCTGATTCTAGAGCTTCATAATATAAAGTTTTGAGCTCACAGGAAAGCTTGGAATTCTTGTAAAGGACCATTACAACACAAAATGGCCATTTTCACCTGCTGAAAATGGGCATTTTCACCTGCCATAAATTGATTGAAGACCAAATGCAGTTAATGAAAGCTGATTTCTGCCTATATATGACTTGGTCTGATTCTAGAGCGTCATAATATACAGATCTGAGCTCATAGGACAGCTTGGAATTCTTGTAAAGGACCATTACAACACAAAATGGTCATTTTCACCTCCTGAAAATGGGCATTTTCACCTGCCATAAATTGATTGAAGACCAAATGCAGTTAATGAAAGGTGATTTCTGCCTATATATGACTTGGTCTGATTCTAGAGCGTCATAATATAAAGATCTGAGCTCACAGGACAGCTTGGAATTCTTGTAAAGGACCATTACAACACAAAATGCCCATTTTCACCTGCCAAAAATTGATTGAAGGCATTTTCACCGCCATAAATTGATTGAAGGCCAAACGCAGTTAATGAAAGGTGATTTCTGCCTGAATATGACATGGTCTGATTCTAGAGCTTCATAATATAAAGATCTGAGCTCACAGGACAGCTTGGAATTCTTGTAAAGGACCATTACAACACAAAATGGCCATTTTCACCTCATGAAAATGGGCATTTTCACCTGCCATATATTGATTGAAGACCAAATGCAGTTAATGAAAGGTGATTTCTGCCTATATATGACTTGGTCTGATTCTCGAGCTTCATAATATAAAGATCTGAGCTCACAGGACAGCTTGGAATTCTTGTAAAGGACCATTACAACACAAAATGGCCATTTTCACCTGCTGAAAATGGGCATTTTCACCTGCCATAAATTGATTGAAGACCAAATGCAGTTAATGAAAGGTGATTTCTGCCTATATATAACTTGGTCTGATTCTAGAGCTTCATAATACAAAGATCTGAGCTCACAGGACAGCTTGGAATTCTTGTAAAGGACCATTACAACACAAAATGGGCATTTTCACCTGCCATAAATTGATTGAAGGCATTTTCACCTGCCATAAATTGATTGAAGGCCAAACGCAGTTAATGAAAGGTGATTTCTGCCTATATATGACTTGATCTGATTCTAGAGCGTCATAATATAAAGTTCTGATCTCATAGGACAGCTTGGAATTCTTGTAAAGGACCATTACAACACAAAATGGCCATTTTCACCTCCTGAAAATGGGCATTTTCACCTGCCATAAATTGATTGAAGACCAAATGCAGTTAATGAAAGGTGATTTCTGCCTATATATGACTTGGTCTGATTCTAGAGCGTCATAATATAAAGTTCTGAGCTCACAGGAAAGCTTGGAATTCTTGTAAAGGACCATTACAACACAAAATGGCCATTTTCACCTCCTGAAAATGGGCATTTTCACCTGCCATAAATTGATTGAAGACCAAATGCAGTTAATGAAAGGTGATTTCTGCTTATATATGACTTGGTCTGATTCTAGAGCGTCATAATATAAAGTTCTGAGCTCACAGGAAAGCTTGGAATTCTTGTAAAGGACCATTACAACACAAAATGGCCATTTTCACCTGCCAAAAATTGATTGAAGGCATTATCACTTGCCATAAATTGATTGAAGACCAAACGCAGTTAATGAAAGCTGATTTCTGCCTATATATGACTTGGTCTGATTCTAGAGCGTCATAATATACAGATCTGAGCTCACAGGACAGCTTGGAATTCTTGTAAAGGACCATTACAACACAAAATGGCCATTTTCACCTGCTGAAAATGGGCATTTTCACCTGCCATAAATTGATTGAAGACCAAATGCAGTTAATGAAAGGTGATATCTGGCTATATATGACTTGATCTGATTCTAGCGCGTCATAATATAAAGATCTGAGCTCACAGGACAGCTTGGAATTCTTGTAAAGGACCATTACAACACAAAATGCTTATTTTCACCTGCCAAAAATTGATTGAAGGCATTATCACTTGCCATAAATTGATTGAAGACCAAATGCAGTTAATGAAAGCTGATTTCTGCCTATATATGACTTGGTCTGATTCTAGAGCGTCATAATATACAGATCTGAGCTCACAGGACAGCTTGGAATTCTTGTAAAGGACCATTACAACACAAAATGGCCATTTTCACCTGCTGAAAATGGGCATTTTCACCTGCCATAAATTGATTGAAGACCAAACGCAGTTAATGAAAGGTGATTTCTGCCTAAATATGACTTGATCTGATTCTAGAGCTTCATAATATAAAGATCTGAGCTCATAGGACAGCTTGGAATTCTTGTAAAGGACCATTACAACACAAAATGGGCATTTTCACCTGCCAACAATTGATTGAAGGCATTTTCACCTGCCATAAATTGATTGAAGACCAAACGCAGTTAATGAAAGGTGATTTCTGCCTATATATGACTTGATCTGATTCTAGAGCTTCATAATATAAAGATCTGAGCTCATAGGACAGCTTGGAATTCTTGTAAAGGACCATTACAACACAAAATGGCCATTTTCACCTGCCAAAAATTGATTGAAGGCATTATCACTTGCCATAAATTGATTGAAGACCAAATGCAGTTAATGAAAGGTGATTTCTGCCTATATATGACTTGGTCTGATTCTTGAGCTTCATAATATAAAGATCTGAGCTCACAGGACAGCTTGGAATTCTTGTAAAGGACCATTACAACACAAAATGGCCATTTTCACCTGTCAAAAATTGATTGAAGGCATTATCACTTGCCATAAATTGATTGAAGACCAAATGCAGTTAATGAAAGGTGATTTCTGCCTATATATGACTTGGTCTGATTCTTGAGCTTCATAATATAACGATCTGAGCTCACAGGACAGCTTGGAATTCTTGTAAAGGACCATTACAACACAAAATGGGCATTTTCACCTGCTGAAAATGGGCATTTTCACCTGCCATAAATTGATTGAAGACCAAATGCAGTTAATGAAAGGTGATATCTGAATATATATGACTTGATCTGATTCTAGAGCGTCATAATATAAAGATCTGAGCTCACAGGACAGCTTGAAATTCTTGTAAAGGACCATTAGAACACAAAATGGACATTTTCACCTGCCAAAAATTGATTGAAGGCATTTTCACCTGCCATAAATTGATTAAAAGCCAAATGCAGTTAATGAAAGGTGATTTCTGCCTATATATGACTTGGTCTGATTCTAGAGCGTCATAATATAAAGATCTGAGCTCACAGGACAGCTTGGAATTCTTGTAAAGGACCATTACAACACAAAATGGCCATTTTCCCCTGCTGAAAATGGGCATTTTCACCTGCCATAAATTGATTGAAGACCAAATGCAGTTAATGAAAGGTGATTTCTGCCTATATATGACTTGATCTGATTCTAGAGCTTCATAATATAAAGATCTGAGCTCACAGGACAGCTTGGAATTCTTGTAAAGGACCATTACAACACAAAATGGCCATTTTCACCTGCTGAAAATGGGCATTTTCACCTGCCATAAATTGATTGAAGACCAAATGCAGTTAATGAAAGGTGATTTCTGCCTATATATGACTTGGTCTGATTCTAGAGCGTCATAATATAAAGTTCTGAGCTCACAGGACAGCTTGGAATTCTTGTAAAGGACCATTACAACACAAAATGCCCATTTTCACCTGCCAAAAATTGATTGAAGGCATTATCACTTGCCATAAATTGATTGAAGACCAAACGCAGTTAATGAAAGGTGATTTCTGCCTATATATAACTTGGTCTGATTCTAGAGCTTCATAATACAAAGATCTGAGCTCACAGGACAGCTTGGAATTCTTGTAAAGGACCATTACAACACAAAATGCCCATTTTCACCTGCCAACAATTGATTGAAGGCATTTTCACCTGCCATAAATTGATTGAAGGCCAAATGCAGTTAATGAAAGGTGATTTCTGCCTATATATGACTTGGTCTGATTCTAGAGCTTCATAATATAAAGTTTTGAGCTCACAGGAAAGCTTGGAATTCTTGTAAAGGACCATTACAACACAAAATGGCCATTTTCACCTGCTGAAAATGGGCATTTTCACCTGCCATAAATTGATTGAAGACCAAATGCAGTTAATGAAAGCTGATTTCTGCCTATATATGACTTGGTCTGATTCTAGAGCGTCATAATATACAGATCTGAGCTCACAGGACAGCTTGGAATTCTTGTAAAGGACCATTACAACACAAAATGGCCATTTTCACCTGCTGAAAATGGGCATTTTCACCTGCCATAAATTGATTGAAGACCAAACGCAGTTAATGAAAGGTGATTTCTGCCTATATATAACTTGGTCTGATTCTAGAGCTTCATAATACAAAGATCTGAGCTCACAGGACAGCTTGGAATTCTTGTAAAGGACCATTACAACACAAAATGCCCATTTTCACCTGCCAAAAATTGATTGAAGGCATTATCACTTGCCATAAATTGATTGAAGACCAAACGCAGTTAATGAAAGCTGATTTCTGCCTAAATATGACTTGGTCTGATTCTAGAGCTTCATAATATAAAGATCTGAGCTCATAGGACAGCTTGGAATTCTTGTAAAGGACCATTACAACACAAAATGCTTATTTTCACCTGCCAAAAATTGATTGAAGGCATTATCACTTGCCATAAATTGATTGAAGACCAAACGCAGTTAATGAAAGCTGATTTCTGCCTATATATGACTTGGTCTGATTCTAGAGCGTCATAATATAAAGATCTGAGCTCACAGGACAGCTTGGAATTCTTGTAAAGGACCATTACAACACAAAATGGGCATTTTCACCTGCTGAAAATCAGATCAAGTCATATTTAGGCAGAATTATGTGCTCGTGCTTTTTGATGTGCACTTTACCTTCCTGCGCTTCCCTACTGAGTTTGGCTCTGCTCCAAAAGGTGTTTCCAAAGCTGCTCAACTGCTCTCAAGATACACACGTCACGCTAATCCAGAACCTGTGTGTGTGTGTGTGTGTTGAATCACAGAGGGATTGAGGCTGACTTGCATCACGCAGACCGATATGGTAGGACCTGAAAACTGTGACAGAACAACAGGGTGAAGCTTGGACTTGTTGAGTTTGGAGTCTGATACACCAGGAGACTCAAAAAGTACAGAAAATATCATTTTTATTACTGTGTTGTTCCTGTATTTTCTATATTCTAACATAAAACATATTCATTTTGTGGTTTATCATTAATATTAGCTCATATTCAAAGTAATTACACTGGTGTCAGCTGTCATAATTAAACTAAATATAGTAGAAATCAATGTATCTGAGTCCAACATTAAGATGGACCCATGACCTCTCTGTGGAGGGTTATGATAGGCACGCCTCCACAGCGTCCCTCACAATTGGCTGCTGCTCCAAATGAGACCTCGCCTCCACGAGAGAGCAACCAGTCAGCAAACAGACCAAAGCCAGCGGCACCACCTACACACATGCACAGAGAAAATGTAACACAGCCACTCACTCATCCAGTACTTCACGCATCTTACTGCATCCTCACCTTGGTCCTGTTCCTTGCAGTGCGTGTGTGTGTGTTGATATCAGACGATGTGATGTCCACTGTCAGCTCGTCCACTTGGTAGATGGCCTTCAGAAGAGCTTCCTCACATTGGGACTGAGGACAGCCGGACAGCTTCTGGAAGGAGCATGAGGCATGCGGCTGTTTTGTAACTTGGGTTGAGTGGGCACGAGAGGGTCATGTGAAACGCTTCACAGCATTATATCACACGCCATCACCACCTCTGTGTTCTCTGTACTGTGCGGACTTCAGGACAAATGCAAGAGAATGAAGAGGGCGTTGATGGAGGAAGCCAAGAAGAGAAAAAGAAAGAGTGACCAAGCGAGAGGCCCGACAGGAGTAAATCTTGGACTGGACTTTAGTAGTGCAGATGAGGGAAGTGGGAACAGGTGTGAAGATGAGTCAGGAAGTCAGGTGATGGAGAGAGGAAGGAAGTATGAGGACACCTGGTGGATGGAGGGGAAAAGGCAACGAAGGGGTCTGGAGAAAGTGAAATGTGGCTGGAGGGGAGGGAGAAGGAGAGACACTATAGACTATATAGTGCAGGCCAGAGTCTATATATTACAGACCTACCTACAGACTGTGATACTCATAAATGTTGACTCCTAAACTCCTAAAAATGATGAAGCACTGCGGGTGTGACTGTACCTGGAGTAACCGTGTGGCTCTGCAGTACAGTTTGCTGTTGGTGGCCTGCACGTCGATCATGTGGTTGTGGTAAATCTTCCCCTTTAAGACGTGAGCGCCGGTGCTCACAGCGTTCAGCAGCAGCTTGGTGGACAGCTCCCACTGCTGAAAGAGAGAGAGAGAGAGAGAGAGAGAGAGAGAGAGAGAGAGGCGGCATCGATTTTCTGTTCTCTGTGCGTTTATATAAGCCACACTGAGAGCAAACTGTGAAAGCATAAACACATACGCTGCCATCTAAAATGGAGTTATAGGGGACACAGGAAATGATAAAAAACTGGAACTCAGTGAAGACTAAATGAGCGTGTTAACATTTAATAAACACACACTCCTTCTGCCCAGTGTATTTATATGAAAACGGATATTTCTCACACTCTGAATCAATGTGTGTGTTTGTGTTGTACCATGTGCAGCAAGCTCCCTGAAGCAGGTGACGGCCAAGTGATGTTCAGTGAAGATGAACACAGCTTATTGACATCATCCTGCAAGAACAATGCAGACTGTAACACACAGCGAGACAGCGAGACAGCTACACAGGCAGACAGACAGCTAGGTACTTGTAGTACAGCAGCTGCAGCGTCTCCGTCAGCCCGATGACAAACAGCGTGGAGGCTGGACGTCTTCTCTCTCACTCTGCGCGCCAGCTTCACCACTTCGCTGACATCATCTGCGGAGAGGAGCCGTCACGACAGTCACGTTCGATTTGAATTGGACAGAATCCAAACGTGTCATATCTCACCAGAGCGTGTGTAGAGAAGAAGAACAAAGTCCCGGTCGGTGAGGGAGGGCAGGACGAGGCGCAAAAAATCCTCGTGGGCTATGCAAAAGTCTGGACCCTAGAGGGAGGGAAACATGAAATGATAGGGTGTGAGACATTTTAAGGATCTTTTTCAGTCATTTTCACATGAGCAACTGGGTCCAAAAAGAACAAGCCACAGTTTTGGTTGTTTCTCGTGAGAGTTTTCTGTAGAACAATCAGGATTCAGCAGCGTTCATTCATTTTCTCTAGGCACTCATCCTTATCAGGGTCACCATTGGGCGAGAGGCCACATAGAGACAAACAATCATTCACTTACAGGCAATTTAGAGTCACCTATTAACCTGCGTGTCTTTGGACTGTGGAAGGAAGCTAGAGAACCCACGCAGACACAGCCCCGGCCCGCTGCCACGTTCGAACCTGCCCAGATTCAGCAACATTTGACTGTGATTGTGAGACCACCGCCAATCAAATCTCTTCAAATCACACCCACACACGTGCACCTCGCATGACATAATCCAGGAGCAGAACAGCCTGATCAACAATTTTGCATCTTTAAATATGCTTAGTAACAAAAAGCAGATACCAAAATTACTAAATGCAATTCAAGGAGCAGCCAAACTGAGTTAAAAGAGTCCGATAAAGAGATTAGAGCAGAATTAGATGAATTAAAAGCAGACATGGTGAAGCAGGTACACTGGGATGAATCTCAGACTAATACGCTTCTGGGTTAATCTACAGTCGTCAGGTTCAGCACAGACAGATGTGTCATTACACACAAAATATGAGCTGGATTTCACTTTAATTGGATTTGATTGGATTTGAGGCATTTTAATACTTTGTAAGGTCTTGTGAGGAATTTTCAGAACAGAAATCTTCGTGTCTGGAGTCAGCTGGCACTGACAGAGAAACGTTAATCCTCCTGTAAAGTGTCAGGATTTCAAACGTGCAGTAGTGAATTGTGTCACATTGTTCTCTATTTAAAATAACACTTCTTCATTTATCGTCTCTTGTTTAAACAGATGTTAATTCATCGTTTCCCTTCACGTACCAGTGAAATCAGGGGACCCTCACTGTTGCTCAGCTCGCTGTATCCTCCACTGATGAAGCCTCGAACATCGTTGTAGTCTCACACACACACACACACACACACAGAATATATATCATGCAAATGTAAAAGGTGTGTCTCTTCCAGACGACTCTTCACATCTGTGCTCATTAGCCACAGATTGTTTTAGAGTTACTGCGCCTTCCGTGTGTGATTCTGCACGGCGTGATCATCCATGTGCAAATGAAACACGTGTTGTTTACCGCCGACTCGTACATCGCACTCCTCTCACCTGCGCCGAACGTCGGGTTACACTCGCTGGCGTCGACGAGGCCCAGCATGGCGATGGAGCCCCAACCGAGGTAGCACACGCGCCCGCCACACCGCAGGCTGAAACACACATATTGCAAATCCAATGAAGTCAAATTTAATTAACAAAACGCACAATTCTATCATCTTACACATTGTAAATGCCTGCAATACTGTCTGTTTGAGGAGTAGAAAAGGATCATGTTGTGCCTGTGTGGGCTGCAGATCACTGGAAGCTTTGGCAGAAACTAATCCACCTTGACAAATGTCATTATTGTGGGTTCCAGTGGAGAGTTTTGAATGCATCTCCACCTCCTAACAAATGAAATGAACTGTTATTTGGAAGTTTTTTTTCCACCGCCGTTTTATTTCTGCGTTCACCGTGAAATGTCAAGGATAAAGTGAGAGGTGTAAAACAGGATGTTCCACCTCTGTCCAGCTGCCTCCAGCAGAGCACTCATCCCCTCGCTCTGGGCGTAAGTGATATCCAGGGTTCGCTCATATGCCTTCATGTGCTGCAGCACGCCCCTGTCGGGTAGAGAAACAAACACAAGGCAGCTGTCTTCAGATGTTTCTGCTGTGCAGGCAGGTGCAGAGATGGATGTGCGGTCATGTGTGCGTCGGATTCTTTCCAATAAATGCCCGTGCACATTCACCAACGCTGTGCAGGCATGTACAATCCAGTGAATAATGATTGTACAATCTCTTTTCAGCAATGACCTCTAGAGGTCAGCAGCACACAATGAAACAGTTTGCTATTTGTGTGCGTGGTGTGTGTGTGTGTGTGTACTGCTCTGTTTATATGTAAAGAAAACAGAGAGAGAGAGAGAGCATGAGCAGTCACAGTGAGCAGATACGCCGATACACGTGACTGTACGGGGCATTGTGCACGCGTGTTCAGGTGTTTCAGGCGGCTGTCAACAGCAGGAAGCACGTCACACGCCGCATGTTGTACCTTTGCATGCGGGGGCGGAGACTCGAGGTCGCAGAGGACCAATAGTGTTGTGTAAAATGGAGTTATGTCACAGTGCAGGACAGATTATGAATCCTGTCTTCATTCCAGGGCTTCATGTTCTTTTATCTATTAGATACATACAAGGCTTCTTTGGATCATTTGCGTTTTCTGAATATAAACTCTGGCAGTTAACGGTAGATTACAGCTCACATTTCTCTGGCAAAGACGTGGATGATCCGCAGACCTAGGAGGAAACATTATTTAGCCAGCTTTCTGCTTACTTGTATGTGATGGGTGTGTCTGTGAAGGCGGCAGCGTGAGCAGCAGACAGGACGACCTCCAGGAGAATCTTCGTGGCGCTGCCTCCCTTCATCCTGGAAGAGCCACTGATGGCCTCTGGCTGAACACACAGAGTCAGGAGCCAAATTATAGACCCGCCGCTCTCTTGAGTCAAACTAAAGTATAATGATAACAAGTCATGGTTCATACCCCGACTGCTGGGTTGATGAGGAAGGCCTTATGACTTTTGGCCAGCGCCTGCATCCTTTGCACCAGGCTGCGAAAAGTCAGTGTGCAGCCTGGCATGGGCTCATCCCTAAAACATGTTTGTTTTGGATTTCATTGCAACACTCATACCAAATTGCCTCTAATTTAACAATCACCTGTGTACGCGAACACGCACCTGGCCTGGTGTGCAGGATTGAAGCCAAGCAGTACAGGAGTGTAGACGTCAGAGTGCTGCAGGCAGAAGTCCAGCTGACCTGCCACGAACGGAGCCTAAGCAGCCAGAGATCAATTGCACACAAACTAACATAAGTCATGTGCAAGTCTGCAAAATTCAGATGACGACCAATCAGAGTGACTCACAGATAATCCACAGGAAATACCGATGAACAAGACCCGCTTCTTTCCCTTGCAGACCTACGGGGTGCCGAGAACAGTCTCAGTTTGTCTGCACACAGACGAGTTAACACACACTCCACCGTGCCTCTTACCTTCTTCAGACTGAGCATGCCCAGTTTGGGGTCATCTTCAGGAGCTTCTTGGGAGGACAGCAGAGCTCTGGGTAGAAATGAGACACAGAGACTTTATTTTAACATATTTATTTTAAAAGAATATACAACACATTCTTGTTAGTAGACTTTATCTAGCTGTGATATTTATATAAGTATAATCACGTTTAATGTAACTAAACCCCAACAGACCTGTCTCCTCCTGCGATGATGTACGAATAGACTGAACTCTGGTTCAGCTCCCTCAGTGCTCTGTTGAAAACTGACTAACAACACACACACACACACACACAGGATGTCATTTTTCATAAAACAAGTGAGATCAAATGATCAAATGATTTCATTAAAGTGTCATTATCCTAATATAACCGCCTCGCTTTGCGACATCGCTTTCTATTCTTGAGCATTAAAAATTGTCTTTTTTTTACCATTATGAGACCAACAGATCTTCTTCATGGCTGCTGTGGAAAAAGGTCTGTGAGCTTGAATAGTGTTTGCTTTCTTACTCCCGGTGTGCAGCGGGAGGAAATCATTTCAGGACAAACTTTACCGTGATGAGGAAAGCCATTCGGCCAGAAGTCCCACAGCCGCTCAGTACAACAAGGCTGTCCTGAGGATCCTGCGAAAGAAATACAAGACGGGCACTAACAGCACGGCTGACTGACGACACAGGAATACAAACAGACAGAGAGATGTACCTTCAGAATGAGCTCCACCCTCTGAGCAACCTCCATCAATGTTTCCACCACCTGTTCACTCAAAAGCCTCTAAAATGACAAAGAAATAATGATTTCCTGAAAGAAATATTCAAAACTAAAGTCTACACATCGTGTATTGAATGCCTGTACCTGGTAGGTAGCTCCTGTCTGAAATATCTGGGCATCACAGGCCTGTAACATCTGCACAATACAACTGGCTGAAGCCCGGTCGATGTCACGGGTCAGGGGGTTGGACTTCTCCGAAACAGGGAGGGACGGCTCATAATCTGGAGACTGAAAGGCAGAATACACCCTACCAGCTTCAAACCAATGATTTGATGTGTCGTGATGATAATATAGCTTAATGTGTCCTTTAGTATCATATTTGGGGGAGTTAGACGAGAAGATTGATCATGCAGATGGTTAGCTTAGCTTAGCATAAAGACTGAAAACTAATGGGATAACTAGCCTGTAACAAAATCCATCTACCAGAACCTCTAAAGCTCAGTAACAAGCTGCTGGTTATGTGCCAGGCGCACTATGCTTACTAAGCTCACCAGTTCCCGGCTGCAGCTTTTGCACAAACAAGAGAGTGCCATCAATCTTTTCATCTAACTCTGAACAAGAAAGCGAAGAAGCGTTTCCCAAAATAGTTTCAACCTTTAAAATGTGAACACCCGCAGCTCCTTTATTCCTCTGACTTACCTCCCATTCATGCATGGTGGAGAGGCTACAAGTCCAATCGGATCGCGCTGCCATCGTGCACGAGTCTGTCCTCCTCTGCCAGAAACAGTTTGTCTCGAGGAACGTCCCTCTGTGCAGCCTGTTTCCTTTTTGGCAGTTACTGGAATCTAAAATGAAAACCGCAAAGTGCTCGGCTCTATCTGTAGTGACAAAGTTCACTTAAGGACCTTTGAGACTGAGAAGTGAAAGGGAGTATGGATTTCTCTGTTACATGCCAACATGAATGCCCAGAGCGTCTGTGGAGTAATAACAGAAGTCACAAGAAATCTCACAAGACATAAAAAAATCTCCAATTTGTTCCATCATTTCCAAAACATCCTGACAGTGTTCAAAAGATCCGACTGACTCTCAGCAGTGTGAAAATATTTACACCCCAGCAGATTGTGGAGTCTAATGCATTTCATCACTTTCAGTGGACTCTGTCAAACTGTTTGCTGTCGTTGTGCTTCACTCCTCCAAACTCCCACTTCTGTCTCTCATAACCGCCGGGTAATTGCTGTCCATGAGACAGCACTGACAAAGAAAAGACAAATATTTCTCCTCACGCTTCAGCACTTAATTTTTTTGTCCCAATCAAAGGGAATTTCACATTCAGTACCCCGTAATGGCCTGTGACTCTCTGTAAAGTCATGCATTTGTACTACTCATTATCGGCTCACGCTGATTTTTAATGATAGCAGACATCTGAAGTTCAGTTTGGTGTCAAACCTCTCAGTGACTCAATCAACACCAGAGCTGTGCGTACAGCTGTCAGGATGACGTACCCCCGTAGTTTGTTGGAGGCACCAACGCAGGCGTGTTATAATACAATGCAGAACACACGGCAGCTTGTGCACACGTGGTGGATGAAGTCATGCTGGTGTAGGTTGGTGTACGCTGTTGGAATGAAGGACCTGTGGTAGCGCTCCTTCTTACATGGTGGGAGTAGGAGCTGTTTAAGGTTTGTTAAGGTTTGTTTGTTTTAAATAAAAATACTTATTATAGCAGCTTTAAGGTTAATCTGGGGGGTCCTGTCTTTAAAAGGGTTCATGCTGTAGTTTAATATCAATTCAATCAACTTTATTTCAGGCATTCAACCAAAAACAAATCAATTTTCAGCTGAGGGAAGTGTGGTCAGTCAGAGCTGACTCTTCAATTAACCTGATAATCCTTTTTTCCCTGCAGAAGCAGAAACAGATGGTGAAGAGGCCGAGGCGCACAGGACATTGCAGCTTTTTTCTTGTTGACCGTTTTATGGATGGCTGCAGCACAAAAACAGGCCGTACAGGCAGTACATCCGGACTTTTGCAGTAATCTAACAAGCCATTTAAATGAAAAGGTCTCTGACTTTAACAAGTCCCCGCTCAGCCTCTGAGCAGGTACCTGAACGCACCGTCCTCACTGAACGAGCAGCAGAGGCAGGCTGACCAAATGTCTGAATTCACATATATCGCAGTGTCTTGTTCTTCCCGTGCCTTATTTTGGCGGGTACAGTGCTTTCAACCTGTGTTCATAGAAGCTCTTCATAAATAATAAATTCTGTTTGACCTGAGTTGATCCTTGTGTTCCCGATACTCTCGAGTCGAGTCGAGCCCGCTGCAGCGCTGCACTGCACACTGACCTTGGCACCAAACCATGAAAGGTCCTTCGATTTTGAAGAAGCCGCAGGATCTCCTTTCCCATCCTGCTTCAATCTCGGCATTGTTCTTAAATCTTGACAACCCACCCCCCCACCGACCCCTCGAGGGAGTGAGAAAGTCATCAACTCTTAAGTGGTTCTTCTCATAATCACTCATAAACCCCTGGAATAGAAAGTGGTTAGCTCTACAGACACTGTCACCAAACCAGTTTGACTGATGCCAGCGAACTAAAACGTCCCAAAGACCCTGAAAATTCACTGCATTGTATTAAGAAATACAACATTTCACATTATCCATACGATTATATTAATGTCATGCAGCATGAGAGCTCTTACACTGCCAAAGCATTGGAACGGTGACACGTGAATTTCCATTAAAAAAGAGCCGAGAACTGCCTCTGTGAGCTGAACAAAATGAACATAAAATGACATGACAACCCTGTATAATTACTTTTTTTTTTTTTACTCCGCTGCAGAAAACGCATTTTCATTCCTGTATTAAATATCTACATTTTTAAACATTTCTTCTTGTTACAGTCAACTCGGAGGGTGTACATACTTGGGAACTTAGGAACGCAACTTGGTACACCACTCAGGTACAAGTTTAGGCTACTAAAAGTGTTCATTTATAATTCTATCTCACATCATTTCATTGTGCTTTTTACTCCACTCGATAAGAGCTGGTAGAGCAGACTGGGTTCATTTTAGAGATGGTTTGATCCTGCCCGCATGCCAAAGTGTCTGACTGGACCCCAAGTTGGTCCCCGTGTGTGTGTATGTTGAAAGAAAGGAGTGTTTTTGACATCACGGCATCCACTAAACAAATCAAATGTGCAGAATATATCTGAAATATTCTGCTGAGGAGGTGGAAGCATGAAGAGGCCAGCTCTGTCCTGGACTGCCGCCTAGACTCCAGTGGGAGTATGAGACTGTGGGGGCAGCTCCTTCATCAACAGTCTGCTACTCCCACCATGTAAGAAGGAGCGCTGCCACGGGTCCTTCATTCCAACAGCTGTCAGCCAACACTAGCATGAGTTCATGACTTTCATTTATATATTTCTTATTTATGGCGTGAGGTCAAATCAGCCAAAGGAAGTGTCATTGTGGCTGTGCAGGGTCTTTTGCTGGTAGCACTTCATGTTGAAGAAGTGGATCCAGATGCAGAGACGAAGGTGGAGTACACTTACACTTACAGGTAAACACCAAATAACAAACAGACGACTGATGAGTCCATTCAAACAAAAATGGAGCAGGAGCGCAGGGAGAAGAGACAGAACAATGGAGCGGGGAACAGATACAAGACGAGTGAACACGCACAAAAGTAGGGAACACAACGCAGACAACCTGACAAGTAACGCAGAGAAACACAGACAAAATACAGCAGGGAAGGCAAGATGATGAGACACGGGTGAAACTAATCAGGATGGGACAGACAAACAAAGGCAGGAAGACACAAGGAGGAGGGAGAATTACAAAATAAAACAGGAAACACCACAAATAAACCCAAAAACCGCAGGGAAACATGGAGGATCACTGTCCTTATATATAATTTCACAATATTTTGCATAAGTTAGGAAGTGGGTGCCTCCTAACTCGAAGTACTTTCACTTCTTTTAAATATTACTACTGCATCTGAATACTTTCTCCACCACCGTCAGACTCTGTTTGTGTGTCGGGAGTACTGTCGTCTCCAGTTATTCTCCTGCTGTGCTCGCATTATCTTCAACCGCGGTGAGCAAATAAAACTCCAATTAACCTCCTGATCTCGTATTTTCCCGGCAACTTTTTCACTGTCAGTGCTTCTCTTCAGCTCCTCCGACTGAATAAGCTCAAACTCGGGACTGTGTAGTCAGTTGTGTGTCTCCACGGAGCCCTCGCTGCAGATTGCACACATTTCCGCACATCTGAGACGTTCTTATCTCGCTTTGTCCTCGCAGTCATTCACAGGCCCAGATTAAAACTCTCATTTTGTGCCTCCCCGATTCCCATCAACTCGGAACAACATCATTGTTTTGCTCTTTTGAGGTTTACTGCTGATCCAGGAGCTGCCGCGCACTGCCTACTTTTGTCTTGAATGGCACGTGCAAATCATCAGCACGTCAGAAACATTTCATCTCTCAACCCTCTGGCGCTTTGCTTCTTCATTTGGATAAATACTGCAGCGGCAGTTTGATTTGTGAGGAGAGGTTTGGATTTTAGCGTAATTACACAGATTTCCCGTCCTGTAGTGCTTTTCAGGAACTTTTCTCAGCACACTGAGCCTCATGTCTGCAAAATAAAGTTGAGTTTGTTTGATTTGCATGCTCTCCATGTGTGTTAACGATGATTTCTGACGATAACTGAAGTCATAATTGGAAAATAGCAGAACATCCACCCCTCTGCAGATGTTCAGATCATATTTTTGCTGTTTGTATATTTTCCCTTGAGCACACACTCCAAGCAGTGGCTGATTAACTGTCACTCTCATTGTCTCTCACTCACACACACACTCAGACATAGGCAACGCTATACAACCATCGACTCGCTCTCCCTGTCCTTCAGCCGCACAGCCTCGGTTGTCATGACAACAGAGAGGCTAATCTCCAGTGGACAGAGAGAGAAAGTGCTTGCACAGAAACGTGCTCCTGAAAACGTGTGTGTGTGTGTGTGTGTGATGCAGTGTGCGCTTGCATATTTCTGTGTGTTTAGGAGAAATAAACGAAGTGTGCGTGTGTGTGTGTGTGTAGCCTGTGTGTGCATGTACAGTCCAGCTCAATTTAATGACGTGCTGACTACATTTTTACAAGAGGAATGGGTGCTGGAGCGGCTCACAGATTGTCCTTTTTCTTCCCTTTCACTCTCTCACTTCTTCCAACCTTTGAATCCATCGCTCTCCTTCATTTTTCCTCTTCTTGACCTTCATTATTCTGAAAATAAAATGCTCTCCTCCTCCTTAAAACTCCTAGATGTATCCCTTCTTCTGTTCCCCAAGTCCCTCTTTTCTTCTGGCTCTCTCCGACACTCCCTTTTCCTCCCTCCAACAATTCCTAAATCTTCCAGTCAGCCTCTCTCCTGCATTTTCTCTGTCAATCTTTTCATCCCTCGGAGAAGCTTCAGCTTGAATCACCACACACTCCTTTCATCCCTCCTCTAATTCCTAAATCCTTCTTTCTTTCTTTCTTTCTCTCCAGCCTCTCGGCTTTCCAGCTCTGCCTCTCACGCACACACACACACACACACACACACAGTGTCCATCCCAGTTTCTCACATTCCTAAATCCTAAACGCTTGCCTAGCAGGGATCACACACACACATATGTTACGGCTGATTAGGCTGGCAGAGCTACAGGGCAGTCAGCCCACTGGAGGGGATGATGGAGGCTGTGGAGGGAGGGGGGGTATCGAGGGAGGGGATGGATGGGAGAAAGGACGATGATTGATGGAGAGATGAATGTCACACGGTGGAGATCTCATTTTTCGTCTCTCTTCGAGGTGGAAACCAGCTGTTTTCACTGGGAAAGGGTCCATACAGCGGACAGTGGGCTCAGGCACGACCCCTTGTACTTTGGCGCTCGCGCACGTGCGCGCGCACGCGTGCAGATGTGAATTGAGGGGGGTTGAAGTTGTTATCCGGTAGAGGGCGGAGTGAGAGAGTGTGCGAGGGGAGAGAGTGAGGAGTGGGGAAGCTGCTGCTGCTGGAGCTGCAGAGGGGCTGGAGCTGCGGAAAGGAGCGGAGCGGTCACGGGCTGCGGCGGATGCCGGGTACCTGCAGCCTGAGAGCGGACGGGATGAGAAGCAGGAGTCGGGGGTCCTCCGGTTGACTGAACGGGAAGGTCTATCTTAGCACGAGAATAAGTCCTTTGCGCGCCCACACACACACATCCACACACACACACACTCACTCACACGTCTTAAGAACAGCGGGAGATGCATTACGTCATAGCCTCCCGTCGCCCTAGATGACCGCGCGCGCAGGACGGGATGATGCAGGGCTGCTGGACTAGAACGGGAGCTGATTCCGCTGCTGCTGCTCACGAGCGCCTGGTGGCGGTGGCGTCTCGACCGGACGAGGAAGAAGCGGAGCCGCCGTCGCGCGGCCGCCGGCTCTGATGGCTCCTCGCGCCCCGGGCGGGAAAGAGACACAGCAGTCGCCGCGGCGCGAGAGGGAAGGGGACAGCAGGTATCTGGGAAGTGACGTGGTACTCGCGCCCCGCGAGAAAGCACAACGGTGCGCTTGTCGTGCATTTCGCAGGAGGGCAGGAGCGGGAAGGGGAACATGGCCGCGCAGTCGGACGGCGGCAAAGCCGGGGTCGGGTGCGGCGGCGGCGGTTTCGCCCAGCTGTACGATGTTGACGCCGAGGAGCCGCTGGACTCCGCCGCGATCCACATCTGTCAGTGCTGCCGCACCTCCGCTTGCTACTGGGGTTGCCGCTCAGCCTGCCTCGGCTCTCTGCTCGGCGGGGGCCAGCCTGCCGGAGGGGTCGGCATCCGGGAGACTCACTGCCCGCCCCGGGAGCAGCTGTGGCTGGACTGCCTCTGGATCATCCTCGCCCTCCTCGTCTTCTTCTGGGACGTTGGCACGGACCTGTGCCTGGCGGTGGACTACTATCAGAGGCAGGACTACCTCTGGTTCGGCCTCACACTCTTCTTCGTGCTGGTGCCGTCGGTGCTGGTTCAGATACTGAGTTTCCGCTGGTTCGTTCAGGACTACACGGGCGGGGGGCTCGGGGAGGTGGAGGGGCTGACCAAGCGGGGCGCGGTGGCTCTGGGGTGCTTGTATCCCGGCAGGGACCGCCTGCAGCTGGCCACCATCTGGCTGTGGCAGGCCACCATACACATCCTCCAGCTGGGACAAGTGTGGAGGTAGGAGAGGGTGGAGGAGGGGGGGGGGGCACAAACAACAACACAGACCTGATCTTGCCTTCATGTCTCTCTCTCTCTCTCTCACACACACACACAGACACACACACACACTAAATGCCGCTAATGGGTACAGCAGGGTGTCTACTCGATGTTACTAGAAGAAAGCAAAGCTTGCTTCACACTGACAGGCAGGAGAGGAGGAACAAGAGGAGAACAGGGAAAGGCTCTCCCCTGTGCTTCACTTACTATCCGGGAATGACAGACAGATATGAGGAGAGACAGACTGAGATCTGGTCTAACTTCTTTTGAGTTGCTTTGCTCTAAATTTCTGGGTCACCCAATGAAAAGTTTAACAACTCGCACTGTGTGATCTGGTGGAAAAGATGAGCCTCACACACACACACACACACACACACACACACACACTAAAAACAAACTAAACACACGCCCAAGGTGTGTTTTCAGGGTCAGGCTGTGAGACGCTGTCCGTGGTGCTGCATGCATTTTCAGCACCACGGACAGAGCACAGTCTTTTTAGTTGGAGTCAAAGCTTTGTGTGTGTGTGTGTTTGCTCATGCGTGTGTGTGTGTGTGACCAGTGGAAAAAACGGTGTCACGGCTCTTCCCATGAGTGTCAGCGTGCATGGAGAGTACAAAGAGGAAAAGCATCTGCGCTTCTGGCAACACATCTCCCTCTCCCCTCTCTCTCTCTCACACACACACACAAACACACACACACGCATGTACACAGAGTTGGACAAGGGTAGGTGCTAATTGTGGTGCTAAAAGCACTGGCGGGAAAAACACAGAAACACACTCATGCTCTTGTACACGCACGTGTGTGCGACTGCAGGTCGCTTTGCTTCTTGCTTGTGCACTTGTGTGTGTGTGTGTGTCTGCGTGTTTGACAGCAGGAGTAGTAGTAGTAGCAGGAGTGGAGTGTGCTAGCTTGTCAGAAAGCCTCCGAGCACCTCTACACAAGGACAGTGCTCGCTCTCGCTCCCTTTCCTCCCTCCACCCCCTCTGTCCTAGAGAAGACTCCTTAATGGTGTCCACTTGCCTTTGGGCGGGCAGCAGGGAGAGTAGTGTGTGTGTGTGTGTGTGTGTTTACATCCTGTTGTGCTACTCAGCTCCTCTGTGGTTGTAGGGTTAAATTAACCCCCCCTACACACACACACACACACACACACACACACACACATCCCTCCTCTATCTCCATTCACACCCCCCTCAGCGTGTAAAATGGACTCTCCCACCTGAAGGAAGTGGAGGGCCAGGAGAAGGAGGAAGAAGAAGCAGAAGAAGAGGGGGGGGGGGGGGGGGGGGGGTGTTGTAGCTGAGGAAATGGTACGGCCTGATTGAGACAGATCGCTTATAGATGGGGAGAGGGAAGGAGGGGCGGGGGGGGGAGGAAGAGAGGGAGGAGGGAGGAAAGGTTGCACAATGTGAGTAAAAACGGGGGGAGGGGAAAGTGAGGGAAAAGGAGGAGTGGGAGTGAGAGTGATGGGGGTAGGGTGGAGGCGTGGAAGATGTACTGTATTCGACATATGGTCTGAAACCACAGCCCACCATGTCTCGGCGTTAGGTGGCTGTCAGGGTCGGCGTGAAGCCTTAATCCTTAACATGAGTGTGAATCCAAGGACTTCCTATTTACAGATGTGAAAAAAGACACGAGTGATGCCGGTTATTTCGTTTTCATGGCTCTTGGGTCAAGGACAAACAGCTTTTTGGTGTTTGTATCTTATTTTAAAGCTTCTAAACCCATGAATGCAGCTTTAAATGGTTTGTTTAGAAGCAGAGGTGAGATGGGATGCTCCTCACCTTGGAGAGAACACAGGAAGCCAGGGTGGTCACCCTCGCTTCCACATGCTAAGAAATGGACACATAAAGCGGTCCACGCTGGAGTTTCGGACCACTCTCTCCTCTCCGTGCCACCGGATCATTAATTAGCCAGGAGTGCTCCCATGATTGGCAGCCTAAGTGCCTCCCCGTGCCGGCCCCACCGCATCACGCCAGATCTGATCCAAGCCTCTCCTTGCGATACACGCACATGTGGGCGTTTTCCTCTGGATGGTGCATTATTTATGTTTTGTGAATTAAGCTTGTATGTTTCATACCAGATGGCTTTAATAGGCGTTCATGCATAATGCAGGAGCGCCCGCGCGCACGTACAGTAGAAAGCGGGAGGCAATCATTAGAGTACTTTGCACGGCTGTACGTATACGCATGCATCCACACACACACACACACACGCTCTGTGTGTGAGTGGCCTGAGGCATTTTAATTAAAATCACTGCCTACATCCCACCAACATGTACTGTAGTCCCACATCTAGAATCCACTCACTATGTATGGATCCAAAGCTTGTTCATGAAGACGATAATGAAATTTAGACTTGTAGTACAATGTTCATTAGGGTTCCTTTTAGAATTGGATTTGTTTTATCTATAAACGAGGACACAGTAAGAGATGAAGTTATTTATTGGCGTGTATGCTAATAATACTTCTATTATGAGAACACACTGTGTCTTATAGTTCTCTGTTTGGCTGTTGGGTTTAGTTTTTGTGCTGGTGGGATGGAAAATCAAGCACGACAATCGGATAAAGAGCAAACAAAGACGTCCTGAACAAGATGGTGCAGATCTGGCCGATTGTTGTACGTTATTTCCACAAAGTTTAGACACTTCGTTAAGCACATTTCATTTGACTTCCCCTGCCCAGTAAAAACTGTCACGGGAGAGTTCAGGCAGGAGATATGTACACGACAAGTATCTTTAATTACTAACTTACAGGGATGAACACAAACTAAAGACAGCTGATGATCCAAATATATAAAATACAACTGTTACATTCGAGCCCTTGTTATCCATTATCACTGGCATGTAGAGCTCATTGAGTTTTTAAATGCATGCACGCTGCATGTGTGATATCTCCAAGCAGAACATGTGTTTTGCCATAATTTCCAGAAACAGATGACCCGTTCAACATGGCAGGGTGCTGCGCAATTCAAATGTTTTAGTCACCATTAAACAAGCAAGCTGTTTTCATCTGGGCACCTGTCACTGCGCCATCTGCCTCGGGGCTACGACTGTTGACTATTTTCCGAAGAATCTGTAGATCGTTTTTCAGAAAATAGTGAAAATAGCTCCAATAATTTAGAGATGTAACATGTTTAAATGGGTTGTAAGATTATCAGGCATTAGTGATCATAGTAGTTTCAGAAACTTCTTCAAACAAAAGTAACAGGAGGAACAGGAGAAACACGAAGAAAGGCGTGGAAGATAAAGTATTACTATTAATTAGCACTCTTATCTCCAACCCCCTGCAGGTACATCAGGACCCTTTACCTGGGCATCATGTCACGCCGGCAGAAGGAGCACCAACGGCGTTGGTACTGGGCCATGATGTTCGAGTACGCGGACGTCAACATGCTGCGGCTGCTTGAGACCTTCCTGGAGTCCGCACCTCAGCTGGTCCTGCAGCTCTGCATCATGATCCAGGAGAACCGAGCCGAGACTCTGCAGTGTAGGTGGAGCACAGCAGGTCACAGCCGACGCGCTGACGTCGGCTCTCCACGCTGTCGCACAGGATGTTGGAAGAGCCAAACCTAACACCGTGCACTCATGTAGCCCACAAAGCACACACAAATCAACAGCTGCACAAACAGTAATTAGCAATTTGCACACGCCGCACTCGGTAATTTGTGGCTGCAGATGGTGCTGCTTTTAGATTTCCACACTGTTTTTTGTTCAGGTAGGAAAGAAAGCACAATCATAAGTGTTTTGGGGGATGTGCGAGCCAAAGTCCATCAGCCGCCTCTTCCTTATTCATCCAGGAAATGTATCATCTGTGCGGCCACCCACTGGTGTTATTCATCCCTTATCACTCTGGAGTTTTGGGACACCTTCTACTTCAATGCAAATATGTGACTAGTACAGAGGGTGGACGCACACAGAGGCTGGGACATTAAAAATAACTAATAGATTTCAGAGTCATACCATTAAGCGTCATCAAATGTTTCTGTCGTGTCACGCACTACTTCTTATTTAAAGAAATGCTCACATTATTACTCAAAACACCAGCGGTGACTCATAATTTTTGTCTCACGAACCACGACTCATGCACTCCTCTCTCTCTCCCTCTGTAGGCATCTCCTCCCTGGGCTCCCTCTTGTCTCTCGCCTGGGTTCTGGCCTCCTACCACAAACTGTTGCGAGATTCCCGTGACGACCAGCGCAGCATGAGCTACCGCGGGGCGCTGCTGCACCTCTTCTGGCGCCTCTTCACCATCTCGTCCCGTGTCCTCTCGCTCGCCCTCTTCGCCTCCCTCTTCCACATCTACTTCGGCATCTTCGTGGTGATCCACTGGTGCGCCATGGCCTTCTGGGTGGTGCACGGGGGCACCGACTTCTGCATGTCCAAATGGGAGGAGGTGCTGTTCAACATGGTGGTCGGCATTGTCTACATCTTCTGCTGGTTTAACGTGAAGGAGGGCCGGACACGTTACAGGATGGTGGCGTACTACACTGTGGTGCTGGCCGAGAACACCATCCTCACCGGGCTGTGGTGAGTTAGATCTTGAACCTTGATGCAGCTAATTCGCCTCGCCTCGCTGGAGAAAATGTCATGTTTATTTGTCTCAACGGGCTTTTTATTTGTAAGAGTATGAGAAAAAATCGTAAAAACACACAAAAAAATCAGCACCTAAGGGGGAAAAAAGGAGATTCAAAGAAGGACTCCCCTTCTTGGGTGACCTGGTGTGCAAAAGCTGCTACTTTCCCCCACTGTGGAGGCCGTTTAATCAAAATTAGAGAGTTATACACCCCTGAAGAGCTGACTTTTCAAATGTGGATTTGAAAATCACCAGCTTCCCTGAGGTAAGTGGGGGTTTATAAAAACTGTGTCTCCTGAGGACGGTGTTTAGGAGAGCTCTAATCGTAAAAAATGTAGATCTAAATGATGTTTTAGGTTCAAACTGATGTATAAAATAATTTCCACCATACTTAAATTCCCTCTGAGAAATGAAACACCACCCGTCAGCCTGTCCCAGCCTCCTACACACCCAATTTTAAAGGATAAATCTGGTGACGTTCTAATTTTCTTTTATATATTTATATTTTAAGACAAAAACAATGACAGCATCCTACTCACGAGTATTGTTTGTGCTCTGTCGTCCTCCAAAAAAAACGCCACAATGAGCCACGCTGTCGCACTGAGAGTGACATGTTCCATCATTACCATGAACACACACACGCACTGTCATTTATTTTGACTCATACCCACACACACCATCTTGCTGCCCAAAATAATCATCAGAGCACCAAATGTGGATTAGTGCGCTGCTGAACAAACACACTGTTTACTCTTGCGTGAGTAACGTTTGCTAAAAACGACAGTGCCCGGCTGTTTCGGGAAATTACTAATCCTGTGTTATTGTGACAGTGTTTTAAAGATTTACTCCTTCAGTATGAACCGGTGGGGACAGAGACATGACTTTAACTCCCGTGTTGTCACCGTCCTGCAGGTACGCCTACAGGGACCCAGTGTTGACCGACTCCTACGCTGTCCCAGCTCTGTGCGGCGTCTACCTGACATTCGCCGGCGGCGTCCTGGTCATGCTTCTCTACTACGGCTTCCTGCACCCCGCTACCACCCACCTCCAGCCGAGCCCGGCCTCGTCCTGCTGCGCCCAGCTCCTCTGGGGTCTCCCCCTACCCCCATCAGCCCCACCGACCGCTCCACCGACCCCGGCCCACATGACCAAGTCGCAGACGGAAGAGGATGTGGCCGAGACGTGTCTTCCCGTCTTCCAGGTGAGGTCGGCGCCCCCCACCTCCAAACCAGAGGGCCCGCTCATAAAGATCGACATGCCCAGGAAGCGTTACCCAGCATGGGACGCCCACTACGTAGACAGGCGCCTGCGGAGGACTATAAACATCCTGCAGTACATAACGCCGGCCGCTGTGGGCATCCGCTACCGTGACGGACCCCTGCTGTATGAACTGTTGCAGTATGAGTCCTCACTTTGACACACACACACACACACACGTTAAGCACATACACACCAGAAAAAGTGTACCAATACATTGATGTTCAGACATTCTCTCACACACAATGTGGCACTTGATGTAAGCACACAGACACAAAAGCAATCTGTCACAAACAGACACACACACAGTCACACACACACAGTCACACACAAATTCCTCGCGGGCACCTGCGACCTGCGAGTCCCATGGCCATGACTCAACAAGCTGCTTCAAGCGCGAGTCCATCTCTTTCTCTCTTTACCCTCCCGTCTCTCTATCTCCCACACCTCCGATTAACTCTTCCCATCGATTTAATTTCACACGTACCGCGCGCTCCGCCGTGAAGAAAAACAAACAGACAAAAAAAGAAACGGGCGCCAAAGTTTCACACTGGAGTCTTTGACCACCGCATGCCGTTTACGTTGCGTCGCTCACACTTTCACGGGTTTCAGTAGAATAAAAAGACGTGACACAAAGAAAGAACAAATGTCACTTTTAATAAAAGGAGTTTGTGAACATGTTGTCGTTAGTCTAGTCAAAAGGTAGTGTATATATTTTCTATGTACAGAGGGGATGTTTTTTATGTATGTACCGTTACGTTGTTGACTGGAGACAGAGCAATTGGGCACGTTGGTTTATTGGGTTTGGTTACCGAGGACAGTAGCAGAGCATTATTGGGAAAGATGGAGAAAGGAAGATAATGGCATTTAAAGTGCACTCAAACAAATTCAAAACATCACTCAAAGTTTGCAGAATAGTAGACATTTTGGAAAAAGCACCCCTTCATGTCTGCACTAAATATGGAGCTGGAGCCAGGAGTTGACTAGCTTAGCTTAGCACAAGAAAGCTCAAAAATAAGCACATCACATCTGTCTAATACTCCCCTGGCTGTTGCTTCATACTTACCGGAGAGGTAGGAGTGGTGTCACACTTGTCATATAACGCTCTGCTTTTCCAAAATGTCAATATATTCCTTGCTAATGGTAACACTTTAGGATATACTTGGTTTGAACGAGAGTTAGCGACATTGGCTCAGAACATGACGAGTTGTAGTAGCTCAAAATAAGACCCAAAAACTATAGCTGTAATGTAAACCTATTTCAAACTAGTAAAACATTGCCAGGCATTGTGTAGTGGAAGAATTTGTGGTTTCCCGCCTAAAAATTATAAAAATAAAACTAGCTACACTGGTTAAACTGGGCTAGGTAGCTGAGATATTAGTGTTAGCAACTGAGATACAGTTTTAAACATTGCAAATTAACAGGATATACTAAAGGACAAATCTTTTCATTGCCTGTAGCGTTGTAGCCACTTTCTCTCACTCAACAACTTGTACGCTAACGCGTTAGCATGTAGCTAGAGCTAAAGATCTAGCTGCTGTTATTGCTGAGTCAAAGAATCCAAAACAAAATAGCACCCTCATCTTAGAGATAAACGTCTATGTTTTCAGTATTACTAATCATAAATTTCACCATTATGTCATTATGTGGCATTGTTTTGCGAGTGTGTATGCCATCTGGGTATCTCAGTTGTTCTCCATCATTTCCTGTTCTGCTTTGAGGGGTCCTGGGACGTTACGTTTTCTTTAGGTATTCAGTCCGCAGTTGCAAATTCTTGGTTGCGTCGGCCAGACAATGAAAAAAAAGTATTTTTTCAACAGAAAGAGCAAATGCAAGACTAATTATTTCTGATCTATCATGTCTACCATGATGTCTTAATCATCTTGGTCCCACGCTAACAGGGTGCTACCACTGAAGCTCATATAAAACAATTTTGGGCTTCAATCGCCACAACCCTCTTGATGACTTCTCCTGAAAAGCATCCAGTATCAACTCCTCCAAGGCCACCCACGGCTGAGCTGTGATGTATGGCTCATAATTTATTTTTTTGTTTGTTTATCCCTGTAATCCAAGCTGTTACATTGGCAGGCGACAACAAATGAGCCGAGATATCAGTCATCAGCCCGTCGACAGGAACGTTGCTCCTGAAATCACACACAAACACCGTCTGGGGGGCGGGTGGGCGCCTTAACACTGCATGGCGGCGGGTAAAGTCAAGGATTTGAAAGGTGGTGAAAGTGTTTTAGTCACCCAATGCTCCCCACCTTTTCTCCAGTCCCATGTCAGCAGTAGAGCAGGTGAAACCCAGCCATGAGCCATTTCAAATGGTGCAGTTAGAAAAGATGAACACAAACACGCATGCTTCTTATTATTGCTGCTGGAAAGAGGATCAAGCAAGTGAGGACAAAGAAAAAAATATTGCATTTTAAAGTGTTAAAAGGGGTACTTCAACATTTTGCTTGATGCTTTTGTTTCCACTGACCACCAAATGTAATCATATTTTGCTAGAAGAATCCAGGTGCTTCATAAGAATCCAAGCACATCAAGCAAAATAGAAGAATTTACTGTTTTTCTCTGTCTTTTAGACTCGTGACCCTCTAAAAGAGGATTGTACTGATTTAACACTGCAAACTGAGACACCGACAAACATTGTCGGACTCAAAACTCGGTTTAAAAAAAGAAAAGGATCAAAATCAATTCCAAAAATACCCTTCCTTTTCAAAAAACTGGGATGTAAAGTAGCCTCAATCTGCTGTCATGAGAGACAAATCAATCTTTTAAAAGAAAGCAAAGTCTACATCTCTCAGCACTGGTTATGCCCTCTAGTTCAGAGCAGAATAACTAGAAAGTAATGTTTGTTTTATCAAAATAATCAGAAGATATCAAATTATTCAATAATTTACAAGAGACGCAAGTAAACATGAGATTGAACTGTGCTTTCCTAGTTTGTTAATCATCTTGCAACCCCTAAGATCTATTTTGTGACCCTTAGTGGGGTCCCCATCCCCAGGTTGGGAACCATTATTATAGATTAAATGATTAATCAGACAAAATTTAATCAATCAAGAAAATAATTATTTGGTAGAACCACATAATGTTTCAGCTAAATGTGGCAGGTGGGAAAAAGAGACTTAAAGGTCCAGTGTGTAAAATTTAGGAGGATACATTATTATATATCTATAATATATAACTATGTTTTCATTAGTGTATAATCAATCTAAAAATAAAAAGTTTCTGTTTTTGGTACATTAGAATGAGCGAGCAGGTCCTTTTGGCGGGGTCTGCCATGATGCATTGTCATGTCCTCATAAGCTTGAAAGTACGTAGAGGCTGAGGCGATGTTAATCCTACACACTGGTCCTTTAACACCAAAAAAATGTTGACGTATCCCCTTTAAGTTTGAACGTGAATGAAGAACTTACTTTTCCGTGGTGCTAGTTGATTTTTAAAGAAAAATCGAGTTAATTTGCTGCAATCTGGCGAGTAGATTCAATAGGTGCGAACGCGCAACAGAAGCAGCTGCATCAGTGTTCATATGGTGCAACACGCTCAAGCTTCAGAGTCAATTGGCTGCTAATCCCACTTCATATGGTGCAAATATGAAACACACATGTACTTATGGTGCAATAAGGGCAGTTTGTCTCTTTGAATTCTATGGTGCAACTTGAGTACTGCCTTCAGTTATCGGCCAAGGCTGTGCCAAAGGCTCCGTCCAAACGGACAACTGCTCTTCCTGTCCTGCAGAAGCTATGCAAGTCTCCGACGCGAGGAGATGTGCTTAGTCAACACACACATATATACGAACACACACGAACACACACACACACACACACATAGAGTTTTTTCCTCCACTGCAGGGAGATATGCTAGTTAGTACACACATGCAGACACAGGGATGCATCCCTACCTCACCGCTTGAACACAAACATACACACACACTCTCACACACTAATGTCCAATAATCCCTTACCCCTTTATAATTTGGGAACAATATTCATATGGTGCTATTGAGTAAAGCTGGGTGGTTTTTGTATAGTCCTGGTTACAGTGTTGCGAAGAATTTAGCCAAATATATTCGAGTGTTTCACATCCAGATTGATTGAATCGTGTCATTCAATCAATCTGTTTCCTTGTGTAGAGAGTGTACATAAAAACAGCAACACCTTCTGTCTCTGTGAAACCGGGGGTGACGACGCTACAATGCCTTATCTGCTCGACAGAAGTGGAGGTGGAATTTCTTTTTTATCCTCCTGGTCATGGTTATGTGCAACTTTTGGAGGGTGGTGCTAAGTTTTTTTGCTACACTCTGATCTGGACATGCACTGTACATTAACGCATGGGTTCAGTGTGTCAGAGCACAGAAGTCTAAGGAGAAACAGCACACTGTGTTAGCACGTTGTACGAAAACATACAAATATGTGACATTTAGAGAACACAGTCAAGACATTTTCTGTTCGTCTCACAGATTGTGCTCGTGAATTTCTTGCATGAATGTTCTAGGTTCGAGGGCGTATAGGTAAATATTACAGATGGCTTGAAGAGTCACAGCTTTGTATGTGCTTCTGGGTTGTTAAAGGGAGATTTATGTTCAGCTAGCACTGACCTCTGACCTTTTGACCCAAACCATGGCCCCCTTTGCACCCAGAGCTACAGCCAATCACAGATCAGGTTTAACACAACCAAATCAGGTCTGACACAACCAAAAAAAAAAACAAAACACACAGTTCCTTCTTTGGAGTATTCATGCGTAGCGTTCAGACTCGGCTGCAGCCTCATAATCAAACTGCAGGTACCATACCTTCTCGCCATCTCCGTGTTTGTTTTTAATTATCCCCCACATCACCCGGTAATCAAGAAGTCATGGATCGGCACTCTACGGTTGAGTCTGCACGCTACAGATGAATAGTTTCTTCCTTCACAACAAAAAAACCCAGAGCCTTAGCCAGGCCCACTCTGTAGAAAAGTCCAGTCAGTGTTATTGTATGGCTACGCATCCACAGCTATGCAAGGTTACACACACACAAAGGTTCTGGGCTTGGATAACCTTTATGAAAAACCACATCACTGTTCTCATGTGTTATTCCTGTTTTTCGAGGTGTCGATATACGACTTCTTTTTAATCTTTTTGCATTTGTTCACGAGAATTTCCATTTTTTTCTCGATCAACTTTGTACGTTGACGGGTTTAAATTGGTCGGGAGTGACGCGTAGTAACGTATCCTCACGTTGGGATTAACCAGGATGGATGCAAGCTCCCGACCGGAATGTGCAAAAGCAGTTATTTTTTCGTTCTTTGGATAAACACATAAATGTTCCACTATCAGGGTCTATAAAGCATATGAGGCCTGCTGTTAGGCTGTTAAATGTGTGTGTGGGCGTGTATGTGTCAGTGCGTGTGTGCGAACATGTGTGGTGTACGAGTGCAAACTAACCGTATGTGTCAGTAATGCTTCATATGCTTTTTTTAGCCAAAGTTTTACTTGCTTGGTCCAGAGCTGTGAAATTATCATTACTCATCATGGTTTTGTAGAAAATCGAGGCCAGAGGCTAAGCTGTTTCTGATCTCAGACCAGTTTCTACCAGATCTGAGTCCAACCGCAGTTGAAATCCTTTCCTTTCACAACCGAAGAAGACTTTTGGCACAAATACTTAGATTCAATCATGGAAAACAAGTTGGAAGGATTTCATTGGTTTGACTCAGGTGTGGATACTATAAGCACAGGGCAGGGTCAAACTAAACCTTAATGTGGATGTATCTATAAGATGTACCATGAGCTTTTATTTTGTCGGGGGTCATGCTTTTCTACTGTGTTCTTCAGCTTGGGGGGGTAAAAAAAAAGTAGCTCTAGAGATTTCGATGTGCAAAAGTATCTTTTATTTTCTCGTGGTTGGCATTTTGATTGTAAATACCTTTTTCTGGTAATCTTCCTCAGTTGGATCTATGTTTGATGAGTTCGCTTAGATGGCTCTTTCAAATGTACTGATAGTAAATGTTCTTTATAAATATCCAGAATGTAAGACGAGAGAAGAAAAATACGGCTTAACTGGAAACTGTGTTTTCGTAGGAGTCTGTGCCATCGTGTTGTCTTGAGTATAAGCACACTGATATTAGATCTGTAGGCAGGATGAAGTTTCTGGAGGTGATTTGCCAGACAGCCACAGCCAAGCTATGGTTTTGTTTCTCTAGGAAAAGAGGACATTAGGACAAACAGATGAATAACAACACATGTAATGTCGTCTCGCATTCCTGATGAGCACAATTTATCTGCAAAGACCATCAGCACAAGCAGTGATTAGTTAAAAAAATATATGTTGTGCATTTCTTTTGAGCTCATATTTGTGTTAAAATTGCCTGACTCTCATATTTGTATGCTAAATTTGAAGTTGGAGCAAATTTGGAGCCAGTTAGCCTAGCTTAGCATAAAGAGTGGAAGGCTGGGTGAAGCAGTTTTAGCCCACTGGCTCTGTCCAAAGTTTAAAATGTTGGACTGGAAATGAAACCATTAAGATTAAGTGTTAATTAGAAACATTTTGAGGTGCTGTAGATTGTTTCCTAAACTTTAGATGGAGGCAGGTTCCGGTCATGCTAAGCTAAGCTAAGTTGCTAAGTGAAGAGCTAAGCTAGCTGTTTCACGCTGTTTCCACATGTTAATGCTAAGCTATGTGTATTCTGGTTGTAGCTTTAGTGAACTGACACGACGATGGTATCAATCTTCTTATCCAGCTTTATGATTTGAGTATTTTTCATAAATGCTATGCTAACCTATGCTATATGCTAGTGATGCTATATGATTTCTTGTCATTTTTGGGAACCAACCCTTTAAGAGAACAATGAGAGAGTGGTATTTGTTTAGATTTTTCTGACTGAACATGAATAAACAGCTTCATAAGATGGTCATATTTGCAGTGTGCAGCTACATGCTAATGAACGGTTCAACACATAAGCACATATTTCATATAACAAGAGGAACAAAACCAGGCGCTGTCTGGCTAACACCTCCTGACTTCACCATAGAAATGATGGCTCCTGTCATCAACCGTGTTCGAACCGCTCCTTCGTCAGCTCATAAAAACACCATTCAGGAATCTTCTGGTCTTTTGGGCGGATTCCCAAACACACGCACGAATGTTTCTGAACAACCACAAACAAAACCCGGAGAGAAACGAGACGACACGTTGTGTATCTCTTGTTTGTCTGTGTATTCTGTGTCTACAATAGTGTAAAAGCATTCTGGGGGAAGAGTCGAATGATATTTTCAATGGCTTCAGGTGGCCAGCATTAGGAAATGTGTTATTTTTGTTACAATACCTCCTGAAAATAAAGTCTATTTATCTGTGAAGAGACAAAGATTTACAATAATACAGATGACTACATAGAAATTATGACAGATTTTAAATGATGTAAAACAGATATAAATGTGTACAGTTCATTTGGTTTTGAACACGATACAGAAACGTATATGCGTCAGTATTGAGTTTGATTTTATATATTTACCATTTTATTACATTGTAATGTTGTGACTGCGATGGAGAAAAAAAAATATAAAGGAATATAAATTAATTTTTCCAAACGTGTGTCGCTTTTCCTTTCCATTTAATGACACTTGATGTGAGGTTTTGAATCACAAAACACAAAAATTCACACTTTCAATCAACTTTATTCTTTTTTCTCAAGTAACATTAAACCACAGGAATCTCTCTACAGGCCAGACAGGGTTTGCATAGTACCAAAACTATTTTTTTTACACTTCTCAAAACTAGAAGAGTAACTTTAAGGACTAAACACACATACAGAGTGCAAAGATACAGCTTACATGGAGAATTTAAACATCACAAACACAAATATGATAACCATAAAAATGAGACCAGTGACTTTAAACTGGTAGCTTCAGATCATACAACTCAACTGAATTTTATACTATATGCGACTGCTTTATGGCACAAAAATAGATTGTTTTACAGAATAGGGCGAGGGTGAAAAAACACTATAATCTCTAAATAAAATATCCTCCTCAGTAACTGGGAAACTTCTGTCCAAAAAGGTAAACTTGCTCACTGTGACCTGAAGCAACTGTGAATTTTTAAAAGTAGCAGAAAGGACAGTACTACTAGAGCGAGTCTCTTTTGTCAGTGGTGATTATATCAAGGCATCACGAGGAACTTTACATATCTATGTTTAATAAAATGCAGTATGCAGAAGAAGGACATGGCAAACGTTTGGACTTTCTCTTCATTTGTTTCAGCAGCAAGAAACACACACTCTCACACACACACACACAAATAACAGTATAGATACTGTATCGCTAGATACTTGGTTAGAGAAGCACGAGGGAAGCACTGAATTATAATTACTGTCATGAAATCCCATGAAAAGACCAAAAACCAACCTGCTCTTAATACATTCTCACACCTCTACGCTGTAGGTGGTTCGCATATGAATCTTAACCACAAAATCAGAAATGCATTTTCTTTTTTTTTCCTTTTTAAAAACCCTAAACATCTTCCTTAACCAGATGGCCACTGCAGTTTTTAGCAAATGCTCCTCACACAGGAGAAAATGGTGCATTTACTGGGCACTACTTTCAGCTGCGGATGAATCCACAGTGTGTACTTTTGTTCATGTAGCTTTGTTGGCTTTGGTCTTTTCATGGGATTTGTTGATATTAAGAAAAGCGGCATCAGATAAATTGTTTTGTCAAGGTTCAACTCATTACCTTAATTTAATTTTATATTTGTCAAATCCAGTGTGTTGCTGTGATACCTGATGCTAATATTAACCCTTCCATTGCTTTTATTTTGGAATATTTCCAGATGGTGAATCTCTTTGGAGTGCCTGGTGTGCATTTTAATAATGGTCTTTGGTATATTTCATACTGTACATACAGAATGGATACATGGCATTTACATCATCCTCTTCAAAATACTATTCTCTATTGGAGCATTTATTAATTATACTATCATTTAACAGTAAAAATACATCCATTCAGATTTTAATTCTGATTAAAGGAGAACTCCGATATCAGCTGAACAAATAAACCAAAACAGTAACTGTACACTCCACTCTCATGAAACTATGTGAATCTTAAATGAGCGACTGGCTCCCTCTGCTGACACAGAGTAACACTGCCAATCCAAGCAAGTAAAACACACACACACAGATTTTTATAAAGACAGTTCCTGCAGAAATATATAAAATAAAAACAATTCATCTCAATATTATCCTCCCTGAAAGTCTTCAGTATTTCCTCAAAATAATTTACATTCCACAAAACTCTACTGGCCTCTTGTCACAGTTTTTCCTTACAGCAGTCATATTATGTATTCAGTACATCTCTTTTGACCTGACAGCTCTTTGAAAAACAGTCTTTCTACTGCATGAACACACACACGCACACATGCCAGAGTGAAAGCTGGATCAACAGCCTCAGTGATTAAAGTGCAACGTATCAGGTACCTATCGGAGCACAAACGGGCACTGATTAGTGTGTGGTGACCTGTTTACACTGGTTTACTGCAACAAAGGATCATCGTCATCGTCATAGTCAACCTGTAGCCTCCGGAAGGGCCGCGGAGGGCGTAACGGGCGGGAGCTCAGCAACCTGAAGAGGACTGAAGAGAAACATGTCCATATGAGTTTGTTGCATAGTCATTTTGCTGCCATTTTTAAAATATTTTTTGAGACTGCTCCTTATACTGGTGTCCCCCAGGACCCTCTTTTTATCATCTTTCTACATGCTACCGCTGGGGTATATTCTGCATAGACTTACCAGTGATTATACTCAGTATGAGTAGGACGCCCACCACCAGGCCGATCATCAGAGCAACATTCCAGCAGGTCTCAGCAACCAGCAGGCACCGGGCCTGGGTGAGGGTTCCGTTGTTGGGCCTTGGGGGCACCGACAGGAGGTGGCACATGAGCGGGTAAATGTCCACGCTCTGCAAACTTCTCATTTGATAATCCCGACGGAAGCTGGGCCCAGTCGCGGCCAGGAAGGGGTGCATGCTGGGTAAGGAGTTGTCGTAGCCATGGTCGCCCACTGAGGGAGGGAAGGAGAGTGAATATTTCGATGCTGTACTTCACGAGTTTGCACTTCACAAGAAAACGACTGAGAGACGTACATCTTGGCAGCTTGTCCCCTTGCTGGACGATGGTCCAGCCCTCATCGGCGATCAGTATGATTTGCTGGATGCGTTCGTTGTTCTTGTAGTGCAGCCTATCAGGGATGGCCTTTTTCAAATATGCTGTCATGTTAGGGTGGCACTTATTCAGGAGGGCGAAGACTTCCTCCACGTCTGCAAACCACACACACAGAAACAGTCCAATCATTGACATTTATCATCAATAGATCAGGCTGATCTTTCATCTCATGTCATGTAAACGCGATTACTGTTATGTGGCAGGATGGCGGTGACAGGTGACAAGTCCACCACTGTGTAGTTGGCGGGATGGAGGCAGTGGTCCAAACGTATGAGGCGCTCGGGCGAGCACTGAGCCATCCCGTGGTCACTGGTTACCATGACGTTGATGCGACCCCAGAGGCCGGTCCGATTCAGCTCTGAAATCAGTAGGCCGATGTTGTCGTCCACCTGAAAAGAGACGCAGCATTCAATAAATGTTCCCATCGAGCGGAGTGAAAGGAGCTCTGTACAAATCTGATTAACTCTCTACTGTGCCCAGCCACTGAAGCAAGTTTCTGGCATTTTTACAATAAATTTTCATATTTATTGCATCTCTAGCATCGATTTTGTTATGATGATTATTTTTATTTATTTAGACTCTCTTTTTACCCATCTTATCGCTTTAGTTATTTTTGTCCTCATTGTGATATATAAAGGGATAGAAAACAAATAAGTTTTTAATAAATTGTAACACTGTTTCCAACTTGAGTGCACCCCTATTGGTTGTTTTCCCCTATAGTTTGGAATTGTTAATGTATGTATTAATGCATATTGTTAATGTATCTGGTTTTCTCTTTGTTTCTTGATGTGCTGCGGAGCTCGTCAGGAGCTTGTTTGAGACTAGAAGAGAACTTCCTGTGTTGGCAACTGGAACTCTAAACTAAAGACTTTATTCCAATATTTCTTTTGGGTTTCGGTGGCTGTAGTACTTTATCTGTTGACTAAATGCTTCATTTGCAGAGCTATCAGTCATGCATTTTGCTTAATCAAACTCCTGTCAATTCCTGTCTTTCCTGTCTGATCCCTAACACATGCCAAAGAAGAAATGTTACCAAAACCTGCTGCCTCTCTTCAGTTATTAGTTATTCAAGAATGTAATTGACATTAAATATGGGATTGTGTCCAACACAATCTGCAACAATGTTGCTCACCCTATAAGGACTTCAAATATCTGAACTGAATTTTATGGTGATTAATTTATCCCTCACCTCCTCTTACCTTTCATGAGCCAGCGTTCTAATTCAACGCTGGTTTATTGCACACAACACACACTGAGTCTGCCGACGGTATAATTAGTAACCAGCCAGGGCCGTGGTGTTATAAATGCTGGCTTGCTGCCGCTGCTTAAGGAATGTAGGTGTAGAACATAGCGGTTTCTGATTGTCACTCAGGTATCTGCTAGAACTTTATGACACATCAAGCACTTCTATTAACGCTACTGTTGTAAATTATGGCGCAGGCTTTTAACCAGAGGTCAGTGTGATAGAAACATCTGAGCTTTGCTTTTTTCTGTGACAGGAAGCCATAATATAGAAAGAGATAATGGAAATATGCTTTCAAGTGAGCATCTCTGATGTTTTACGCTAAATTAAATAAGCGTACCTCCTTCAGCACTTTGCTCATTGCAGTGGTGTTTTCAGGGCCGAATATGTGGCCTGACCGGTCTGGCTCCTCCCAGTAGAGAGCTGCAAACTTGACTCCTGGCTCCTGGAGGAATTGGATGTAGGGTATCGAATGTCAAACAATGCCTATTGATTCATTCTTTTAAAGTTTTAAAGCAACATTCAGCTGAAATATGTTCACAACAACATCGCATGTAACAGCAGAAGCTTTTCTACCTTTTTATCTCCAAGAATCCACTTTGTCACATTGCCCAGTCGTTGCTGGAACGTCACACTAACGTCGTAGTGATGGAAGTGCGTCGCCGTGCGATTGCCGATGGTTACGTCGGAGCCGGGCCACATCATGGCCCCCGTTTTGTAGCCGGAGTCCAACGCCGTGAGCCAGAGGGGTTGCGCCTCACTCCACCACAACGGGTCGGTCCCGTTGCTGGTGTGGAAGTGCTTGTGGCTGACGGGGTCGTACATGTTACTGGCCAGCATACCGTGAGACTCGGCATACAGCCCGGTCACCTGGAGGGAGAAGACAATGACAATTATTGTTGTTATCTTATGGAGCACACACAGCCTACTTGCTGAAAGTGTTTTCAGACAAGCATCACACACGAGTGTACAAGCAGCGTGCTTACAAGGCTGTAGTGGTTGGGAAATGTCTTGGTGATGAAGACGTTGGTGAGCTGCTCCACCAGCACCCCTTGGCTGTACAGGAACTTCAGGTTCGGCATGGGGAACCTCTTCAGGTAGTCCGCTCGGAAGCCATCGAATGACACCAGCAGCAGCGGCGGAGGACCCTGCTGAGCCGTGTTGTTGTTTTCTGTGGCCGAAGTTCTGACGCCACACAGGAAGACCAGCAGTGTTATCAGTAACATCCTGAAAAGAGGTGAAAGAGGCAGGTCTCATTCAGAGTCGTGCTGCTCTGACTAAGTCACAGAGCTAATTTATCATGTGGGAAACATGAATTTCTGCACAACATTTTGTGGCCATTCATCCAACAGTTGTTGAGATGTTTCAGTCTGAACCAAAGCGGTAGGGTGGAAGCAACCTGTAGATCTGTTATGAATCATCTCCTCCGATAAAGGGCAAACCCAAGCTGTGGAAAGTTTCCACATCTCTAAACTGACATCACAAGATGCATGTAGCAAGAGAACAAAACCTCAGGCACGGCGTAAAAAACCCCCAAAAGGAAGTGAGAACAAATGCCTGGTGGGAAAAGCAACATACGTGCGCCAATAAACATTCTCGCACACGGAAGGACGCAGAGACAAAAGAGATGCCAAGAATGTTCTTAGGTTTTTTGCTTTTGTTTTGCAGGAAGTGAAACTTACATCGGTTACTCCTGTACCAGCCGATAACATCAAAATTACAACTAATGTAATCCTGTGCATGTATGAAACATACATTCATTGTTATGGGAGAGACTTTTCTGTACGTTTGTACAAAGTGGGATACATTTATTTTCTGTCAGTCAACTGATAATACATTTTTATATGATCTGCCAGGACAACGGCACGTTTGAAGCTTGATTTGACGCATTAAAATTAAAATATTTAAACTCAAATGCCAGTCTGTAAAATAGCTTCCCTTACTCATAAAGCCACACTTTGTGCTGTAATGTCATTTCACCGGTTCTCTTCCTTTTCCACACACACTTCCATCGAGTGTAATTGTCTTATTTACTTTCTGAAGTGAAGTAATTCATACGGCAAAGAGCTCAAAGATGCATGAAATTAGATTGACCTCAAACACAACACGCATACAAGCGGAAGACAGAGAGACATTGAACGCCTCCCCTCCTCCTCCTTCTCCTTCTCCCTCTCCCTCTCCCTCCTCCTCTCTTTATTTGATTAAATTAATCAGCTTTAAACTTCACTCTGTCACTGGAGTTATCAAAATAAAATCTAATTTGGGAATATTACATGTGAAGTGCCGCAAAATTGAGGAAGAAATCAACCGAATAAGATACATGTGGTTTGTACGCGCACTCTCCAAGCAACAGTTAGCGCTCACAAGCAAACTCTGTGGACTTTTAATTCACAATATATACACCTGTTCAAGGCAAATAAATAGTTTAAAACTAATTAATTAATCGCATAAAGCGGCAACGCACCTGACAACCAACTGACAAACTGTTAACAGCCAATGTCAAACAAACACCGCAACCAGGAAGTCACCGTCCTGCGCGAAAAGCACCAAATAAACGTCAGAAATAATTACACTGATAAAAAACGAAGATAATACCGAAGGCGAACGGGTGATGTGTGTGAAATATAATAAGCGAGAGATTTGTATTTTATTGTCACAATAAGCCGAGGAGCCGGTTAGCTCTCTGCGTGACGTATTTTAGCTCGCAAATGTTACAGCCTAATGCTAACCGTGTGTTTGGTGTCGTTACCTGTGTCGGGGCTGGCGGGAACTTGTCCTCCACACAAAGATGTTAAATAACTTTTCCCCCCTCACGTATGACTATTTTCGCACCAGCATCATCAATGGACTTCCTCAAAATACACAAACGGCTGCGATGTTGTCGAGCTAGCTGCGGTTGTTGCCAAAAACATCCGGTTGGTCATTTCAAAATAAAACCTTCATTCAAACGTCACCTACTGCTGTATGAGTTAACGCTGTCACGTTGCTGCTAAAGATCAGTGTTACATTTATCAAGATGAACCAGAAATATAAGAAATATATATAAATAGCAGTTTAACTTCCTTTTATATTTTACGGGTTTTAAAAAATTAATGCTTTTATTTTGAAGTGCAAACGGTGCACCTCTGCTCTTGTTGTGGCCACTTTGACGTAACCGTCAACTGACGGCTTAACTTAATTGGCAGTTCGAGAGCAGCCAATCAGCGTTTAGATATTTAGGAGCTGTGGGCGGAATGTAAAGTCAAGGTGTTCCCTGATTGGTTGATTGCAAAACGAAAACAGCTGACAGTCCCAACTGTCAGTAAGGTAATATTGTGGTAAATTAGTCTCAATTAGAGCTGCATGACAAACTCTAACACAATAGGCTGTCTATCAGTGCCACAATGCAACGCTGTATTGTAGTTTGCTAGGCAGGCAAATTGTCCACATGCACATTCTGCACATTCATCCCAAACTTAGACGTGATCTCAGGTCGCTTTAAGATACAAGAAGAACAACAAAGTAGTCCTCCACCAACTGAGCTAAATACCTCCCAACAGCAGGGAATATTTACTCTGAGTCAGAAATTACTTAATAAATGTTTTACAGTTCTACAATGTAGTTTTACAAGGAAATGCCCAACAATAGCCAGTGTGTAGGTGATACAAACCTGGGATTTTGTGCCAGAAGTCTTGCAGAGAAAGGCCTTATATTGATTAACTTAGTCATATAATTTCTATCAACAACATAAGCGCATTTCAACGAGCTGAGGTAGCGCAGGCAGTACTTTGACCCCTTGTGATGTCATCAAGGCTGCTTCACATTCGGCTTTAAACTTTAAAAACTGGAGGGATAATGAGATGAGAGAGATAATGGCATTTATGAGTAAGGGAAGGGCTGTCGCATTGCATTTGGGGAAATGTAGGTTCCAGCATTTTGAGTTTGCTGTGTAAAAAAAAAAAAAAAAAGGTTGCACTTTGTTCTCATAGTCATTAAATAATTAACTTTTTGGAGCCACTTCCTCTCTGCCCAACAATAGCTACAACATGCCATATTTATTCAAGTTGTATTCTCCTTTAAGGATCACCTCTGTCTTTCCTTGGCACTGCCTTCCCCGTCCAAAGTCCCAGGGTACTTTTTTGATAAAGTAGATACTCCTGCCATCACAGTCACTCTGCTCCACACCTCGACACACGCCACCATCTCCGGACGACCTCTGTCTGACCTTTTCACTCAGAATGGATCGCTTTGAGGAGAACGTGTACGAGAACCCAGAGTCTACCTACCAGAACGAGAGGTCAAACATATACGACACGAGCTACGAGGAGACGACGTACGAAGAGCCCTCCAACCTGACAGCAGAGTACGAGAACGCTGGACGGGCCATAGGAAGAATACCATCTCCCCCTCCTCTCCCTCCACCGTGCCCTCCAACCGAGGAGAGGCGCAGCAGGTCCTCCTCCTCATCATCCTCGTCCTCATCCTCCTCCTCATCTTCCTCACATGCTGAAAAAGAAGAAGAGGAGAAAGCAGAGGTTGAGGACTGGAACAGGGAGGAAGAGGAAGAAGAGAAGATTGAGGAGGAGGTGAGGAGCCCTGAGTTGAATTGGGAGAGGAGGTCCCCAGAGCTGAGATCCAGATCTTCATCTTCGTCATCATCATCTTCATCAGCATCTGAGAAGGAGGAAGTTCAGAAGAAGCCAGAGCCGGAGAAGGAGGACCTTAGTATCATTCTCTATGTTAAGGTAGGAGAAGAAATTTGTTACATTTTCTGTGTGTGTGCATGTATGTAGATATATTGCACACATGCGCACACACAAAGACTTTAAACTAACTTATTGGCCTCGTAAATCTCGGCCATAATCACATCCTATCAGCTGCTAATGATCAAATGTGCAAGGTCATCAAATATGCTTAGAGTTGGACTTATGTCCTCCTGTTTTGGGCCTTCTGCACACCTCAGTCTGCTGTTCAGGCGCACACAGAGGTCATCATGTTTAGTTATTTCTGAGTGTGCGTGGGCCTGAGTGTGTGTCTGTGTGTGTGTTACCGTGCTTCTAAATATAAGTTGAACTGACAGGAATGTTCTGAGTCAGTGCTGGGATAGTTGGGGATGGTTCCTGTCGCACGGCCGTGTGAATTCTCGTATGCATGTTTGTGTGTGTGTGTGTGTGTGTTTGTTATGCCAAGTGTGTTGGTTGATGGGCTTTATCTATCTATCTATCTATCTATCTATCTATCTATCTATCTATCTATCTATCTATCTATCTATCTATCTATCTATCTATATCTAAGCTAACCATTGTACCTCCACATTCAAACATACACACTAACTGAGCTGATTACACAATCTGCACGTTCCACACTAAAGTCCATTCTCTGTGGAGTATACAGGGATCATAAATCTGATACTTTGAAACTACAGCCTTATAAATTCTAGCAATATAACTCTGAGGTCTCTGTAGAACAGTTAAGGTGACTGAGTTCTTTCATTGGCAGCACCAAGTACGGCGGCTCCAAACTGTTTTCCGATGTTTGCTTTGTACTAGCCTTGATTTAATTACTTAGTAGTTTACTTATTTAAAATAAAACTTGCTAATTTAAAATAATAAAATCTCAACAAAAGTCGCTTTATCTCATTAGACTCTCTGTCATTCGCACCAAAGAAATAAAAGTACATTTATTTTAGCTCATTTGTCTTTGGTTTCTCTATTTTAGAGACAATAACAAAAATATTACCACTTTTATCCTTAGCTGCTGTAGCCTGCCCTCGCCGCTGTGATTAAACATTACGCTCTGTATAATCGGTTCACACTCAGGCTGAGAATTCCCGGCATGGGACCCATGGGTGCTGATGAGTGTGAGAAGGAGACGATGACTCTGGATGATTCAAAGTCACCTGGTTGTGTTGTCAATCAGAGCTGTAAGAGGTGGGAGGGGCCGGGCACCCTTGGGTGACTTGCTCTGCCCTTTCCCTCCTCACGACTTCAATGCTTTCCGTGACACCCCTTCCATACCCCACCCAAGGGGGTTATTTTTGCCCGACTCTGTCACACCCCACTGCTGAGGCCTGGGGTACAAATTGAACCTCTCTCTCTCTATCTCTCACACACTCACTCGTCTCTCTCTCTCTCTCTCTCTTCTTCTCTCTCACACACACACACTGTCATTGGCATTCGTCCTCAGCTGACACTCTGACACAGCTGCTATGGGACCAAGCGGACTTCACCACATGGACCTGGAGTAAAATCTGCTGTAAACTGAACCGGCTCACACACATACACACAAACACACAAACAGACTGACACATCTACACACTAGTGGAAACAAAACACACAGGCAACCCGGTCTTTTTCTTGACCATGACGGATACTGCAGCCGAGGAGGACAAGGACCCTGATATTGAATTATTTGTCAAGGTTTGGAGTTTTGTGTGTGTGTGTTGTGGTGTTTGTGACATCATCAGCTGACTCTCGATCAGTTTTCACATTCTTGTACAAACTTTACAATATTACTCTACATTCTGCCTGCAATAGCTGTTATTTTTGTGCAGGACAAGTAAACAGTAAACTTTTAGCTGCATGTGCACTATGTATGTTGAAATAGCAGAATATTGAATGTGTGTGCATTTTGGAGGGAGGCTCCTTTAAGCGTGTGCGTGCCGTGTTGTTGTTGTTGTGTGCTGATTTTCCGTGTGTTAACCTGACACCCACGTGCATAGACAATCTCTCTCTTTCTCTCTCCCAATGAATTATTACTGGGGTCCTTTCAGTATTGAGAACAGCAGCTTTAAACGGTCTGAGGTTATGATACAAGAAGTGTAGGCACGCATGGAACCAACACAGCTTAGACATATTACTCTTTTATATTAATGGATGGAGGCAGCACATATTGTGTTAGTTTAAAGATATCTGAGTCTGTGCTATGTGCACTCATTTACATGTTAAGATCATTTTATTGACATAGACATAACAATATTTAGTATTTGTGGCAAAACACTAATCTACTACACCTTGCATGTGAGGAAAGCTGCAAACATATTCAAAATAATTCATAAGACAAGACTTAAAATGATAATGAAAATTATAATGATAGTGTGAAAACAGCAATTTGTGTTTTTATGGGAGGTTATGTGATTATTTCTTGGCCAGACACTGGATGTATTACAAGAACTGGCAACCAGACTCCAACATGGTGCCTATCCATCTGATCGAACAGCACACCCTGCATGAAATTCTGAAAAGTTTCCTAGCTTGCAGATTTGCTTGCATGTTGCACATGCTTTTTTGTCCACTGGGATAATAGGAGCCCTGTACCACGGTTCGCGGTCATCTTGAACGTCACATGAAGACAGGACTTTCTTACTTTTGGACTAGGTGTCTCCCTCTGCTTCCAGTCTTTATGCTAAGCTAAGCTAACTGACGTCTGGGTGCACTTTCATAGTTAATGTGCAGATCTGAGAGTGGCATCAATTTTCTCATCTGTGTCTTGGCAAGAAAGGAACTATGAGTGTCTGATTGCTTGGATTATTTTAACAGATTTTTTCTGTTACACTTTATTGACTACAGACTGCACAGTATCATTTCATGGTTTGTTGGTTCACTTTCATAATGTAGTGAAATGAATGGACATGCATGAAAGGGTAGAAATCCTTCTTTAAATTTCTAAAACACTTCAGCATGTGTTTATCCATCCATATATTTTATATGACCGCTTATCTTTATTAGCGGCTGGAGCCAATCCCAGCTGACACTGGGCGAGAACAGAGTGATTATCTTTTATATAGATTATACATGACTGCTAGTAAATAGGCTAAATGTGTTTTCCATTTGAAACCCAGCAGGTCATATGATTTCTATAGCTGACGTACTGATACAGTATTAAAGGAACCAGAAGTCCAAACAGGCAGCGAGGCGGCAAAGGGAAGCTGTGTGGATTATTCATGTTGGACTTGGTGTCTCATTACAGTATCCTATTGCAGTTTGGCACACATGCTCATGCACTCAAGCACACGCACACACAAACACACACACATCCTACTGTATTTGTTCATATGCCAATAATAAATGTGCAGAGAGACCCAACTTCAAACCCACTGCAACTGAAAGGCAGAGTCTTCTTGTGCAATGCATGTGATCCCATTCATTAATTGGGTACTTGTTCAGCTATATGTCACGAGTGTGTGCTGTGTGAATCAGTGTTTATCTATGTCTATATTTTATGTACAGTTTGTACTGAAGGTAGTGTCTTACCATGTTTTCATATACAGGCTGGGAGTGATGGAGAGAGCATTGGAAACTGTCCTTTCTCTCAGCGCCTCTTCATGATCCTCTGGCTGAAAGGTGTAGTCTTCAATGTCACCACCGTTGACCTCAAGAGGTAACGATAATATCACACTGTAACTATAATATTACAGTAAAACACTGAAAGCCTAGACGATAGAACAGCTCTGGCTTCACACCGTCCTGGTGGCTGCTTAAGAGGTCCGAAAACAGACACATAAAAATCTGTGTAAAAAGCTGACATAATAAATATTTTTATATTAACAACGTTTCAAATGACTACATGTATGTGAAAGGTGAAGGTCATAATTACATATCCACAACCGTGAAGTTCCCCTCAGCTCTATGAAGCGTTTTAGCGTCTTTCAGCTCACTGTTTTGGCTTTTCGCTGTGGTCAGGCTCGTTTCCAGCTAAAACAGGCAGCTGTTTTCTTTCTGTTCTGTACGGCCTCTTAAAAAACACATTATAAGCACATTCTGTTGTTTGTGTTTGCATTTGTTTAAATTTCATGGACCTATATAACGTATGTTTGATTAAGCAGCTAACAGAGATGCATTTAATTATGCTCTGGCTCCAAGCGCTGCTTTGAGAAATACATAAAGGTAATGAAGAAATTCTCAGAGGCTCACAGTTAAAAACGCTTCACTTAAAAGAGCAATTGTTATCGGGTTATGAGGCCCAGGGCAGCTAAGGTAAGCATCAATTGCCACCATGGCAGAATAGTCAAAGACAACAGGGGCATTTATTAACCTGAAACTCTAATCACAGTTATTGATAGTGTTCTATTATATATTTACAGTCAAGGTTGTAAAATAATTCCACTCTGATTAGGAAACCTGCTGACCTTCACAACCTGGCCCCGGGAACGCACCCACCTTTCCTCACCTTTCAGGGGGAGGTTCTCACTGACGTCAACAAAATAGAGGAGTACCTGGAAGAAATGCTTGCTCCACCAAAGTAGGCCTCACACGTGCACACACACACACAGGAAATAGGGCAAGCAACATCTAAACTAACACCTTGTTCACATCCTGTTTTTTTTTAAGGTATCCCAGACTTGCAGCAAAGAATCGTGCATCCAACACAGCAGGAAATGACATATTTGCCAAGTTCTCAGCGTACGTCAAAAACACCAGACCAGATAAAAACCGAGGTAAGCTGACTGTATATAGAAACAATTAATACACATCCACTAACATTAAAATCAACTTTGATATTTGGATATGTATTTTCAGGATTAGAAAAGAGTCTAAACAGGGCCCTGGCTAAGCTGGATGAGTATCTGATGGCTCCACTACCTGCCGAGGCCGAGGCGGGATTCCACAGTGGCGAATCCAAACGCAAATACCTGGATGGAGATGAACTGACGCTGGCTGACTGCAACCTTCTGCCCAAGCTTCATGTCCTGAAGGTAACCTGAACACTTTGGTTCATTTATATGCATTTGGTCTTGATGTTGTATTAAAATATCCATTTTTTTGCAGGTGGTTTCAAAGAAATACAGAAATTATGACATCCCATCAGAATTCACAGGGGTGTGGCGTTACCTCGGCAACGCCTACGACCGGGATGAGTTCACCAACACGTGCGCAGGTGATGCGGAAATCGAGCTAGCCTATAGGGACGTAGCTAAGAGGCTGGGAAAATGAGTGCTTCACAACCACAGTCATTGAATGTACCTTTCTCTGTTTGTAGAAAATCTGCAAAATCATACTTCTGAGACACAGTAATACGCTCTTTGAGTCATTTTTAATAGCACAATGCTGAAATGTGTTCAAACGTAGCAGGGTGGAATCGTCTCAGAGCGGAGACGCGTAATTTTTTTTAAATGTGCTGTCTCAAGTCTGTGCTAAACATGTTGGAAAAGTCTGCAAATTGTTTGAATAAATATAAAAAAACAACTTTTTTATTTATTGGCAAAAGTTTGCAAATGACCATTTGTTATCCCATACCCTGACCCCAACTGTAGCCCAGCCTAGCTTTGGATTTCTGAGCATGTAAAGTGTACATGCGGTTAATTTTTCATCTAAAACCAATAACAAACCGTGTTGTAAGCTGCAGTCCTCTCCCTGTCCAGCTAACTAGCTTACCACCTAGTAACCTAGCATTACTTCCAAGGCCAATGAGCATATTGTTAGCTAACTGCATTAGCTCACGTGATTACAGGTTACATAACTAGTTATATAACTTCTTCTTTATCATGAGGTAATGTTAGCAACTCTTTCATGCCCTTTATTGGATATGGGGAAGTTTAGCAACACCAGCAAATGTTATCCAAGATAGCATTAAGTTTGCCAAATACATCGATTCGTCCTCATCTGTAAAGACGATCTCTTCTAATTTAAAAAATATGTAAGATAATTAGTGAATTAGAATAAACAATATTCACATTTAAGACGCCTTTTAAAAGAAGATTGGCTCAAAAAAAGCCAGCTAACCAAGCTAAAATCAGCAAGAGTAACCAAAGGTTGGGGGATTAACAAACGGTCATTTGGACATCAGTCAGAACTTAAAAGGAAAAATCAAATTTTGTTAGTGACAGCAGATCCAGAGTCAGCCAGAGATGGAGGATGTTTTCTCCTGAGCTTGACTGAAGTATTATTCCTGCCTGCTCACAGTTAATTTGCTTATTAAACTAACTAATTAATTTAATTTCTTTTACATATGTAATGCATAAAGCAGGGTTTGATCATTGCGCCTGTCTTCCTTCTTCTGTAGATTATGTTGTATTATTACACTGCAGGGTTCGATTAATGGACGAGAAAGCGTTGTAGGGGAAATGCTGTAAAGAATGTGTTTCAGCCAAAGTAATTTGTCTTTTATTGGGTCAGTGTCAGCTTTGTGGGCTTTAGAGATATAGTATCCTGTTCTTAATGAGAGAATGACCAGTTCAATTTTGGGTTTATGCATCTGTGTGAACTGTGTAATAAAGATGGATTTTCTTTGGAGATTATTAATCTCTTTTACAGTTCCCCTTTTATAGTCTCATATTGCAGTTTATGTCTTATACTAACAATCCTTGTCGAAAATTGTGTGTTTCAGATTATGAATTTGGTTTGATAAATCAGCCTATGATGGGGAAAAAAAAAAACGCACCCCAACAAACCAAGTTTACTCCAGCTGTTGTGTTGTAATGGTAGTAAATGTCATTTTAATCATGAGTGCCTTAGTGGGAATCATGCTATCCTCTGCCCTCAGCTCTTTATGTCTGTATAGTAAATTATATATGTTTGAATATAATATGAATGTGAATTATTGATGGCATCAAAGGACTTCTCATGCCCCATGGAGCTGTGTGATAATAATATAAACTTGATATTTCTGTAAATGATTGTAGCTCATCTATATTAATAATCTTCCTGATGATTAGAACCATGAACCCACTGTGCATAGGTCGCTTATTTGAATAATAAATCTATTTTCTCAGACACTGGGCTTGAGAGTTGTGTGTTTTTTTTTTTATAACAGTCTCATTGATGTATGAATGTGGTATACCCTTACAACAGAATGGATATCGACTGTGTGTCTCCAAGCAGTGCTGTTATTGCGTTACACGGTGCAAGTGTTCCCCGAACAGAAGTACCAGAAAGCTTTGATACCGATTTGTTTATGGAAATGCATGCAAAGTAATCTCAGGCGTGTCGTGCTGACACGTAATCTTTCTTACTGAGTACAATCATGCTGAGACACATACATTTAGCAGTGTAGAAACATGCGTCCTGCACACACAAACGCAAACAAAATGACCTCTCTCATGTTCTTCGTGATCAATACGTAGAAACCTTGAATGAAAGGACCAGAGGATGAGCAAAGCATTTCCCTGAAGGTGCTGCTGTGTGGGCAGCTTTTGCTCCACCTTTGTGTTTGTCAGCTCTTTCCTCCCTCACTCCTCTTCCCCGTGGTCGTAGAAACTTTATGCTCTATGTCCTTTGCACTTACCTAACTTTAGATCTAATTAACAGAGTAATAACAAGTAGTCATAACAAGACAAATGTGGCCATATTCTTAAATTACAAAGCGGTCCTTTACTTTTTACTTCTTGCCCGTGGCGTCTGACAGCCAGCAGATGGCAGTAAACACAAAGATTTTATTGCTCTGTGACAGCATGAACCTGTAGTTAGGGATCGTCATGTTTGACGTCTCCGCTTTCTGTTTAACTACCTTGATGTGGCAAATCTTAGTGAACATCATCCACATTTATATCCACCACACAGACCTGGTGATGAATCCAGTTTATACATATTGATAATCATATGATATAAATATAATATAAATAAATAGATTTGTCTATCCTTTATTTATTTATTGACTCTCATGCTTGTCTCACTCAGTATTTACTATGTACTCCTGTACTAGGTTCTCCTTTCATGTTTTCATTTGAACAGGCATTTCAGCAGAAGGCATCCAGGTTTTTCTAGATTGACTAGCTGCTCCAGCCTGACTAGTTTCACCTGTCTATGACTAGTCCTCACTTCACTTTCACTTCTCTGTGATCCTGGTGTTCCCTGGCTCTGGATTTTTGTTCGTGAAAGGTGATATTTATTTTTTATTTTTTATCTTTCGATTTATTTTATTGATTACTTATTTTGCTCAGGTTTATTGAAAGAATTTGTTTATGTATATGTAATTAATAATAAGTATTTGTATTCTATTTTATAAAAGTCAAGTTTACAGTTAACGCTCGAGTTAGCAGCGTTTGGGTGGACTTTGCCTGGACCCTTCAGCTGTTGTTATTTCGTGTTTACCTGCTTCTTCTGTTTATTTATTCTTCTGTTTCTGCAGCTATAACATGCTTAACCCATTTGCCTGTTCTGCTAAACCTGTTCCTAAACCAGTTCTCAGCCTGAGACCCTTGGGTGGGGCACTTCTTGTTGTTCGAAGCTAAAAAAAAAATTAATATTCCTTTTTATTTAATTTAATTTAATTTTTAAATATTTTTACTTTTACTTTTGTTTTTACTTTTCTGTGACTCTTCTGTTTGGTCTGCTTTTACTCCTTAAACCAAACCATAACAAGCTCTTGTGTTTGTTATCTCTGTGTTACTAATGAAGCATTTATTTGTCGTTATAACATGAAAGAATAACAGATGATCTCGAGCTGTTTAACCGCTTAACTTGAGCCTTTTTTCGTTTCACGCGGGGCTGGTAACACGCACGCGGCCCCTAACTGTCACTCTCGCTCTATAAGTGGGCAGAGCGAGCACACAGGCTCGTGCGCCGAGGCGAGAATCTCATCTTGTTAGTCTGCTCCACACAACGACGTCTCCGCTCGCCCCTTTGCCCGGATTTTAACTCTCATTCCCGCATTGTAACACCACCGTTGGCTCCCAGCTGCAACCGCTGACAGAAAGGTAAACCCCTATCATGTCTGCGTGACATTACGGAGCTCATTCCGGGCTCCGTTTGTTGAGAAAATACCGCTGGAAGAAGAAGAAGAAGAGGCGCAGTGTTGTAGCTGTGTGTGCTCGGGAGTGGGCGACTTGTCATTGCGGCGGCGGTGCGTGTGTATATATGTGTGTGTGTGTTTTGTTGTGGAAATGAGCGGTGGTCGACAGAGGCTGCTGCTTGCTAGCCCGTCTTCAAGCCGCTAAACAAAGCTAATGTAGCCAGAGACGGCGGTAGCCTCCGTGGAAGTCCCGTTAAAAACGAGTCGGTGATGAAGCTAGCGCCGAGGCTAGCTCTGGCTGGCGGTCGGGGAATCGGGACGTTAATCGCCGCAGCGAGGAGGCGAGCGGGGGGTCCCTTTGTTATTACACGGCAGGTTTAGCCGGTTAGCACCGAAAGAAGTGAGCAGACGCGGCGTATCCTCCGTGTGTCTTTAGCATCACTGGTCTCGAACAGGTTGTTTAACACCACTAAAGTCACGTCTGGCGGGTTTAAGGTGACTGTTTCCTGCGGCGTTAATGATGGACATGCGAGCTAGTGTGTGTGTGCAATTCACCTCAAGTGCTCTTAGCTATTTTAAGTGGTTATTACAGCAACTGTGTGTGTGTAAGAGAGAGAGGAAAGCAGGGGACAGTTAGAGCTGCTGTGTCAGTGACAGACGACAGTCCCTGACCGGGCTGCACTTGTGTTTTGTTTGTATCTGTAACTGTTTTAACAGACAAAGCTTGGGAACAGTAACCAGGCAATTCACCTTGTGGTGCACAAGCTAAAGGAGACTCTCACATGACATGGCTGTGGAGGGTGATAGTGATTCATGTCCTGCAGGGGCTGCAAATACTCAGTTATCATGTGAATATTATGTGCCTCGTGTAACAAGGATATGATTTTTAGGTCAAGCACTTCCAGCAAGTCCACTCATTTCCAGCCTGCCCCCCCCTCCATGAGTGTAGCCTCATGTAATCAGGTTAACAACATGCTTGATTTGATTACATGAGATGTGTCTCGTGTCATTATCATGCAGCCCTCTAAGTGTGGTTGTGTGTGCTCTCAACAAGCGTCTGTGTGTGTGTGTGATTCAGTTTTTGGTCAACAGATGAGTATATCTTTTTTTACTCGACGTGACCCAGCTTATGATCCTCGTCTGAAGGCTGAGAGCTAATGCTGAGTGTAGTGACCATCCCGAGGTGAGCCACCAACTGCCCCTGGCTTTATAAAGAGCTCTTTCAGCCACCTTTTTTTTTTTTTTTTTTTTTTTGCTTTTGCCGGAGCTCTCGGGATTATAAATCCTGAGGAAAAGGAGCTTTGCCTCGGTGGCATGCTTCACTGGCAAGAAATCGTTGCGAGGGTGTGCGGCGATGAGGTGGAGGAGGGGGTTGGTTGGATGGAGAGCCAGCAGAGGCGGTGGAGGGATTGAAGATAGAGGAGAGAGGGTGGTGGGGGGGGTGAGATCGGGGAGAACTGGGCTGTGTTGATGGATGCCATGCAGGGAAGTGGAACACTTGGCCTTTCTGTGATTAAAGGCCTCCTGTTCTCTGAGCGCAAACACACACTCACACACCTGTCTTCTCTTACTTGAGGTTTAAAATCAGCATTTTTTTTTTATTATTAAAGAAGAAGAAGAAGCCACGTTGATTACACTTTTTTTTTTTTCTTTTTTTTTAGGCAGAAACCTCACTCCACCTTGGCACTGCGCTCTTTCCCATCATGCTTCTTTACAGTCGGTCTACTGTTTGGAGCTCTGCATTTGCAAAGCGCTCATTTATTCCTTACTCGCTGGTAGGCCGAGTCACAAAGCCCACATTACACCCCCCTGAAAAGCTGTTTTCATATCGAGGGCAGTGACCGAAAAACTGAAGAGGTAATAAAAAGAAGATTAGGGCCTTTACGGCAATGTCAAACATGGATCACATCCTCAGTTTCATACCTGTTTTTTGTCTCAGACAGGGGAATATTGCACTGCTGTTTAATAACCTAACTAACATCAGGGAGTGAGATATTATTGGTATGCTGCTCTTATGAATAACTAGTCTGACCAAAGAATCTGGTCATCTTGGCACCGCAAAATAAACTGCTGTCACTCACTTTGAGCAGTAGACTATTATTGTTGAAGCATTGTTCATACTTCTATTGTGTTGCAGCGATTAAGTGACAAACAAGTCTTTAAGTACCTGTTTCGGTTCTACTTAGCTCTACTTGCCACTCCCTTCACAGCTGAAGGCAGCACAAGTGTCTGTGTTGTCGTATTCGATGTCATGAAGATAAAAGGCGAGGACGTTTTGCCAGTCCGGACTTCTTTTGAGGGTTTTAGAGGATTTGGATTGCGTTAAGAGTGAAGACTGGAATTAGGATTAGTTTTATGTGTTGTGACTCGGACATGCAGTGCAGCGGGCCGCAGGGTTTTATTGGATTTAATGTAGTCAGTGAAGGCCCTCGCTGGGTAGTGTGTATGTTTGCATATATATCATTGCATAACAGTTCACTGGCCTTTTTTTAAATGCTGCACCTCTTTCAGAGAACACACCATCATGCACGGTTTTAATTCAGCTTTCAAGAGGCTGTGACGACACGGTGCCTGTGCTTGCGTCTTCTTTTTATCACGTCTGACTTTTATGTTTGAATATGAATCCTCTGCGATAACGTCAGCTTCTGTTATGATAACAGCAGAGCTTGTATGTGGTTGTGACAGGACAAAGGAAGTGTCAAGTTAACCCTCAGCACCTCCTCTTCCTTTCTTATCCACTCTTTGTCACCGGGCTTGTTTTTTTCGCTCATGTTCACGGTGGTCTCGTCCTCTTCCTCGCCCCTCTCATCTCCAGCAGACATGCTGCGGCAGGTTAAACGTGTCCCCCCCAAGCAAAGAGCTTGTGTTGCTCGTCTGACATAAAGCGGCTGAACTTTATGGCTATACACCGAGCTGATTTTTAGGTCATCGCTGTGACTTCCTGTTTTAGAAGTGAGATCACAACTAATTCATCTGCTTCCTTTTTGTATTTTAAAATCCAAATCGACTCTACCCTCAGCTGCAGACAGTCCAGCTTAAAAAGAATTGAGTGTCACCTCCTCCTTGACTTACTTTTCCATGATGGTGGTGTGAAATTCAGCATGTTTTGTTTCTCCCAAAAGTGCTGAGGTGATTCCTTTTTTTTTTTTTTTTTTTTTTTTTTTTTTTTGCGAGGACAGTCAAGAGTTCACTGATTCTCACCAGCGTGTGGGAGAGCCACCAGGTTTTTGCAGGGCTCTCCACGTGCAACTCGAGCGACAGGATTCAGCCTTCCCAGGGTGGAAGCTGGACCTCTCGCCGCGGAGGTCAAGGTTGTCAGATGGCAGCGGCTCGGGACAGGACATACCCGCTGTACCTGTAAGGACAACCTGATGCTGTGTAAATTAAATGAAACCATCTGATCCTTCAAGTGCACAGGCTTTATTTTGAATATGTCAATTTTTATGCAAAACCTTGAAATGGGTGCCATTGCAGAACTTACTCTCTCAAAGCATGACGTCAGCTCTTGCTATCTGGTTACAAGCTGGATTCACACCAGGAAGGTGGTGGAGCCGGAGCAGCAGGGTCTGTTTCCTCTGGAGGGCCTAATGAATAATTAAGAGGCGGGGCTTATGTGAAGAAGTCCATTAAGATGCAGAGTCACACCGGTCTCCATGGCAGCAGGAACATCATCAGGATCATGTCTCTATTGGCTGGGCAACAGGCCGAACTAGCACAGTCAGTCGTGGTCCGGGAGAGGACGGACATGAACCGGGATGACTTGTTTCACTTTCCTCGATGAGTTTTTATTTACTTGATACTTGACACTAATCCCAAGACGTGAGGCTGTGAGCGTGTGAGCCAAATGGACGGCCGCCGCAGCACGCGTGAGACAGAAAGGTGGGTTAAATTTGGCACGAGGCCATCTTGAATCTGCATGATTGGCTTTTGTCTTGGGTGAAGTTTTACTGTGGCAGAGCTCAGAACCGAAGTGATTAGTGAGTGGACAGAAAATGACTCTGCAACAATTTGATATTTCATTTTTTGAGACACAAAGATTCTCCAGCTTGTTTCCATTTGAGGTCATCATTTTGTGTTTCTTAGTCATGTTTGTTCAGATCACAGAAGACTGTTAGTCTTCACACCTATCCTCTTTGGTTTAGTTGGAATGAGCTTTTCTTTGTTTACCCATTTGATGATGTTTGTTCAGGGTGGTGTGAAAGCTGTCATTGAACCCCGGAGCACTTTAAACGGCTGGACTGACACCAAACCTTTCAGGCGGTCTCGAACTCTGGTGCATTTTTAATTTGTCACCAACCGCAGATGTAGCGTGGTTTCAAAACAAAACTATTTAACCCTGCCAAAGAAGAGATCTGTATCGACACATGCAGCCATAATTCATTAACCGTGGTGCCGGTATGTCACTGTGATCGTGCAGAAAGTCATTCATGACATACAGTTGCCTCATCTTCTAAAGTCATTCTTTAGTTTCCGCTTTGTGACACCAGTGAAGATGAACACACAAGTGCAGTCCGGCGCAGTAAAGTGCTGCCGTCAGTCACACTCGGGTTCCCCTGCGTGTCCGCGCAGCGCTGATGATGCAGGATGACAATGGGTTACTGTACGTGTCAGTCCGTGTGACTTCATGCCCACAGATGTTAGTCCGTTTGTAAAAAGCCAGTGTGAGCGTGGACAGAACAAAAGGGGCAACAATCTACCATTTTCACCAGATGAACCAAACCAGGACAGAGAACAACTCATCTGCTAATTGTTTGGTCCATAAAATGATAAAAGAAAAACCAAACATTTAATTCACTATAATGTAAACACAGATAATTATGACATTTCCGCACAGGAAGTTTTGATGTTTTTGCTTGGAAAATCATTCATACATTAATGTTTTGTTGACAAATCGTTGAAACTACATGAATCTGTGACCTTTTGGCTGACTGATCCAGGAAATTATTGGCAGATAAATTGACAGTGGGAATAGTTTTAGTTTGTACACATAATTACACGTCATTAACTGCAAGTAAAGTTAAGTCGCAGGCTGCCGTGAACTCACCTGAGTGTGAGACTAAAAAGAAGTCTACTTTTTTTTTTTTTTTTTTGCAGTCGATCCATAATTGATGGCCGAGGCTCCATCTAGAGCATATTTCACTTACTTACTTTCTGCGGTTATGCAACAAGCTCTTAGTGTATGTTATTTCAGTTCACTTCACGCTTTCTCTTTTAGACCCGGACTAATGCACTGGAATTTACCCAGACCACCCTCGGCCTGCTTCTTCTTCACCTTTTTTATTGAACACACCACACTTCTGAGGAAGTTATTTTCAGCTCCGATCAAAGATGCAGGGAGTCTTTACCTCGCTCGGCCATCTGGCCCGGACTTAACTGAATTCAGGATATGACGGAACAAGGGCAGAGGTTATGCGATTAGGACTCTGTTGGAGAGTATTAATATCGTTGTAATATCATTGTGTACTCTAAATCCCTGTGACTTCCATAGAATAAAAGCGCTTCATCTGCAGACACAGGGACACTAAAACAAGTACGTATGATAGCTGCAGTCCTTCTTGGTATTTGTTAATCTGAATGAATATTTCTAAAAGCTGGAAACGCTTAGTCAGGTTTTTCTCCCTCCATTCGAAATAGAAATTGTCTCAACTTTCAGCCGAATAACAAGCTTGTTTTTATTTCTGGTTTGCTGTGCAGCGACTGTATTCTCAGGAATATTCACTTCCATGGAAATCTTTTTATAAACACTGTCACGGCTTGATTTTGTTTGAGGTTTGAAGTTTTTGCATTCGTAACGCTGCTCTCGACAGGCAAACTGACCCGCCAGCTGTCCGACCTTTCTCATACACGCGTATTTAATGTGTAAATCACTTCTCCCACCTTGATTATCAGCAGATGGTCTCCGCTTATTATGTGACTGCTAAAAAGCAATCAGCTGCACCGGCTCTGATTAATGTGCGTTTTGTTTTTAGAGTTGGGTTTTTAATTTAGATGAATTTGTTTCCCCCTGTAACACTAATTAGTCTGTTCTGCTGATTGGTTGTTCATCTCTAGTCTGGATTAAACTGTCCGATGCTAGAATTTAAAAAAAAAAAAAAAAAAAAAAAAAAAAAAAAAAAAAAAAAAATTCATAAAGAGCACAGTGTGAAAACTGCAGCACTGCCCAGGAAGCCAATTATAGATCGTAAACTAGGGTGTAACTTGATCAGCTTTTTCATCGTAGTTCTGCTTTTTTTAGACGTATGTTTGACTTTTTCCATCAGAACGCAGCCTCCCTTTTCCATGCCTGGCTGGGCGTATCAGTACCGAGGTGTAGTTGATACTAAACCGAGCAACAGATGCAGTTTTCAAGATGAAATTTCAGCTCTGACAGGAGAAAGTTCTTTGTAGCAGTTTTGGGAAGGCAGTAATTTCTCCCAGGCCTGAATGATTCAATTGTTTCTGTCCTCGCCGCCTCTTGAACCTGCAGGTTCTTTCGTGCGCTGCTGCTCCAACACTGAAAAAAGCATTCAGCAGGTTGTTTCGTTATCATCTCAAGTTGCGAGGGATCATATACTCTGCAACCTCAGCTGGCTGTCAACACACACCGTTTCACTGCTGGTGTTGCCGCTGAGAGCCAAAGGGCTCCCTGCCAGACAAATTAAGATCCTGAATTAGAAACCAGAAGGTAACTGAGAGGAGATATATGCACTGCCGGGGTGTTGAATGGCTGCATCGCCCCTTTCTCTCCGGATTATAGGGCACAGCCCATGATTGGAACGCTTCCTAACAAAGGAGTGATCGCTTTCAGTCTTAAATAAGACGGATGGACACAGGAAATCAGGCCAGACAAGAGAGCCAGCTCCGACTGAGATTGTGTGTGTTCGCAAACTGAAGCGGCTGAGTCAATGTATTGTGTGGATTTTGGCTCGTGCTTCTCACAGCACTGTACCACGGGGCAGTCTGAGCGGCGTTCCTCTCTCTGATAAACAGCCCCAAAGCCTCCCATCCTCCAAACCAAGCGAGTGCTGCCAGCCTTTTCCTGCTCCTCTCCTCCTCGAGCGACTCCCGAGCAACGAGAGACATCCGATGGTATCGGCGCCGCAGATTGCACGACGCTACTGCCAAGGGCTTGTCTCATGAATTCACAGTGGAGTGAAGAGACCCCCCCCCCCGCTGAAATCCTCGTTTCGCACACATCATAAAGTTAAATTCTGAAAGGAAAGACGCAGGAATCCAGATGAGACAGCCCGCTTTGTCCGCACGGAAAACAAATACGGGCCTTTGTCTTAAATGACAGGACAGTTATGGTGTGTCATAACCTGCTGTGAGACTCCAGCCCCGTTGGAAGCTGCGTGCAGCTGCCTCTGACCCATTTATGAAGCTGATGGATGTAAGGTGAAAAGAGCCTTTTGTGCGGCTCCCCTTTTGTGTTTCTTGGGAAGGTGCAGATGATTCTGACCATCTCTGCCGCACCTCCGAATACTGACTGCTTAAACTCGCCGACTTAAAAAACACGGACAGGTGAAAGAATTCTCGCGCTGTGTTTTTGGGTTCCTCGCAGGCGGCTTGTGGTCCTGACCTGGTTAGAGCCGATTTGAAAGAGAATAAAAGGGATGCGGTTCAAAAGCAAGGCTGCAGAAATCCCCTCCCCACACTTAGCCTCCTTTTATAGCAACAGCGGTTGAATGCAGATGAGAGAACATCTTTTTCTTCTGGCTCGCACGCATCCAAACTTGTTTTTCTTCTTCTTCCTCGTGCCTAAAGGCTGACGCGTTTCTTCAGCCGCGCATAGACCGCCTCGAGGTTGTCAGTTAAGACTTTTTGAACTATTTAACGGCTTCGTTAAAAAGCCACGGGGCTGCCTCATTTCGGGGTTATTGGCGAAAAGTTTGAGATGGTTTTGGCCAAACGTGTTGTCGTTGGCATGGCTGCGTTCAATCAGCAGTAAAAATAAGCAGTAGCAAAGCAGTAAAATGGCAGATTAATTAGCCTGGCAGGGTTTGTTCTCACAGACCTATGAAGCTGCTCACACGGTGCAGGAGAGGGCTACGAATATGAGACGATATCGTCTGATCAAGCATGCAAATATCCGCTCATAAACCTCCACGTATGGCTTTTTATTTACAGCATTGATGAAGCATTTCGCAACCCACATCTTTGGTTTGTGTCTACACCAAGCTCTACTCTTAATAGTAGCCGTGAAGGGGAAAAAAACATTTGGGTGCAGGAAATGAAGACGGGCTTGTGGTTTAAAGTGACTCAGTCAATTGTGTTTTTCAGCGCTTGGTTTACACGCCCTCCTCCAGATAAAATCGATGTGATATTTACACTTTCATTTACGCATGAGCCTGATCGATGCGCGAATGCGCATACAACTACAAGCGCACTACGATCCAAGCTGGAAAATACAGAGGACGACTGCTAATTTCAGTGTGACTTGAGCGACTTGGGACAAACCCCGTCCTCGGATTGCTCACTAGCACAGTCAAAGTTGGAGTAGTGTTTTTTTTTTTTTTCAGCATCTGGGTAAAATATGTAAAATTTCAGTCCATCTTGAACGCATTTACACATTTACACTTTGCTTTTTCGAGATCGAATAGCTGCGTTTCTGCATCATCCAACTCCAGCACACATGGTGTAAGCTATAGAGGTTATCAACAAGATTTTATTGATTAACCGACCCGAGAGTAAGTGCCAAAATCAGGTGTATTGGTCGAAATCTCCAACCCAAACGGCATGTGACCACTTCTTTACCGGCACTAGCTGCTGCTTTTAGCGCTGAAACAAAGAAATATGATTTTTTTTTTTTTTTTCTTTGTTGGGAGGGCCTTGTCTGGATGGCTGACGGTTGATAAATGAGAGGAAATGAGGGAGAAAGTGATGGGAAATGAAGTCAGCTGTATGTGAACTCAGGATGTTGTGCTACACGGTTGGCACCTTTCCCTCAAAGTCGATTTTAAAATCGTTGATAACGGGTAATCGTTTGTTGTGGTTGGGATTTTTTTTTTTTTTTTTTTTTTTTCCCAAGAGAAATGCCAAATCATGTCTGGCTCCAGCCTCTGAGATAAGATGATTTGTAGCTTTTCTGTTTACATGATTGAGAGAATGGACAAAACAAATCATTTTTACCACATTACTTTGGACTCAGAACTTTTGATGGATGAAAGTCAGGTTTTCTGACTGACTAAATGATCAACACGTGGATATAATTTAGTAAAACTTTACCTCCCATACATTTCTTTGTTTCTTTCGTGGGAGTAAATGAGTAAAACTTTGCCCTTCTGACAGATCACGCTCTCGAGCACAGAAAAACCTGTTGAACATTTGGCATTTAAAAAAAAAAAAAAAAAAGTAAATATAGAAACAGGAAAGTCGTGTATTTAAAATTCAGTCTGTGTTCCTGCTTGTCAGTGAGGAAGATAAATCGTAGCCTATCCAAATGTTTATATATTTTGAGGGAACTATAAACCCTCTTGCATAAATTGCACGCAGCCCCATCAATCATGGAGATCACACTGTCTGGGTGAGACAAGGCTGTCCTGTGTAGCCTCTCTTTCTCGAGTCAGAGAAGCATTAAACTTTAAATTACTTATCTTGTTTTTCGGCAGTAGTAGTACTCTTGTTTTTCAAGTCTGTATCGTTTCCACAGCAGACATAATCTACACCAGCACTCATTCCTGAAAGAGATTTTAGTTGGATGTGACAATATGTGTTAATAAAGTCATCCATGGACAAAACAAGGTGCTCACACAAACACATTTTGATGTGTCACACAGCGACCTGTAGTTCTTGGTACAGTGTGCCGCCGCGCTTAAAACAACAGGTTGGAGATCAGCACTGTGCTCACGTCGAACACCCCCACCCCTCCGCAGTTGGTTCCCTGTTCTCTAAACCATATTCAAATCAAATGAACTTCACGATGCCCACACGCTGCAGCTGTGCTGTCATGCTTTGTCATCTGTCTGGTTTCAGTCTGTGAGATTGTTTATTGAGGACAAATATCAAATCTTTGTCCTTTTTATCATTGTATGTTTAATATTTCGGAGTTTTGGACTCTTGGTCGTCCTAAATAAGCAATCTGACAATGTTATTTTGAGCTCTCAGAACTTTTTTTTTCCCCACTGTTTTAACATTGTTTTTTTATTTTGTGATTAATGACTGCAGACTCGCTGTCTCTCTGTCTGGGATTGGCTTGGGAAGGGGAACTTCCTCATTTTATGTATTTAACAGACTAGCTAACTTTTCTCCTCTTTTTTTTTTTTTTTTTTTTTTCTTTTCCTGCAGGATGCGTCAGGCCGGACTGAGTCCTCTGAGATGTTACTGAGCGGCGAGGATGGGTCAGAAAAGGAAATCGCACCGGTGAGACAGACAAGCCGTGCAAACCGCCGCAGCTCCACAGACTGACACGGCCATGCCACGCCTGATGCCCTCCTGATTCTCCTCCCACACCTTTGCTCCTTCCCTCGGTCAAATCAGACTCACGCCGGCCGCCCCCCCAGTAAACCCCTCTGTCAGGTCAGCATGGCTACACCTTTCCTGTGGAAGCTGTCGTCCCAGAAGCTGGGCTTCTTCCTGGTCAGCTTCGGGTTCATCTGGGGCATGATGCTGCTACACTTCACCATCCAGCAGCGAGCCAGCCACGAGAACAGCGCCGTGCTGAGGCAGCAGATCCTGGACCTCAGCAAGCGCTACATCAAGGCTTTAGCTGAAGAGAACCAAAGCGTCATGGACGGGCCCTATGTTGGTACCATGACGGCTTACGGTGAGTAGCACTGCTAGCTGCAAAGCCAGTGGTTTTCAAACTGTAAGCTGGTGAAAACAGGACCTTCTTGTATTGATTAGCCGGAGCTGCAGAAGTGGCTCACGGAGACCGTTGAGGTACTTTAAAACCATTAGCGCTTGATTGCTGCAATTTGCGTCAAACTTTGTACTCCAACAACATGATACACATGATTCAACGTGACTAACCCTTTCAGCAGTGTCTGTGATGTCCATAGATCTGTTTGGAAATCAAAGAGGAAAAGACACTCCATATGACCTCAGAACTGCCGTAAGAATGATCGTGTTTTATGTTTTCTTAGTAGCCAGTGATGGATGCCTGAACATTCATGAGTACACTGCAAACAGGAACTGCTAATTCATCAAACTTTGACTAAAACAGAGAGTTTTTTTTTGTAGCCCGCAGTCAATGACAGCCGTATAACTTTTATTACCCTCAAATTATGGGAAACGTAGTCATACTGTGAGCAGTTGTTTCTATAGAGGAAGAGGAAGAAGATAGGCTTTCTTGCTGAATGACTCACCAAGGTATGTGACCTACTTACTTGCCTCTTTTTTTCTACTTTGATGCGACTTTTGCTCGTCACCCATCTGTCACAAAAGGTGGTAAAGCCCATCAATTGGCCTGAAGTGACGTGTCTGACATATCTGGTAAAATCTAGAGGCTGGTGAATGTGTGCGGGTTACTTTCCCGCTCCTAGCGCAGCAAAGTTGATGCATTTGTGGTGTTGAGTGCGCCAGACAATGAAACCACAAAGAAGCTCTAAGAGAGTTATGATATAAGGCTGGTCTCTTTTTACATCTTCTTTAAAATGGATCGAACAGTTCCACTCGTCCACCTCCCGAGCACGACATTGACTATATTCATGAAACCTTGTCTGGGAGATTTAACGCTGATACAGCTGCATCGGAGCATAATACTATAATAGCACAGGTCCAGAAAAGCCATCAATAAGTTATTCATGCCATTAATAGACCTGTATGGCTCGATGGGAGGCTTCATTAGAAACCTGAGATTGGAATTGATTGTTCTCTAATGCCCAGAGAAACAACAGGATACAGTAAAGCTCTGGGAGATTAAATCAGCTCCCAGAGAAAATAAAGAACACAAAGAAACAAGTGCAGCACTTGCTGAGCGTTTGAAGCTCTTTGCAGGAGCATTGGACTCGCTCGTGTTTGTTTAAACGCACATGCAAACATGCGGGGTAACCCAACCCGCTATGTAAAGCACCACCATACCCAAACTATCGTCAAGAGACTGCACCTTTTTCCATTTATCTGAACAGCTGGAAGGGAATCAAAGCTCGACATCCGTGCATGGTTGATCAAGCAACCAGTCATGTGTAAGTCACTATGACCTGGTATAACTCAAGATTAGCTCAGTTTGTACAGCAGACGTATCTATACACTCCGTTTACATAACCGTGTGGTTCATTTGGGGTAAATGTGATCACAACCCAGTCCACATATTTTCCTGGAACATCACCCAGGGTTTCCAGGGAACAGGGGTCCTGTCCAGTTTGTTTAGCATATGATGGATTGATTTTTTTCACGGTGCTGCCGGAGCTGCAGCGCAGTCTGCTGACCGCCGTCCAACAGCCCATCAAAATCCATTTCATGTCCTTGATTAGATAGGGGAGGCAGCAGGATACTTTGCGCTTCCTGTGTTCACTCACTTGGTCGATGATTTGGCCTGATATGATTTGTAATGAGTTTAAGGGGAAACAGGGTTTCCTCCTTTGCTCCCCATAAATGACCCATAAAATCTTAATGCATCTGAATTTAATATTGTGTCTCCATTTGGAGCACAGTTTGAACATTAGATGGGGTTGATTGTGAGTAGCACACCTGTTGAAAAGCATGAAATAGACATCTGGTTATTGAAGTATAGTATGTCTTTATCTTTTTTTTTAGATAAAACAAACACGATTTCACAGATTATTAGGAACCAACCATGCATCCTCTTGATGAATGTTTTGATTCACTCCAAGTTTCTTGATCAAAACTCACAGAAATATTCTGGTATATTCTCATTTATCTACAATTTAAGAAATCTTCCTTTTTTGTAATTATTAAGTGTTTGTTCACGAATGTTCATAATAAAAAAGAACATGAAGAAAAAGCAGATAATATTAATAAAATTATTATCAGCTACACAACCTGTCATGCCTGCAGGTATTCATAGTCAGAATAGAAATATCTGCCAGGAAGAAAGCTTTTTGTTGGGACGTCTTCATCGTTCACATAACCGAGAGTCAGTTTGCATCCAAATTATTATACTCAGGGTCTCATTTTACTGCCACGGGTCTTTGGTCTGCGTGTCATTATGTCTAATACCCGACCTGACCTGAATGGATCAAATTATCCTCAGTGTCAGCTCTGATACCCGAGGAACAGTAGACAGGCGGAAAAAATGTACGCCATAAGTGACAATTACTTTTTTGGATTTTCCCATTCAAGGGTATTAAATCGGTCAGAAAATGATCTTCTGTTCTTCCTTCACACAGTTGGCTTCACTGTGTTTTATTGTTGGTGCAGGGGGGAATACAGGGTTGTCAGTTATGTCTATAAATTAGTAAACAAATTCACTTTGGAGTTTGTTTGTCATTTGTTTTTCTGACATTATTATTTCGCTGCTCTTCTTGACCGTGACTGCTTCACTGATTTATCACGCGTCATCGGGTCTGACTGTGCTCGGGTCTCTGTCAGAGCAGAGTTCTTTTTCTTGTTGAATTATTTCATGCGTAGTTGAGATGGAGTGAACAATTTGGATATGTGAAGACATGTCTGAGAATATTACTTTGACAGGAAGTGGGAGGCTTACAGTTCCAATAGTCACTTGAAGATATTTTTTAAAATGTTTTTACTTGTGAAAATGGCGCTCATAACTCATTTTATCATGCCAAACTGCAGTTTTACCCTCGTTAGTAAACCTTTTTATGCAATCACCAATTATTTTTAGTTGCTTGGTTTGTCTGACCTTCAGTCCAGGACCAAACGACTTTCAGGTAATGATCATACGGGACTGGAAAGGGCAACACGTCAGCGCTACGGCTGCACCTCAAACCTCTCTCTTCCTGAAGCCAGTCCCGAGGGGATGTCATACATCTTTTACCTCCACAGCAAAGTCAGACATGACAAGGATGTGATCTTTCCTGTCCCAGCCCTGCTCACCCTGAAACTGAGCCATGCACCCGGCTGCGAGCAGACACCTGACGCCTTGTCTTGTTACCACGCAGTTTCTTTTGTGGCTTTGACAAACACAATTACTTCTTTTTAATGCTCATGGCGTGATGAAAACACCCAGCATTCATATCATTATCGGATACGACATTAAAGTGTTTACCACAGCAGGATCTGTTTGCAACTGCGTCACCTCGCAAAGAAATATTGACATGTGCAGAAATGCATCCCTAGGTGTGTTATTACTCACCTGGTAACCTGGCAGCGCCATTGAGTAGAAGCATTGTTCACAGCGCCATGGACACTTCTCTAACACACCGGTTAATACGGGTGCTTGTAATTTCAAAACTCAGGAGCCTTTTCTTGCTTTTAATGTCACTATCTTCATCTGATTCTTGATTTTTCACCAACAAAAAACCTGCAGACGGCTGTACACAAGATAATCTCAACTCGAATGTCCACTTTTTAGGAATGGGTTAAAAATTAATTCAAATTTTAATACCTTCTGTTTGTTGACATTCATGCATATTTATTATTTTCTGTTGAAGTGCGATGAGACGCGTGCATAAAAGGAGCCAAGTCCACAGGGGCAGCACTGTTTCACAGCGTTTAACTGTCTAATAAAACCATGAAGCTTAACTTTACCTTCAGCCAAACCAATTTGGCAGCAACAAAATATTAGATTTAAACTCCGTATCCTGCAAAACTTATGTTTAAAATATTGTGGATCCATCAGGACCGCTGGTAAATTACCAAAGAGCTCACCGAGGTTAGGCTGTTTTTACTGGGATGACCATGGAAGATAATTGGCTGGTCTTATCGGCATCTCCTATAATTATGCTCGTTAATTTGTCGAGGAAGAAATGAGCAGTTATGAGCCCAGCTTAAATTCTCATCACCGCCGGTTGATGTGAAATGCATGCTTGGATTCTTGGTCCACACAAGTCCGCTCGATAAAACGAAGAAAACACTTCTCGTCTGGACTCTATTTGGCTCCATGTGGCCTTTTTAAATCAGAACCGTACTCGGGCTGTGACTGCAGAAGTACAGACGAGGCTGAGAAAGGCCTCCTGTGTTAGCATATTTATAAAAAATGTTTAAATTTATCTTCCAAGATTGGTAGCTTTGTTGCCTTTTTAAAAAGATAGTGTCACATCAGAAGACAGAAATGAAGCACAAGAAGTTTCCTGTCGTAAAGTATGTTGACGTTAGCTGAGATATTAAACCAGCCTGGTGAATGTCTCTGATGTACAGCCTGAAGTCAGCAGGCACAGGCCTGGCGTGCCAGAGGTGAACAGAGGAGGGCATTAACTCTGGGTTTTTTTTTTTTCTAATTATGTTCAACCCAATAGCTTGGCACGGTCGCCGCTCCAAAGCTTTCCGTTTGGTTTCTTCCCCTGGTCTCGCTGTGCCCGCTCCCCGTGCATCTGCTCCTCCCAGCACACAAGCTCGCTCCAAATCAGACAAACGCTCTGGCGTTTTCACTTCCCACGAATCAGAACCGGTGCGCTCTGCCAGGCCCTCGTTGTGCCCTTGCCAATCTGTATGATGTGATGAGAGCTGGCGTGTCAAATGCAGCACATTGAGGGGAAAATGTGCCGCTTGTATGTGATAGACAAGCTGCAATTATCATCATCTGAGGAAAGCGAGCGTGATGCACCCGGGATCGCTTCTGTACACATAAAAGCTATCGCATAAAACAATATACTCGGAGTTTGATTACGACAGAGCTTTTGGCTGTAGACAAATAGCATCATAATAAAATATTTGTATTGTTACAGCGGCTTCAAACAGCTTCACATTTCTGTAAATGTCACCGCAATAGCCGCAGGTTACAGAATCTGCCAAATACCACAATAAATAAGGTCAAAAAAATGCCATGCTGTAACATTTTCAATGTATGCCCTATCCGTCTCATTACCGGACAGCCTCCCTCCTGCCCATTCCTCCATTAGCTGTGTCCTGTGCAGATAAATGCCCACAGAAATACAAAGACCCAAATTACACAGCAAGGTCACTCACAAAGACGCCCCAGCCCCAGTTTTACATTTAAATGAGCCTCGAGCTGACTGGCTGAAATTCACAGATTTGTCGTAGTGGGAAATGAAAAGTCCACAGTTGGACGCGCTGTAGTTGAGCATGATTCATGCATGTATTCACTGTAATGATAAGCTGGGAGGTTCTGAATGAATTCAAATCTTTTTCCCAGTCAGAATGAATTGCAAAGTTAATCAGACGCAGATACTCTGAAGACCGAACTGCTCATACTTCTATCCCTTATCACATTTTATGGATTTATCAGACACTGTTGTTGGTGAAATCCTAGCACTGTATCATGATTTGTTAGAGAAAATTGTGACTTATGACATTCTCATTGGTGGTTGTGTTCACACAAAGTGAGAACTAATGAGCTGATGTGATAAGAAATGATTCACAGTGTGTATGTCTTCCGCTCTGACACTTCGGTACGTATGTAGACACAGTTGAAAATGGCAGTAGCTGCTAATGCTAGTGTTGCTTGGCACCTTTCCATAACTTTATGATTCCCTTCTAAAAATAGTGTTTTGAAGACTTTTAAAGGTCCAGCGTGTACAATTTAGTGATCTCTAGTGGTGAAGTATCATTATTATACTAATATGTAGAGAGTCAGAGTAGACTCTCTAATCTAATGTGATTCACCTTCTCGTTTGCAGACTTGAAGAAGACCCTCGCGGTGCTGCTGGATAACATAATGCTGAGGCTGGGCAAGTTGGAGTCCAAGGTGGAAAACATCTACAACGGCACGGGAGGCAACCTGACCAACGGCACCAGCACCGCCACACCCAGCGCCACAAACGCTGAAAAAGTGAACGTGGCAGGTATGTGTTGCGGTTCTTTGCTTTTGAATAGTCTGTGTGCATGTTGGTGAAGGAAGGAAAAGCTGAGAGGATTTGTACACGTCTTTCATAAAGGCAGAAATCTCGTCCCAGAGTATCGTAGCTCGAAGAGCAAAGGCACAAACAGAGCAGTCTCTCTCCAAACTCATCCTCTCTTAAGAAGTTGGCCTCTGAAATGTTTTCTTCTCATGAACTGTGAGTCATTTGTGGGCAGGTTTACACTGTTTCTACTTCCATGGAACAGAAACACTGTTGTTGGGGTTATGAAAGTGCGCGTTGCCCATATAGTAGCTGAGACCAATTAAAGAAATGACGACAAGCTGATTATGGATGTTTTCTAAAATTCCCATAGTGAAAAACATTCCCCGGGCGTACAAGCAGCTCAACTCTGCCAGCATTGCACAGTGCACACCAGGCACTTTATAGGACCAGACCGCATCCTTGGACATAATTCAAATAAGGCCTGCGTTCACGCTGCATGACCCTTTTATTAGTTTTCATTGATTTTCCTGCCAGCTTTCAGATGATGAATTCAGCCCAGTTGAGAGAGAGCGAGGTGTTTTTCTGCGATCCTGGGAGTTGTTTGTGCAGTATTAAACAGTGGGAATGTGGAGCCTGTGCTCTGAAGCAATATATGTAGAATTGGATTAGGCTGATTGAGTTGTACAAAGTCACATTTGAATGGATCTTAATAACAGCTGCGGCACTGCTGCCGATTCTCAAATGTTTGTAACTTTTTCTCTTTTAAGAAATTGATTAGCAGCATGGTAGCCCGCAACGAACATGAGCATCATATGAAAGAGATCTTTATCCACAATTAACGTCAAACACTCGATACGAAACTCTAACTTCCTTTTTTCTGATAAAAGCCTTTTTCTACTGACGGCAAACCATAATGCCACATCCTTTCACATTATCTGCAAGGCCTAGCTATATGTGGATCTTGTTTCATCTGGCTGACGACAAAACAATCATTTAGTTTCGGTTACTTTGTCATTGGATCCTCAGAGCGCTTCTCTCTCGTCCTGCCATAAACCTTTAGGATTAATGGAAGTTTAATCATAATAAAGTTCTTTTAAAGCCACAAAAATTTGCTGTAAAACAAGTTAGAACTGTCAGTAGCTCAAACTAAGTTGATTAACTGATTAATTGATCAGCTGAAAATGAATTTTTCGAAGCTAAAAATGCCCAATATTTGCCAGCTCAAGTAAGGTTTTATTTTTTGTTGTTAACGTTGACCGGTCTTAAAAATGAATAACATTGTAAAATGTTTTATGAGAGTCCATAAAACTGTAGAAAAAAATGAAATGCTTTAATTCCTTAATTACAAAATGTAAAAATAGTCTCCTCAGGCGGTACACACTGTCTCCTCAGGCGGTACACACTGTCTCCTCAGGCAGTGTGTACAAGTGTGTGCACTTGTGCACACTGCCTGAGGAGACTGTGTGTACAAGTGCTGGTTCTCTGTCTGGTCTCAATCCGGCCATTGTGGCCTACTAGAGACGAGACACTAATCTCATATACCATTGTGGAGGCACTCTTGGCTTGAGCTCCCGTGTTGTGGAGCGATAGCACATGGACCTGTGACACGTGTCAATAAAGCCGCTGCTCAGCTAAAGCCTCCAGCGGCACCCCTAGAGAGACAACATTTGGATCCTGAATGTGGTTCAAGCCGATAAAGCGGCAACTGCAACTCTCTTGGCAATGAACTAAAAGCCCCCAATGCTCCAGAGCCTCCAATGGAGCATGTCTCCTGTCTTGAAGTGGGTGGCAGGTAGTGGCGTTGCCAATTCCGCTGGTGCTCCTCCCTGACTGGAAGGCAATTACAGCGATAGGAATCTGGACAGTGAGGGGAACACGCCTGGCTTTCAGAGAGGCTGCTATCAAGATGGAGCGGAGCAGCGGTCCAGGGAATGCACTGTTTTCACCTCGATTGTATACATTTTCTTAGCCAAGGAGTCTGGCATGTAAAACCACTGCAGAGGAAGAGGGGGCAACGAGATTTAAAGAGCGAGAGTGAATTCTCAAATGAGGGAAAAAAAAACAATGTGATGGAAATATAGTATTTACGTTTGGAAGGTCACAGTGTCCTCATTACTTTTGTTCTCACGCTGTGTTTTCTCTTCAAGCTGCAGGCGGTGAACGTTAAAGTCACATGCTTTACTCATAATTGGTCATATTTCGTCTTTTTAAAAACCGGGCGACGGAAACGCGCGTACCGTCGAGCAGAGCGCAGGGACTTTTTGCGAGTTAACGCCATCACACCTGCACATGACAGGAAAAGGAATGCTGAAACTCAATACTCAAATATTCTTTCAGCTCGGTGACTCATCACAAACAAGTGTCAGTGTGTCAACTCGCGTTAATACTTTGGATTGGATCAGACAGAAACAGCAAACACATAAAAGAGCTCACACTCGGTTGCTCTGTTGGGCGTTTGTCGTTTTGAAGAAATATGCAGGATGTTGTTCATAGACACCCTGATAGCTCTCTGAAGTCTCACATTGCACAAATAGGTTGAGGATATTTTGAAAGCAAAATATTAATAAATAACCCAAATGTTTAGGGACTCTTCTCAAAGCCTCTCATTTGTTTATGGCGCTAAAACTAAGAAAAACTCCAATCTTTCATGAGCTGAAGTAAAAATACAAATGTGTTAAAATCTGTCTCCCTTGGCAACAAGATCCATCCATTCGACAGATGTGGCATCTTGAGACGCTTATTTAACAGCATGCATTTGACACAGGTGTGTCTAGGATGAGTGTATCACGCGCTGAGTGATTGGATATTTGACATAGGCCTACAGATACTCTCTTCTGGAGGAAGACAGGCGTGGAGGTTAGAAAAGCAGCCAGTATCTGACTTGACCATCGTTTGCCTCACGCAGTGCGGCAAATCTCCTCCACATAGAGCTGATGAGCTCGCTGATTACGGCCTGTGGAATGTTGGCCCGCTCCTGCAAAGTTGGTGGACGCTGGCAGGAATTGGAACACGTCGAGTCAGAGCATCGACGGGTGACGCGTCTGAAGTACGCAGGCCATCGTGTATGAGGCGACTGCGTAGCATGTTCTCACACACACAGATTAAAATAAATTTCTCTGACTGCTTTCATCGGGGGGAAAAAAAAAGCTTCACACTGAGGCAGACGTGCGATCAGTATTGTCCAACTTCTCCTTTTTCTTCATTCGGCTGTCGTTGTCAGCTAACAGCTGTGCACACATGGTGGAACACTGCTTCTTTCTTATGAGCGGTCATCTCACAAAAATGTGGCTCGCTCTCATTACTTTACAGTCACACTTCATTGTGTGTGCTGTAAAAACTGCTGCATTGGTACTAACATGTCACGTTTTTTTGTGGCTAGCTCTGTCTGTGCACGGGAATAGCTTCGGCCTTGTGTTGCTGTTGCATTTATCCAAGGACAACGGGCACAGAAGCCCTCTATCGGATCAAAACAAGTCGATCTGGCCTTGGTTGGAGCTCAGCAGGAGGCAGGTGGGACTCGGTCCAACAGCCAGTCTGCGACGCCTCGTCTTGCCATGTCTCGCTGATGTGGCTAATCAACCTCCCCAGCAGTGTTTCATCTGTGTGCCGGCCCCATGGCATGGAAATGTAATCCCCTCCTACGCGCACACGCACACACAAACACACACCCAGGCGTAGAGACAGATGTAATGAATGGTCAGATGGTGATTTGCAGCCATCTAACAGGAGCCTCCCTTTCCTCTTCTTCCATTTTCTCCCCTCTCTGATATATTTCTCCACCCCTCGTGAGTGTTTAAAGTTATCAGCGTCCCCTACATCTCCGCCGCTGACAGTTTGGTTTGATTTGCAGCGTCCTGTCTTTGTGACATGGTTTGGTTTTTTTTTCTGTAAACAGAGACCCGTGCTTTCACAGCTCGGAGCATCCTCACTGCTTTGTCTCTTTCAGCTATTGATCCACTCGCATCTCTGTTTCAGTGAAAGATGAGATCCAAGGTCTCAATGTCAACAATGGAAAGGGACAAGGACAGGGTTTCTGCTGGGGATTGCAAGTGCCCTGATTACCTTGTGATTTCATTGGTCGCTGCGCCTAATACTCATTTTAAACACTGGGCTGACGTCCTTACAGTATCCAGCGAAACAAGGGCGAGGAGTTTGATTTAAATCGTTAAACCCTGGGATTGTTTTCCTCCAAAATATAAAAAAATGCCATTTTAATCCCGGAAAATATCTTGTGAGACTCTTTTCGATTTGGAGTCTCTGCTCTCCATTATGTTCTGGAAGGCCTGTTTACTTCTTCAGTGCGCGGATCAATACTAATAAAGTACACACGCACACACAGACCCACTCAGTGCTAATAAGTTGCTGAGAGATGCCGTCTGCTCGCACACACTTTGAAACACTCGCATGAATATTGACACTCATCACTCCACAGGCTCATGTAAACGTTTGCAGCAGCATAATTAAAATCAGAAATGGAATCATAGTTTGGCAGTGGCTGTTATTTAAACTTCAGTATCACTTTTGTTCACCTCGATGCAGCAAAAAATAGACAAAGGGAGAAATTAATTAGAGGAATTATTTATATACAATGTAAAGTCGTGATCCTGAAGTTTTGTTTTAGGACTTCACCACTAAATAAAGAAATAAAAGCCCCCAGCTAGAAAGGTAATAACTGAATCACATACATTGAACAGCAAAAATGGAGTTTGGATTTCACAAAAGTCTTAAACACAGTCTTGTAAGACCCTGTAATTACAAGGCCCAGGCCAGATCTTGACGTCTTTGATGTGGAGAACAGAGAGGAAGCGTTTCAGCCTCCACATTTTGAGCTTACCTGCCTGTTTGAGAGCTTGACATGACACACGAGAGGAGAACTTGGCGTTTCCAGGACTTTCCATGAAGTGACAAGCACAGACAAGCTTCAGCTGTCAGCGTGTGTGCACGTTATTTTCCTTGGAATCTGTCTCCGTAAACTAAACCCCCCCCCCCCCCCCCGTGCTAAAAGTGTGAATCCTTGCCTGTATGTTGTCTTGTGTTGTGCGTGCAATTGCGGAGTCCCGTGAGACGGCTCCCATATGGAGCGCATCAGATCTTCTTATAGTAGTGTTGTAAACAAACGGCGAGAAAGCGCCGACAGTTTTGCTTTCATTAAGTTTGCTGCCTGGCACTGCGCGCGGCCTGGGAATGCCTCCTGAGGCGTTGTTGACGGGGCTCATGGGATCATCACACAGTTAGCGTTCACAGATTAATACTTAAATCACACCACTGCGAGAAATAACATGTATATGCACTCGCACTCTTTAATATATACAACATGTTCTAAATCTAACTCTACAGCCACGTTGGGCTCTGTTGTTTATATTGCTGACAGATAAGTAAACCGCTAATACACACTGCAGCTTTGACTCATACAATTCATACCAGAGATACCAATATGATTGCAGCCTCTGCACACAGAGCGATTTAAGGTGTTGTAAAGTGTATACAGATGTGGCTACATCGCCCAGTCACTCGTAGATTTGACAGCACAGATAAAGACAAACTGGTTACAATCCAAAAGTGACTTCCAGCAGAAGGTGAAATCACTTTGTTTGGACTCAGATCAGCAAACTGGAAGTCTGTCAGGCTTTTGTTGCCTCAATAGTTGGAAGAATAATAGCCCACAGAGCAATTTCCGTGTTTAATTGTATTTAATGTATCTGAATAACAGAAGCTAATTCCAGCCATTGTTGCAGGAGGCACAGCTCTGTGCTGTACAAGAAGTTTAGCAGCCTGGCTTTTTTTTTCCACGCATGCTACATTGGATGCTGCTTTTAGCTGGAAGTTAAAGGAAATCTTATTCTTATTAAATTAGCATTTAGTTTTATTGCTTCCCTCCCATACACACACCCAGCGTTGGAGCAAAAACCCACAAATCAGCTTGTTTATTGCTCGTTTAAATATCTGTAATCAAATCCATATAAAAGAAACCTCATCGGCATTTAAAGGTCAGCGCTAGCTGCAGTGAAACAACTCATCACAGGTGAGTTCAGGTCATTTCAGGAAACACACACACACATAGATCCATACGCCCGGGCTCTTTCTCACCACACAACACATCACACACATTCTTTCGGTCTCTCCCTTTTCCCCCCCGACAGGCAGGCTCGTCCCTCCCGAGGCTGCAGCTGATTGAGGAGGCAGGGGTGGGATGGGGAGGAACATCTGGGGCTAACGCACCATTGGCTGGGACACGTGCACCCCACTTTTTCACCGTCTCAACCGTTCCCTCCTTGCTTTGCAGGAATATTGTGCAATTTGGTGGTGTGCTTTGGAGATGGAAAGTAAAGAATTTTACATTAGCGCTATGGTGGGAACCCAAAATATTTCCAAAGCGTATGTGTCTCTCTCCTCTCTTTCCTCTCTGTATATTGTATGCCTCTGCTTCTCTTTGTATGCAGCACTCTATCTCCCTGCATCCTCTTTCCTCCATTGTCTCCTCTTTCTCCGCACCGGTATTGTTGTTGTGCTTGTTAAAGCCCTGTAGGAATATCATCTGCATTGCATCCTTCTCCTAAATATCACTCACATCCCCAGGCGTTTTTTTGTTGGGAATCTACACGCGAACACGAAATGCACACAAACACCAGACACCGCCTCCAGTTTCGTCTTTATATGCAATGCAGATACTTTTTCTCCAGGCAACAGTGCTGGGATCCAAACTCATGGGATAGAGCCGAGAGCAGAATGCAAAGACTGTGTGACTGACAGTTTTATAATGTCACACACTTGTTTGTAGATGTGTTAGCGGTTCCTGCACGCGTTCACATTTTGCAGGGAGCTAAAGCCACAGAGTGAAACTCTGCTTTTGGTCCTGCATTCTGCAGCTCTGTGGCTCTGAGGCTTCTTCGCTAATGACAACATGGAGAATATTTTCAGCTCCACTGCAGTTAAACGAAAGTCATTTTGCTGTTTACAGGAAATGCATATGTCTGGCAGGTGAAATGTTCCCTAATTTAAACCTTTCGGGGGGAAATGAAACATTTCTGCGAGACCTGCATGTAGCTGTTTTAGGTTTAGAGACGCGGTCGACTATTCAGTTTCACTTAAAGCCCCTTTCATCACAGCAACAAGTTCTTTGGCACTGCAACACTCAAAAGTGCGGCGTGTCTCACAGCTCAAACCCACAGCTTTCCACCACTTGTCACAAATCAACAGTGGAACGTTAGTCATAGCTCTGCAATGATGGGAGCTAATCAAGGTTCTCTGGCCGCCTCGTGTCCTTGCGCCGCTCTTGGTGCGCAAAAAATCTGAACCTCTCCTCTTGGATATTTTCGGAGAGAGAACAGTGGGCTGATCAGATTGCACCGAGCACAAAAGAGGGATTGATTGCAGCCAGACAACAGACGTTGTGCTCTTTTGCAGCAGAGGAAGGGAGAGAAAGAGGAAACTCAACGTGGGCTGGAGAGCAGGGTAACATTGGGGAAATTTGGATCTGTTTTTTGCCTCCAGGAGTTGACTGTGGAACACTTGTGTGGACCAGAGGCAGTGCGAGACATGTGTTTTGACCAGCTCCAAACACGTGCCCCTCATGCTGGGAAGCCCCTCTGGTGTATGTTACACCGCTGTGTGTGCTTTCAGGTGGCAGGGCTTAGATTGGTGGTTTCCAGTGGCTTTTGGGTAATATGATGTTTGGAGGCTTGATTGGACGGGACAATGAAACACTCATGTAGTATAAGAGAAGCAGTTGTGCTGAAAGGGTGTCGTGTGTTGAGCTGTTTTCTCTCTCCTCTCCTCAGATGATGTGATAAAACTGTCGGTACCACTAAGAGAGATCAGTTGGTCAACTTTGGGCCCAAGTGGATTCATTTCAGGGGACAGGATTTCAAACTGAGGTTTAGAAATAAGACAAAAGACGCTTCTTGTCTGAAAATTATCACGTTTTTAAGTTCTACTAATGCAGCGACGGCTGACTGAACGGTCTGTGGTTTCACGGCAAACGAGAACAGCGAACAGCTAATTCGGCATACCTTCCCATTTCCTGTTTACATCTCTTCCAAGTCCAAGTAGCGACCAATCAACTCACTGGAAAAATGAAGTCATCATTCCTACAGGATCCCGACATGGACAAGTACTAAGCTTATAATAAAGTGACGAGTAAAGAGAAATACAGACATTTTTACACATCGGTTAGATCACTTACAATGATTATTAAGTTGGTGATGGGAGAAACAGTTTCTTGTGCGGCCAGGTTTCCTCCAGAGCTGCAAGTAACGATCCTGCTCATTATCGAATGATCTGCTGATTATTCTACATGTCTATTTAAATACCCATGATGGCAAAAAAAGCGATTTATTCAGTTGCAGATTAATTTTCCTTTTGTTTGACCAAACAATGACGTCACTTGTGGCACCTCTGGGTGAGAAAGAAACAGTAGTTTACTCCCGTTTAGTAAGTTAAGGAAAACCTCTACTCATTGTTCACTAATGCAACATAATGAACGCAACATTTCGCCTCGTCAGGTATTCATTTCTTCCATTCTGGGCTTTTTTCTGGACAAACTGTCTTTTCCTTTCTGCTGGCTGCGTAAAGAGACTTTGCTTTTTGTCTGTTTTTATGTCATAAAAAAGCACCTAAATGTCAGTATGGAAAATAACACTTACTGTCTGCGTGTGTGTGCGCGCATGTGTGTGTGTGTGATATAATCACGCTTCCTTTCCGTTTGTGTTGGTATTATCTCCCCCCCAACTTCTCTCCACCTGCGCAGCTGTTGATGCTCTGTAGCAGAGAGGAGACCGTCCATCAGCCAGCCTGCTTGCTGTCTAATTGATGAGCTGCCGCTAAGATTCTCACACACACACACACAGACTCTGTTGATACCTCTGCTTCTTCCTGCAAAGTGCATTTTAAAATGAGTGTTTCTGAGTCAGAGGGCACAGAGATGAGGAAAGCTGCACTTTTGGATTTATTCTCTACATTTTTCAAGCTTTCGCCGCAGAGTCGCCATGGAGACTTCACGCACTTATGTTCATTAATGAGTTTTTTCTTCATTAAGGAAACTGTGTTATTAAGAACTTGTAGTGTAGTTGTCTCAAAATCCCCTTAAGCCTTCTCTTGTATGCCAATAGATGTAGTCATTATCACACTTATTTAGTTTCCACTAACCAAACTCTGTCGACGCATCAGGCCTTGGCAGATTTCATGTCATTTGAGGGAAGGATTTTACTTGAAATCAATGTGTGAGAGTGAGAGAGAGAGAGAGAGGGAGAGATGGTGGGGGGAGTGAGAGTACACAAGAGAGAGTAACATAAACCAGATGTCCTCAATCCAATTCTGGAGTTGTCAAATGTCAGATTACCTCATGGACTTGGACAAACACACACACACGCAGAGGGAGAGGGGGAAAATAACCCTGTGTGTAATATCACTTATTGTTCGGAGATGATGCTATTTAAGGGCTATCAGATGGCCGACAGTGTGTGCTGGGAACTGGATAATGGTGACCTCAGTGCTGTGAGAGGCCCTCGGACATCTCACGCAACTTTAAATGATCTCATGTGTTCTCTGCCTCTCTGTAGTCACTATTACACTATGTTTACGTTTGTGTGATCTGTTATCGTTTGACATGTCCTGTTACAGATGAATCTCTGTGCTTGCTTTATGTACTTTTGTTAGACTACTGTTTGAACATCTCAGCTCTGTGTACTCCGCGTGCCACTGTGCCTTTTGTTGAACTGGTTCCGTGTTTGCCACACAAAGGTGTTGGCTGACGCCTGGCTTGTCATCTCACATTATCGCCTGAGCATGTCAGTCACCGTCACCTCAGCCTACCCGGCGTCTGATAGCAAACGCGACGCTGCTTCCTGGTGAATTTGTCTAGTATTTAAAGTCTCTATTGATGCCTCTTGACACTATAGGGTGTGTGTTTAACTATGCGTTCCTTAGCTTTGTTTAACATGTACGTAAGAGGTCATAGCGCGCAAGAGGTTTGACCATATTGATGTCCGTCCTTATTGGAGGTGAACGACGAGGAACCGCCACCTCTGCTGCGTTTGATTATGAAGACAGCTATATTTAGCCGCTTCTTGGCAGCAGCTTCTTCTGCTTGATTAAAGCTCGTGGAAGATTTGCCTTGTGGCTTTGGCGCTCGCTTTGGCTGACTGGCTGAATGACAGCGTGAATGACAGGCTGCCCGCTCGGTTCTTCAGTTGGTTGTTCGGCTGGTGGACTGGCTGGGTGACTGCATGTCTGAAGGATGAGATAACAGCAACCCACGCTACGCTTGCAACACAAGACGGCCACTTTATCACATCACTAGTTGGGTGTCTTTGGGCGGCACTTTCAGTAAAGGATGATAAAAAGAACAAGTAGAGCTGGAGTTCGACCACAAGTCACATGTTTCCAGCTCAGAGTCTTATCTTGTACTTTATTTCAACTGCTTATTGGTTAAAAATGAATGAAAGAGAAACTGCTTCCTGTTTTGCATAACATTTTTGCTAAACAGGAAAACCGATGACCGATAATGTCCTCACAACAGAGACAGCCAGGTGCCAGGTGCAGTCAAATCATTTTTCACACCCTCAAACTGTAGAGCCCAACTGCGGTAAAAGACGGCAACGCTGCGGTGGAAGAAACCCAGTCGACTTCGGCGAGGAAAGGATCGGATGTTGCACTACTTTGTTGTAGCCGAATCCGATCCACCTGGTCGGTTTTACAGATCTGCAGGATCTGCTCTGAACTTCCCTCGAAAAAGGCTTTAATCCCCCCGTTTGTCGCGGCAAACAATAAAAGGCCTTTTATTGTGCATTGTGTTCATCTCGTGACCGGCCGACTGGCTCACTTGCCTCCTACCTCTTCTCTCATTCAACCCCGTAGCATTAAAATCACATTAACCACCAGGAGTGTTAACAGAAATGGAAAAATAGCACTTATTTTTCCATTATTGTGACTCAGTTCAAAACTGGTGTTACCAGTTGGCTTATTGCAGCCCTTTGCTGAGAGCAAATTGCTTTTCCATTGTAGCTGTAGACCTAGCTATCCGATGCATTGGTAATGGAAACCAAATGGGGTCAACACCTTGTCACCTGTTTGATAAAAATCAAGGTCGTGACAGTATTCCAGCTTCCTTCCCGCTTTCTTTCACATGGAAGCGATCATACATTGATGACCGTAACGGGAAATATTCAAAGATGATAGATTTCACGTCACACACCTACAATAACACGCAGCATACGGCCGTGTTTAAGCCAGGTATTGTCTGGAAGGGGATGTAGTGAACCCATTAGTACTTATCTAGGGGATTACTGATTCATCCCAGGGGGACAAAACACAATACTGTGAAAACTGTACACCTGTTGAGTGCTCTGCTGCATTACATAGTTTTCTACATGATGCAGGGCAAAGATATGTTGCTACTTCTCTGGCAAGTGAAGCCGCCGATATCAGATATCCTGTTCACAGCTCCTCTGCAGGTGCAGAGCAAAAGGTTTTGTTAGCTAACGTTGCGTTATCTAATCATTGTTTCACACCCTGACAGGATGAGCTGCTGCTTAGATGTGATTGCTGCACAGATCCTGATTATGGTGATTTTAAGATATCGCTGCAACTCAAAAGCATCTGCCTGCATCACCTGTGCACGCTACCGTGATGAGGGCAGTTGGTAAATTGTTTTCGGAGAAAGAGACAGAAAGAAATTATAATTCCAGCTCCACAAATGTGAATATTTCTGGTTTCTTTAGTCAAACGAGACATTTGAGGACACGACAACAACAATTTCAGACATATTATGGAGCAAACGTCTAATAGATCATTCCAGAAATTGATCGATAGATAATTGCTAGTTGCAGGCCGCTAACGACATGAAGACCCAATCCTCGCCATTGTTTTAAATGTCAACACGATGCAGACTGGCATTTAATTCTGGGGCGATCACCAGCTTTGTGATATGTTTATTAGATAACAGCCTGCAGTTTCATTTCGTGTTTGACTACGGAGGATAAAATGTAAACATGAGGAGGTCGCTAACAGCATTGATCCCGTCCTACATTTTATGGGCTCTGAGAGGACGTGACATTTATGTTTTAAGGGGGTCATTCCCTCAATGTCACGCTGTGGTTCAGACCCTTAAAGACTCCACATCCCCTCCTCTCTTTCCCGAGATGCTGACTGAAGCAGTGACTGGAAACCTGTGTCAGTGGCTCTCCATCTTCACCGCTCTTTTATGTCTCATTCTTCCCAGATGCACTGCACCGAGGGGGAGTGAATCTGGGTGATAAAAGCGCCACAGGAAGGTGGGGAGAGAGAGAGAGGGAATAAAAACAACATGCAGGAGTCTCTACTCCACCCTCCACTTCCCCCACCCACCCTCAGAAAAGCCTGACCCAGTGCTGGAGCCGTTGATTAGCTCCGTACACACACCTCCGTGAACACTGTCCTCCCACCCATAAACTCATTACATCAGTCTGGTGTTTGCCTCCTAAGCTTTTATCTATTCACCGCACAGTCTGCCATGATGCATTATTTATATTCTGGCTGTAAAGGTCAGCGGTGATGACGTTAACTCTGAATGGAGATATCAGAAAGGTGATTGTAGAAAAGGGAAGCCTGCGTGAGAGCCGTGAATGATAATCCTATGCTGATATTGCAAACAACGCGTCTCCCCCCACCCCTGCAGGTGCATTCATTTTGTTTACAGGTTCGGTCTTAAATGCTTCTGTTTCCCGACCGTGTCTCGCTCCACTTCTGTGGTTTCCGTTGTTGTGGAGTTGAGATCGCCGAGCCAGAGGTGATCCTGCTGGCTGACAGTCATCCCTGACCGCAGAGTAATGGGCAGTCTGCAGCTGTCAGTCCGAGACTCACTCACAGAGACAAAACTGACCTGAAGTGCTGAAATTATACCGCCTCTTCACAGCCATGCTAGCGGCTCTACGAGGCTCCTTCGCCACAGCGAGCTAAACGCTCACAATGACAGCGCAACATGCTGAAGGTTACCGGGAACAGTGGTTACCGTAAATCTTTAGCTTGTTAGCATGCTAAGTGTGATGTGAGACACTGGATGAGTAAATGGGTTATTATTTATACTATCATGTGTCCTTGGATCTGAATGCGCGTATACAGTTTCATGACAATCTGTTTAAAAGACGAGATTAAAGCCACTGATGTCAACCGAAATCCAGGGATCACTAACGTCATTAATATTCATCATATGAGAGCCAGGAATTAAATATTTGTGCCTGTACGTCTCATAGATATTGAGATATTTCACCGGATAAATTAAACTCTGATCTGCTTTGAGTGTAAGAGAGGTACATGAGATATTTCAGTCAGGAGCAGAGGAGGAAGTGATGGACTGGAGCCGCATTGCATTGGATCTGTGATGTTACTTTTGCAGCCTCAGTTTAATTTTGGGAGATACTTTTTTTTATCTACTTTTTTTTTTCTTTTGGAGCCAAATATTTGGCATTAAGCATGAGATGATGATGATGATGATGATATAAGCATGTTGGGTGTCATATATTGGGTTCCTTCTTCTTTCTTTGTCGCTGTAACATCCTCCTCAAATTTCGTTTTATCTCAAGAGAGGAGTCACATGAGGAAATTCCCTCTTCTAAACCAAAGCCGTGAGAAAGAAAACGCTGAGTCACCGAGCAGATGCTATTATTTTCTTTTCGTTTTGCTGTCTGTTGAGCTGGGCGGCAAATTGACACTGCCGGCCAAATGACCCTACGCCTCGGCCACGGGGATGGCAGGTTTTTGTTTTGTTTTTTTTTTCTCTCTACGAGTTGCTTATGTACAAGCTGTTTTGGCAGGCTGCCCCTCGCTGTGTTTGTGGGCTCCCTGTTTAAAATCTAAAGATGGTGAGCTGTGATAATTCTGAAAAGGGCAAGCGAAATTTGGATCTTCATCAGTGAATCAGTCACGGCTGTTCAGTTTGATAACTAATGTTAGCGTTTAGCTCCTGATCCGTTTCCGCGCAATGCTTACTCCAACGGCTCTGACTGACGATGACACACACACAATGTGTTTCCTGTGACTGTTGGTCAGTAATAGCCACCCCATGATCGGCCGATTCCTGTGAATCCAACATGCAAAGAAAGGGAGGAAATCTAAATCACTTGTGACAGTGGAGGACTCGGCCGCAAGCGCAGAAAACCACTGATGACAGACTATAAACATTAAATGGCTACTGGTTTGATTACATGCAAATTTTAAGGGTTCTAACATGAATAGTTAAGCAGGAAACAAAGGAGCTGGAAGGATATATGCGTGACAGTCTGCGTGTGTGTGTGTGTACAGCTCAGTCCAGTGTATTTACATCTGTTGATAGTCTCCAACACGCTCAGCTGCTTGTACTTTAGTTACCCGCACACTTACATGTTACTGGTGAGGGCATGTTGTTGATGTCACAGTGATCCCAATCTATAATTCTCTGAAAGTGAACTCCACACACACACGCCTGCACACACACACACGATTCTTCTTCCTCCCCGTGCCAGCCTCCCGAGGCAAAGGTTTGATGAGCTGCACAGTTGAAATACGCGTTCCCCCAAATGTTAAAGTTTGCATGAGCCTCACCTGCAGAGTGGGAATCATACATCCTGTTTTAAGTTACAGACAGCCGGCTCCAAACTTCTCTGACTGACTTAACCTCATTGATTTTCTCTCCCTCTCCCCTCTCTCTTCACCCAGACCTCCTAAATGGAGCCCAGGAGAAGTGCGAGCTGCCGCCTTTGGAAGGGTTCCCTCACTGCGAGGGCAAGCTCAAGGTGAATCACACACACCGACTTACAAACACACATAAAGACAAGCCTCCCCATCTCACTCTGCGTCAGTCTTTCACACCGTTCTCTCATCTGTGAACAGAACAGAACAGAACTAGGTAGGTAGCCTGAGCAAGAAGAGCTACTGTACAGACTGCATGAACAGAAATGGTCACGCAATTTGACTGTCACAAAAGACACCACGAATATAAACAGTCGTTTTGTTTGTTTTTTCTTGTATACCACCATAACGTCCTGAGTGTAGCAGGACGTGACATGTTGATGTTTGCATGATTGCGGAGTTGCATCAGAAACAAGCCATGCCGGTTTTGATGACATAGCAGAAAGGCACGTGCATGATTACTTCTAAGGAAGAGTTCAATCAACTTTTGAACACAAGGAAGAGAAATATTCCAAAATAAAAGCATCTTTTTAGCAGAAGATACATCGGCTGGCTTTTTTGGCATCATTACTGTATCTAGAATTAATCAAAATAAATATTAATTAGGGTCTAAATTCCATTTCAGGTACATATTCAGTTTGATTATAGACAAAGACTAGACAAGCCTCTGCTTTTGTTTATCAGTTTTATCAGTCTGAAACTGGCAGCACTACTGTGAGGTGTGTTGATCTGAGCACTAATGTGTGTGCATTGTCGACACGAGATACAAGCACACAAAGACGTTGCTCCACGGCGCCACTAGTGGTCTAAAAGCACCATTTTTCATATTTACTTCTCTCAAAGAAATATCAAATATTGTTCTCCCCTGATTATATGATTGATCCCCAAAATATTTGATATGTCTGTAACATTTTAATGCTGGATTAACTGACCAGCTCCCAGGAATAACAGTACAAATGCAAGCTCCCATACAAGCAGTCTTTGTGCGGGAAAACACACGGCTAATTTCAGGGATTTTTTAGGGATAACGGGGCAGGAGCAAGCCCATATACAGATACAGGTGCATGCACACAAATAATACACACACACACACACACACACACACACACACACACACACACACACACACACACACAGATGTATGCACATTTTCAGTCCAGTGTTTCTGTTTTTCCGTCTCCCTGGAGCTGATAGGACCCTATCATACACACCATCTGCTCAGCCAGTCCCAATCCTCCAGTGATACTGTCAGCATTTCCAACCGGGCGGCGGGTGATGCCAAAGCATGCTCCACGCACGCACACACACACACGCGCGTGCATATTATACACCAGCTTGTTTTCAGAAAGGCATCAAGATTCACAAAACCGGTTCTCCACAGCAGTTTTACGCAGTCTGTAACATCTGACAAATCCATTTTCTCAGTTTTAAAGAGCTCTCACGTTGCCGTTTAAACAAATACAGTACGATCTTCATGCCTTCACCATCCACGCGACTCTGATCCAAGCCCATCTGCCAGGTCTCCCCTCTGTGAGCAGCTTTGAAAAGTCGATTTTATATTTCACAGAGTGCCGCTCCCTTCACTCCCTCAGGTTACTGTAAGTCAGCTCGCATGATGTGCTCGAGCCCTTAAGCTAAGCGCCGAAGCTGTCGGTCCCTCGTTTTTGTGCATACAGCAGCATGTCATCCATGACAATAACAGGTTGAATCTCTGCCCGCAAGGGATCAAACACTTTTCCTCCCCTGGTCCATGCCCAAATGCCGCTGCACCTTCTTCCTCTATGCTTTTTGATTTTTACAAGAAGTTGTTTTTAAAAAATGTGTTTCGGAAACGTGTTCTTCCACCATTTTCACATTGATTTATTTCCACACTCCTAAACAGCCTCACTCATTTCCTGTTGGCCGCTCAGCGGATCCACTCGATGACTTGCACATGTATTTGATGAAAGGGGAATTATCTCCTCTTATTTTCAAACCCCAGATTTTCCATTTGATTCCAGGCGTCAGAGCCAGCGACTTTTAATCCTGCCTCTCTAACATCTGAGCCACAAAAACAAACCTGGACTATTTCCACGACGATAGATATATAGCTAGCTAGTGCTATAGATTTTGAATTATGCATTCTCTCAGCATCAACCTGCCCACACAACACAGACGCTGCTAAATTGTAGCATCAACCTGACTTTTTTTGTACCCCAAAGAGCTCCATTATTAGAATGAAAACAGCTCCAAATGACAGCTCTTTGGCTGTCAATGGGATTTCCAGAGGAGAGTCACTTTACAGCTGCTGATAAAACTCACAGAGGGCTCATATATTTTACTGATATTAAAGTTGGGGTGAGAGAAGGAGGGGTTGATTTTGGGTGAGAATGTACCTGGGGCTGGGATTTAATCTTTGCTTTTCCTCCTCTTTCAGTGGATGAAGGAGATGTGGCGCTCTGACTCCTGTTACGGCAACTACGGTGTGGACGGATCCACCTGCTCCTTCTTCATCTACCTCAGCGAGGTGAGCCCCAGGTCCAATCGCAGGATGAAAATGTGGCATTTATTTTTTATTCATGAGTCCACTAATACTAAAATATTGCAGGTTAGAATTAAAATTCATGGGGAATCATAAAAAAGGCCATAAAACTATTGAAACTATCCTTTAATTCAGTCTAAAATATCTCTACCAACCTTCAAGAATCGGCATCAGTGGAACTCTATAGGAAGCATTTAATAATTTAGCCCCTATTAGTCCAAGTAACAGGAGTACAAGAATACAGCAAGCTTGGATTTCTGCAATATATCGGCACAGACAACCCAGAAAAATGACTAGTTCAAAGGCAGAGCGCCCTGACAATATCCCTGTAACCTGAGACTGATCACACAAGAAAGAAGCTCTAAAAATAAGCTGATAAGAGAGGTAGAGGGAGCTTCATTTTTAATGAGAGCAAATTAGAGTGTGTTGAGGAGAGGACGGTGCAGTAGAACGGGAAGATGGTTCGGTGGGAAGGGAGAGAGAGGAGGGGTGGTGTGAGGTACCTCTCGAAGAGATGAGTTTTCAGCCTCCGAGGGAAGACGTGGAATGACTTGGCTTTCCTGCCTCTGTCGCTATGTATCCTTGGCAAAGAGGAGAAGGCAGCATGGAGGAGTCGTACATTATTGACAAGCACTAACATATAGAATCTTGTGCTCCCTTCAGGGACGCTTTGAAGCTTTGAATTTTGCATGATTTGTCTTGGCCTGAATCATTTCTGGTTAATTCTAATGATCACAGGTGTTTGAGGAGAAGATATTATTGTTGTCCTCTCTCTGTAATGACTTTCATCCACTAAACTAAAATCTGATCTGATAATGACTTGCCGTTGCACGTTCCTCATCACCATCTGAATATAAAACACATGCTCACATGGTTTCAAGAACGTATAAAGACTCCTATTCTCAGATCTGGAGTACAGCTCTGCCTCCCATGAGACGCAACTGTGATTTATCATTTCAAAGATCACTCTCAGATCATAGCTGTGATTACCATTCCGCTTGATTTTGATTCGTTAGCGCGTCCTTCCTCTGTCCTCCTGGAAGGATGTCCTTGTTAATAAGTTGTCCCATCGAGTGCAGATTGAGGATCATCCTCGCCTTGTTTTTAGAACAGTCCGATTTCTGTCGTAGCTTCAGCTCTGGAAAGGTCAGTAGCCTGTCATGAATATTGTATACGAGCTGAAAGCCTTACAGTGAATTAGGAAGGAACACAGAAAGCCCGGTGAGCTCCGGCTGTATGGAAATAGAAGTGAGATGGACAACAGTAAAACCCATTAGAGGGAGAGAAACCTTTTTCTTTGTCGCTCTCTGCTCACGTCTGTCGAGTGGAAACGGGAAACAAACAAAAACACATTTGCTGTAAAGAACAGCAAAGACTCAAAATGGATGTCCCCCCCCCCCCATCCCTGTATGTCTCCATGCTGTTAATCTGACAGCTCTCAGCCTCCGCTCCGGGGTTGTGTGATCTCGCGGTTGCCATGGCGATAAGCATGCATTTCCATTTAGAAACGTCTGTGATTGGGCTCATCTGTCAAGAGTGCGCACAGACACGGGCGGTCAAATGCACAACCTTTTCCATGTATAATTCATACTTGTCGACCACCACATTAACCTTGCGTAGGGGCAAACCAGAGAGGGCAACGTATCATGATGGATGTCAGCTGCAGAAGGTCAGGGCTCAACTCGCACGCTGAAGGAGAATAAAACACACCCACCGTGTCTCTGGTTGATTGTACAGTGCAACTTTTTTTTTTTTTTTTTACTCATGCTGCTGATATCGGCAAAACGCACACTTCTCCATGAGCCTCTCTGCGATCGGACAGCAGCGCAACACTTGATGCAAGAGGAAGGAAACGCTGAGACAGAGACAGAGGCGTTGAAGAGGACACTTGATTTAAATCAAATAAATAAGATGAAATGTGAAAGCAGTCAGAGTGCCATCTGTTCCACATTAAATAAATGATCCATCTAATGACACTCATCTGTACGGGTTTGTCCCACCTTTTGTAACAGCCCCACTGTCACTGAGCTGAAGAATAATTATTAAAGCACGTCACCGTGGCCGACATCCTCCTTGTGCTCTGCTGCGAGAGGCGGCCAGGTCAAAACAATGAGACAACAGACAATAAAAAAAGGCCAAAGAATACTGCAGAAAATGAAAAAGATGACTTAATGAAAATGAATTGCAAGTAACAGCCTTTTAACAACAATCAAACAATGAAAATAACTAAGCTGACGACCTCAACATGACGATTCAGTTCACTGTCATAGAGGACTAAAGAAACCAGAAAATATTCACATTTAAGGAGCTGAAATCAGAGTTGGGACTTTTATTTTCTTAAAAATAAGACTCAAAAGGATGAATAAATTATCAGTGCAGTTGATTCATGTAATAGCTGACAGCTAATTGATTAATCAGCTAATCGTTGCGGCTCTAAGACGAATTATAAATTGCTCAGCTTTGTAGCACTCTGTTCAGCAAAACATCAGTTGGGGTAATTTTTTTTCCCTTCTTCTTGGATATATTTTTGTATTTTTCCCGACTTTTAATGGATCTCAGCAGGTCCAGTCCAGTGAGATACGACTGCAGCAGCCAGTAACACCTCTAATAGCTTGTGTTTACAGCAGTAATCAAGGGACTGGTTTATCCTAACTCGTTGAGCATCAGGTTACATAACAAGTATGTCCTAACATGTAAATCTTTAACAGCACTTCATATAATTGACATGAAGTGCGCCTCTGCTAATATTTGCATCATAGCTTGTAGTGAGCTTTGTAAATGGTGGCGGTTGTGGCTCAGTGGTAGAGTAGGTCGTCCAATAACCTTGGGCTTGGTTTGATCCCCGCTCTCGCTGACACCTGGTTGGGTGGCAGTCCTTCTACTTGCCACAGCTGAGGTGCCCTTGGGCAAGGCACCGTATTCCCCAGCGTTCCAGTGTGTGCGTATATGGCATCTGTCACCATGCGTGTTCCCGTGCAGGTGCGTGTGTGTTCCGACAGGTGCCAGCTGGATGGGATAAATGCGGAGGAATAATTTCGCGTGTGTAACGTGATTAATGGCGCTTCAACATAACAACTTAACTTAAACGTCCTGTGTGGATATGAGGCTCTCGAACAGTTGCTGACCGTGCATTAGCTCACTCATGTTTGCGTTTTTTTCTCCTTCACAGGTGGAGAACTGGTGTCCTCGCCTGCCTTGGAGGTCAAAGACCCTGAATGAAGACATGGACAGGAGAGGACAGGTGAGAACAGCTCCCATTAACTGTAAACTAAAACCATAATGACACTTGAAATACTTCAGTCGCTCTTTTGAGGGCTCTCGTCGCAAGATCTCGCTTGCACCTAGACAGCTAGTAGTTTCTTCACACTACCACGCTGTCGTTCTGATACTAATCTGATACTTTCTGATAACGCCTGGCACCAAAACTAAAGCTAGTGTTGTTCTAACGCTATCCAGCATCTTTACTGAGTTTCAGATTACATTTCAAGTGTCTCACTTGTGATCCAAGTGGCATGAATGTATTAATTTCAAAGAGGCTTGTGTGTGTGTGTAACAACTCCACACTTTGTGACAGCGAGTTTTTCCATTAGCATACATTTTTAAACTGGAGACCCACTCCGTCATCCTGTGCAGAGACGCCACAACAAAATGGAAACATGGTTAAATTCTGACACACACTTGCTATCTGCTAATTTAAGTATTTGTTTGAAATTCATTCAAATGGCCGTGAAGTTAGAAGTCGTTTCCCCCTCGCAGTGTGTTTGGATATTTTAAAAAACGAGGCAGCAAATGAACAAGCAGGCTGAGGCTGATCCACAGTGTCAACATGCCTCGATGGCATTAAAGAGTCGAGCGGTTCTCGCAGACCAAAGCCGGAGTGACAGGACCTTGGGACAAATCTGGAATAATGATCTTCTATCCCTGCCAATGCAGCAGCTCACTCAAATCCCACTTAGAGCGCTTCTCCAGGCCGATAAGGCCTGTGCACAGCCCACAGTGGGAGCGCTCCTAGAATACACACCCTCCTTCCCTCTGCTGCGGGTGAATCAATATTAAGCACTCTTCACCCCCCTCCCCTTTCTCGCTCTGGATGCATCAACAGCACTGAGCCCTCAGTGGTGGGGAGATGCCATTTGACAGGCTTTGGAGATTTTAATTCAGGCCCAGATTTTAATAGGTTCAGTCTGCGGAAGTGATTTCCTGTCGTGATGAGGGATGCTAATGCCCCGCAACAGCCTTGTTTTAGGCACCTTAGCAGCTGGTAATAGCACTGTGGTTTCTCCTTTGCTCGCTCCGTCTTTCCCTCACTGACTCTCTCCCATTCACTGCGTCTCTTTCTTCTCTGCTGGCCGTCCACGAAGTCCTTGAATTTCTGAAAGAGGCAGATTAAAAGTGTTAATGTTTTCACCTCAAATGCTCCGCACAGCTCTTCTGTTGTAGAGTGACTCAACAGGCATCAGTTTCATTTCTGTATTTTGTAATTCATTACTTCGGTTAGTCACCAGGCTTACAACACAAGATGGGCTTGGTAATATACACAGTGATTTGTTTGGACATGATGCTCATTAATGTACTCGACTGTTACTCATGAAAAGTCTTTTAATTTGGCTCTCTCAATAGTAAACATACTGTCTCCGCTACTCTCGTCTGTGCTTAATCTCCTTTTCCTTTCCCGTGCCTCTCTCTTTTTTCCTCCTCTCCTCTCCTCTCCTCTCCTCTCCTCTCCTCTCCATAAAGTCTTCATATAAATGAGCTATGAAAGGTGTGACTGATGCAGCCGCTCCTTTGAGACAATGCAGCCGGTGCTCATGTTAGCTCGTAACAGCGAGGCGCTCTGCATGATTCAGTATTTTTTTGTTGCCGTCATCATAAATCTGCCTTTCTGATGCTTTTCTCAGTTTTACCTCAACAGCTGTATACTAAGGTTTGTTTGATAGCTTGCTCAAACATACATTGTTGGTACAAACAGATTCACAGATGACAGAGAGGGAAAATAGGAGGCTAACAAATGGTGCAACACATTAAACATTCATCCATCCACTCTTTTATCTGTAACCCTTCCCTGCTTTCCTTTCCTAGTCCAGTTCATCCATCTGTCAGTCAGAGGCAGTGAAATAGAAGATTCAGACAGCTTGGATAAACCCTTGCAAGCTTTCGTTACTTCATGAAGGTTCTCCCTCCAAGGCCTTTAGCCATTTGGAAAATGTAGCAGTCAATATTGCAATTTTAAATGAGATTAGATACATTTTTAAAGATCCCAGTGGGATTTTTGTCACGCAGCAACAGAAGGAAAGATAAAAGCGCTTCACTATTCAAGATAATACAGGCAGCGTCAGGATAACACATGGAACATGATGTTACAGTGTCGTACAGTTTTGAAATGAATGGTCTAACATTACAGACAGAGGAACATGCTGTTCTGTAGTGTAGTAGCGTACATACACTAACTGTATGGTGTCATATCGGCTGTGTCCCGTGTGCAGGCGGAGATCCGGACCAGCTTTGAGGAGCTTTACCGCGTGATGTCTCAGCGCGAGGAGTTCCGCTGGATGATGCTGCGGATCAAACGCATGGCCGAGCCGTGGGTCAGCGCCATCCGCTCGCTGGCCGGCAAGCAGAACCTGGGCAGGCGTCGGAGGAAGAAGGTGGGCGCGGCGCAGCGCAGCTTACACATCTGAACGCACCGGAGAAAGTCACGCAGAGAAATCACCGGGTGTCATTTCGTTTGACATTCCTGGTGGCAAGTGCAACCAAAACCTGGCGCACATCACAGATCACCGCACGTCTGTTATTATACTTTCTTTTCCCCTGAAGTTTTGTGTCCTGTTGCTTGTTTTAGGCACCGAACAAGCTATTGTCTTTGCTTCCTTTAACACTAAATGTGTCACTTCCACTATGCCAGAGTGTGTTTTCAGAATAGACTTGCAGTCACGGTGTCAAGAACATTGAATGAAACAAGCTGAATGTTCTGTGGGTGTAATTAATAGATCAGCTGGTGACAGAATACTGTATAAAATTGTCATGGATTATTACTTCAAGCAGCCAACAGACAAACACGGGCACAAGCAGCTATAATGAGTGTACTTCTAAATTTAGATAACTTATATGGGAGAACTCCTACTCTCACACAAAGCGTCACAAGTGAATATTAATAAGCCTCAGCTTAAATTTTAATGTTCCTCCTGCTAAAAATGAGGAGTGCAACCCTGTCGAGAACTTCCTTCAGCCTGTTGAAACGCATCACCAGGTACAGACACGCACTCCTTCACACTTGTAGACGGCCGCTCGGAGGAGCAAATGGAGGTGGGAAAGGACTGACATGGATATTCCATTGTGTCCCAAGTTGGTAGCAGCTTCCAGCACTGAATAATGTACTCCACACTTTCCTCTGGCCTTGTGAATAATTCACATCACATTCCCATGATACCTTGGTGCTGATGCAAAGCAGCATCCCCTTTAGCAAAGCAGAGAATACAAGAAACAAGAAAGCTCATCTGTCTGTCTCCGGTATCTCACCTCTCCTTTCTTACTTTTTGTTTCTCGGTTTAATCTATCCAGTCTATAATTAAACAAAGCGCATTTCTCTCTTGTCCATTCAAAGCCAGTTCTTTATTTCAGCCGCTAATCTCTTTTGGATATTAATCCGCACATATTAATCCTTGACTGGTGTGCTCTGGGACTGGGGCTGGCTGTCAGCAATGAAAAATGTGTCGGTCACTTCAAACAAAGCTTTCTATTACTTCCCACTCCTGCTGTGGAACACTGTGTTCTCCTCGGCTACTGAAAGTCATCCTGTGTGTGTTCATATTTTAGTCAAGTTGCATGTGTTTTTCTCAGCATGTGCGCCGTGCACCTGACGGCATACAAGGGGAAAAAAAAAAAAGGGGAACAGCTTTCACCGTCCCCCACTAGGCTAAACATGTTTTTACACTCCCCCATTGAAATCTCTTCAAAAACGAAAGCAGCAGGACGTCTTTGAATCATTCGGCCACCATTTTGTACATTCATCTGCAGCATCTGAGGCAGCTCAGTCTTCCATTAAGTACACCGTCACAGCCACAAGTCACGCTGTAACTGTAGATTATAGTATTTTCCCAAAGAAACCCCTCGAGCGTGCAACATTTGAGTGTTTCCTTGGATTATTTCCAAAGTAATCAACAGGAGAACTGACTGTTTCCCATGTTTTTTCTCCCATTAGATCCTGGTGCACTTGGGTCTGCTCACGAAGGAGTCGGGCTTCAAAATAGCAGAAAACGCCTTCAGCGGTGGACCGCTGGGCGAGTTAGTCCAATGGAGTGACCTCATAACCACACTGTACCTGCTGGGCCACGACGTCCGCATCTCAGCCTCCCTGGCCGAGCTCAAAGAGTGAGTCCCTCCCTCTTGTTCTTAGTTGGACCGTACCTTTCAACTTTCTTTAGTGTTTGCTCTTGTCACAGTGGGCAAATTGGATTATATATAGGTAAGTCTGAAGTGTGGAGTCGGAGACCTCTGTGGCCTGCTCCAGGGTACGTTAGCTGCTGCTAATAGAACACATCCAAACCTCCAACCAAACTGTCGGTGTTCAAGGTCCATTGTCCAAAAAATATTTGGAAGAGACGTAATGCCGAACTCCTGTTTTGTATATTTGCTGTTTGCGTGCAGCATAATGCAACCTGTGTGCACGGCACCTTTTTTGTTTACCGCCGTATTTATTTTGGTTAACCAACCTTCCCCATTTCCCTAAGGTAATTTGACTAAGGATAAACAAAGGTGGCTCCAATGTTATTTGTCTAATTTGTTTGTAGTTTATATACCCGTTCATATACCATGCTAGGCCCTTTTACAAAGCTCATTGTGTCAGGGTTGATATTCATCTTTTACCCCCTGGCAAATCCACAGTAAGTGGCTTTGTAGGTTTCTGTATCAAATATGTCAATGATCATGCAGGAACAGATGATATCCTGCACTGTATTTATGAGCAAGAACCCTTAATTCAGGAAATCCCCTGAGGTCTATACATGGAAATACCAGTACATCTTAAAAATTGAAGACAAGACAAAGAAGATACTATTAGACATGGGATTTTGTGTGCTTTGTATTTAAATAGTTGAATGGAGCTCTTTGAGGGCATTATGAGCGTCTCTTTGACATTCATTGAATTAAAGTTGATTTGAATTCCAAACTCTCCTCCTCAGGATCATGCGCAAAGTCATGGGGAACAAATCCAGCTGCCCGACGCAGGGTGACAAAGTGGTTGAGCTCATCTACATTGACATCGTGGGCCTCACCCAGTTTAAAAAGACACTGGGACCCTCCTGGGTCCACTACCAGTAAGTATATTTATATTTTATCTTAACTGAAAGGTTAAGGACTCTGTACAAACACACACTTTCCAATAGTTGTAGACCCTCCCTGCTGTAATTAGTTTTTTATCTTGAACTTTATTTATCAAGGGAGGCTTTGCTTCAACCCGCCCTGCCCCCAGGTTTTCACACTGGTGGCCTCCCAGTAAAACCACAATTTTTACCAGAAGTGAGCCAATCTTCGTTAATTTCCTTTTTTGGTAACTTCTGTATTTGAGGAGTTTCGTCAGATCATCACGTCTGCAACTCAGCGAGTTGAGCAATTTTCACAGTCCTCTAACTTTCTAACCGTGTCTCTCACTCTCATGTGCAGAGGGCACTGGGTTGAAGCTTGTCTGGCTTATTGGTGGTACAATGAGTCTATTTTCTGCTCATACATTACCGCAATTTCCCAAAAGGCTGCAGACGCGTCTGTTGTTTGTGATGTTTTCACCCACTGTGTCTATTCTGTCTCTGATTGCTCCGCTGAGGACCGCGTGAGGCCCTCCTGGTTTGTTATGAAGAAGCTCTCATCAGCTCCGACTGACAGGAAAAGAGAAGGAACAATAAGTCTGGGCTCACTAATGGCCCTGCTGGTTCCTCCTGCTGTCACCAGGTTTTGTTTGTCTGTGACATAACACCTTAAACTGCATCCGCTCCCTTTGTGCCGGGAGGAAATTGATTCAGCCTCAGGCGTAATGTAAGGTCCAGATGCTGTGTTTTTTCTGCATTATTCCTCCTACCATTATTGAAGACTTAAGTCGGAGCATGTTATGTCGCTGTTTGCGTCCTCTGGAGTTTTGTGAATGAGCCCCTAGACCACAGGTTGGAGCCATTTTCCTCAACTTCTTCTTTTACTAAATGTAACCAAGGCAGTTTCCCTGCGTCGCCTTTCTGCCAAAGTGTCTTCTACTTTGCTGTCTCCTGTAAGTGAATTACCTCCCTTGCCTTTGTGGCCAGAGAATCCCTCAGTGAAACCACCTCATTCTTCTAGTTGTCATACAGAAAAGCAGGCAGGGAGAAAAATATCCTATGGACAGACTTGTTTGCATATCAGACCCAAAATTCTTGCAAACAATAAACTGTCATTACTGTTCTTTTTTTTTTTCTGGTGTATTTTCTGTGCGTTGGGGACAAAGCTGCCAAGTCTGTCAGGCCTGTTTGTGATTAATGTGTTTTGTTATTGCTCCAGTCTTCTGGCTATCTGTCTTACAGTACCGTATCAGTGCGTTTCATTCTACTCCTGAGGAATGGGTATATTCCGAGCTGCTGTTTTCTGGGTGGAAACCAGAGCCAATGATGCTCTATTGTTCTGTTTCATTTAATCCTTTTATCCAGTAACCTAATCACGGCATGTCTTCCAGCTGCAAAATGCAGAAATGAAAGTCAGACAGTTGGACAGTTAGTCATCACTTCCAGGCGGCCCACAAGTTTAATTTCACCATTTTGCCTCCTTCTGCCTCTTTGTCTCATTTGATGTGCCATTTCTTTTGCCGCCAAATCCCACCATGTCCATGGAAACTCAAACACGAAAAAGCCGATATTTAAGATAGTTTGTGGAGTTACTGTCGCTACACCTGTCAAGCTTTCACTTACTAAACAGAAGAGTGACTTACTAAACTTTACTGGCTGAAATGACAGTTGTTACCAGCGGGTTTTCACTAGTGTCAGCTCCTTGAGTTAGTTGACTGACTCCTATGAAATTTGGAAACTTGCAAAAGGGTCTTAAATATGCCTTTGATGGATACATACACAGTAACTTAGTGAATGAGTGCTTTGTTATTATGCAGACTAAGAACAAAGCTCCTGAAGACGACAGCATCCACCATAAGATGATGATGCATAAAAAGTTTCTGAGACAAAAGGCAAAATGTTAGTTAAATGTTATTAGTGTCTTGCAACAGTACAACACTTGTATCTCAAAAGGACTAGAGGATGAGGAGTCAAAGAGACTTCTAAAACTTTCACATCTGGGCCCAAGCAGTCACTTTCTGACCTGCAACACCACCTAATGATAAAACTGTAGTTAGCTAATGATGTGCTAACTGCTGGCTTTGAAAGCCAGACTAGCTTACTACCGTAGCTACTGTAGTTAGCCAGCCATGCTAATGTTTGTTCAGGTTTTAGCAAAGCTACTCAAGGGTGTCATGTTTAAAGGAAGGTTGTGAGCGATTTATAGGTGTCCATGTAATGCTTTATTATAGTTGTAAAAGATAACAACACGTCACAAGTTAACAGAGTATTTATGGTTTATAAATAACTGAAACTGATTAGACTTTCTTGGCTCTGTGACATTCCAAGTAAGATAATGGATTACATATTATAGTACATCTTTCCCAGCTTTTAACCAAGCCCTGGTGTTGGGCAATGATTCAGGCTAATGCTTTTATAAACCAGATCATTTACTCGTGTGTCTGTTTATTACCCAGCTGTTGTGTATAGCCTCAGGGCTGTGCAGCCATGTGACAGAGCCTCAGGTAGATTCATAAAGCACACACACCTCATATCACTGTTCCCTAATGACCCATATGGAACCGCTTTATTTATTGCCGATGTCAGTATCTGCAGTTGTACATGATCCATTTGGGATCACTTCAGGTGGATTACGTTGTAGTGAAATTACACTTTTACTTTGACAGCAACATCCTCCACTCCAGCCCAGCTCCATTGTGATATTTGCAGAGTTACTAAGTGCATACTTGTTGAGCTGAGCAGCCTCATCTCCTGCCACATTATGACGCCCACTGTCAACTCGCTGGACTCCAAATATGTGCTGAAAGCCTCGCTGCAGCTATATTTACATCATGTTATAGCTCCAACAACACTTCACCCATCTGTTGAGGATATATCTACGGGGGGGACAGATGAAGGTTGTTTTTCTCTGGAGCGAGTGGAGATGACATGTGGGCATGTTGTTGTTGTTCTGCTTTCAGTCTGAAGTTCCCTCTTGGTGAATGCGTTCTCCCAGCTCTCCCCTCTCTCAGGGCCTTTCACAGTTCACACAGCCAGCTGCGCTGCATCTGCCTGGGCGGAGGGACGATCACTAAGAAAGAGGGAGACTTTTTTTTGGTGCAGATATCTGTGTATGTGTGAGACTGCGCACCTGTTTGCACCTGGCTTCTTCCTTTCACTATTTGATTAATGCTCACCTAAAGTGGAAGTCTCGCTGTATTTCTACGAGACTCGGGCTCAAGATGGCCAAAAAAGAGGTTAATCATTTCAGGATTGTGTTGCAGAGTAAAAAGGAGTTTGGATGCAAAACAGAGCAGATCAAACAGATCACTAATGGTGCGAGAGGGAAAGATGGATTCAGTCATTTGCAGCCAAGAGAGCAGATTTCTTTCATTGGCCTTTTGCCCTCCTAAAGGGAAAAAGTAGAGAGTGAAGGAGAGGGCAGGCCAGCCATTATCAAACGAGCATCTCGAGAAGAGAAGTGAGTTCCAATGAACCATTTAGTGAATGCAGAGCTTAAGAGTTTAAGGTCACGACCGAGTGATTCTCTGCATATACACCGCTCCCTCTCCTGGTCGTGGTCTAATTAATCTGGTGCTGTGACCTTTCGACTCAGACACTATGTCCTTTCACAGTCTCACACCTCCACAGGACAGGATTTCACTGATGGAGAAGGGAGGCATTATTTTGGTGATTTCGTTATCCTGTGTGCTGGAAAAAAAGACATTTCTGATATAGAGTGTATCCATTATTTTTTTATGTGCTACTCTATGCATTATGAACACCTCATGAAAGATTTATATGTATTGATGGATTGATTTTTCTCAGCGAGTCATGACTCAAAATACATGACTTCCACAGAGATTCTACAAAAAAAGCAAAATACTAATGAATCCTTGCAGCAAGACGATTGAAAAGGTCCATCACCCATGACACACGACAATACCACGTACAAATAAAGACTTTGTAGTAGTTGGTGTTGATGTTCCAAATCAAATCATTGCTGCAAACCATGTACTGTACAGGATTCCTGGACCAAAGGACAACATACAGTAGAAATCATTCTTAGATCATGATTTAAACATTATAAAATAAAGTGCATTTCAGTTTCTATTTCATATGACTCAGAACGTCCAGCGCCTACCAACATAACGCTCTGTTGGTCATCCTGCAGCTGCAGCATCTAAAAGCTCAGATAAAAACTTCAATGTTTATTTAATGAGCTCTAACTTTGTAGCTGCCATACAAATGTTGTTGCAGCAGGTTTGTTCATTTCTAGATATTCGGGTCTATTCCTGCGGTTAAGATGAGTTTTAAATGAAGTAACCTGAGGCTCATGTTTTGGACTGCTGTGAAGATGAACCATGAGAATACTGTGGAAAGAGCACTGTGTTCAGGTCAGCTGAACTCTCTCAATAATTGTGTTCACAAGGTGTGAAGGACATGATGTGTAACAGCCTGTTTGTGTCCAGATGACTCATAAAGGTGTTTCATTGATTTTGTAAAAAGATTATTGAAATTCAACTTCAAGGTGTTGATATCCAGCAATGTACTGTGCTCTGAGCCGCTGCTAACACTCGTGTTACGTCATAGGTGCATGTTGCGGGTGCTGGATTCGTTCGGGACGGAACCAGAGTTCAACCACGCTCACTATGCCCAGTCCAAGGGTCACAAGACACCGTGGGGGAAGTGGAACCTCAACCCGCAACAGTTCAACACCATGTTCCGTAAGTGGGCAGCACGCCAACACACGCAACACGCTCTCTTTCCAAGAGTCCCAACTGTCAACTGTCACCAAACGACAAGTAAGCTTCAGCTAAAAACAGGCTGTTTGGCTCAATGACAGGACGTGTGCAGGATTTAAAAAACGATTACAGTTTATGTAATGAAAATCGGTGCAAGAGATGTTTGCTGGTTGAGTTGCAGTTCACAAGTTTCACCAAACGGTCCAAAATACAGAAAGTTTGCCGTGCTAGACAGTTGAGAATAACACTTCTGACACATGACTCACAGATTTCTTCACCACAACGCAATGAGTTCCTCATTCTACTGTTTAAATAAGATCACATTGCCAAACACTGCTACTTGCAGTATCAACTTTTCATGATCGTTACACATCAACTGTTTCCCGTCGGATCATATTTTCTCATGAATCAGGTGTTTTAGTTGGAAAGGACGCTCTGAAAATCCGCCACGTTGCTCGCTAATGGAATGTCATCAAGCAGATTAATATAAAGTAAGAGGTCAGACACTGAACTCTCCATTTTACTGTGATTATTCTGAAATATTATGAATGTAGGACGCAGGGGTTTTATTGCCCTCAGTGTGTGCGCGCATCACTCCTACTGTGAGATCGCTCTGTAACTGGAGTCAACCACATTTGCTGAGGTGGATGAGAGCGGTAGCAGTAGAGCAGAGGAGAGAGGGGAGCCAGCACCCCTCTAGGGTATTGACCTTTTCCCCGTGGCTAAGAGAAAGTGAAATGTTACCCCTGCAGTCCCTGTTTGCGAGGTGAGGCCCAGAGTTATCCAAAATACCACTGCACCTGAAAAGACCCTTTGTTCGCTGAATAGGGTACGTCTTTCTCATAAAACACTGGGGCCTTTGCACAAAATCCAGTTAAGAGTCGCTAGGTTAGATGATATCGCTGGTGAAACAAGTGCACAGTGGTTTGGCCGAGTGTTAAAACCGCAAAATGGCATCACTTCCAGGCACAAGAGACTTGGGTCCCCCCACGCCCCCCCCCTTCATTGTGCTGCACGACACATTAGCTTCAGGCTAAAGAGCTGTATGTGTGCCATGCAACCCAAACAGCGTATTACATTAACACCTCTGGAGATGATGAAGTAGATATGTCAGGATTTGTACCGGGTTAGGTCGACTGCTCGAGGGCATTTTTGGTGACTTGAGTCAGGATCTGCAAAAGTCAGCTGTTAATGTAGTCCCACATTTATCCCACCAAACTGGTCATGATCAAAGAAATATGAGTATATTTTGAGGAGGATATTGAGGATATTTTAATGCTTTTTTTTACAAATGCAGTGTTCGGTGTACTTCTAGAAAGTAAACACAGCAGAGTTTTCATCTTTACTTGCTCTAACATTACATAAAATGTCAGATTTAGATACCCTGCCTCCTTTTTTATCACCTTTCCTATTGAATGTAGATGTAGCCATGGACAAATCAGGTGCTAGGAGGTAATTTATCCTACATTTGGATTGGTCCATTTGTTACGATTAGGCAGAGCTCCATTAATCATTGGTTGGGGGAATTGGGGAGTATGTGGCCTCCGGCCAATAAGACAAGACAAGGCCAAATTGACCTCATTAATCAGTTTCAGACGGGATAGCGAGGACTGTTTTCTGGTGTACGATTTGTGTTTGAATGGGCTGCACTTCTTAGTTAAGCTGGCTCTCTTTCCTAACAGAAGTCATTTATAATCAGGAAATATAATATAGTTAACTTTTTCCTGGAGGTCAGAATGACATGTAAGGATCCAAGTCCTGTCAAGGTTGATTTATTTACTCTACGCTTCATCAGCTTAAAAACAAGTTTTCTACAGAGGATATATACCTGAAGTGACCTGTGCTGACTTTTTACCTAATTATTTTGGAAATGAGGATGACTACGAATAATGATCCTTCATTTAATCCACTGCACCGCTGTCACAGTGATACTTTCCCTGTCTGATGTCTTTGTCATGCACATGCACGTTTAGAAGCTTGGTTAAGCATATAAATGGCCATAATTTGCCTCGACTGCAAGGCACATTTTCACACTGAAGATTTAAGAAATCAGGTTATTGCAGAAAACAGACTAAGAGTGGCTTCTGTGTCAGCCTGTGTACATTTTTCCTGCGTGTTTCTGCCTTTGAATGCTTAATCTCATATTGAGTAATACCGGTCAGAGGTTGAACATCGCAGCAGATAGTGTTTATCTATGAGGCATTGCCAAATACGTAATTGACCCTGAGATCTATCCGGGCCGATAGCGCCTGTAAAGCTATGATTGATAATGTCCCTGGCACACTCACCTCACTAAAGGTTATCTTTTTTTTTTTTTTTTTTTTCAATCTGTGTGGGATCAATAGACTCCTGTGTTCTTCGACTGTCTCACACACCTCACGCAAAAATGTGCTCTTGGAAATGATATCAGTAGGAATGCAAAGTGGAATGGAAGACACCTGTTTCTGTAAATACACTGAAATCCTGACTACTGGCTTTCAAGCTGTCACCCTACCTGTACATTATATATCTATACACCCTGATGGATTTACAGCATTTTGTAATGGAACGACAAGAACATCCGACCTTCGAGCACTTAACTGTTCAGTCATCCTTGCAGGGGGGGGAGAACACTGAGGATGTAATTTTGCTGTAATTGCCTACCTCTCACTGCGTTCCTATTCTGTTCCACTTGAAACCTTTTCAGAGGCTTGCTTTGATTGATTGCGGTCGATTAGAGTAATGGAAGCGTTGCAGAATAGAGAAGTCCAGAAATGCTGTGGAGAAATGTAATATGACCACTTTGAGTCCACCTGTATGTTGTTTTCAATGTGTTGCCAAAGCTTGGGCGGTGCAGTTACCTATTTAGTATCAAAGCTAATCTAATTTTTCTGCCAAAATTGATCAAATTATCCAATTGAAAAGCAAATAAACCATACAAATGTTTTCTGTCACAGCTTGTGCCAAGTGGATTTCTTCCTCACGCTATGAAATATGACTAACATCAGCTAAAACCAGAAGAACATCAATAACTTTACCAATGCTAATCGTCTTTTTCATGTGTTCTGAATTAACCGCTTTAAAGTAAAACACCTGTTCCACCTGAAATGGATATTAAGTAATGTTGTTGATCGATCCATGTCCAAATCTTGACAATTTATTACAAAGTATTAAAATTCTACATAGTGTGCTATAATGCATATACGCATAGCTCCCTCTACTGGTTGAAACCTGGCTATTGCGTTTGAATTTTGCAATTGGCTGACTTCAGAGGCAGGTGATGTCACCAACCAACCACTCCCTTTCCAGCTACATAACAGTGGTCAATCCGTCACTACTTATGGAGCCCCTCCCTGTAGTGACTGCAGTGGCTCTTGGCTCGTTAAGTGTGTTTATGAGCTTTAGAGGTGGTGGGTGGATTTCTTAACCTTTGGACAGGGCCATGCTCGCTCTTTCCTTCTCTTTCCAGTCTTCATAAGAAGCTAACCTTACCAGCTGCTGGCTCTAGCATCATAGTTGGCGTAAGATCATGAGAGTGGTATCAATCTTCTCAGCTTACTCTTGGCAAAAATGTGACGTATTGCTTTCAAACCAGATAGAAAAGTTCGAAACCCAGCTGTTGCTCCTGAATTGAATACAAGGCTCAGCAGTATTGAAGGACATGTTGGTAATATACAACACCAATGATTAAATCTTTGGCAGATGGTGATGTTTATTTTCCTATTACTAGAGAGATGGAAATAACTACTGATTATAGTGAATTGCTTTGAGATTAAACACATTTAATTTCCCTCATTGTGATGTTGGCAGCGGTGGAGGACTGCATGATAGTCCAATGCTTCACTTCACCCCCCGCGAGTCTTTAGAGATGTCTGAACAGCTCATCAGTTAAAATCTCAAAGGTGCTCGTGTGAAAGTGTTTGAGCTGTAGGTGAGTTCTTCTCACCCCTCAGGCCCATTCAGAGAAGCTGTACAACCACAAAGTCTTTGATAAGTTTTCAGAGTGCTGGAGATTTTACTGCTGATGATGCATCTTTGGAGTCTTTTTTTTTTCTGCCTGGCCAGCAGTATAGAAGTTAGTTTCCTGTAAAATAAGTCCGCATTCTCAAATGGTGGGCCAACATTAATCACATAATCCTTAGTTTGTGACTTGGGATTACTTTTTCCTTGTGTATTTTCTTCTGTAGGTACCATTGTGGGATGATATAGTAGAGTCTGATTCTGCTGATTCAGTGAGACTCTAATGCTAATTCAAACGGCACAATAAAGCCTCAGTCTGACAGGATATCCTGCCCCTAAGAGCGCCCCAACACTTCTTCGCCATATTCCCAAAGGTTGTACCAGTATTGCCTCACAAGGAATCCTTGAGAGTTTGTCAAGGGCGACAAACAGCTGCCCCTCCAGCGACGCTGTCCTCCCAGGCTGTTTGCTAGCTAATGGCAAATGGAGCCGTGGCAAGTTGAGTGACATTCTGAGTGGCGGCTCTAGTGGGATAGAAGGCATCTGTTGCCAAACGCATCGAGAGGGCTGAACACTAATTAACAGCCTGTCCTGTTTACACAGTTAGGTTGGTACACGAGTATTAGCAGCATCCTCCCAGTGATGAGGACCGTCTTTTGCCTTTTTGCCATCAGGAACACATCTCAGTTATCAGTCACCGCCTGAGGTGACGCGCTAGTTTGTGGATGTAGAAATGAAATTTCCTCTTTTATACTAATTCCTGTGTATCCAATTAGCATAATATTTGAGTTATGCTAATGTATTAATGGCCAAGTCTAAGCACAGCGATTATTTTATTATAGTAGACGAGCTACTGTGCGATTATCAGCGTCTGAAATTAAGGATGTGTCACTCCTGGGGGCAATAAAAATAGCACCTGGGAGACACAGAGTATCTGGGACAGTTAGAGAAATGTATCATTACAAATAAAATGATCACATGAAACACAGTGGAATATAAGCTTATATCATTTTAATTGTTCAGTGTTAAAGTTAAAGTTTCCATGCTGTTGCCATGCAGGCGGTCAGTAGCTGACTTTCTCTGCCACTCCTCCGCTCCAGGATCTCTGTATTAGACTGTTCCTACGAAGCTCAGCCTGCATGGAAATATTTAGTTTGAGCTTGTAAATATTTAAATAGTTAATGTCATCTTCTCCTCCTGTTTGAAAATTCAAATATGAACTGTTCCTGGAGTGAGTTTGAACATCGTTAATTTACATACAGACACTTGGTAATGATTCAGTTAAACCATCGGAAACAGGTTTGCATATTCTTCTTTCTTCATTTGCACTTCAGTTTGCATTGATACTTTTATTAATATTTTTTTATTTAACTTATTTTTGAAGAGTTAAGAATACACGAAAGTAACTCAACTGATGACTGAAAGAATAATGACTGATCATTGTGGCCAAACACTGTGTGTGACGTCAGTGCAGGGAACAACTGGCAGTTGTTGAGTCAATGTAGCGACGTCAGTTACTGAAGCAAAGTTACTAAGAACTATATTACTAATAACTTATCAGAATGTGTGTATATGTCAAGTCAGCTGTTTTATTTTGTAATCATCCTACTTTTGCTCCTTCGTTTTTTCCATACAAGCACACAATTAGTTGGTTGAAGGAGATTAAAGGAGCGCTCCAAAGACTTGTTTTTGCAAGTTTTAAAAAATAAAAAGAATCGAATTAGCAGAGGCTAAAATATTCTGACTTTACTCCTTCAAAAGTTCAAAAGTACTAGATCCTACATTTCCCATAATTAAACCCACCCGTGCGTCACTTTGAGTTTGTAGCCTCGGCTCTGCTTAAAAATTGTTATCTTAAGCCAAAGCTAAAAAAAAAACTTTAATGGTTTCCTGTTGGTCTGCTGCATATTTGGGGAGTGACCCTTGAAATCATTGTAATCATCTGGCTGCCAAGCTATTTCTGTTGCTACTGATAATGTTATTGTTTTATAATCCAGCATTAGAGGGACGTGGAAGGTAATTTGTGAACATTTGGCTCCAGCCCACACTGACACCTCGAACAGATCTGGTGATATCTTCATAACATGTACTCCCACATTCCTGTGCTCTCCCACACACAAATAACACAAAGTGCAGCAGCAGCAACTGCAGCAGCAGCAGCAGTGCTCGGTGGATGAAAGGTGTCTCTGTGCATTTTTAAGCTGGCCAGTGCAGAACAGGAACAGTATTTACATGCAGCATATCAGGAGTTTCGACAAAATTTGCATGTCGACAGATGCAGTGGACAGAAGAGACACGCGCTCGATGTCTGGCTCTTTTTGCGGACTCATCAGCATTACATCTGACAGAACGACAGTAGTGAAGTGTGAAGTAACTGCTGATAAGCAGTGTGTAGTAGAACCCTCTGGAAAAATATTGTAATTGTATAAAAGACTTCTGTTCTTGCCCTTAACTCATTCGGAGAATAACGATACACACATTTTTGTCAGTAATTGCTCGGTCTGGCGCTAGCCTCATTTACTGCATAACACATTACCCGTTTCTTTTTAATGTTTGCCTACAGTTAGCTGCTCGGAGAGACCAGAAGAACAAGCAGCTTTCTGTGGAGAGGAAGTAAATGTCACATTCCAGCCAAATCTGCCACACCTGCGCGTCTGAACATTTACAGGAACCACAGCACGCCGTTGTTCCTGCTGTTATCTGCCGTAGTTAAATCATCACAGAGCAGCTATATCCCTGCCATCACCTGTTAATGCCACGATTCATCGTCTTGTTACATAAGATGTGATCAGTCCGGAGGATCTTTGTTTAAATGCTCGAAGGTGGCTAAATTAGCATCAGTGCCGTTGAGATCCTTTGCTGAAATGGTCTCAATAAATCCCTTTTTTGTTTACTGTGCCGAAGCGATTTCCATTTCCCCCGACTGGCTGACCTTAATTTGCCTCTGTAATAACGTGGTTAAAAAAAAAAAAAAAAAAAAAAAAAAAAAGCTCTGACCACAGCAGCTCCCGCGGGGCACAGACAAACCACAACTGTGTACCGAAACACACCTCCTCTGCAGCCTGTTTGATGCTCCGCTTTCACTCTGCTTGTGTTCATTTTTTTACTTCTTATTTTAAATTACATCATTAGGAATTTTCTTTTCAGGCTCAATCTTTCTGTCTTCACTTCGGTTTTTACAAGGCAGATGGCCGCGAGGTAAAGTGCTGCCAACTCCGTGCTCCACACTTGACCTGCTCATCCTGTGGTTCCCATAGTAACTAGTCATCACCGGGCAATAAGGAATGGAGGGAGCGAAAAACCCGGAGTGCTCGTCGAGATGTCAAGTCAATTTTATTTATACGGCCCAATATCACAAATCACAAATTTGCCTCGAGGGGCTTTACAATCTCTCCAGCATCGTAAAGGCCGTTGTGCTCTGCAACTGTTCCTGTCATTTACTGAAATTATGATCTGTGCAAAACACTGCGGTCCAAATGGGCTTATTTATGTAGCTGAATTGTATGCACTCTGAGCAGCAGATTTATTTGAGCTAGTTTTTGGTTTTGCCTCGGTGATGCATAAATTAAAGGGAGGGAAAATGTCCTGAAGTCATTTGTCGTTTTATTCCCAGAGAAGTGATCACTGACTTTTTATTTCTCACCTCTTTCTTTCGTTCTTTCCTTTTTAGTTTTGCTACGACAAATTTAAACCAATTTAAATGAATCACACTCAAGGTGAAACAAGGCCTTGGAGAGCTCCGATATTCATTTTGTGTGTGAGTTATATATTTATGTAACTCTGATTTATTTCTTTATTTTGCCGCAGCTCACACTCCAGACAACAGTTTCCTGGGCTTCGTCGTGGAGCAGCACCTCAACGCCAGCGACATCAAGCACATCGATGACATCAAGAGGCAGAACCAGTCGCTAGTCTACGGCAAGGTCGACAACTTCTGGAAGGTACTATAGTCTTTTATGCACACTGTTTATGTTACGCCCTGAAACATTTGACACTTAGACATGATTAGGTTTTATTATTGAGTGCATTCAGTTAGTAAGGTTAGTTTTGTTGTATTCCGCTGCAGTGGTAGCACTTTGCAGAAGTAGTTTCCATTTCTGGAAGGTGTTGTTTGTCACTGCTTTACTTTGTAATTAGATCTGTAGTTCACCACACTTAATTATCTAGACGTGGTTGTGGTTGTTGTTGTTGTTGTTTCCAGCCTGATGTAATCATGCTGCAGAGGAGAAAGTAGCTGTAGCTCCTGAAAAGTCACATACAGACACTGCAAAACCCGCCCGTTCACACCGCCCCACACCTTTTCAAACACCTACATTCTGACACGGACGAACGTACGCACAGATATATACATTCCCTCTGAAGATGAAAGTGACAGACATGGCACGCCAAAGAACACCGCCGCTCCAAGGGTAACCCATTTTCAGACCTCTGAGAGCTCTGCACAGGAACTCTTTGAACAACCTTGGGTAAAACTTTCACAGGAAACTTAATAACAGTCTGGTTTAGGAGCTCAAATTCAGCTTATCGCCCTCTCCGTGGAGTTTTTAATATATTCAAATGCATGCTCACACTGCGGCATGGAGACCAAGGGATTACTGTATCCTAGACAAAAACGACTTAGAGACTTGGAGAGATTTGCACATTGTTTGGCATGCCATGGATTGCTGGATTACTGCCCGCTCCTTGATGAGCTTTCAGCCGACACCATGCATGTTACCGACTGCGTCGCTCCACATCCAACTGACTCTTTAGATGTCTGACAGAGTGACTCTGGTGGAATGAAAATGGATAACTGTAACATGCCTGTAGGCTAAATGCCTCCTGTTTCTAACCTAAGTGATACACATCTCATACTGCACGTCCTGTTGAAGGTGGATTTTTCCACTTCTAACAAGCAACGAGTTGATTGACAGTGACATATGTCACGTTATTTGCATAGGGTGGTTACGTTTTAAATTGCTTTCACCACAGGCGCTCTGGTGGCCTAGGGCAGTGGTTTCTTTTCTTCCCAGAGCTCAGTCAGATGAACTCAAGTACCCCTTCATCAATACCACCAAACATGTTGCAAATGTGTTCATTTGAATCAGTTTAACTGGATTTTACACAATTAATTGTATAAAGCAGTAATGTTTTCAGCTTTTGACTAATGTACCTTGGGACGTCTGAGCCGGACATTTCAGCGCTGTTATCGATACTGTTTCAAAAATAAATAAATGAAACTTTTCAGCCATTTGTCTAAACGGCCACAGAATATAAACTGCAACATTTTCAGTCTCCTTTTCCTCTTCCGCATGTCTCCATTTTATTTTACTTCCATGCCATCATGGATTTTTAATCATCATCTGCAGTGGAAAAACAAGTTCCTGTGTTTAGTCAAGTTAGTTCCAACCATTTGGTTAAAACGGGGTTAACATTTACATACATTCATACCTGGAGCTGCCCACTACACGCACCCACTCACCGCTCAGGAGTTCTGCTGGAGCAGATGGGAGTTAAGTGTCTGTATCGAGGGCACTTAAACGTTATGTTTCGAGGGCTGGATGAGTGTTCGCACAGGAAGCCGTATCATCCGTTGAGCTCTGCTGCACCCTATAGTAGATATGATATCAACATGCTCAGCGCGTTGAACTTTAACTCCAACATGGATGGTTAAGAGTCCTTAAAGTCGTCATACTAACAGGAGCGTCACCTCCGGGATTATTGTGATCCTGATCCCATGGGGATGTGGTTTGTCCTGAGAAAATCCAGCCTGAGGAAATGAGGAAAATATTAACAGCAACAAAACGGAGTCTAAAAATACCTAACCTAAAACATACTCATTAACAACGCTTGTACAATTTGAATATCAACGCTGCATTGTAAGGCTCTAAATCCCAAGGTGTTACAGTTTTTAAATCCAGAGGTAGCTGCTCTGGTTTGTGCCTTCGAGTACTGAGCCATTGAGTCTAGCTTTAACAGGGCAGACGGGGATCCCATCAGCTCACAGCAAGGGGCATTAGCTACTAATCAGACTCCCAAGCGTGTTCATTACCGCCTGCTTTTAATTAAAGGGCCATTTTGGAGCCGACTGATAACGAGCAGACTGGCTTACTCCATTTCCCTCCCTCTCCCTTTCAAATCGCGCTGTCCTTCGATCTCTTTCTCTCCACTCGAGAGGGTTCGCTTCAAAATGATACATCCACTATTTAAAATAGAAAAGTACGGCCCACTGTTAGAAATCCATTTCTCGCATGAAGGAAAAAATTCACAACGGCATTATATTCAAGTTATGAGATTAATGATCTGAAGACTCACCGACTAACACTTGAGAAAAGTGCAGCCAGTTTTTCAACGTGCAGCGATTGAATTAAATCTTTTCAGCCCTGATAATGGTGCCAACGTTCTCCTCCTTTCTCTCCGTGTTTTTGCCACCATTACTTCACCTGCCCTCAATTTCCAGCCTTCTTTCCCGACGTCATTGTGCAAAGAGCGCCGCCTTGAACGACCCCCTAAAAGCCCAGACTGTGAATAAGTGTCAGGCCTCTTATAATTTCACACGTGGGCCTTCTTTTTTATTGTCTGCTTTACAGAAACCGTAAAACAAATGAAAGTAAATGTTTGGCTAGATAAAGAGAGCAGGAGAAAACCGTGTTCATTACAGACTTTGGAGAGCCGAATAAATATTTTCAGGCAATCCTGATCATATTTTTTGCTTTATTGAGCTGTAAAAATAAAAATACTGTGAAGAGGTTTTGGATGTTGAAGCTGGAAACAAACTGGACACATTGGAGTGCCTGAAACAGCTACAGGAGCGCGCTTTAGCCGAGTGCCGTCTCCTTCCCGGAGATGAATTTTGAGGGGTTTGTAGGTTAGGCTAGTAATAGTCTTAATGTAGAATACAGCTTATTGGAGGACTCTTTGTCTGCAAGTCTGCTCAGGTCACACTCGTCCCACAGGTGTAAAATGGCAGACTGAAGATTCACCCCCACACGCTGTCATCACACACATTATTTGCATTCTACGTTTTTATCGACACCGGCAAAACTAGAAGTCGAAAAGGAAAAGGAAGTTTCTCATGAAGCAACGCCAGAGATTGAACTTCAAACCACATCAGGAACAGTAGTGTAACCATCTGGGGAGGATTTCTGCTCCGTATAACTTCCGTTCATGGGAAAGTCAGAAAACTGTTGGGTGTGTTTGTGTGTATGTGTGTACTTGCAAAAACACATCCTGAGAACATAGCGTGGGTTTGTTCTAAAAATCTGGCTGCTGATCTCAACCTTCTCAGGAGACACATGTCTGGTATCTGATACTCATTTAAACATCAGTCTGAGCAGAGCCAGCCTGTATCATGAAACTTTAATGCTGTCGTGTCGAGGTAAATCTAGCTGAAAGGATGCTGTTATGTATTCCCGTCAGCTAATTAGGAATGTGCAGATTTTCGGCAGGCACAGGGGAGACTTTGACTGCTTCAGGGCTGAAGCTGTACCTAACTTTGGGGATTATCCCCGTCAAGTTACTCAGCAGTTGGCAAACAAAACTCCGGTGCTTGGCTTGGTTTCGGGAGTAGCTACAGTATTTATTCACTGATGAGCTGCAGCTCGAGCTGTGCATTGACTGCTGCGTTCACAGTTTAATACTAAATGATCGCCAGCACACCTGCCTGCAGAGCAAGAACATCTCTCTGGCTCGCACACCGAGCTATTCCTTAATGGAGCTAAAGTAGTCTTGTAACAGCAGATTACTAAACCAAAAGCGCATCCATTTTCAGAGTTTGAGTTTTTGTTTCAGAACAGGAAGTCCGACGAGCAGCAGCACACAGAAAAGGCCATATTTGCAGGATTTGGAGCCGTCCACTGTATTTTAAGAGTGTGTGTGTGTGATCAAAGCTTGGATCATTTGTAGTGAAATTAAATTATTCCTCATTTTTCTGTTGTAACCTCGTGAAAAAGGCCGAAAGCAGCCGGTCGCTCCTCTGACATGAAGGCCCTGAAGGAGCACCCGGGGATTAAACAACCGGGATGGCGAGTAATTATTTCGCTGTTGAAGAGGCAACGTTTATGGTGAGACCCGAAATGAAATGGCCAGACCACCTCTGAGGGAGCCGTTTCCATAGCAACCCAGTAGGAAGAGTAGAAAGCCAGAGCGAGGGAGCTGAGAGTGGCTGCATGTCTCTCTCTCTTTCTCTCCGTCTGTCTTTCTCTCCATACGTGCACACAGTATACAACCTGTCGGCGTGCATTCGTCGCCATCTTCTCCTTAATCCGATCTGGCTTTTACCTACACTCACCTCATCGGTGCACTCAGTCTAAGTTAAACCGGTCAGTGTCTCTGACTGTCTGAGTGTTTTTCAGCGCTCAGTGTGTAAGAAATCATTGGATGAGGCAGAAGGGAACATGGAGAAAAGGTGAGAATGAGTAGGATGTACGGAGAGGGAAAGCTGCAGGCCTTTGGCAGCATATCAGAGGACATGGCGAAGAAAGACACACCGAGCTGATAGACACACACACGCACGCACGCACACACACACACACACACAGTGCTGGCATATGCAGAGCAGGAAGGGCAACCATCCCACACTCTTACCCTTGCAGGCTCAAAAACAAACAACAGTGTGTTTCATCTCCCCCTTTCATGATGGATAACCAAGTTGAGTCGAACATTAAACCTTCTTTAGTTTTACTGTGCTTGTCTGTTCCGATGAAGCGATCCCTTGTGCTGTTATATTGGCATGAGTGCCAGTGCAGAAACCTGAATCTGACGTTTGAGGAAAGAGCCGGGCCGGAGTGGGAAATGTTATTGCGGTTATTAAATCGACTCCTCCTGTCACAGATGTTTTATTGAATTAGGTCCAAAACATTTCCAGAAGGTGCTGTTTGTCACTGCTTCACTTTGTAATCAGATCTGTAGTTTTAGATATTACATTTTCTCTCTCTATATATATATATTCTGCGTCTTGAAAGGCTATATTTTCTGTAGAAAATGAACTTGTGCCCACTGCTGAAAATTTAAAAGAGCTGAAGAAGTGAAAGAAAATAAAGTGTCAGGTTAAACACAAAGAAGAAAGAAGTTTCAGTTGAACTTCAGGCTCTGGGAGGAGTTGAAATGTGTGTGTGGGTGATAAATCAGGCGAGTTGAAGTCAACCACTTCTTTCAGGACACTATAAAGTGGAGAAAAAAAAGATGCCAGTTGAAGTGCTGGCTGAAGTAAACCGCGTGTGAACAGTGTCTGATTTTGGGAAGAGGCGAAGAAGGTTTTGATGTTGTTCAAAGATGAAGATCTCTGACCTGAAAGTGAAGCTTCAGCAGGAGATAAAAGCAGTGGAACTGTCAGGTGAATTGTTATTGGAAAAGTACGAGTTGTCAGTTGAATAGAAGGATTTGAAATTGGCTGAATATTTTGTGTGAACAGTATCGACGGCAGGAAAAAGCACGAGCTGTCTCAAACGAGCTGAACGTTTTTGAAAATTTTGTTGAAGCCAGTCGTTTCTCGCCTTGATTCAGAGCGATGATGAAATGTGTTGATTTTATTGAGCAAAAGCAGGACAAGTCTGTTTGCTCGCGCGATCATTCACAGAGGCAGCAAATGATTTATTCAGATTTATGAGGGAAGACGGGATGCAGCCAACAGGTTTGAGAGTGCTGCAGAAAAATAACATCATCACAGCGAAACGCTGCTTAAACCACACGAACTAAGGACAGCAAACGTTGTGATAATTAGGCTTGAAATAATATACACCCCTCCTGATTACACCTGTTTTGTTCACTGCTTCACTTGAATGTATGGAAATAGTCCCTCTGGTACCATTAGCTTCTGTATACCCTCTAATTACGTCCAGCGGAGCATGTGACGTTACAGGTGCTTTCATCGCTGCAGGACAGGCAGGAGTATTATCGCTGCTGCATATGTTTTTTTTTTTAATATATATTTATTTTCCTTGAACTGAGCTTTGAACCGAATGCCTCCCCACATATGCGCCCAGCCTGTTACGCTCGGATGACTGTGCAGCCCACGTATACATAGCCGAGACTTTCAGCAATCACATAGCACCCACTTTACTGTCTGACAGTCAGAAACATGGCCAGCCACCAAAGTCCAATAGCTTCGACACTGTTATGTGTAATGGGGCGTGGCAAGGCGTTGAAGTAAATAACATCTCCTGACTGCACTCCGAGCACTTCTGGATACTATTTTACCACCCATGTTCCCCTGGGGAGTCCTTAAGTATCTGTCAAAGTGTCTATTGGCTTTTACAGTGCATCTGTTAAGCTGTTTATTTACAAGTACACCTGTGATACATTCTGACTAGACATTAGACTGGGTATCGTTTTCATCTGTAATGATGTGTAACGGTTTCTACCCGTCAAACCAAAGAACCACGGCGAACTCGCGCAGGAGTTCTCATGGCGGTGATCGCGTGTTTCCAGTATCTCAATCACACTGAAGCTGAACTGCATCCTGCGCTTTTAATATTTCAGTCTCCTAAAATCTGATTATCAGATTATAACAGACTGGAAATGCTTTACTCAAGATTTGGTGATGTTATTTCCTCCACATTTAGTCCTTCAGTGAAGGCGTCTTCGCCGTCAAAGAGGGTTTTGTGCCATGCGGACAGAGGTCAGTGATTGGAACAAAAAGGTCACACACTGCGGGAGCACCAAGAGGCCCTGATTGTTGCGACCATTGCGTCAGTGCCCTTGTGCAAATCGCTAAATTTCAATCAACCGCTGTTACTGTAGTGGTGCGTGTTTAATAGACTTAGCATGTAAGAGCTTGTGTGTTATGTGGGGAATGTTTTTCCTCCACTCAAGAAGTTGAAGTTGAATTGATTTCTTTTTTGTCCGGACTGACAAGCTTCCTTTTTTTGGGGCCCCAGAGTCTGTCAGTTGGAAATTATTTCAGATGGGAAGATGATCGGAGGTGCATTTGATGTCGAAGGCAGTCTGAGGGTCGAGACAGTCGAACCAAGTGCCCCCGTCTGCATTCTGATGAGGCCAAAGCTCTTCTCGTCTCTTGAGGTTGCCGCAGTAGTGACAGAGGCCACAGCACACATGATGCTTTGCTCATCTTTATTTCATACAATCGCTGCTGAGACAAACAATAAAGAACAAACAGTGATGAACATCTTTAAGATACAATGAAATTCAGATTAAAGAAAGAACATAAGGCCTGAACAAAAGGACGACAGTGTTTGTATCAAAGTATCTCAGGCTGTGGGACAAGCTGATTGTTTCAGTTGAAATGTGCTGTAAAGCAAGATTAATCTGCACCGTCCCTCGTGTCTCGACACCACTACCTGTCAAGATAAAGCGCTGAAACATCAAAATCTGCTCTCAGCCCTGCAGCTATAACCCCTATAGGAAAGACAGAGAGAGGAAAGTTTAATATTAAAAGGGAAAACAGTGCTGTACACTCACATATCAAACTTGTTGATTTCAATCTAAACCAGATCAGAGAGCTCATACTCCCTGTCAGTAAATTTGATATTATCGAGCACATTAACATGTATATTTGCATATATTAACAATGCTATCATACAGTAATAAGTAATCTCATGTTTATACAATTGAGAAGAACATCATTAAAATAATATTTAAAGGCAAAGTCTTTAATAATATAAAATATGTGAAATCCTGAAACAGTACAGGTTGTGCTGTAGTTGCAAAACAAATGCTGAAAGACGATAAAATGGTCGTTTAAGTTGGGTTTTTGCTAATGAGCAAATGTTGGCATGCTAATAAGCTAAGATAAGTTTTTACCTCACAGTACATAGTAGAGAGTAGAGCTGCTAGCACGGCTCCACATCTAAAACTGTTCATTAGCTGGAAACAGTCGGCGAATATTAGGTTACGAGTAGTAAACCTGACATGTTGGAAAATGTTGCAGCTTATTACTTGAGTCATTTCTCACTTATAAAATCGAGTGCTGTAATACAAGCAGTCATAAAGAGGGGTCGTTTGCATCGATAGCAAGTTAGCGGTGTATCCTTTGCTTCCTCGCTGTGAGTCTCAGAGGCTGTGTCTCTCAGACTGTAAGCTTTCCTCCCCGGACACTCATCCCTCAAACCCTCCCCTCCGCCAACGGAAAGCTGCAGCCGCCGCCTCTCCTGTTTCCTCTACGAGCCAGGGTTTACAAATTCCCCCTGATTTACAAGGTCATAAAACTCACCTCCTCCTCCTTCTCTCCTGCTTCAATCAACCTCTCCAGCTAAAGCAGTTATTTTATAACTCCCTAAGCACACGCTCCTGTACAAGGCTGCCGCAATCGATCTGCTTCCTGGTTTCACGTTGCATATTGCACGGGCTATGGAGGCGCATACATCCACATACAGTGCGCTGAGTACCACATGGGCTGTCCAAGGACACGGAGAAGGGGAACTTTCTTGTAACGTTAGCAGTCTGTCTTCGTGCCTGTTAGTGTTACAAAGTCGTAACTTCTTTCTGCTCGACAGCGTGCTGACAGCCGAGACAGGATTATGAATTGAAGTTGACACAATATCATTACGTGGAGGAAAAGCAAGGAAACCCACAATGGATCTAAAACTGACACCTTGCATACATGCTTCTCTTTGTCAGGATTTTAATATCCTTCAAACGCACTCCCTTTTTTATTCAGCATGTGCGAGAAGGAGTCCAGACATGCTCCAGAGAACATCTGGCAAGTGATGTCCCCTGACCGTAAAAGCCTTGTGTGGCGAACGCCTCGAAGGGTCGCGGCAATCTATGTTCTTCTGCTGCACAGACGCACACGGAGGCATTCAGGCGGCCACAATAAACACACATCCTGCTGCCTGAAGAGACTTTATGGTGTCTTTCCTTTAGCAGACTGTTTTTTCCATCCTGTCCGGGCAGACACACAACACAGGCATTCAGATTATTCAATGAATTCATGTTCGTTAAATCTGATTTCTTGTTTTTAAGTGTCTTCATCAGCTTTTTTTTTATCTTATACACAACCTTCTGATTTTGTGTGTGTGTGCCTCTTCAGGTACCCACCAGTAACCTTCATTTCTAAATCCCTCCACACACACAGCTCTCCTGAGTGAAAAGATTACAGGATAGCGATTTCACCCTCTAATTAGGACTTCATCTTTCTCTCACACTCCCCCGCGCACACACACACCTACACACACATCAGGCTGCTTTAGTTACAGCAGGCTGACTGGAGGCATCTGATAGCCAAGCCTCCAGGGGCCCTGACGAGCGGCTACCTGAAATTTAAACCCGAAAAGGAAGCACTGAGGTGCACACATATACGGACTTAGACACACACACACACACACACACAGTGAAAACAGGGAAATGTCCTGGAGGCAAAACAGGTCCAAAGGTTTGTGAGTAAAGTTGTGTGTAAATTTCAAACGGTTAGCTTTTAACAATAACGAGGCCTCGCTCCTCCATGAGCGTTTAAATCATCGGTCATCGATTAGGTTCCAGTTTGCGTACGTGTGTGTGGCCAGCCTCCTTCTATACTGCCTCTCCGAAGGGCTCAGCTTTAAGAGGGTTCAACTGTGCTGTACATCGCTCCCTCATGGCTCGGCCTTTACAGCAGGTTCAGGACAAAGTGAAAAAGACACTTTTTGTGCCGCATCTCAGCCAGAGACACAGAGGGGAATGTTTTATGTGCAAATCCGACTGGGTTACGTCCTCGTTTTGAAAATCAAAGAGCTTCAGTGACAATCTCAACATGGAGACGATCAAAGGCCTTTTATTGTGGAAGTAATGTTTCCATCCAAACTAATTAACGAGGCCTATATTTAAAAAGTGTCTTCTGTGACTAATCTGACAGAGACTGCCAAGAACATAAAAAGATATTCAAAGTTAACTCATTGTAGGCCCGTCCATTTCAAGGTGATCAACACGTTTATGAGATTCTGCTGTGAAATTTAACAAGAGCACATTTTAGAAAGTCTGCTTAACACAAACTCACGAGTCTCACGGTTTCTCACTTTTAATATTTTACTGCATCTTTGTCATCATTCTCATGAATTCACAGTTTGGGGCATGTAGAGAGTTTAAAAGCTAGAAAGGTTTGACCTCACTGGGTCTTTCAAATATAGAAAACACTTCTATAAGATGGCAGACTTTCTTTTAATTTAATAAGGATTACTCCGGGGATGTATCCTGATATTGTGCCCTTATTTTTGGGTCAAACTTCTAAAATTATGTTGATCTTGCCTGCCTGGCAAATGCCCACAAGCTCCTGCCAGAAACCATAAACCTATCTTGAAAATTTCAAATACCAAACGCTCCAAGAGATAAGCTTATTTTTCTTGACTTTGGAAAACTCCTCCTCGGCCAATCTGTAACTTATCTCATCTTGATTTGAATTTCTTCATTTCCTCGTTTCACTTTTGACCTGGTCCGCTCGGACGTCCACTGGGCTGCATTCCTGTGCGATGGAAGTAGGCTGGGTGTACAGGAAGCAGGTTTTATTGGCATGCCTTGAATGCTTTATTGTCTTTTTGATCAAGGACATCGCGGATCAGGTAGACTTTTATAACAATTGCAGGGGTATTGTGTGTGAGTGTGTGTGTGTGCACTGATTCTCTTCATACAGTGCTATTTTTAACTCGGCCTGTCATTGTGGCCAGATGGTCAGTCAGGTAGCTTGAACAAAAGTTCACCAGGCCACAAAGTGGTGATAGTTATCCCCTTTCAAAATAATAGTAACCCAAAATGGCTTATTCAGGGAGATAAGATTTTTTGGCTGAATTAATTATTCATCACGGGTGGTTCACTTTGAGATAAATTGACCCTCTCTCAGAGGACTTTAAAAGATAACGGATTCCCAGGAGGCTTTTTGTTTGTTAATGTCCTCTAATGAAGAATAATCGGTGACAAAACTGAACGTATCTCCGTTTTTGTTCCAGGACAAAAAGAAATACCTGGACATCATCCACAGCTACATGGAGGTCCACGGCACGGTGCACGGCACCAGCACAGTGCACCTCCCGAGCTACGTCAAGAACCACGGCATCCTGAGCGGCCGAGACCTGCAGTTCCTCCTCCGAGAAACCAAGGTGAGTCCAACCCGGCTGTAAATCGCCCAACATGAAAAATGTCCCTGCAGGGAAATAAAAGCATGAGAGCTTATTAGATGGTTATGAAAACCACAAAGCAACTCCCACGCTTTTCCTTTAGACATTTTTTTTTAAATGACCAAGAAGCTGTGGCCCAGCTAACCTCCTGAGGCCATGCTGTGAAACGTGCTCTGAACATGCCTGTAATTGTCATTGTTGTGAGGGACACTTGCTTTGAAAGGCTTTTTTGAATAAGGTTAGCGTTTAGGTAAAAGAAATTAAAAAATGAGGACGCTTGGATATGATTCAGATTCACTTTTTATCATATTGGAAAGCCTAAACTCGAGCCGTGAAACACACATAGCTGTTGTTTGTGTTGTTAAACAGATTAATGTCAGGACGATTAACACAAAAACGTTTCAGTTTGACGCTCAAAGTTCCTCCGTTCATCCGACAACCTTCATCCACCAAGCTAAAATAACAACAGACATGGACATGAATGGAATTAAAATTACATGGCCCTCAAAATCCCGACAACAATGTCTGCTGAAGGTGAAAACCATCATTAGCGCTGGCATCGAAAGACAGAGTCAGTCTTCTGGCTCAGCCCGTCATCCATTTCAGAAGAATACGAGGGAGGAGAGCTTCGATTTCTTTCACCTCTGGAACCAGATGCTTTCCCATCAGGCCAGCGAGGGAGGAGAGTCAGGCTGAGAGAGGAGAGAGACATCAGACAAGGAGCTGGGGAAGGGATAAAAAGAGAGCAAGAGGGCCATAAATCATGATTCAGACTTTTATAGAAAAAAAGATGGATTGAGATTTAAACCCCTTTGTGCTGAAAAGATTCCGCGCGTTGCTTCAGCCAAAAAAATGATTCTTGGCCAGCAAATCCTGCTCTTTATTGAGCGCCTAAAAAAACCCCAAGAACCCTGGCAATGCTGGGTAAATTTCAGAGAGAATGGCAAAGGTGTGTTCAGCAGTGGAGCGAATCATTACAGTGTTAGCTAAGGCTAAAGAGAAACAGCACTCAGAAATTGGAGCCGGAGTGAGTTTTGGTTTGCTGGATTCAAGTATCCTCTCACTAGAGATGGGATGCAGTATAATCATCCCGTGTCCTCTCATTACATGTGGTTCTGCGCGGAGAACCCATCAGGGAACGCTCCATTAAACCCCCAAAACTCAATATTTCAGCCGCGTTGTTGTTTAAGCACCTGCAGGGAAGACAGCCGCGTTTTTTTCCAACACGTTCACCGTTACCTGCAATCAGACTGCCTGAGCTAATTGGCCTTGTGGGGTTCGACTATTGACAAGAGTGCATTGTAAGAATACTCTGAGTGTGAAGAAGAATGCCACCGCTGACACCTGACGTTTGATTTCCTGAAATAATCTCTGACGTGCTGTGACGCACCGCGGGTACAGCATCGCTGATCAAACCGCTGAAAGTGAGGCGGTGCTTTGCTGCGGCGCGTCGCGGGCTGAGACGAAGGTTTTTGGATTTTTCTGACTCTGCCTCTCTTCCATCTCGTATGTCTGTCTGACTCTTTAATTGCCTCCCACTGTCTGCCTCGGTTTTGTCTTCCTCTTCCTCCTCCACACACCCACCGCGTTATATATATTAGCCATAAATTTGTCTGTAAATAAGAATCACGTCACGATGCCAATTTCAGCTCTTCCTTTGTCTCGTACGACATCATTGCCGTCATTTTCTGCAGAGCAGAAAACAAACACATCCCGTGACAGGCGCTGGAATTAGAAAAAGCGGCCTAATTAACTCGCTGCCTCATTAAACCCAGCAGCCGCCATGTTTTATGTGATGTGGCAGGGGCTGACACGCAGACACAAGACTCCAAATATCGTGTGTCGAGCACAGCGGCGAGAGGGTGTTTCTTTCAACATTCTGGTCATCTCTCAAATTTGAACGTTACAGATAGCAGAGGCTGCTCTTTGTTTCCTAATCTTCATCCACAGAACGCTGCACCCGCACAGGTGTTTCCTGTTATGTGACTGGATAGACCTGCTCAGGTTGGAGTTGGGGATTTCCATAAGTTCACGATAGTGGTAGCTTTCGTGACCTGTGTCGCTCTGGGCGTTGCGGGTGGTGGTGTGTCAGGACGGGGATATAAATGTTTAAAAGTGGACAGATCGATAGAACAACAGCTCTGATGTGCAGCATTAGGTCTTATTAGCAGGATGTCCGTCAATGCACAAAACTGCTCTGATGCACGCTAACACAGAGCTTTCACTGCGTTTCACATCGCCTGTCTTAAAAAGGCTGCACCGTGGCATTATCTCATCCACGCCGATGAGCTCGGGGTGGAGGGAAAATGGTTCAAGGGAGCCCAGAGTGTCCAGACTCATTTTGGGAAAGTGATGTTTCATGTTTAAAATCAATGAAAATATGAGATTAGGAGAAAAAAGGCCTTTCAGATCAGAGATTCTGACTGATTTCAGCAGCCATGTAGGAGACGGAGGCAGCGTTCATTCATTTCTACCTTTGATTCCTCAGCCTGGATGGAGTCTCTGCTTTCTCTCTCTCTCTCTCTCTTCACCCCCTCCCCTCCTTGCTCCCTATAAATAGTGGGTGACTGTTTCTCAGCATTGAGGGGCGTTTGCATGCACACACAACATACACACAGAAGAAGAAGAAGAAGAAGACGTGTGCTTTGCTGCCATCTGTTGGCAGAAGCCTGTTCTCTCACAAGCCTGTGAATGTTTTAGTCTGAAACTAGAGCCCAGCTTTGATTATTCTCTTGAGCACACGCATGCGTTGTGTCATCCATCACACTTTCTGCTGTGTTCCTATGGACAGACACACACCAGCCAATGCAAACACACACAGACTAATCATCGTGCCACCTTCAGTAGACGAGCCACTCGTCCCTTGCTGCGTCCTCCTCTCACGCTGACCTTCACCTTTGAGCACTCGTCATCACACCGTGCATTTACATCTTCACCCGCCGTCTGTTTGCTTTTTTCTTTCTCGTGGTTTATAATCTATCACTTACTCACATGATCCACTCAGCATTGAGAGAGTTTGCTGTATCCGTCGCTCCTGTTCACGCTACCCGTTCCTATGGTGCTTCTGTTGTGTGTTTGGGGTCAAAACTGAGCTCATACGACAATAAATAAACACAAGAAGGCTCGGCTGTGCGTCCTCCGGACGAGTGAGAAAAATCAGGGTGGGGAAAGGCGGTCGACGAGAGCTTTGCAGCTTCCCGCGATTAACACAGTGTACAAAATCAATCAGCATCAATAGAAGAACACTAACACAGTTTAACGTCAACACACTAGTCATGTACTGTAGGTCACTTGGTTTGGGGGGGGGGGCCTGCTGAGGAGTCACACGATGTATTTAATAAATGAGTTGGACCAAGAACAGGATGAGGGGTTACAAGCCGACATCTCTGTTTTGTTTTAAGTGGTTCAGGAACTCATCATCTGAGTCATTAGCAGAGACATTAATGAACTAAAAAGGGTCATATCATGCTTATTTTATAAATGTAGTAGATAGATGGAGCTGAGGTTGCGTCATTAAATGAGCCATTTCAGTTTGTAAAGTGCTCTCGCTGGAAACATCTCTGTGAGTTACTGCTGGGTCTGCTGAGCTTCACTGTTTCCATCCGCAAAATATCCACAGCACTCCCTCTTCTCCAAACGTCCGGTGGCCTTTGGGAGGAATAAACATTCAAGCGGTGTCTTTGCATTATTTTGCTTGTTTTTCCTCCCTGGTTTTATAGAGAAAAGGTGCTGCCTCAGTGCTATTTTGTGCTGATAACATGGGAGGTTTGCTTCAACAACAGCTAACTGCTGCTATCAGCAAACAAAAGGAACTCCTCAACAGCGTGTGAACTTTCCTGCCCTCCCAGACTCTTTGTTCTCTCAGTAGCTGCACCCGTTTTCCCTGATTTTAAAAGAAAACATGCATGTGGGAGGCTCATCACTTTGGTTTTCTCTCCTCTGCAGTTGTTTGTGGGTCTGTCCTTCCCCTACGAGGGTCCCGCTCCCCTGGAGGCCATCGCCAACGGCTGCGCGTTCCTCAACCCCAAGTTCAACCCGCCAAAGAGCAGCAAGAACACGGACTTCTTCAAGGGGAAGCCCACGCTGAGAGAGGTGAGAGGAAGACCCTTCTGCTCCAGACGAGACTTTTTAAAAGGTGCGTTTGTTTTTCCTAACCTCTGCTCTCTCTCTCTCTGCAGCTGACCTCTCAACATCCGTACGCGGAGGTGTACATCGGCCAACCCCACGTGTGGACGGTGGATATCGAGAACTCTGCCGAGGTGGAGAAGGCCATCCGCTCCATCCTCAGCCAGAAGGTAAACAGAAAAAGACAGTAGGTGAGATTACGTGAAAGTTCGGGCTGCGAAATGTGAGAAAGCAAAGTTCTGTTTGTTGGGCCGCTTTGATGACCTGACCAGAGAGAGGATGAGTGAAAGCACGGGGGAAAGACAGAGGGATCCTGTTCCATCTTCCCGTCCGGGCCCATGCATATTTAAGGTCGGGGCTCGGGACCTCGTGTCGTGTTGTGCTCCGCGGAGCTCGTTCGGAACAATGGCTTTGTTCACCGGACGATCCTGCCGAGCCTCATATGCTTGGTGATCCGTGGCGAGCCGCGGCCTACCAGGCTCCGCCCCCCCACCACGCACAAAGACGCGGAGAAAGCAGCGAGTCACTTAGCGCCACAACAAAGGCCTCGCTTGTTGGTCCTCCGCTGTTTGAAGTTTCCCCTCTGCGAATCAGAGGACGACCTTCTTTGACCTGTCGTGTGTTTGTGTGTTCAGATTGAGCCCTACCTGCCCTATGAGTTCACCTGTGAGGGGATGCTGCAGAGAGTCAACGGCTTCATTGAGAACCAGGTACTTTGGACACTCCACTTAATCCGACAGCCAAGCTTTCTAGTTTTATATCTCCGTTGTGTAACACCACGCCGTGTCCCCGTCAGGACTTCTGCCACGGTCAGGTGATGTGGCCTCCCCTCAGCGCTCTGCAGGTCAAACTGGCCGAGCCGGGGCGCTCCTGTAAGCAGGTGTGTCAGGAGGAGCAGCTCATCTGCGAGCCATCCTTCTTCCAGCACCTCAACAAGGACAAGGACCTGGCCAGGTGGGACACACACACACACACACACACACCGATGAACAGATGTTAATGTCATTTTAAAAGCGTCCATTAGGTGGCAGCACAGCGCAGGTTTGAAGTCATATGTTGTCATCCAGAATGGTGAATTTAGATGAGCTGCAGTGTCACTTTATCACCACTGGAGGGCTCAGTGTGTTGCTAATAAACAGTCCTCACCTCCTCTCTGCGTCTTTGTCTCAGGTTTGGCGTGGACTGTCAGACGGTGGAGTCGAGCGCCGACACGGTGGTCCCGGCCTACAGCCAGTCTCGCCGCCACTGCATCTTCCAGTCCGACCTGCTGCTGTTCAGCTGCGCGGGCGCCCACCAGTCGCTGCAGCGCGTCTGCCCCTGCCGCGACTACATGAAGGGCCAGGTGGCTCTCTGCAAAGACTGCCTATAGCACCAGCACACAGGCTGATTGGAGGAGGAGGAGGGGGGGGGGGGTGCTGATGGAGGATTTGACAGGGGAGTGGGTGGTGGTGGTGGTGGTCAGAGCAGCTTAACGGGTGTGTGAGCGCCGTCAATCAAACGCACGCACCAGACTTTTTTCTTTCTTGTGTGAACATTCACGGGACTGTTCATCGTATTTATTGTTTCCCCTCAGCTGCTGGACGTGAGAGCAGCCCGACCTGAGCATCCGTCAACCCCCCCCACCCCCCTCACCCCGATTCACCAGCGGTGCCGCTGCTGAGTCCTGGACGCCGTGTACAAATACTTGAATCCGCAAAAGGGAGCCGTCTTAGACTTTAAACCCGCGGCAGAGGAGCTCCCACCTTGGTAGACTGCACATATCAGTGACTTCCTGCCTGTCTGGCGTCAGGTTCAGGGCAGCGACGGGACCAAGGAGACTCAAGCACTCCCCCCATGACACCCTGACACCCCCACCCCTCCTCCCCTTCCACCACTTACCCATCCATCCACGTCTCCTGGTCTAATCTGAAACTGTTTATTCTTTAGGTAGGTTTGCACTGGACTGGCATGCCTGAGGGCCCACATCCCCGCCACACACACACACACACACACACACACACACATACATATATATATATCCACACACAGACGCACACACACGCAGGGGGACAGGCTTAAGAAGAACCCAGTTTTACACTGTAACCGACTTGTTCCTCCTCTTCTGGATGAAGCAGACATGTAACGTAGAAGTTTAGATTTTTATTCCGGAACTGTCCTGACACATCTTCCACGTTTTAAAGCGGTCTTCATCCCCCGTTTAAAGACAGGAAAGTGTAGGTTTTCATTTTTCACGTATGAGTTGCACATTTCTTTTTAAACGATATCTATGAAGAGGTTCCAGGGTGTGTGTGTGTGTGTGTGTGTGTATGTGTGTGTGTGTTTCTACAAGAGGCCAGTATCGTAAAAATGTTTTAGCCCGACTGTTTGAGCACACCGGTTCCGGTTACTACGCACACAGGGAGGGAGGGAGGGGGATGAGGGTCGTTCTCTGTAGCTAAAGCCGTCGTGTCGTAGGATGTCGTGCCGTTGTTGTCGTAGATGATAGGCCGTCGTCGGTAGCAGAGGTAACACCTAGATACGAGGAAGAGAAGCGTGGAAACGCGTTCGCCTGCGTCCTCGCACTCGTCTCCCGCCCAAACGGACGACAAGCTGTAAATCCTTTCAAGCTAACTGTAAGCAACAAAAAGCGCGCCAACGGAGGCGTCCCCCGCGACGCCAAGAAAAAAAAAAAAAAACCTTGCACCTCGTTTCTCTCCGGATAATCGTTAGGATCTTAATTTGCCTGCAGATTTGCGGAAAAAAAATGAAGACAAACGTGAAAAATTCGTAGTTCTTGTGGTGAATGGAAAAAAATGCACTACGTTAATCTATTCGCAGAGGTTTAACAAGATATTAGTAACACTGTATATTGTTCATATGGGTTTCAAAGTTTTTCTTTTTTATTTATTTTGTATACAGATCTTTATCTCTGTGTTTTGCTGGATATCTTTGTTTTTTTTATTTATAGGAGGGGTGTCTTCTTTCTTTTTCCTTTTTTATAGATTTTTATTTATGGAGGGTAATTAAAGAAAAACAAGCAAAAATAAATTAAAAAAAAAAAAAAAAATTAAGCGTGCTTACCTTCAAGTGTATGACCGAGAGGGGGAGGGAGAGGTTCAGTCTGCTTCTATTCAGCTTCCAGCAGTGATGTGAGGAGAAAACGCTGAAAGATGTGTCCGATATTGGAGGGGAAGAAAAAGTATTTGTCCTCCAGTTCAGAGGGCGGAAAAAGAATTTTGTAAGCACATAAATTATAATATTTAATATATAATATAAGTCCATACCTGAGCTGGACCTGGAGTCATACTTTTGTGGTTCACCTGACATTTTTTATAGAAAATGTTCCTTTAAAAGCTCAAAATTTGCACGACCTTTGGTTTTAAACCGAAATCTTTAGTCTTTCGAACAAGATTTAACCACAGAAGAAGAGCGGCCTCCCGTCCTTCCTCTCATCACTGTCTCCTGAAGACGGACAGCAGTGGACAAGCGGACCTCGTCTCGTAGTGAAAGCCAGCAGGAGCCTCAAACACTTTGTGCTTTGATTTCCAGTCTCAGTTCTTCAGTTTGCACACGTGTAAATTCAGCCTGAGCCGCGCCGCGCGGCTCCAGTGTTCCACCTTCGACTGTCAGTGTGTCCGCTCGGGCTGTTTTATGTTTTTATGTTGTTTTTGTTTTTTTTTACTTTTTTAAACAGGTCAATGATCTGCCGCCAATTTAGTGTTTCAAAGAACATGATGTGCCTTTTTCATTGTTAACTTTGGTTCTGCCTGCTTCTGTTCTCGTTATCGCTCAGGCTGCTGAGGTTTGTCAGATCGGGATTCAGAGCTGAGTCGCTTCAACAAGTTCAACATGTGAACGTGAGAAAAATAAAAGTCACTCCTTTTGATCAGGAAAAAAAGTTTTATTTAAATGTTTTAACCTAATTTAAATCATTTAATTTAATCACCTTGGGAATAGTTTGGTTGACTTGGAAAAGTATATTGATTAGTTATTCTAGGAACATGAGAAACTAAGTGTTAAACACCAGGAAACTGATGGTGGATTTACATGCTCTGTAGTAATCAGATTACATGTAAACAGAAGATTTGGTGTCTTGTTTGAATAACCAGCACACGTACGACACAGTGGATCACTCACAGCAGTCTGTGTTTTCTTGATTTTGTGCACGCGACTTCCTGCAGCGATTCGCCACGTTCTGTAGTTTTCTTACTGCCAACAAGTCCCGTGAGATTTGTGGACGGTAAGAAAAATATAGAAGATGACCACACTTGTCTTCACACGAGTTCAAAATGGTTTAAACCGAGTGTTAAGAAACATTCTGACCTCTTAATAGAAAGAACAGTGATGTCTTCCTCTGTGAGCAGCTCTTAAGACCTGTTCTTATTTCCTTTATGTTCAAAGCATGCTGTCCATCAGCTGTTTGCTTTCAGCTCCGTCTGTTCCTGAAAACTGGAACACCGTGCCATCAGCGAAGGTCGTGTAGAACAAAACGGCATTAAAAAGAAAGAAAACCTGCTACTTACAGTCATCCATGTATCAATCTGTGTTCTTTCAATCTCCACCCTTGTTTGAAGCTGTCAGTGTCTGAAACAGCAGAGAGGTGATGATTGTGGTCCGAGCAGTGAGAGGTGAATAACGCAACGACAACATGTTTGGTTTTTCACAGTCCTTGACGAGTAAGAGGGATATAACTTTATTTTTAAATAAACCTTTTTTCTGTGACAAAAGGCTCCGACTCTGGTTTAATATTTGTTTTACATCACAGCAATACAGATTCAGTATTTACACCGGCACAGAAAAGTACAGTCAGCAGCTGGAATCCCACAGTGTGTGTGTGTGTGTGCGTGTGTGTGTACTTGTTTCATTAGTTATACAGACATGGAGATAAACGTCAGCCTCGGTGTTCGGTGTGCGATGGGACGATTTGAGCGCAGATTTATGTGCTTCCAAAGACTTTTTTTTTTCCAAGCGCATAAATTACTTTGCAGGAATTATTACCCCGTGAAGAGTAATTTCATCTGAGTCCAAGAGTTTGAGAAGAAACAGATCGGGGAGTTTGAGAGCGGGCAAATGAGTTTAACAGAGGCTACGGCGCGCTTCTGTGGATAATGGCAAACAATAACACGTAATGGATTTGTTTGCTCAGCTTCAGCCCGACGTGATTATGATATCACTTCAAAAAAAATCTTTATGTGCTCCTAAAAAGTCTTTAACTGCGCTCAGCGGGTCCTGTTGCACACCTACACGCTTCAGCCACAAGTATAACCCACCAAAAAACTGATTCTCATCACCTAAAAGCACCGCTGCAGTCTTCAGATCAACCTAAAATGTGACTAAACACTCATGTATTTGTGCGCCGGATAAACTAGTTTCACATCACAGTGTGTACATTCAGTTACAGCCACTGCAGCAAACACAGACTTGAGGAAAAAAACTATGAATACTCAGACGAATGAACTCCCTCCTGCTGCCTGATCACCAATCTGATTCTCTGGAGCTACAGGTGGGACGGAAACACCGTCAGTTTGATTTGAAGGTGTTATTCCATACTTTAGGAAATAACCGCTTCCCTCTGGAGGTCTGTGAGGAGTTTAGTGGCTGCTGTGCTTCAGTAAACCCACGTATTCACATCAAAATGCTTGTTTCCTGTAGTCATAAATTCATCAGTAAATAATAAACATCCAGCAGGTTTATTACTGTTATTACTCTACGAGTCAACATACCTAATTCACCACAAGGATCAGGAGCTGCCCTTTTAAATCCTAGAACAAGAGGTGGATGCAACACCAAGAAGATCAACTGTCCTCATCATCGTCGCAGTCATGACTGCGGTGCGTGGGCGATGTTTGCCCAGAAAGAGATCAGGCATCATGTAAAAACAGTTCAAGTGACAAAGTCAAAGTGTGTTTGACAAAGTCATGGCTCAAAAAAAAAAAACTGAAGTAGACGTGATGGTCCTGTTGGACGGGGTGAACAGTTTGAGGCATGCACACAGTATTTCCCATCTTAAGTTTCTGGTGTGTAATCCTTCACAGTATGATATTAAAATGTTTCATAGTATGCACTGAAAAGTGAGAAGTGTCTAGTCTCCATCCTAATCTTCACATTTGGTGCTTTTGCACTGATTAAACCGGAACCAACCAGTCTACAGAGGAAATTTATGGCTCTTAAATGTGGACAGAGTCACCAATCACATGACCCACGTTTACCCTCAAACTAACGCTGCCCTTTCAGGATCAGGAACAGAAAACAAACTGGAATAAGTTTCCCCTGAAAGCTCTGAAAACCCTGCACGATACTGCTCGACAGCAGCCATTCTGACATGAAGCAGTCGGGTTTCCAGTGTTTCCAGTGACACCGAGCACCAGACTCTCTGCAAACTGGCCCAGTTCACCTGGCCGATCAAGGACGTCCATCAGTCACTGATGTGCTAAGTTGCTTTTGTTCCTCTTTTACTGGTTGTTCCATCCTTTGTCTCTCATATTGTGAATTTGATGAGAGAGCCATGACTAAAAACTCGCTGCAGATCTGAGAGAGACTGCTCTCAGGGGATGGTGGTCACGGACCTGCAGCTGCATTACCTCTTCTGGTCAGCGGATGGCACAAGCCGTGAGTGTAAAACTGATATTCTTGGGTTTGTCATCTCAGCTGCAGAAACAAAAGAGGTGGGAACCTGAAGTAAACAGAGCTGCTTTTGAACGTTCGCCTTCTGTTTTTGCTCCAGTGCGGGCTGACTCAGGTCGTCTGACCGAATGCCAAAAAAGATTTTTATCCTCCAGGACTGTGAGCCTGTGTTGGCATTCGGCTGCTGAAACAGTGCCCACTCGAGGCTTCCCTGCTCCCGTCACAACAGTCTAGATGAACATTGTAAATAGCACATCACATGTTACTGAGCCTCACTGTGTGTGTGTGTGTGGTTGTGTGTGTGCTTATATACCTGCTTCCTATGCCAAATGGACCTTTTATTGATATCTTCTCTAGTCATAAAAAAGGCAAAACACCATTAATACTCGACTGCTACATCAGCTACATCAATCAGATTGCCACATTTTATAGCACGGCTGAGCAAAGGCCTCTAGGAACCATGGGAAAAATAAACTGCTGTGTTTTGACAGGGCGATGAGGTGTAACTGAGGTATTGTACATCAACTTGCTGTACAAAAATCTGCTGCTTTTAAGGAGTTATGGACTCTCGGAGTCCATACGCCTCCCGCACGCTGCAGTCCGAGCTCGTCTCTGTCCTGTTTGGTCATTTCTGTCTCTAACAACTGAGTCAACAACATGTTTGTTTGTTTTCTGTTTAACTCTTTCACAGTTAAGTTTAAATATGGAGGCATGAAAGAACAGACTGCCCCTTTTTAAAGACAGACAAAGATATTATATATACACCAAATTGTAAAACACTTAAAAGGTGCCAAGACTTCGTCATCCTCAGTTCAAATCTTTGAACGAAAGGACTGTACAGACACTGAAGCCTCTGCTGACAGAGTGAGGACTCACTGTGATTGTCTATGAAGAGACTGCGGGGATTTTAATCCCCGTCACTCTCCGGTCAGTCAGTCAGTCAGCCCTCCTTCCAAACCCTCCTCTTCTCCCTCTTTCTTTTCGTCTGTGGTCCGTCACTCAAAGCGCTCGTAGTTCCTGGTCTGACGGACCCGCGGGACCATGTCCAGCAGCAGCCTGCGGTAGAAGAAGAAGACGAGGCCTTTTTTTTAGAAAGCGAAACAAAAAAAACTTGGAGACTTGGATGGAAATATGCGCATCTCATTCAGACTGATTGAGACACTGCAGACATCGTTAGTTCGAGGTTTTGGGTGTTGCTCAAGGCAAAAAAAAAAAAAAGAAGAAAACTGTGCATCAGCAGTGACGACAGGGAGCTTCAGTAAAAATAAAAACTTTCTTCTGAGAGTTCATGAGAAACATGGATTTAAAAAAAACAAACACTTTATTTCAGTCATCTCCACCATCTGTTGTTTGAAGAGTAAAGTTGGGCATGATTTCTGAAGGTTCTACATTTTAATTGGTAAAAACGATAACGGCTGTTTGTAGTAGAAAGTTTAGAGGTCAGTCACGGATGTAGGGGGAGTTTTATAGATAACTGCATTGTCTGCGTGCAAATGTATCTCTGCTGGGAGGATGATCCGTCATGTGATGATTATAAAAATGTAAAACAGGAACATTTTTGCAATATTTAGGACTCACTGTTACACACTAACTCAAACTAAAATTCTCCGGTAATCACTTACTTGACTCCGTAGGCGAGGATGATGAGACCTATGAGGACGCCTATTGTCCCGTCCAGGTACCACACCTTGGGTTCATGCTTGAATACTTCGGCACTGATGAGGATGGAGAATCCCATGATGCCCCCCACCAGTGAGTTGAATCCTGGAAAGAGAACACAATCTTACTTTTCTTTCCAAAAATCTCTTTAACATAAAGACAGCTGACGAGGACTTTGAAGGCTCCTCGCTGGAATTCAGACCACGTCGTGTTTAGGCTCGGCTCAGACACCTGTTAAGAGTCGAGTGGACATGTGACGCTGACTGCAGTGGCCTCTAACAGTAAGGTGGTATGTGGCATGACAGATTCTTGAAATGCCTCAAACATCTGTCATATAGTGGAAGGTCATCTTGTAAAGAACCAACTGACCACGGCAGTATTTCGGTGATGAACTGCTGCGTGACTACTCCACGTCAGGAATGTCAGTGAGACAGTGTGATCAATGGTCTTGATGTGGAGGGTTAACCTACCATCAGTGATGAGAGCTCGGCTCGTGAGCACTTTGCCGAGGAAAAACTTGATCACGGCCAGGATGATGCACACCAAGCCGCTAACGATGGACACGCTGAAGAGGAATCCATCCTGAGAGAGAGAGACGGACAGAAGCACAGAGAGATGGAGGGAGTCATGGTTCACTCGTGTTCTGTGATCTTCCCTGCCCCCGTCGCTGGCGTCCCTCAGGATCACGGGTTGATCCGCGTAACTTTGAAGCCAAAGATTTCCTTAGTTGTCAGTTACTCTCGTTCAACAGTGTTTAAAATGTTGAAGGATACTTCTACAGACTGTACAAGCAACTTTTTTGCCCTGGGATTTGTCTCAGGCTCCATGCCGGCCGCCCTAACCCACACTTCATTGTGTCGCCTCTTAAACCAAGCCCACACCCTTTGTATTAATCTGCACTTTCATTTTGGCATATAAAGATTTTTCTCAAGACGGCTGCATCCACAATGAAACCACAGCTCAATACCGCAGGTTGCTGCTGCACAGCTCGTTTAGAAATGGTCGTGGTCCAGCCCTGCGACGAGCTTATTTATCATCTCACCTCCCATCTTGACCATTAACTTGAATCATCCTCCGAAAAAGGTTTCCTTTTGCTTCCCACAGCTCTTATTAAATTGCTTTCCGAGGCAATTATCTGAATCTCATCAAATGCTTTGTCTTCTTCTAATATTACTTCTTCTTGCACCTGTAGTGAGTCTCAATGGAAAGAGTGTCAGCTTAAATGCCTGAAATGTAAATGCACAAAGGCCTGATGGAGGAGAGAGAGAGAGAGGGGGGGGGGGAGCTGCAGAGCACTCAGTGCCTCTGCGGCAGCATTAATATTGCACTATGGCCTTGGAGCCATGAAAAGCTACTTTGGCGAGCTCACAGACATCAAAAGAAGAGACGGAGCGAGCTGCATAAGACCTGAGTCAGTGCTGCGACTCGGCTGTGAAAGTAAAATCTAAATCGCGTGTTATCCTCAAAATATTGAACACCCCAACAAATACGGACGTGTACACCTATTATTCAAATTCATTTAATGGTTCAATCAGATTTAAGTTCACTGTGTAGATATTAAAGGTCCTTATACGCAGCTGGGGTCACATTTCACAGGGATCAATCATGCCCCTTTCTTTTGATGATATATGTAAGTTTCATGAAATCTACAGCTTATTGTGAGCGTTTCCCGTACGATGACAGATGTTTGTAACCCTCCTCAAATGAGATTAAATGCTTTACTTAATCAAAATAAACTTATTTTAAATTATAGTTGCAGGAAAATGTTATGTATGCCTTTGACAATAATAGATTAAAATGCTACAACAATGCTTCAGCATTTAGCAGCAGGTCGTGTGTGTAAAAATGCCTAAATCATAGTTAGTGAGGGCAGAAATTTCAAACAGCTATGCTGTGAAACACTGTTGTTATGATTTGCGGTGGTCAGGAAACTATGGGAATAAGTTATATTCACTTTTTGTTTGCTTGGTTTACTTGTTTTTTTGTTGTTGTTGTCATGGCCACAGCCTCCAGTTCTTTCCCTTGTGTTCTCCTCTGCCTCCCAGCTCTGCTCCTCTGCACACCTGCCTCCAATCCCCTCTCTCCGGCTGCACACCTGGCTCTCATCAGCTCCTCACCTTGCAGCGCTTTGAGTTTGAGTGTATAAAGCAGCTGCAGGAGGCGTTTTTGCACTAGCAAATACAGGACCATCAGAATTAGAGAGCTGCATCTTCCGGTATATCACGCTCCATGCTATTTGGATACAACATTCCTCTCAAATTAATATTCAGATTGACCAAGTTATTCTGGAATGTTCTGCTTCCAGTTAGCTGAATGAAAGATGGCATGGGAATTCCCACCATGTGACCTCCTCATTAACATGCCGCCCAGTGGTTGGGCTGGCATTTTGGTCCGTGAGAGAGGGAAATTCACTTGCACTCACACACACACACAGAGGAAGGAAGAGAGGTAGAGCTCATGACAGACAGAGGCTGCCCAGAATGTGAGCGCGGCGCTTGACATTTACATTTGACAACCAGAAATCCTTGTGCAGAATATGAAGTTGGTTCTAACTGTTCTTTAGAGGGGATAAGTCAGGTAGTCAAACATGCCTATCATTCATAATAATCTCATGAAGCAATATCTGCATATGAATACAGAATCTGAAGGACGTGCAGCCGTCACCTGATGATTTTTAAAAGTTATCTGCAGTCATATGCAAGTTGCTAATCAGACAGCAAAGGAAGTCTTGGTCCAGTCAACTGTTTTCCGGATATCCACCGGCTACACCAGAAGCCCAGAAACATTGGCCATTGCCCCCAGAGGCCAAATCATCAGACGATAGCCAGTAGCTTCCAATATTGTATTTATAATAACTACAATGTGGAGAAACTGACTGGAACAGACAATTTTCCATGAGTTATCATGGAAGAAAAGCGAAATTACAGTGGTATCATCTACTCTGAACCCTCAGGTCTGGTGTGTGTGTGTGAAAAAAGGTAGAAAAATCCTGAATCTGACACATCTGTCTGCAGAGAACCAAATCCTTAAAGGAATAGTTTGATATTTTTTGAAAAATACAGTTATTAGATGAGAGGATCAACACCACAGTTGTGTCTCTACGTGAAATATAAAGCTACAGCCAGCAGCCAGCGCCTCTACAACTGAAGCCAGAACGTAACTTGTCAGAAAAAGCACAACTTTAACAGCTGAAATAAGTTGATATACATGATTTTCTGGTGACTTTTGGTGGATTTCATAAGCCCACACGTTGTGAAATTTTTGCAGGCCTTCGAATTAAAGCTGTTGGGAGTTGAAAGGTTTTCACAAAGAGGGGATGAAATGCCTGTATGAAGACTACAGCTTCGTTTTGGATGCTAACTGACATTAATTGGGCTCAGGGGACTAGCAGAGCAGCAACAGTCAGGTGTCAAAAACCATCCTCCTCCATGTTTCCTCCTCCTCCCCCCATCTCTCTCCTCTTCCTCTTCTTCCCTCACCACTGCATACCTAAGCAGCTGCTCACCCTATTAACATTTAATAGCAAAGAGGAAGAGAGAAAGTCAGTGAAAATAAACCCCATTTCCAATATCGGCATACTGAGCGGGGCTGTGAGGCATACGCAAGCTATATATAAGTCCAACTGTGATGCACCGGAAACCAGTCTGGTAGAACCAGACTGTGACAGAAGAGGAGCAGCTCGGAGAAAAAAAAACACAAACTGTCTGCCTTGCCGCTCAGAGAGTCTCTTTGTTTATGCTTTAATGCTCACTGTCTGTCAGGCCAGACTCTCTCCCTCACTGGAGACTCTTAAAATAAATAGTTAGTCCGATAAATAAAGGATCAATAAAGGATTTGTAAACTAGCTGAAATGTGCAGCCAGTCCCCAGATGTAACCTTAACAGTGTGTGCAGCAGCAAAACAATTAGCAAATAATAAAGTTGGAGAGGGAACTGAAATAAAAATAGATAGTATGGACTCACATAAAAACATAAACATGAGCTAAATATTGTTTGTCTGTCTATTGTTTGTCTGACCTTACCTCCATTTGTCGTATAAAACAACAGACTTTGAAAGTGTCTTAGTAAATAGAGTTAGTAATGTTCATGCAGTTTAAGAATGAATAGATTTATGTTTATGTTGTGTCTAAAAACTGCATTTTTATCAAGTCTCAGGTCAGATTTGTTGACTTCTGTTACTCCTCGCTCAGCGGGTCATACATAAGTAAGTAACTCGTTAATCCCAACTCAGTGACTTCTTGTGCTGCGACCTGTTTTTAATTGGTGAGATATAATTCTCCACCTCTGTTGTTATAACCAAGTGACGGTTACAGCTTTTTTTTTCTGAATGTGATTTAAAAATGTTTCTCAAATTTGTGTGTGGGATTAGTTTTACGTCTAGCATGCTAATATAGTTCAGATATTTTAAGATCTTGTGTTTTGATATCGGCTCCTTTTTGAGTCTTGAAGCAGTTGTTAGCAATTAAACGACTTTAATTAATGACAGTTCATGAAAACAGCGTGGGAGTTGTCCAGCAGCTCATGTAATCATTCATTCATTCATTCATGCTTAGTTTCCTCAAACTGCACTGATGTGATTTAGATCACAGAGCTAAAGTGGAAAGAGACAGTGAGGAGCCTGGACATCGATAATCTCTCTTCAATAATTCACCAAAACATAATACTTCCATATTTACTCATCATCATCGTCATCGTCGTCACGTTCAGATCCTCAACAACGTTTCTACGGAGATAACTATTGCCCGGCAACGGGGTGGTGAAGCTATTTCAGGAAGTGTGAACGCTCCTCAGTCTTCACACCTGAGATTTGTGACATTCTTCATACGGCAGTAACGGCAACACTGTAACACTTCTCTCTCTCTCTCACACACACACACACACACACACACAGACCTAATGTTGAGTCTGATGTTTTTTGTGAAAATAAATTAAATCGTTTAATTAATTTTCACTCAAATGTCTTTCAAAGTCGACCCAACTTTTTTTTTTCCTTTCGGAAACTGAATGATCTTTCGCTTGATTGCTGCATATTCAGTCAAAACAGATCAACCAATTATAGAAAACACATGAGCTGAACTTTTTGGGGGGCCAGAAAATCAAATCATTCTCAGAAATCTGCCAGCAGGATGATGATTGTGTCTGTTTCTAACGGCATTTTATATTTTTACCGTATTGACAATGAGGAATGTCCAGCTCGGTGTATCGCTTCTCCACCCAGGCATTTTTCCTAAATTACAATATTGATTCGTACTAAATAATGCAGTAGGTAAAACAAGAGTGAAGAAGCAACTTCACAACTTGTCTGTTGTCCTCTTGGTGCTGCATCAGCATGACCTGCACGGCCGCACAACATCCAGCTAAAGGCTATGAAACATACTGTGGCAGTCAAAGATGACTGTAGCTATATAGGAAAAACAGAAAAACAGATAATGCACCACTGCAGCCTCAACATTTATAAATTAAATTAAAATCAAATGATCTAGACTTGATCTGAGATTTCCTTTAGCACCACGGCCAAAACCCTCCGTCTGTTCATTACCAACGTTGAGCTGCTTGTTGACTCTCCTGTTTATTGCCTGTCCTCGGTCGAGCCTGAACCACCCAACAACCCTCCAGTGACGAGCAGCGTGTGAAGCTGAAAATGTGCACTGCCAGTTCAAATGGCAAAGACGGGAACAGAACCAGCCAGGTTACATCTGCGGATTCATGCGGATCACACAAGTGACTGCCTGCGCGCTGTTTGTCTTGGATGCTGAGAAGTACACTGAGATTTTGAGAAGATATTATTAGATACAGGCACAAAGTCAACAGGGCTTTTTTTATGGAGTCTCAGTAAAATGCTCGTCTGTGGCAGACTGGTGGTATCACAGCAGGGAGAGCAGACGAGTCCTGGCTGGACAAAGTGGTTGCTACTATCTGCCCAAGCTTTAAAAATAACCACAAATTCCACAAAAATCTGATTATACAACCAAAGTTTTGGCCTGAATTCAGCGTCATGACTTTTCACAACCGTTAAAAGACCCCGTCTGACCGTTCAGCTGACAGTGATACAGCTTTCAGTGTACTACAGAATGTTAATGTGGTTTTTCCCTCAGTGTTAAATGGATAACATAATCTGCCCCATGCTTTCATTCAGAGAGCTCTTCCATGTCGAGATCTGATCCCTGAACCACAGTCAGGCCCATTTCCTGATACATACTGTAGGAAAAACACGATAGTGAACTCTAATCTGGTATTATCTCGGCTTATGTTGTGTTTTGTTGTGTAATAAGTGCATATCAAATCTAAATCAAAATGCTGTTTTTAAAGCTCAATTTAAATCTGTGTTTTGCGTTGGTTGATCTTTTCTTACCACTTCAGGCAGCAGCTTGGTGGCTAGGTCGTGGATGGCCTTTCCCAGAATGCACAGGGAGGAGAGGATGAAAATCACACCCAGGATAACACAGGCTCTGCAGAGGAGACGACAAAAGTTCATTACTAACTACACAAACACAAATCACAGTCCTGTTTCCAATTTGGACTGTGTGAACCAATCAGCGGTGTTGATAGTCATTAGCTGTGTGGTTATCTATCAACAAAAATGTGTTGCTGAAAGCAGCAGCAACCATCTGCTCTCTTTTAGCGCCATTAAGTGGCACCACAGAGAAAATTACAAGCGTCTCCTTCAGACAAAGTTTCTTCTTTTAGGTTCGTTCCCTCCCGGGCGCGCAGACATTTTGACCTTGAATAGATTCTCATGCAACAGTCGACTCCGATGCTGAAAACCCAGATCAATAATAAAAATGGTAAAATGGTGCACAGCTGCAACCGAAGCCAGGATTTTAGAAATACTGAGGCCATGTGTCATGAGGGTTATCTCAGCTTGAAGCATTCAGTGGAAGTCTGAGGTTTGTGCGGAGAGTTGCATTATCAGAATGTAGTATCTCTGTAATAGTACTTTTATGAAGTGAAATTCCCGTCTCTGGTACACTGCTATTTTTACCAGTCTGCTATTAAAATTTGGCAAACATGTTCCTCTCAGGGTGATTTGTGTTTCGCTACGAAGCAATCTTTCATTAGGGAACAAATCCACAAATCATCTCTGGAGTAACATTATTCCTCATTGGTCTCAGAGGCCGTGCTTGGAGCTGCTCTGAGCCCATTTCACTGGTTTGGCTAAAGCTGTCCATCACAAAACTCAGAGAGTTGAAGCCGAGTAGCCTGAGGACATCAGAGCGAAAAGCAGTAAATATATTCTGTGTAAAATCTGGTCCAGTTTCAGCAAAACCACTGAATGAAGTTATAATGATGCACAACAATAGATGCACTTTGCAGACCTTAGAATAACTCACAGATGATCAAACAGGAAGAAATCTGTTCTGCTCTGGTGGCATCATATTCAAGAAAACGTTTTGTTGGATGTAAAATTAGCACACGCACACGAGTGCAGGATGAGTCATCGACAACTTTTTATGGTTTATCAGGAGACGACAAACTTGCATGCATTTAGTGTCAGGCATAGGTGATTAAAACCTGATTAAAAACATCAATTATGACTTAAACTTTTCCTCTAGCACTGCACAAATGTTTTACAGCAGCTGTACTTTGTGTTTTACGTACTGCCTTTGTGAGCACACGAGCATATGTGCACCAGTTTACCTCTAACTCCAGCCTCACAGAGGTTCCAGGTCAGTCTTGTTAAATATTGATTAACAACAAATGTTACCTGCTGAAACTGCATTTTCCTGGATATAATCCTGAATGACAGATTAATTGTGTTACACTGACATGCAGAGGGAAGCAGCAGCTGTCCTTTAAAAACCTTTACCCAATTAACAAAGTCTAGAGGGAGACAAAAACAATTGGAGCATATGCCCCGGTCATGCATGGCTACCGGCGTGTGTTCAATTCTGAAGGCTACTCTCGAGCCACGCTTGGTGTCCTGGGTTTTTGACCGGATGAGGTAACCAAGGCAACACCCAGCATCCCTGTGGGAAATCCTCAGCAGGACACACACACACACACATCATGGGAGACCGCACAACAAGAAAACCAGTACATTATTTCATCCATCACATCGAAGGTGGCTGACATCAATCCCGGCACGACAGCAGCATCTCGTCCTAACCTTTGCAACGGTCGTGTGAATGAAGCGCTTTTTGTTTCGAAAGAGGCTCCGTGTTTCATTTGGGAACAAAACTCCCTAATTCGTCTTGTTTTGACATCTCCAGCTTGTTACCTTGGCAACCGGTCTGTACCTGGGCCATCACTATTCAGCCACATCTCCTCTGTCAAACACGGGCAGATGAAAAAATTAAGAATAATATCGACCCTCTGGATGTGCGTCAGTGGGTTTCTCACTCGGTCTGCTGCAAACAAACAAACTATGTGCCTACATGTAGTGGGCACATATAGTACACGTCTATTCAAGGGGCTTGTATGCTTGTGCATCCATGGGTGTGGGTGTTTTAGTTGCTCGCGGGTGATCCTTGCTTTTCTGTGTGTTTCAAATGTGTGTGTGTGTGATACAGGAGGAAGCCTGGCCTCTCAGTGAAGCCAATTAACGGCTGAGCGGCTTCTTGAACTTTGTCCAAGTTCTCCAATTAGCTTCTGAAGTGACATAACGAAGGCTGCTGTCGAAAAGTGACATTGTGTGGATGTTTTAATGTTCCGATTTAACGCGCTCATATATCGAGCTCATCAACAGGCAGTCGTTAATTGACTTGTCCTGCCGACAAGAGATCATGACAGCATATAAATAAATAAAGCGATACAGTAGCTCTGTCTGGTGCACACGTCGGGACCGGCGGTGAGTGGTGTCAATCTTCTGTCATCTCCAGAGGACGTGATCTCATCTGTCGTCTCTACAGAAATTAGCACTCTCCTCTATGTGTGTGTGTTTACGTGTGTGTATCCAGCAGATGCTCTGACAGTAAGGGCAGAGTTATGCTCTCATCTGCTTCGTTCAGCAACAGATGTGTTTGTTTTGGTTGGATTTCATTTGTGTATCTTCCGGTTACGTTAAGGCTCGCATGAACAGAGCAGAAATGGAGTGACAGACAGCTGCGTTACCCTCCTTTTTCTTTTTTTCCCTCCCTCTCTTTTAGTCGCCCACTTGCTGGCAGCACCACGACCATTCAACAGGCTCTGAAAAGAAGCCCACCTGACCTCCACTCACAGACGCACTATTCTCAGCCAGGTACAGATAAGACGTGAGACGCTCGCCTGTGATCGGTCCCAGTGGACTGAGGCTGACAGAGCTGAAGAGACCTGCTGTTTGACACACTCCTCCACAGGACAAAGCGGACCACACACACACACACACATCAGACACTGTGGACAGGGTGAAATGGATTTCATCAGTTTTCTGGGTTTGTTTGGTCTTCAGATGGAATTAAACCATCTGGACAGACTGAAAACAAAAGAGCAGACAACTGCAGGAGATTGGCACTGGAAGAAAATGAGAATAAACACAAACAAAGCTGTCAAAATACCAATATTTCTATTCTACAAGATAAACAAATGCAAATGTATTAACAGGAAACAGCAATTAAATTTTATGACTATCTGAACATCATCTTTTGGAGATTTTTTCCTCTGGTGCACCATAATATATTTGATTTTTCTGCCTGACAGTGTCGTATCTGTATTTTTATCTGTACTTACATGTATTCGCGGTGTGCTGAGTGGACGGCCGCGGCGTTGCTGTACCGCCACAGCACGATGACAGAGGACAGCACATCCAGCGTGGCGTCAAACTGCAGAGTGACAACAACAAAAAGGGACTCTCAAATGCTTTGACATTCTCTTCAGTGCAGCATGCAGTGCGAGCCATCATAGATTTGGTGAAGTGGAGGCTTTGCAGGCGACTTACGGCGAATCCAAAAGCTGAAGCGCTGTGGCGCATGATGGAAACAGCTGGAAAGAAAACAGAGAGAGGAGGACACTGAAAAACAAGTAACACTGATACAATCTGCAGTAAGTGTTGAGTTTTATATTTATTTATTTTGATATTTCCTTTGATTAACACTTCTACCTATATGTAGTCACGGATTATTCTGCATATTATGTTATATAAACGTGACATCCGTGTTTCCGGCTGTCATGCTGCCACCCATACTTTGTCAATCTGTTCAATCACAGGCTCTACAATGCCCACATACTTTCCTTTGTAGAGCTCCGACAGCAAGATGAAGATTTCCTCCCACTGTCTGCGCACACAAACAAAGGATGACTGCTGCCGTGTCAATCAAGAGACTCCCTCACTAAGTGGGTTTAACTGCCCTGATCTGAGCTGATGGACGGGTATCAGTTATCGCCCAGAGCTGCATTCTGAGTGAGAAATACCTTTTCTAGTTTTTATTAACCTGCCCAGACACGATAAGCTCCTTTTTGTTGACTGGTGTAATTTCATTATCGGGGTATTATGTGCCTGTTTTGGCTCAATCATAGCGAGCTGCAGATGTGTTGAAAACAAACACTGTGTGTAATCATCCGCCTGCAATGGGAGGGAATGAGGAGAGGAGGATGGAAGAGACAAAGGAGAGAAAGATGCAGATAGATAGAGGGGAGGAATCCTCTTCTCTCCTCCCAGGTTTATTTTTAGCAAGACTCACTGGGGGCCAGTAACTCGCCTCAGCCCTGCATGCAGAAACACAGCAGAGAGTGGTTTCTCTTTCTCCGTGCTTCCCTTTAATCTCTCATTTTCTTTCTGCTGCAAGAAAAGCGAAATCATGATTTCTTCCTTCTTTCCTGCCGCATTTTCCCCCTTCTGTTGTTTCATCTACGTTCAGTTGCTTTCTCTGGGCTGAAAGTGCAATCATCCACTTCCCCTGACCAAAATGAAAACACGAACGAGTGTTGCCTTCACGTGCATTTGCAAACACTTCACCACACGCATGGACAACCCTTGAATATAAATGAGTAGGTGGAATGTTTTTTTGTTTTTTTTTATGCCAGACATCTGCAGAGATGCATCATGGAAGCGTTGTCAACATTTGATTGTAAAAATGATTTATATGTAACAACTTCTGGTCAATTTAGAGAAACACCTGACAAGAAGTCACTCTATCCTTGACACACAAAACGAAAAAACAAAAATTATGTTTCACCAAAGGAATCTGGATTTAATGTCATATTAAAGTTTAAAAGGTGACAGTTGTTATCATCGTGAGGCTGGTCATCCCTCCAGACTTTAGTATGCAGCTAACGTTCACAAACAAAACATGCGTGATTTGCAGCCACAGTAGTTTCTCCTACACGCTAGGAAGGAGAGGGTGAGGGGAGATGTTACAATCAGCAACTACACCACTAGAAGCTACTAAATCCTGAATTTAAAAAGCCAAAAAACATTCTGCAAATCCACTAAACTGAAATGTTATGTGTAAAACTTTGGCTATAAATATTAAAAAAGCAAAAAAGCAGTAAATAAAACTAGCAGCTCCCAGATAACTTGTGTATTTTTTTACTATCATTACATCATATTGTGTATACTGCACTGTATGGTGTGCATGAACTGAAAACAGGCCAGAGGAATGGTAAAGCTCCTCGCTAAACATCCTGGGTGGAGATAAGAAAAGACAAGTCAAACCCTTTGTGTTAGTACAGACGAATGATGCAGCAAATAGAAGTTGACAGCTGTTCAAATGAAAGTAAATAGAGAGGTAGGGAATGTGTAGACACCAAAGTGTCATCTGCCTGGGTTGACACGACAAGGGAAAAAGTAGCAGGCAGCTTCCTTTGTTTCGTGTGAAGGCCTTTGACACGTCAACTGAAGTGAGTGTATGTGTGAGCACAAAAACACACACCGGGGCGTTTAAATATACTATATAACCATCTGCATATCATCGAGGGGGCAGATTGGTAACCATGAAAGTTACATTCTTCAGATAGCTGAGAAAACTTCAATCATATTCTATTGCGGTTTTTGCTATTTCATGTGGTTTTTCCATCTCATTCAAGATAAAAACTCACAGATCTCCCCCCTAACATCATGAGCTGGTGGTCCAAATCCAGAAATCTATTCCCCTCCGCCACCTCTTTCCTTCCTTTTTTTCTCCTCCTGTCTCCTTCATTAGAAGCAGAGAGACGACGAAACTGTGTAAATGAATCTGCAGCAGCGCTGCTGTTGTAAAAAGCTCAGACTAGCGATGGTTAATTGGCTCCCAGGAAAGCTGGGTGGGTGTCAGCAGGGACGGCGATCCAGCATCAGACTAACACACACACATACACACATCTCTCGCCCCCCCCCCCCCCCCCCCCCCCCCTTCCTTTCTAGTCACATCTGACAAGAGAAGCGGGAGAACAGAAGATGAAACACCAACCAAGCTCTGCCAGTTTATTGGCTGTTGCCGGAGCTGCATTATGCATATCACACACAAAACACTCTGCTGTCAAGGTTGTTTAACAGTTGGTGGACCGATGGTGTTTGTCTCACCGTGCTATTGCCTTGTTATTAAAGCGGCAGCGAAAAGGCGTGATTATGTTTTTATTCATTCATTCAAGCCAGTTCTACTCCACTAATTTCATTCTAGGAAGGAAACATGAGCTGGAAGTGAAATTTTGGGTCGCTGAAAGACAAACTGACAAACTGATAAACAGAATAAAGAAAAGTCTCGCTGTTCAGTGAAAGGACAAAGATGATTGTGAAGCGTGAGACAGATGTACACTGTTTGAGCTTTCTGTCTTTTTCCTGCAGCGGGACTCATTTGTTCAATTTATTTCTTTAAATCAAACTGTCTATAACTATATTTGGGAAATATGCTTGTTCACTATCTTGTTGTGGTTTTGGGTTTCTTCTTTAGTGTTTACTGTTTTATTTCTTTAATTCTCCCCTCTCCTTGTGTCTGTACTTGGACATGTCCTGGATTAATAGATTTAGTTTGTGTCTGCCTGGACTTCCCAACGAGCCGTTATTTTGTATCTAAGTACATCTTAAGTAAGTGTTTAAAGTAAGTATTGTTCACTTACCTTCACGTCTGCATTTGGGTTCACTCGCTTGCCTATCGATATTAGATATAAGACACTCATGCCACTTTCATGTCTGTATGCTACAGTCCTGTTTCCACACACTGTGTAAAATCTTAATTAAATGGCACAAAGATGACTTCTTAAATGTTGACACTGAGACATTTTGTTTTTTGGAAAACGTTATGCTTATTTTAAATTTGACGCCAGCAAAATGTTTCGAAAAGTTTGGACAGGGTCACGTTAGCGAGGTTACCCATCATGTCATGTGCGCTTATTCATCACGCCGCCACAGATGATGGGTTTTGAACTGAGCCGGATGGTCCCTCTCCTCCTGCTGCAGCCAGCATCCAGTTAGCTTAGCATAAAGACTAGAAGCAGGGGAAACGGCTAGCCTGGCTCTGTGCAAATAAAAAAAAATCCAGCCTACCAGCACCTCTGAACCTCATTAATTAGTGTCATTTCTTGGCTGAAGTGTAAAAACGACATGTTGCGTGCTGTTGTGTGGGAGTTATGATCTACAAGGGGTGCTAAGCTAATTGCCTGCTGGCTCCAGCTTCATATTTACCGTACATGTGACAGAGTGGTGTCAGTCTTCTCATCTCTTCTCACTCAACAAAGCACACAAAATGTCAAACTATTCCTTTAACTAGTGGACAGTCAGTCTTAACTGTGGTCAAAAGTTGCTTCTCTTCCAGTTTAATATCAAATCCTCTCTCCACAGATAAACTGGCTCCAAGGGAGTATTTTAAACATGGCGAGTCAGACTGGACCTCCCTACGATAAACGTAAAGCTGCACATGGCCGCCCTTCATAAAGTTCACACAGACTCTCAGATATACTAAACTAGTCATGTTTGAGTAATGCAAATGTTTTACAGGTCACCTGGTCTATCATTCTTGGGAACAGCAGCAGGTGCTGATGACTGGACTGGCATCCTGCAGGGCTGACAGGGCAGCTCTGCATCCCTCATACTAAATATACATCACACCATATTGCAGCTTTATTAATCCTCCTCGACCTTGCACGGTTCTCACTTTGTAAAGGGGACGGTATGACATTTTGGCAAACATGCCGAGAGTCAGACAAGAAGATTTATATTAAATATCTGTATGTTAAATATGAAGCTAGTGCTGGTTAGCTTATCTTAGCATAAAGACTGTGAGCAGAGGGAGACTGCTGTCAGCACCTCTAATTATGAAGTCATATATCTTGTTGTTTAATCAGAGCCAAAAACAAAGCATAAAAACGGCAACTTGTGGTTTTACGGGGAGTTAAAAGCCATGACGATTTCTTGGCAAACTCACAGCAATGGACCTTTAATTGCAAAGAAGTAATTAGTCTATCTCACTTGTAAAACCACAACAGTGTTTTTATATTGTTTGTGCAAGGGTTCGCTGCCTCCTCGGGTTTCAGATTTAGTTTATAGATATGGGAGCGGTAAGTAGTGTTGTTCGCTGTCTCTCTGTGTACTTTATGCCTCCTGAGTCAATTATTTTGAAATACGTTTGATTGGGTGTGGCGTCATGCAGGAACCTCCTTATAGAAACAGACAGGTGAAGAGACTATCCAGGTACAGAGCTAACAAACATAGTGTGGCGCTAACACTGCAAACATACTTTACATTCAAAGCACGCTGGCTTAGAGCCAAAGTGCCAGTGAGAGTTTTACGGATGGTTTAACTATCAAAACATGCAACACGGTGGATTGTTTGCTAATAAATAATAGTTATGACACTGGCTGTATCAATCAAAGAGAGCTTTCCAGCTACAGCAAAGAGAAGGAGGCTTTGCAGAGCAATGATAGCTCATACACTGTTTGGAAAAACGCAATAAAACATGATTATCAACTGGAGTGATATAAAATCTTAAGCAATAATTGTTTTCACCGCTATAACTTCACAAAAAAAAAGCTGCAAACCCAACCAATAATATGATTTGTAATCTAACAAAATAAAAGCAGAGGAGACGCTGGACTTTTCACTACATCACAGAGCTTCTGTGGCTGAACTGCGTGAGACTGGATTCTCTTGATTTGCAATGAATAAGCCCCTTTCATGGTTTAAGCAACCTAACACACGCGACACAGAAGGAAGTTGTAAGACAGGCCCGTCCTGTTGCTGTACCGCAGTTGTGTTATCAGAACAGGAAGTGGGCAACACAGCCTGAGCTCAGGAAGAGGATCTCATTTTCAAAACAAAAACCTCTCCATCTTTCAAACCACTTCTCTCTATCAACTTCACTCCCGAGTACTGAACTTGTGCCACGCAGCAACAAATTGAATTCTAATTTTCAATTACGTCTGCAGACAAGACTCCAATGAGTTATCGAACCGCTGGATTTTCTTCAGTCAGGCCTGTTTTTCTCGAGACAGCTTGAGAATCGAAATAAAACAATTGCGTGCGCGTAATGACACTGCGAGGCGTATTGCTGTTTGCTGCATCGGCATCACACAAATCTCTTCCTCCACTCATTTTCTGCAACTGATTTGCAAGCAGTGGCATGTTTCATTTATGAGCAAGAGCAGGCAAGATGTGACAAGCGAGGGGTACCACTGCGGGACTATAAAAAAGGTCCAGCGAAGAAGATATTGCCTGAAAAGATGCTCATTTATTCCCAAAAACCATTGCAAAACAAAGTCATGAGGAAGAAGGATGTTTTTCTTGCTGTCATCACTTCCAGTCCACATCTGCAAACCACTGTTGAAGTGATGAGCCACACTGCAGCAAAGCTTGTCCTCTTTACTTATGCATCTGTCAAGCACTAGTCTGCATGTACTGCAGAGGAGGAAGAAGCATCTCTGGAATCTTGCAGTATGTGACAGTGTCAGATCTCTAAGACAAGACTGGCAAAGCCTGTGATATTTCCACCATTAAAATCACCATCTCAGGCACCACTTGCTCCATTTAACTCTGTGTTTCTCAGGATATCTGACACATTTTCATCTCTACATTTCTCCACATCTGTCATATGTCTACATAACCTGCAGGATTCTCTAAAATGGGCCCCCTAATCTCATTTTCCAAATTGAAAAACACGGTGAAACATTACCTAAATTAGATCTCCAAAGTGAATCGCTTCTATCCCCAATTACACTCCAACAGAGAAACCTTTGACATGCAGAGAAATGTAAGAAGTAGGTAGTCTGAGACAGTCAGTAATCATCCCTGCCTGTTGTCAATCCCAGAACCAAGACTGCTGGGTCTCGTCCTTGACACACTGAGCTTTGACGAAAAGAAAAAACAGAAAGCTTGTAACAAAAGCAGGGTGTTTAAACTTGTTCTGCCTCTGAGAGAAATAAAACTTCTGTAACAGCAGCAAGACTAAAGGTCGAGTTCACGCTCTCTACAGCAAAAAAGTTCTTTCTACTGTTACTTTGTTATATGAAGTGGAAGCGGTGAGAGGCTAAAGCTTTAGGGGGAACGAAACAGGATCTTGGCATGACGTGTGGGCTGTCAAAGTAGCGTGTTCGCATCAATTGCTTGTCCTTCGTGTTGCTTAATCAGGCTGCTGGGTGTCACAATAATTAACAAACCTGTCCTTCAACTGAAGGACCAAACAGCAGGCATCTGTGTTTCTTTGAATTTTTGTTTGTGTGGACGCAGACAAAGCCAGTAAATGGCATCACTTCTGGTGAGCCTGAGCATTCATGAAGGGAAACAGCAAAAGGAGTGGTACTCACTGAAAGCCACGATGGCCAAGACGATAGTGATTGCTATGGACACCCAGGACACCCACAGAGCTTTCTTGCGGTAACTTTGTGCTTCGTGCGGCTTCAGGCGCATACTGCTTTCCAGAAGACCTGCAGACGACAACACGGGGCAGAGAGACCCGCTGTGTACAGATATCACTCAAACAATTCATCAAATTTTCACTACCTTATGTTGACTAAATTTATATTTGTATTATTGGAGGAAAAAATGAACGAGCATTCACATGAAAGTGTGGGACCAACAAACTTACTTACTCTGAATCAGTTAAACAGTATCAGTAATGTGTGAAATATGCTGAATACTTTAAAATCTAATGGTAAACCGTATAGCTGGCACAGATGAGTCTACTTAGCATTCATGAGATTTAAAAGTTAAATAAAACTCAATGCAGAAAGATGTTTTAAGGTTTGAATGGTGTTAATAAAAGTAGCTGGAAGACTTGGAGGAAGGAGTTGGATGACAAAACATAATAATAATAACTTAATAATTAATAATTTTTCATAGAAGAACAAGTTGTGAATGCTTATCACGTGAGAAGTTTAGTGGAGAAACGTCTTATTAGTAGAACTGACATCTGAAACGTGACAAAGGTCCCAACTAAACACCCTTTTTGTTTGTTCATTGAAGAGTAACTTAACTTTAAATGCACTTTTTTGTATGTAATGTCACTTTATAACACAGTGATTTGATCCCGGACCCATTTCATAGTGTTCATATCAAGAAGAAGAAGAAGAAGAAGAAGAAGAGAAAATATATTCATTCTGTCCTGCACAGACATTACAGATCATGTACCATAACAGAACTGAGTCTTTCACGCATTCCATGTAGACAGTTTCCTCTTTATCATTTCATCTTGGTATGAGCGTGAGCTAGAAAATTTGCTTGAGTTTTGCATTCAGACGAGCACTGTGTCTGCTTTTTTGCTGTGGAGTTACAGGATAGTTATGCAGTAATACTGTGAGGGCAGATGAAGTCTGAAAAATCCTCTTAACAATGACTGCGTTTAGTCACGCACTCCATTACTGACACTTGTCACCTCATCGAAATCATCAAGATATTAACCCGGTCGATCTGTGTGTGAGGTTCATGTGTCACTACTTAGGAGAAAAACATATTTAAGACGTGGAGCACTGTTTAAATGGCTGCCTGTGCTTCCATTTATTTATTCACAAAACGTGTAACACAGTATTTCAGGTCAGATATGTCAGGGATGAATACATGCATACTCTGTATTCCATTTCCACCCAGCTCTGTAAATAATTTATCATATTGATCATAGCATTAAGGTGCCAGTCATCGGTTATATGACCTCTTCCTCCCATAAATCAACTCCTATTTGTGCGCAATTGGGAACATTTGGGGACAAATTATAGGAAGTGTAAGAGCAACATGTTCCAGAATAGTTGAATAAATACAACAGTAAACAGATTTCCTTATATATATATATAGTACAGTATAACGTATATTTCTCTACTCTCCATGTCATTACGCACAGTGTGCGTCCTGGCGAATCCGGTGAATCCTAAACTTTCACCATATCTCACATCGCCTACCTCGGTCCTCTATGCTGTCTGTTATCTTCATCTCCTGGTCCATGTTGAAGCCCTCTCCCTGACTTTCTGTGCTGGGCTGCTGTTGCTGCTGCTGCTGCTGCTGCTGTTGTTGTTGCTGGGAATCCGCCTGCTCGCACTGGCCGTTCACCGCCGTGTGATCCACAACAGCCGGGTCCGGGACGGCGGTGGTGTCTGGCGGTACGGAGTCCGTCATCTTGTCGGCGGGGTTGCGGTTCCAATGAGGCACTCCAAAAATGTCACACCTGGGCGAGAAGTGCGGGCGTTCAACTGGGGAGAGACCGAGAGACAGTGAGGGAGGGAGGGAAGGAGGGAAGGAGGGGAGGGAGACTCCTCGCAGGGCTGCAGGTCCAGTTGCGCCAAATTACATAGAGTAAGGTGGCACAGGACCGGAAATTATATGTGGACTTCAAAACAAACGCCTATTTGTCACCTGTTAAAACATAATGCTGAAATACACATGAATAAAAGACACATGGATGTTTTCTGCTCTGTTGTTGTGTGTGATGTCGAGGCTTTACTTAACATGGCCATTATTACCTAGTACTATTATACCTTTTACTCCACTACATTCATCTGACAGCTACTGAAACGGTAGTAGTAACATTTCAGATTAAATTTCACATTCAACCTACCTCAACCAGAACTTAAAAACGCTGTTTTCACATAATATTTGACCATTAAATGCACTAACAAGTTTGAAAATATTATAAACTGGTCATACCAGACACTTAAAGGTAACATTTCTTAAATATTCAGCTATTTATAAGAAGACTGTATGTGTTATGTTCTGACATAATATGTCTTAAAGTAAAATTATGGTCGTCTTTCTCCACTGATTAAATGTTTGAAGTTAAAGTTTCCTTGAAAGAAATATGTTAGCTGTTTATTTTGGAGGTGGTAGCTGGCACCAGTCTGCCTCTGTGCTGACAAACCTCATGAGCACAGTCTGAACAAGCAGCAGAACAAAATACTCACAACCGGCGTCACTTCGCGACGTCGTGGAAATATCTACACCTGGACTCTAATTACGAATCCCGGCGGAGTTCACGAGACCTGCGCTCGCGCCGCCGTCGAACCAAGCCGCCACTAACTGCAGCTGCCGCGCCGCGCGCCCGCGAGGGAAACATCTGGTCCCGCGTGGATTGGGAGCACGTGCAGCATACACAGACCGGACCGAGTTTACTTACCTGTCACGCGCGCGCGCGCTGCTCGACAGACAATATCGTGATTGTGGACGAGCTAGAACGGTTTGTCCTCGTGAGCGACGGCTCGACACATATTTCACTTTGCTGCGACCACACCCACAAATAAAAGAGCCTATATTTTCATGCTGTTTGACAGTGGACGCGGGGGTGTGGCCAATTATCGTTTTGGGTTAGAATAATTAGCACCGATAACGGATTTCCTGTCACGGGTTGCAAAGATACAGAACTACCTGACAAGCATGCAGACTTATTCTTATTCTGCCCAGGCTATGTTAAAACATATGATGTGGTTTTAAAGAGTCTATTCTCGGCCTGAAAGGTGAACAAACAACATTTCACACAATATACCAACGCTGAACAACCACATAGTAACAGATTCTGTCTGTGAAATAAAACTTTTGAAAAGCTCTCCTGGCTTGTAGAAGACACACAAGTTGAGTCTGTTTCAATGTCTGTTTCAAGTCCTTCAGATACAATCAGTGTGCACAGAGTTTGGCATTTATGGGGACTTTGGTATTAAACTTGTTAAACTGACATTGTACAACATTCCTCCACAAGTTTTGGGAAAATTTAGCTTCTATGAAGACAAATAAAGACATTTATACACGTGTGCATCATGTAGACAGGAGGTCATCTTGTTTTATTTTGTTTTGGAGCAGAGGGAGCTCACACTCATTTGACTTTGCCTCCATCTAGTGGTAGAAAGAGAGTAAAGCAGGCCAGAGGACGCTTCACCATGTGGTATCTTTATATCTATGTGGTATGTTTTTTAACTCATTAGGAAGCTAATGAACAGAGGTTTAAAAATACTCTGAAAGGCTGCTGTCTCTCAAAACATTATATACTACTTCTCATTTATTTACCATCATTATAATCTGTACAAAGCCATACATGTGCATTGTCTCATTTTGTTTCTGTAACACATCAACTTATCATATTATTGTAGTTCTAAAGAGACATAAAAGACATACACATTTTTCTTTTGTAATAAAATATTTAAATAGTATAACCCATACAGCCCGGGATTACGTTTAAATTAAGTTTCAAAACGTTTGATTTCTTGAGGTTGTTGAGATTGTTGAGATTGTTTTTAATTCAGATATTTCAGCCCTTGTTCTAAATTAAACTTGTTTTATTGTGGATAAAATGCAATACGAACACAGCATCGGTAAATATGATAGATATGTCCGTATATATTCATATTTATACATGTATATACATTTTAAATACGTATATAATTATTATTTTTATGTTTTAATGTTATGTTTGTGCTTCTGCCGCCGACCACCGGAGGGCGCTGTTCGAAAATCCGACCACCGGTTTCAGCTCAGCCTCGACGGCTTCGTTTCGTCCTTCCGGTGCCCCCATAGCCCCACTCCCTCCCGATGCTAGCACCGTCGGGCTTGGCTGTGGGAGCGTAATGGCGGTGCACCGGGGACCCTCTACGAAATGGCTCTTCACCCGGGAGCAGCTCGAAAACACACCGTCTCGACGCTGCGGCATCGAGGCTGACAGGGAGCTCTCTTACCGGCAGCAGGCCGCCAACTTAATCCAAGACATAGGCCAGAGACTCAACGTGTATCCTTTCTGAGGCTGAAGGCTGGCCCGCGGACGGTTAGCGCCAGTTAGCGTTAGCTCACCGGGCCGGGGGGTGGCAGAGCTTGTTACATGTCATATTTTAACTGTGGAAACAGATGTGAAACCTTTGTTTTTTTTTGACAAAGATGCCTCTGTTGAGCTGTTGGAACATTTAACTCAGTTTATACGATGTTTATGTTCAGCTAGCCGCGAGCGGTGAGGCCTGCTCGCTAGCTTAGCTATTGTTTGTCTCTGTAGCCTGCCGCTTCTATTGTTAGCTTTGTGTGATGATACCGGTGATTAATGCTTACTAATTCAACCTGTACGTGCACGTTAAACGTAATATCACCTCACTAAATGGGTGTTTTATCGTTGGACGTGTCGTGGCTAACACTTTGACTCTAGGTTTTCGCGCACAGGATGCACGTTCCGCTCGCTAGCTCGATGCTAACGTGCTAAAACGTCTCCACCAAAGCTGTGTGTATGATCCGTGCTTTGTGCCTTAACTGTACGCCCAGCTCTCAACTGATCATCAACACTGCTATAGTATATATGCACAGGTTTTATATGATCCACTCCTTCACCAAATTCCATAGAAATGTAAGTACCACTGCAGTGCTGGCTGATACTGTAATTACTGGTGGTGAAGGCTATGAAAACTGACTGAGGTTGTTTTTTTCTTTCTCTCTCCTCTCCTCTCTATAGATCATTTCCCAGACTACGTTGTTCCTGGCAGCTAAAGTTGAGGAGCAGCCCAGGAAGCTGGAGCATGTCATTAAAATAGCCCATGCCTGTGTTAACCCACAAGAGCCTGCCCTAGACACTAAGAGCAACGTAAGTAACCCGTGACGAAGCGGTGGCTTTGATTTGAATGAAATTGCAACGATGAGGTGTGTGATATTCTCCTCTGTGCGTCCACGTGTGGGTTAAAACGTGTAAACAATGAATTATAGAGACACTGAGGTCGGTTAAATCCAAACCAATCGAACTTTAAATGTTCGGTGCCTGTTTTGCTCTTCGTGTCCGTAAGACGTGAGTCATGCTGTTTGTGCTCCTGCGAGGATTCGGAGGAAAAAAATGCAGCAGAGCCGACAACAGAACTATTTAGTTGTCTTATATGACGATCTGCTGGAAAATCTGAAGGTTATAGGCTGGTTGTCGGACAAAACAAGTGATTAGAAGGTGTCACATTTGTGTCTAGAAAATTGAACATTTGTTTTGAGTAATTGTTTGTTACCCGCCTCGAACTGCAGCGTTTTTCAGACATTTAGTCTGTGAGGTAGCCCGGGCTTCGATTTGAGGGGTAGAAAGTTTGGTTGAAGGCTGATTTTTATTCTTAAAAACACGAGTCGCTTTGGATAAAAGCGTCAGCTGAATGTAAAGTGGTCTTTTTCTATGTACACCCAGTTTGCACCCGTATGACTCGTACTCAGGTGGCTGTTTTCTTTAACACATAGTAAATGTTATTTAATAATTAAGTCAAATATTGTTCATTACACGTTCCAGCTCACATTGGCCTGAACTGCTGCTTCGTTTACTCTGTGCTGCTTGTTTCAGTATTGTAAATCACAGTCCACTCTGCTGGATACCAGTATATTGCTTTTTTTCCTGCGTTATAGCAGGATGTGTCGGCTGACCGATAAATCAGCCGGGCTCTAATTATGAAATCCATTGCTGAATCTGCTTACTGTAATCATGTGCTTAGTCGTCCTTATTTAACCCCGTTAAAGAAGTTTGTTGTAGATAAGGAGAACGGGCAGAGATTTTGTGCACTTAAAGTGTTTTTTCCTCACAGCCTGAATTCCCCCCTCAGTTGAAAAGACCGCACCACAGTAGGGCTTTAAAATCTCATGCTTTAGTGACATTGAGATTTGAATCTAGACACAGAAAGCTTCCCAGGGCGGGCTGCAGTGTTGTGCAGTTTCATACAGGTAGCAGCTGCTGCTTCCTCTTCTCCCGCTTTGTACAAGCCGCGATGTGAAGGCTGATCCTCTTCCATCAAAGCACAGAGACGATGCACACTCTTGTATCACGGCGTTTTCAACCTTCAAACTTGAGGGATGTCGTACAGCACAAGATGAGCATCACACACTGAGTCCAAGGAACATACACGAGAGCTAGACATATAACACTTTTCACCATCTGTCCCTCTAATTGAAAGGCTGTGTTATGCTCACACAGTGAATGCTAAAAGGTGCATGGGCACCCTCTTCAAATTTGGACTGCAAGAATGCTGAAAAGGAGTTGAATCATCAATCAATGTACAGTTGTTGGAAAGCAGATTTCAAAGTGTTCACCGATCGATCTTTTTTTTTTTTCTTCAGGCATTCCAGCAGCAGGCACAAGAGCTCGTAGCACTGGAAACGATAGTGCTGCAAACGCTGGGTGAGTGTCATTAAAGCGTCAGTACTCCACACTCTGTGTTTAGTGTTTTCTGTGTTGAAACGCTTCACTGGCTTCTACAGTCGGCCATTTTAGCAGCATTGTACCCGTGGAAACAGCAAAAGTACGCAGGTACCACGTGGGCATGTCGACGTCGTACATGCTTGACTTTGAAATCTTTAACAGACGCTTGAGGTTCAAATATAATCAGCAATATATCTGAAGTGGCTGATTGTCTTCATTCATCGTTTTGCTTTCAGGTTTTGAAATTACAGTTGATCATCCACACACAGATGTTGTGAGGTGTTCCCAGCTAGTGCGAGGTATAACCTTCTTTCTCAGCTCCCTGTTTCACTGCCATTTTGCAACCTTCCTCTTCATAGCTACGTTAAAATGCTGTCGAATCACCTCTAACGTGAACTTTCTCCTTCTTTTACAGCAAGCAAGGATTTGGCACAGACTTCCTATTTCATGGCTACCAACAGGTTATTATCCTGTTCCCATTATTGCACTGTAATGGCACACTATAGCTTCCTGTCCTGCAGGGCCCCCCTTCCTGTGTCCAACGCCCTGTTTGCGCCTGGCTCCTGGGAACCCCCCGACGTGGGGAAGTACCGGTCGGGCTGCTGTGTGCGGTGTATTGTACAAGGGCTCTGTGTTGGCACATAGGGGTTGAATGCACAGTGCGGAGTGTAGTGGTGCTGTTTACCTCTCACGGTTGTTTGGTACGGAGTGCATATGTCTAAAACAAAAAAAAGAAACTCAAGCGGTAGCCTGAATATAGATTGCCACTAAAGATTCTTAAACTTATAGAGTGCTTTGGTAAGTATAGTTCACAGTTCTTTTTAAATAATTAATTTTTTTTGCACATTTTTCACCCCAAACGAGCTAACAATGAAGCGCCAAACTACACTGCAAACTGAGGCCTGTTCTCTAGGACACGTTATGGTAGAACTGTTTCTAGATTTATCTTCAAGGCTAGTAATTTTGTTGCTGTGTGTTTTGACTTTTGAGGTGTTCATTTCACTTGTGTTACAGAGACTAGTAGTTTGGTATGCAAGTGTGGGAGGCTGATGTTCCCAGCAGATGGTGGTAGACCCCGATCTTTACAGTGCTTTGTCTTGACTTGGATTCATGTACAAAGAATGAGGTCGACGCTAAATTCAGCGAATGTAATCACATGATTTTATATTTAAAGAGACTGTTAATACTGTTAGCATGTGTCTGCTTAATGTTCCCCACTTTAGAAGGAAGTTACAGTATGTTAGAGAGCAGAGGATATACGAAATGTGGCACTACTGCAGGTATTCTAAGATGATATAGCGCCGTGCTGGAGCTTAGTCATGCTGTGTCATAGTTTTAATCATTGGTAACTGGTTGGCTTTGACACGGGTACTCTGTCTTTCTTTCACGGTCCACAGGCATGCACTTAACAGGTTAACTGGTGACTGTAGGTGTGAATAGTTTTCAACTTGTTCAGGGTGTTGTCCGCCTCTCGCCCAAAGTCAGCGTGTGTTTTAATTTGATCATCAGATTTGTGTTTTTCACGCGTAATTATTTGGTTAAATCACATGAAGCCGACATAAACCCACAACACGTCGTCTCTTCAGCCTTAAAACAGGATGAGTCATTTAATTTGCGCACACCAAGAGCAGGAAGCTTTATAAATAACTCCGTCCCCCTCTGACGTAGCGGTGTTTTCAGTCCGAGTTTAACCTTCGGTGTGATTGTTGGCAGTGATTCTATGCCGTGTGATGTTTTTCCTTTGGAGCCAGTTTGCAGTGTAGTTTGGGATTCAGGGTGCAGAGAAAATTAACCAGAGGAAACTTTTAAGCCTAATCATTTGTCTTGGCTACCAACATCAGTGTTTCTCAGTCTTAACGTCCCCACATTTGACTCATTTTGCACCAACAGTAGCGTGTAAATTCAATTTAATCTGACTGTGCAGGAGAGGAGATTTAATGAGATTATAAAGATTGAGAAACACTGTTATTGTTTTATAATTCCCCTCTTTTTTTTATACATTATAATCTAATCTAAGCACAATAATATGGCCTGATAGAGCTTCAGTACATCCACGTTTCTATCATTTGAAACTGTGTAAGTCCCATTCAGACATTTAGGACCATGTCTTAACAAACATAGGCTTTCTTAGATGTTCCAGGTCTATAAGGTAAGGCGGTGTGTATGTGGAAATTATATTTAAGTTTGATTTAAACTTCTAAATCCGATCACGTTAATGCCGCTTTATTCTAAACTGTATATGTAGATTATACACGTGTTTTAGCTGGAAACCCCCCCCCCCAGCTCACAGTTGTATCTCTCTCTTGTGTTTCTTGTCTCCTCCTACAGTTTGCACCTCACCACCTTCTGCCTGCAGTACAGGCCCACGGTCGTCGCGTGTGTCTGCATCCACTTGGCCTGTAAGTGGTCCAACTGGGAGATCCCCGTGTCGACAGACGGCAAACACTGGTGGGAGTACGTGGACCGCACCGTAACGTTACAGCTGCTGGACGGTAAGAGCTCCAGATATAAATGTCAGTGATTGTTCTATTCCTCAAACCAAACCTGGAGGTATCTGCAAATTAAATACATCCCTCCACTAATGAATTTAAGAGCCACTCCCTCCACTGGGTGCTAATGTGGCTGAATTTAGACCCGGTCAGTGCTTCAGAGCAGCATTAGAGACGGATTACACGAGCGTTAGTAGAACACAGAGGGCTTTTCATGCACTTAAGCTTCAGACTGAGAGCTGCCTCCTCTCAGCCACGAGGGGAACCCACAACTGTGATTGGAAACTAATGTAGAACTGAGAGGACGCATCAATCATTTTTCATTATCAGGCAATAATACCCGGAGTAACCTTTAAAATGTGAGAAATCGCTGCCCTTTGTCTGCTCTGATCGTAAACAGAAACTTCTTTGACTTTAATATTGTTTTAATACTATTTTCTGATATTACAGTGTCGGGTCGAGACCCGCTCTCTGGGATTGAATGTTTTCTTAATGGATAATGAAAGTGTTTGTTGTGTGCGCTTCGTGGCCTTTACCAGTTTGATGTTCGATCATGACGTCGCCACAGCTGACTGACTTTTACAGACTGTCACTTCATTAGGCACACTTGTTATATTCAGTGTGATCTAACGCAGCGGTCATCAGTCATAAATTCTACTTTTATGAAGCTTGTTTGTTTTTGTTGACAGTTATTCATTTAACTGAGGTTTTACATACATGACAATGGAATTATTACATCTCTGACAGTGTTTATCACATATGGAAAACATACAACAGCATCACTAACATGGCTGTCTTCACTGTGTTTCAGAGCTCACACACGAGTTCCTTCAGATCCTGGAGAAGACGCCCAGCAGGCTGAAGAGGATACGAAACTGGAGGGTAAGTAATGAATACATTGGGGGCAGCGCGCAATGCATGACCTGACTGTTAGAGGACAGTGTCTCATGCTGATTTCTTTTTCTTTTTTTAGGCCATTCAAGCAGCTAAGAAGCCAAAGACAGAGGGTCCAACAGTGGATAGTGCCTTCCAAGGGACGTCCTTAGACGGCCTTCCCGGTGTCACCAACTCCTTCTTCCCCTCCACCTCCGGATCAGACTCCAACGACATGCCCTCCCTCAACTCCATCGCAGTCCCCTTCGGTTCCTACCAGCCCAAGTCCTGTGGCTACGAGGAGTTCCACCCTTCAGACTTCACGCTGGTGAAACACGAACACAAAGCTGCCGGCGGGTCGAGTAGCAAACAGCAGCAGCTCGCTGCGAACGCCGCGGCCTTTTCACGGCCACAGAAAGTCTTGACTCTTGAAAAGTACAGAGAGAAACACGCGGCGGAGCTGGCCTTGCAGAACGGTGTAAAAGAGGAGGCGGGCACAGACATGTACGCGCCACCTCCACCCCTCTCCTCACACCACCACAAGAAACGCTCGCAGCCACAGCAGGCCGGCCAGTCGAGTGACGGCAGGAGAGAGAAGTCCAGCTCCAAAAAGTCTCGGCTGCCTGCTTCTTTCTCCGAGAACGGCTCTGCCACCAGCGAGGAGCTCAAGATGAGGATCAAGGTTTCATCAGAGCGTCACGGCGGCTCAGAGCAGGGCGGGACTCTGCCTGGGAAAGACAAGCACAAAGAACACAGCAGCCACCGCCACTCGAAGCACGGCCACTCGCACGCTTACGCCCTCAGCGGCAGCGGCAGAGGGACGATAGACAACGCCTCCTTATCCCTACGAGCTGCCAGCGGCCACTGCAACGACGTGAGCTCATCCGGATCTTCCCGCAAGAGGCCTCACTCGGACGCCGGGAACCACAACCACAACAACCACCACCACCACTCGTCCAAGAGCAGGAGCTCCAAAGGAGGCCTCAGCTCGTCCCACTACTCGTCAGAGAGCGGCCAGAGGATGATGGAGCACCACGGCCACGACGGAACCAACGGCCTGCTGACCTCCAACGGCCAACACACTGACTACAAAGACACTTTTGACATGCTGGACTCTTTACTAAGTGCCCAAGGAATGAACTTGTAACCTCGAAGAGTCCCCGGTGTTGTCTAGAATAAGGTATTACCACGTTTAATAGAATTTTAAAAAATGAATTTATTTGTCTTAAGTTATTGGAACTCGCATCGCCTTCAGTCGTGTCTACACACTGATAATTGATCCTCGTAAAGCTGTCAAAAATGTAAAATTATATGCATAGAGCTGTGTACTACTAGCTTGCAACAAAAAAAAAACAAAAAAACCATGAGATGTTTTAAGAATGCGGCTGGAAAAATGTTTTTTTTTCAACGTTCTTTTAATGCGAGCTGACATGATTTTAACGTGCATGTTTTCAGTCACAAAAGGGAAGACATAGCTAGTGTTCGCAGCCATTGTGACAGTTTACAGAAAGTAATTTTTTTTTGTATGTTAAGACATTTTGTTCCACTAAAAATCTCAGGTCTTGAACTTTTTTGATATAAGAACGAATCTTCCTCTGTTTGGGTTTATTACCTGTGTCTGTGGAGATGTATCACCTCGTCCATTTGCTGACGAAGAGGGCAGAACTTTAACGTCTGTCTTAGGAAAAACATGGTCTGCTTATATTTCAAAAAGAGTGCATCAATAGTTCCAGAAAAACAAAAAACAAACATGAGGCCGATTCCATTCGCTGTCTATTGGGCCGCACCTAAACTCAATGTGCAGACTCATTATAGAGCTACAAATGAAGTTTACGTTACATCTGCTGTGAAAGTGCATTTAAGATATATCGGCTAAAAATTGCAAAAAGGCCTTGTGATTGTACTTTGTCAATCGCTATTCAGTATGATAAATGTTATTAACTATCAGAAAATACAGATCTCTAAAATAAGACTGTGTATATAGGACTGTAGTTCAGATTTCAATCTGTTGGTTTATTGCATCAGTCCAAACCTTCCTCCATTCAGTGTATGAGATCTAAAGCAGACTGTATTGATGAACATATCCTTGATTTGTGTATTGGAGCCCAAATAAAGGTGTACAAGTGAGTTTTATTTCCTTTATTTACAACGCAACATCACATGGTTTGTCCTGAATGGACTGGCCAGGTCACAGATGTGCTCAGCTGAACAAATTAGTGACTTCTCACAGTTTATTAAAAAGCTCTTTCTGGACTAACAGCCTCCAACATATGGAGCAAGACTAGGGTCAAAAGTTTTGTACTCAGTATCTGAAACTGGAAAAAGTACTCATTTAATACGTTTGTATTTTTCAAAATTCAAGATCAAAACTTGAAATTTGTTTCAGATTTTATGTTTAAGTACAAAACCTTTGACCCTGATCTATCGCCATACCAACAGTGGGTGTAGACAAAGATCTCAGTCCCCCTAAGTCTGACTCAAGGCCCCGAGCACTGGTTCTCCAGTCCTAAGACAGCAGACTTGCAACCAGGCACACCCAGCGGTGACAGCTGGAAACTGGCACCCTGCTGTGAGCCAACTGTCCTCCCAACAGAATACTGGCGTGAAAGCTTGGGGGGCAGAGGCTTCTGCTGCAGCTTGGGGCTTTCTCAGCACTGGGGGGGCCAGTGTTGGGGGGCTTTGGGTCAAGCATAGAGGGACTGAGAATCTTGTGTAGGAGGCTGGCTATGGACCTGGTTAGGCTCAGGGCATTAAGGGCCAGCAGTGGGCATGGAGAGCCTGCAGCAGCAGAAGCTGCTTCATAAGAAATGCTAATAAAAACTGCAATATTCAAGTAGTACGGGTAAGTAACCAGCCTAGCTATGTCACAGTGAATCAAACATCTAGAGCAGAAAACCAGCAAACAGGATTTGTTAGTGTAAATGAGTAAATGTTCAAAATAATGAAGTCTATGTTTCTCAAACGTCAACTCTTTTCCACCAGGTTAACCTCAGTGTCCTTCAGTCTCTACCCAGTCATTTCAAGCCTTGTTGCTCTGCCATTATCTGCTCTTTGGTACATTAAAAAAAGAGACACCTCATGGGTTTCAAAGTCAATGTCACCCAGAAAATGCTCTACATCTATTTAGACTCAAAAACAACCTGGAGGTAAATGACATCTTTAAAAAGCCTACTTCTGACTGCTAAACCAAACTTTAAAATGTGTCCCAAGTCTGCATGCAGCGCCATGGTGGGTACTTGTGCACTAACCCCTGATAGTTCAGAAAAGCAACCACTATCTGTCAACATGCTCCAGAGTATCAGCTCTAACCAAGTTAACTGCAGCACCACAAACAGCAGCAACAAAATGTAATCTACAGAACCCCAACAGTGTTGTACCGCTATGCCTTCCAGGGACCACTTCCAAAATAATTGTGCACAGACCAACACTTACCTACAGTACAGCATGATTCTGCAAAATGGGCTCAAGCATCTCCAAGACTAAAAATACTGGATATGAAACACCAAAACACTTACTAAACAAAGACTATGCCTACAAGATGACACTCACCAAAAGCTCAAATCTTTAAGTACAAGCAAACAAAGAAACCATGGTGCATGGAGTGGGCAACAAAGATTGATGGTCAAAACATGTGCCAAATTGATGGCCCGACCAGGTGCTTTTCTAGGGAGTCATATCTGACTATCACAAGCTTTACAACAAACTACCAACCAGGCAAAACTGGGTTTACTATGCTTCCATGACAGACACTGAAGCCTGAAATTGACAAGCCCCAAATTTGTAACACTAAAGTACCAAACCAATAACGTGGTGCATGAGGGGAGCCAGCCGTGAGTCAGATGGAAGGAGACAGGTGAGCCAAATTAATGCTGGATGGACTCACCACCGACTGAGTAACCAAAACAAACTTATCCCTAGTTTTCCTGCAGCTGTTCCAGAGTGATTGCACACAGAACATACTCCATTAATGGGCCCAACAAGGACCGCAAATAAATGAACTCCAGTAGACCAACCAAGTGATTAATCTGGAACTGTTATTTCTGACTGTCTAGTACTACAACATAAACCTCTGTAGCCAGCTATGTTCAAAAATTGTGCACACAAAAGCATGACAGTACAACATGCTCAAACATAAGAAATAAATATAAAATTTAAAGCATTTTGGTAATTTTGGTAAACATTTAGACAGAACAATCAAGGCCTACACAACCAGGCATAAAAACCTAACACAAATACCAACATGGGAAACTGTTCAAAGTGCCAAGCCGTCAAAATTACTCACCAAAACCTGAAACAGACAAGCAACTTTTAACACTTGTATGGTGTAAAATAAAGAAGCACAGTCAAACCAACCCAACCACGGAGTCCAAGAAATGGACACAAGTGAGAATAGAAGTGAAGAACAGAAGGGGGCAGTAATGAAGAAGAAGAAGAAGAAGAAGAAGAAGAAGAAGAAGAAGAAAGAAGTGCCTGAAGGAATTCACACTGCTTTTTGCAGCTTTTAACTACAATTTGTGGATTTTTTTGGTGATTTCTATGAACCGTTTGAAAGGTAAAGAAGTTTACGGGAGAGAAAAGTGCTACAATTTTGATGATTGATTCACGGTTTCTAGGCAAACTGGAAGCACAAACGTATTCTCTGTATTTTATTTTGACTTTTGGAACAGTATCTTGCCTAACAAGCGCGCCTTGAGCTTCTGACTACATCTCACAGTCTTCCACGGCAGATAATCCACCTTTGAGCAGTTTATGGGTGTTGCTAAAGACTTTCTTTCCCTGTCAAATCTGAGCAGTCTTCAAACCTAATTTCATGTTCTCGAATTGACAAGTTTCACCATCCTCAGTACAAAAAAAAAAAACCCTTAAACCCCTAATGTTGGCCTGGAAATCACATATAGCATGTAAAAAAATTGAAAAGAATTGCCAAATCATGCAGATGGTTTAATCCCAGCCTCATAACATTGGATTTATTCCCCATTGAATTTAAGCCCTTGCTGCATTTGAAGATAAAACAGTCATTTGTCAAACGCCGCCAAAGAAAATTCTCATCAAAACACGACATACAATGGTCACTTCCTGCTGCCTGTCTGCTCACATATACAGTAAGTTGATTAATTGATTATGTTACAGGCTACTCGCTGAACAATACAATAAATGGCAACAATATCAGCTTCCAGCTCGGGCTATGTTTAAAGCAGCCAGCTCTAATAAAGTACTGAAGTGATAAGTAGCTGGGTTGCTGGGCTACTGAATTAGTAATGTTAATGGGAGTAACAAGGCGTGATTGGAAATACATGTTGAGCTACAGCATGAGCAGAATATTTAAGCGTGCTTCTTTGCATCTGAGCGTTGTTTTGTGTCTTAATTGTAGAAACAGTGAGAGGAATCATCTTTTCCTGTCAGCAGCTACGTTACCTTGAGGGTTTTCTTTTGTTCTTGCCAAAGGAACAAGACTGACAGCGAAACCTGCCATTGAGTCCCTTCAACAAACCTCAAGGGGGGTTTTTCAAGGTTTAGCGTTGGACTTTACACTCTCACACAATGCAGAGTTGATGCTTCATTTGTGGGTGGAACATAAATCCAGTTCCTGATAATTAACTAGCACCCTCAGAGCAGACGCAGCGTTTTCACCAAGTATTACCTTCTAATTTTAGCATGGAAGACAATGGGGAAATTCAGCGGGAGGACGTCAGTGAAAATTCAACCATCTGGACATTCTCGCATACTGGTGGGAGGGTGATGATTTATTTTCAGCAACCTCTCGAGCTGAATAAGAGACGCCTACTGCTCGAAAATCCGCAGAGAGGAAGAGATATGAGAGCTGCTTTTGTGAGCAACAAATCCCAGAATTAAGAGCCATCTGAAAGGAAAACACCGTCCAAGCTCTAATTACGACTCAAAAGGCTGGAACATACTGTAGCTGTGCGGCAGGCAAAGGTCTCAGACACACACACCGTTATTATCACCATGATTGTTTGAGCAGGTAAGACAGCAAATTAAAAGTTAATGGATGATTAAGTTTAAAAATATGATTCCAAGACATTTGCTCTTTTTTTTTTTTACGTCATTCGGCTGCCAGATGATCGGATGCACAAAAATAACAGCATCATTTAAATCCATTTTGTTTGAGAGGTGAATAATATCAGCACTGACAGACATTTTTCACAGAAATCCCTCCTCATGTGCCTGATTCATAGCTGTTTCGCTACGTACACTAGATGGCAGTGTTACCTTTGGCCTTCGGTGCCAGCAGCGGCATCACAAACATCCAGCATCATTTTCTGTTTTTAGAGGAATTAAAAAAAAAAAAATAAAAAAAAAAAGCAAAACAAAACAAGACGCAGTGTTGAATAACCTTGAAAAAAGGACGCTGCTTTTCATGCCATGAATCCAAGGTGCCTCTCAGCACACTTTGTGATCCTCAGTCACGACCCTCACACACACACGTACACGCACACACACACACGCGTGTCGCCTTGTACAGACACAAACTTTGGACTTGATCCATCTAATTAACAGATTCAGATAACTGTCGGACGGCGGAGGCTCATAGGCATTCCAGGAAATGTCACGGCACTTGGTAATTTCAGCCGTTGGAGTTGATCAAAAGGCCTTTGCAGAGCAGCATATGGTGCACTTATACCCATATGAGTCTTAATGCAAATGATGCCCAGGAAATTGTGCAGGAAAGTGGCATAATTATAAGCCATTGAAAGTCCATTGTCATTCCTGTCTGAGAGGTCTCTCTTGAAAAATCAGGAGCTGATGGAAACCCCTCTAAGTACCTGAGATAGAGCCGGAGGGGGAAAATGACTGGGCCTGGGCTGCCATTATGCCATGGTAGCGCAATTATATCCAATGATTGGCAGGAGCATAAATTAGCCTCTGTCTTCATGGTGTGGTTTACTTTTTGTTTCCAACCAGTGCTAAGGTATCCCTTTTTTCACATGGTTAAAAAAAAGCTGCAGCACTCTCTTTAACCAGCTGTTCTCAGTGAAAAACAAGACATTATTTCACAGTTTTCCTCTGTAATTATTCCCTTTACTACCCCAGTTTATTTCTCCGCCCGATGCAAATGCATCCTCTCGTGGCCTGAACACCAGAGATTCATGTTTGTGGTGGGAACCGCAAAGCACCAGCTGTCCTTTAAAAAGAGACAGCTAAAAAAAAACACACACACGCACAGTTGATGTGAAATGTCTTCCTCCCTGCTCGTCCCCAATCATCAATAATTCACCGGCTTCGACATTTGAACTAATTATGGTGCACCAATGGCCTATTTGAGCAGGGTCCTGTCAGATGAAAGCTGCTGGGTCCTTCCTGTCAGCGGTGGAGGCAGCAGAATGAAGAGACAGCAGTGGAGGGAGGCTGAAGCCATTAAAATGAATGGAAAGCACCTCTAACAATCATACACCTCTGACACACACAAACAGGAACTGCTGCCTCAAATACAAACACACACACATTTTAACACCGTCCTTTGCTGCCTCACACACACACACATCTGTGAGTGTGTGTGTGAGGTGCAAACACACACAAAAAGGGAGGGGGGGGGGGCATGAATTGCTGCCTCACACACACACACACTCACACTCATACAGTCACATACAGACATGCATAAACATGATGTGCTACAGTAACTCACACACACGCACACACGCACACACACACACAGTGACGTGCCCGCCACCTGTGTGGGTTGTTTGGCCTCCTCATCCAGACCTCTCTGGTTTTAATTAGCCTGCTGCTGAAGTGTTTTCCTTTTTATATTCTCTGAAGGGCGATGATAACGGCTACAGCCGAGATGGAGGCTCTCTGCTGGTTTGTTTCAACAGGGAGAGCATAATGACCCTGCAATCACAACACCAAGAAAATACCTACCCCAATAATTATTTTCCTCCTAATGGCTCAGTTTATCCTCTGCTATGGCTTTTGTCAACAGTGTCTTAACAACTGAAAGGATTTCTTAGTCTAATAATGCTAATAGTCTAATAATAATGATGATGATGATCAAAATGGAATTTTGGCCAACGTGCTTACTTGCTTTCTTGCCGAGAGTCAGATGAGAAGATCAATACCACTCACACGCTTCAAATATGAAGCTACAGCCAGCAGTCGATTAGCTTAGCATAGCTTAGCTTAGCATAAGGACCTGGCTCTGTTCAAAGCTTAACTATGAGCACATCTAAAGCTCACAGATGAACGTGCTACATCGCATTTAACCCCTGCAAACACTAACTAAGCAGTGTGGTTTGTCTGTTCAGGGCTACCGTAGAAAAATGATGGTTCAAAATGGCGGACATGGTGTAAGAGGACCCGCTCTCTCTTTTAAAGACAACAAAAACACAACAATTCTCATTTTCAGGTGATTATAGACCAAGGAAAACATACTAATGAATATTATATTCATTTCCTGCCAACAAATACGCTTAAATCTTTCACAATGGAGAAAAATGAAGGCAAATTCTCTCTGTATAAGTAAGAAGTACCAACAGGTGACAAACTGAAGAAAAAGATTTATTAAATGAGTGGACATAGTTCCACACAGGGCTTCACTGAAAGGTTTGATGAGTGTGAAAATGAGTCACCAAATCTCTAAATGAGCTGAACACCCATGGGAAACAAAACGCTTAATTTAGCTAAGTTTCAGAGACTGGGAGTATCAATGCAAATTACAGATACTGGTCAGAACCGGTCCTATTCTTGTTTTTAACATGTTGTAATGTGAGTCAGGATGTCACCCAGAATTAAAGCTGGATATAACAATATTTTATATTAACGATGTGTATTGTTAAAGCAGTCGTTCATGGTGATGAATCCACAAAGAATCATCACCTGACTCTGCAGTTCCCCTCAGTTCTTTGGAGCACTTTAATGTCTTCCAGTTCACCATTTTGGTTTTACGGCCCACAAGTTTACAGTTTTGGTTTCGGCTCAGAGCTCTCATCAACTTCATTTATAGCAGCAGCAGGAAACGTCTAGTTTTCTGAAGCAGCTGTTTACTCAGTAACAAAGAGCCAAAACACAAATTAGCAACCAACTAGTTAACATGGTGAAGCATTTAGAAGCTAAAGACCAAGTTTTCTCAGGAGCTGTTAAAGCTAAAAAGAGAATTCCCATTTCATTATTTTGTGTTAGCTTCCCTGCCATAAACCTATTAAGAGCTAGGTTTCCATCATAGCGATCAATGACTAATCACTGCCAAAAAAAAAGGCAAACCCAGCACATTTGTTGACAAAATTATGAAGTCAGCAAAGAGACAAGGAGTTTGTAGGACCTGCAGTGACCTTACAATGTATAATTAATTGATTTTATGTAGCTTGTTTTGGAAGACAGACAAAAAGGTTGTACTTCACCCGGATTGCATAACAAAAAAAGAAGCAGACTTTTACAATTAAATGAGCTTTGATGTTGATCCGAAGTCTGTTTATATGTTGGATCTAAGCCTTAACCAGCCTCAAGTAGCACGAAGGTTCAGAGAAGAAATATCTTGAGGTCAGAGCTCTCAGATATTTGACAATGATCAATTAAAGTTTGAAATAAATTGCAAAGAGGACTGGCTTTGAAGTTTCTCGTGATGTACAAGGAGCTAGACTGAACAACGGTATACAAACATTCAAAAACTTCTCTTTGGAGAGGACGAACTATATTTTGTTCTACCTTCTGTTTCAAGTTCTAGGACGTCCTGTACTGAACAGGACAGAAGCAGCTATTTGGATCACCCGGATATAAAGCTGGGTGTCATCGGCGTAGCAGCGAAATAAAACGTTATGGATTATGCGGCCGAGTGGGAGTATGAGGAGGAGGATGAGTTGATTATTGAGAAAGCTGAATTGGAAAGGTAGGAGTTGAGGCTTTCCAAAGCTGGATTTGGGTCGACAGAGCATAGAAATCTGGTTTTCTGTGTTTGCAGCGGCGCGGTGAAGCAGTGGGGGTGCTGCCAAGGGTTTATTGATATTTTAAGGTGAAGCAGCACAGATGAAAATAGCGTCTCTGGTTTCAGTTTTGAGTTATGATAATGGTATCTTGCTTCTATAACTACTGCAGTTTCGCAAAATATATTACACAATAATGACAAGCACTAAAAACTATATATTTTTATACCTGCTGCGCCAGACAAGCACAGCAGGTATAAAAAGCAGCAGAATCCATCTAACATAAAAAGGATTTCTGTTTGTGTCCATATTGAACTTTTTTCTTCCTTTGTTCACCTAAGGTGCCGTCAAGAACACTGACATTGCAATAATGACGCTAAAAAGATTGTTTCGCCGCTGAAACATCTGAAATGTTCTATCAACACATCCCAAACAACAGAGGTGTTTTTATGAGGCAGCCATTTATGCTTTTGCGGGTGTAACAAAACTAATCCTCCGTGAGTCTGAGAGAAATAACCCAAAGATGAGCTCCACCTGCTGCTGGGTGATTCCTCCAGTGTGTATCGTGCTCTTTTTCTCCCTTGGAATCATTAATTTGACACTCAATCACGTTACAGGACTTCTGATACTACCTACAACAACTTCAGCATATACACCAGTTTGGGCATATTTATGTTTATACAGCTCCCTCTTATACTGCCACTGTAAACCTGCAGAGATGATGTATCGATTGTTGTATTTAACGATTGTATTGTCTTCATTACTCTCTATCTGTCCCTTTTTCTCTGTGGCTAAAGCAAGTAAAGTTCCCCACAGACATTGTTAACATTTCACCCGCACCTAATCTATTAAGGAGCCACAACCATGATGCTCTGTCAACATCAACGGATACATGGATCAAATAACAAACAATGCTGCTTTTATAGTGTATTCTGATTTAGACTAATTAAACAAGAAAATGACATGAATGCGTCTCTTTTACAAAGTAAAATACGCTGTTTGATCCACGCTTTCTTATATTTGAGAAGGACTGAAGCGAAAATAAAGAAGTGTGTGAGAATAATCAGCAGCGAGCCCGATATTTCTGTCTACTCGCGAGCTTAAAAGATTTAAGGATCTTTCGGTAAAGACAATCTTGGAAGATGGGAAGGTCAGAGGGCTCGAGGCGTTCGTATTTCTGTGCTTGTTGCATCATTGAACGGTGTCTGAAGCTCCCTCCGCCTGTATCTTTTCAACACCACAATCCACAGGGGCCTACAGTCCAGCAATCAAGCAAATGCCCTTAAGGAGAGTCTGTTCAAAAGTGTGTGCCATTATCCCATTTGTACATTCGTTGCGTCTCGCCCCTCTCTTTGACATACCCTATAGCTAGACCAGCACATTGACATTGGATAATTTGACACATCTCCCAATTGTTGCTTCCTGTAATATCTGCACGCGGCTTCTACAGTATACTTAAGGCCAGTGAAAGAATGTGGATGTGGCACATATCTGTGGTCAACATTTTGGGAAGATAGCTAGCGTGGCTCCGTCCAAAGGTAAAAACAATCCACCTGCCTGCACCTCTAAAGCTCACAAGTTGTGGTTTTACGTGAGGTTGTGCTGATGAGATTTATTTTTCCAGGGGAGGATGCTGGTGGGTGATTTTCACCTGTGGTGGTCAGTGATTTTGATCCTGTCTGGAGTGTATATGAGGATAATATTTCACCCCACCCCGATAGTAGTAGAAGTAGTAATAACTACAGTCAGCTATTTTAAATCCCGTCTGGAGCGATGTCCTTCATGAATGTACTTCAAAGTTGATCTTGAGTTTTTTTCCTGCTTGTCCTTCGACTTAATTCATTTTTAATCGGCTCAGTGTGAAATTTGACTTTTGGAGAAAGTCAAAAGTGTTTTGGTAATCTCAAAGATGGACACATACTAACACTAACTAGCTGATTTTATAACCAATATGAAGATGGAAAGAATCAAAGCCATGCGGCGAGCATGACTCCTATGTCAGCTACAGGTAGACACCTCTTCTGCAGAGTCCTGCACACTGTCCATGTCTATTACGGACCACATCGGCGCTGTCTGCAATGATGGGTTAAATTAGCAAGGAGCTCAGTGAATACTGTGATGTTTATCCAATTCGAACACGATTTATGTCTTGGCCCGGGTGCAGTGACCTCTTGGAGTCCCCGCCGGTTGCTTGGCAACTTCACGGCGACAAGACTTTTGTGCATCCTGCATTGGCACTAGACTTACATGATGAGCTGCGACTCTCATTTGTCAGATGACAGAACGGATCATAACATCCACCACCCGGCTGCTGTCAGACACCGCGCACCTGATTTTCTGTTAGTTACTTGCTGCTGGCAGTGTTGCCACTCACACGCCTGATACGAATCTAGGACATCATGTGTTCAAAACCACCCCAAAAAAAAAAGTCCAAATATCCAATGGTGCAGACTTATATAAACACTGGCACGGTCTTGACTCAGTTTTTACACTCTCAGGATCAACACCGATACTTCTGTCGCGTGTTAAATGGTCCAACTCGTCGAGAAGCTCTCGCTTCTTCAGGTATATCTGAACACCCCGCTCCTTTCATCGCGACTGGCAAACCTGCACGCTCTCACATAATTAAATAAGATTTATATCATCACATAGAATAATTCCGTGTGGGTTGATGGTGAATTTTTGCTATAGCCAACCGCCCCCCCTCCCCTTTTTTTTTTTGCACCAACCCACTCACACAGTAATTGAGAAATTGGCATAACTGGATATACAAAAAAAAGTGGTGTGGGTGTGAAGATGTCCACGGTGGAGTGGCCAAAAGTAACCCACTCAAACAGCCAATTGTGCAAGTGCGTATCAATAAATTTCAATGGACGTTTGTGACACAGGTCTAATTTTGCAAGTATGGAGTCAGATTTAAAATCTGTAGATGAAAGACTGATGACAGGTTGGTTGCATTTGACTTGGCTGCACAGTTTAGCAACATCCAGTGGAATTGTTTTCAGACTAATCTGAGGATGACCTTCATATTTTGTCAGTGTTGTTCGCCACAATACACTCAGAGCATCAAAAACCGTGGAGGCAAATGGCACATTTACTTCAGCCACAGTAATTACACCGACTTCTCTTCGGAGTATTATAGTATAATAGGCTTTGCTCTTTGCTAATGATTGTATGAGGGAGGGAAGGCATCCTAATCACTTACATCACAGCCTTGGCTGAAAATGCACGTTCAAAAGCCAATATAACTTTGCAGAATAATTGTGTTTGCTGCTAAGATAAGGTGTTTCCTTCTTTCCTCGTTTGATTGGACCACAGTTTTTTCGGTAACTACAAGGCACTCAAAAAAAATCTCCGCCAACGCTGAACAACTCTCCAACTTACACCCCAAGAAATCGCTCCCAACACTTCAAGTTAAACTCGTTTCTTGGCCTTTGCAAACTTTCATGCCAAACTTTAGGATTCGAGTCTATTTTTTCCCCGCTTGTTTTATAATTACGGCTACAAGGTGATAATCATCTAGTGGCAGAAATCCCAGATCTGGACCAACACCAAAGGCGAATCAATTGTTGCCGTGTCCAAAGCCAATCTGTCCACCAGTATCCACGGATGCTGTTAATACTTGTTTGAGAGAACATAACCTCTCACTGCACCTAGAAGAGCTAAATGTGCTGTGACTTCCAGTCAAATATAGCATAGAAGCTGCAAACGTGGAGCTCTTTTTCAATGCACGAGTTGCGCAAGGTGGTGAGCTGTTTTTCAGCCGTGCGAGTAACTTCTGGCATCCATAAAGCATCACACAGGCTTCAATCTGAAATGCAAAGACGCTGAGGACAGAACAGAGAAGTAAGTTAAGTTTGAGGTGCCAGGAATTCACAAAATGTTTGACTAGCGACTATAAAAAGACTGCTTTAGTAGACGTAATCCAAACATATTTCGCCAGCTGGAAAGAAGCGACCACATAGAGGCCAGGCAGTTGATATTTTCCCACAATGACTGAAAAGTGCCTCTATTTATGCTGTCACATGAGCTTATTGACTGTGTAGAAGTGTGGATAAATATCAAGTCAACCTAAAGGAATCCAGTCACAATGTTTTCAGCTGTGGGCCTGCGATGGGGACATTTTGGCAGGTTCCTCCGCCGACTCCATAGCCCCTGCATTGATGTGTGACAAGATATCCTCCGCTGTTCGGCTGCTCACGCCGCGTGTTCAAGGCATTATGGGATGTTGTACCGATGGAGCAGAGGGCTGATGGAAGACAGTCGCAATCGCCCTCTTCTCATTAGATGCAGGGCTGTCTGTGCTCATTAGGCCGGCAGCAGCGCAGTGGGGATCTATTCTCCTGAGGTGACCAAAGGTGCTTACACAGACCTTCCAAGTCTCAGTAATGATGCCCCAGACCTGTCACTCTTGTCACACGACTGACATGACCTTTTTCTGGCTCATGCGCTGAAAGGGGAAAAAAAAATCCTAATTTCGCAGGATGAGGCAAGAGAAGTCCTATTTTGCCCCCCAAATTTGAAAATCTGCCCAGTTTTGCATCAGCGTGCCGCGGTGAAACTTTCCGAGCTTGTTGATTCACTTTTTCACAAAAGTCAACAAGGACTATTTCCTGTGAATTTTATTGGCGATTTAAGTGATTGCGATTCAGGTTTTAATCCGAGCACAAAAGCCAGACCTTGCCATTAAGACCTATGAAATACAGACATGCTGAGCGGCGACAGAGCGCCTGAATAGATGTCTGGAAGCAATCTATGAAAGATGGCTGATCAATGGGTGCAAAAATGAAATGGGAGATGAAAAGATGTCTTTAAAGGCTCATGAAAAGGGAACTTGTTGGAGGGCGTTTTGTTCAACTTTCCATTTCTAGCCTCAATCATCCGAACACAGCACACATGAAAGGGAAAAACGGCAATGCTGCAGCCTACTGTGGCTTTATTCCACTGATGTCAAGTGCCACCAGGACTCTCTGTGACATTTTAATGCATGAACTGTGCGTTTAGTTAATACAGGGTCCATTTTTGTCTTTTAGTGCCGTGATGCACTTTTTTTTTCTTTGTTTGATGATATGCTGACACAGCCACAGAAGAAAATCTTAATGACAGGAAAACATAGATGAGATTACATCACTCTTAAATAAATCTTTGTAAAACGACGTGGTCACATCCAGTCCTCACCGGGGCCTTTCCAAACAAAGCCTGATTGTAATGGGCCGCATGAAGCGCCAATTTAGCCCCATGCGAGCCTCGACATACAAATGAGAGCGAGCTACAGTGAAGACATACATTAATCCTGGCCAGATTGGGGACTGTATGAATTATGCTAAGAACCTTATCTGTTATTTCCCCTGATCTCCTGCTGGGTGAATTGATTGCGTTTTTGGTCTTAATCCGCAGCATGCCATGCATCTTGGGAGGCAACCAGGGAGCCATCTTGAATAAATAGAATTTGGACTTGACAAAAGCCACCTCCAGCTGAGCAATGAGAAAGCATCCTTTTACCGCCGCTCATCCCCTACCACGCAGAATGACATTAGGAAATGGCCAGCCGCGGTTTACATTGAACTGTTGTATTGATTTTGTGTTACTCGCTTCAGCTGCACTTTCTCTCGGAATATCATTTGCGTGCATGACACTCATCAGGATGGATAAGCCCATTTTGGAAAACTGCGGTCCTCGTGAAACATCTCTATGCAACCAAGAGAGGGTGTTTTAATGAGATTAATTAGATCGCTTATGAGTGATGGTCCTCCACCAATTACCTGAGCCATAATACCGTTTCCCTCCACCCAGGGCGTCGCGCTCTGCCGAGCGGTGCCAGCCTTCTGCGAGCGCGAGGCTGCAGCAGGAAATGATTAATCATCTCATCACCATCCCAAGAGATAATATGACAATAAAGACAAAAGCCTCTCATCGGCTGTGGCTGTTTAAAGCCAAGAATTGCTTCCTAAACGCCGACTCCGGAGTTCAATTAGACGATACGTCTGCAGCCTTTTAGAATACAAGCTATCTCGGTGTTGTAACCCAACGCCGCAGAGGACTGACTGGAGGTCCATTCCTTTTCTATAATGAGGTTCTGCAGTTCACATTCCGCCCAATGACAGAAAATCAGAGGTGCTTTGGCATGACAGAGACGCTGCCGTTCCTGTTTTTCACTCCTGAAGGAGAGCAGCGGGGTACGACCTCCCTCGCGTCTATTTCCTTTTCCTTGCTGAAGGGCAGGGAGGGTCACAGACACAGAGGGATCACAGTGGAGAGTGTGGCAGCCAGGAATCAAACCACAGCAGGATTCAGCCACGGATTGGAGAGCCGGCGGCTGCACGCAGAGCGCCGTGCAGGCTTTTATTGGCCCTTCTCCATCACACCTGTCACACAAGATTGGGTTTGTAGAAGCGCTTCCTTCAGTTGAAAAGGCCAAAGTAGATTATGGGGGCAGGCGAGGTTGAAATGGAATAACCAATGGAATGGCGCCAAATATAACGCCTTGCTGTCTGAATGCAAATCATGATTGAATTATGAATGATTTGTATAGTTTGCTGTCAAGTTTCGCCTGGTTGGAAGAGCTCTTTTCAAACATTTTCATGTCGCAGACACAGACAGTCACCATCCTATGGGGAGATAATATTAAAAATGAAACCTACAATTACAATAATCATTCTCAAACATAATGTAATGTCTGTAATTAGAGAAATTCCTATGGAATTGAGTTACAGCGATATTAATCTATTTCTCAATTTGCTGTGGACCCCCCTGGAGTCCTGTGAGGGGCCTCTGGGGGTCCTCTGACCCACATCGAGAAGCAACTCTGCTGTTAGCTTGTCGAGGAAATGTGCTGCTCTCTGGATCTTCATGTTTGTCACAGTTTCATAGTTTTCAAGCAGACTCTGCGAGATTTCGGTTGTCTGACATGACAGGTACACTCCTGAGGTGTTTGTGCACTTTCTTTTTGCTTGGGTTGTCTTCACGCGGCTCCATTTTCTTCCCCTAATCTCTTTTCTTTGTCACTATACTGTGATTTTCTAACTATGTCATTATTTCCGCCACATATTTGCCTGGCTAATTTCGTCCGCGTGACGTTCAGAGTATGCCTTGTTGCTATGTAACCTGTTGAAATGTCTCTGCAGCGGCGGTGGCATCGAGGCAAAGATGTTGATTGCACTTGATGGTAAAAGTTAGCATTGCTCCGATTCTGTCTTTAAAGAAAGAGCCGAGGGGGAGGAGGAGGGGTGCGTTAGACAGAGAGCAAACACACGAACCTCTGCGGCCGTCCGTCTGTGTTTGAGTCCATCTTTATTACTGTCATCACCTGTGGAGGTAATGTTTTTCCTCTGGGCTGATAGGTTGTCCAACGCAAACAGTGTCACGCGGCTGCAGCGCTGCTCTTTACCCAGCAGACCCTCTGGGAGGAACATGAGACGTCTTCATCCGGGCGCCGCCTCATTATGGCCCCGACAAACACACACCCCACTTCCTCTCTCTTCCAATACACGCTTTGCCTCTGCCAAACACACGCGCTTTGTTTGTGTAACACACACTTTTGCACTACTTCCTCTCTCTCTCTCTCTCCCGTACACACACATGCACACACACACCTTTTGGGTGTAATAAAACAGCAGATCAGAGTCATTGGCTGCTGACAGGGACTGACACTGAAACCTGCTGTTGTTGGAAGGCTGCCTGGGAGATGTTCATTACTCACAAAGCTTGTCGGTTTGGACAGGAGAGGAACAACGGTCTTATTAAGTGGAGACCTGGAGCAGCCGTAGGGGAAATACACACACACCCACGCACGCACCCACACGGGCTCCGAGAAAGTTTGAAGCCGTGGCTCCGACCGAGCGCGCTGATAGGCTGGGAGAAGTTGGGGCTGCCAGAAAAATGTAAAACTTTTCCAGCGATGCCGGAATTTGCTGAGTTTGGAGTTTGACACAGCTGACAGACAGACAAATCGTGACATGACGACATCTGCAACGTCAAACCGCGGAGCCTCAGCGCTGAGAGGGGAAGTCAAATTCTGCTGCGGAGGAATGTGACGGCCTCATTTTCACAGGAGCCTGCTGATATTGATTGGAGTTTCTGATGTCTGTCTGGCTCATTGTATAACTCTCACAAGAAGAGATTCAATATTCCCGACATCGCTGAACCTGAAGCCTTGTTTCCATAGTAACTCTGCTCTCCGTCTCTCTAAACATAGCCCTCCTGACTGACTTTAGCCCTGCTCAGATCATCAAGCACAGCTGAAGAGGAGGTAGATGCGTGGACATGGACAATAATGTTCCTGACTTGAGGCGATGAAACGATTTGCTAGCTTGTCAGAACAGCCAACGTCTTGGTGTATTTACAGTTCAAACTGTGCTTAAAGCACCAGAGGACCAGAAGAAGACAACATGAAACAAGTTGAAAATAGGTTTTTATTTCACGAGAAGGCGTGTTCATCCATCTTTCCAAAAGATTTCCGGAAAGATTCGCGCAAGCACGAGTGTCCTCGTTGGCGCCCCCTCAACAAGTGGCGCCAACGAGGACACTTGCGTTTTTCCGCCGTGGAGTTTTAATCACAAAGCCCCCAATTCATCTCTCACCTGCTACTTTTCACCAAGTTTGCAAAATCCTAAAATAGCAGCATCTCTCTAAACAACCTGCTCCATTTCAGCCTCAAGCAAAAAGGGGCCGTCATAAATCAAAACCGCCGCACTTGTGACGGTTCGGGGACGAGAGGGGAGTTGGCTGAATTTGCATTTGATGCAGTCGTAGCTGTTTTTTTTTTAGTAAATCTCCAGCAGGATGCCGCTGATACCATCGCAAAGTGAGTTCGGAGGAAAGCAGGGGTCTTTAAGAGCCTTTCATCCTAATGTGCCAGGGTGAAAGGCATTCCTGATACTTTAATGTGAGTTTTGTCATTGAAGAATCACGATGCTTCTTAGAAATCCCGTCATTTTACACCCATGCAGCCCTTACTGAACCTTTGTTTCATTTCCTGATGAAGAACCTGCTGATGTCTGACGCAACCTTGGAGGCTGCGGCGCTCTTTCTCATCTGGCTCCGTTCTTTGGCTTGCTGAGCCGTCCTCTGTGGAGACAAAAAAAAAAAATGTGAGTATGATGTAAGAGTTAAATCTTCAGTCCGCGCGTTGAAGAGAAAAGTGAGATCAATATATTGAGCATCTCTAGATTAAAGTGTCTGAGCGGTGGCATAAACAGCGAGAGGATGCCCTTATCAGAGCGCGCAGTTCTCCACATCAGTTTCGATACGTCAAAATATGAAGCGCTTCCTTCCAAACTGACACCCACTCAGACAAAAATGCTTTCTGGCGTGAAAGAAAAGCACATTTTAGATGACAATGAGAGCTCTATTTTATTTTGAAACCTCTGCTCTGTTTTTAAAGATTGTGATTATGAAATATCGACTGGAGAAGCTCATGAAGGAAAATGTTCCAGAGGCAGATATATAACCTTTTGCAAAAAATACTATACATCAATATGTCATACAGCCACATCATGTGATGTTATTACAGGCAATATATAGCTTTGTGAGGGATGGTATGACTTTTGATCAATGTGTTTGACCATGTATCACATTACTGCCACCACATGTGATCCTCAACATGAGTGATGAGGCTTTCTTTTTTATATGAGGATAAAGGAGAGGTCCATCCACTGTGCACCTTAAATGTTAGACAAATTGCTTTTGCCCCTTAAGCCCTTTGGCTCTAAAAGCTGCTGTTGCGGTTGTTATGGGTGCAGCGATGCGGTGCGTGCACGTACGGCTTTGTGGCAGACGGTGCAGAGCGTCTGCAGGTTGTCCAGAGAGCACTGTCCTCCTCCGCTATAGACCGGCCGGATGTGGTCGACCTGCCAGAAATCCCCTTCGACCGGAGCGCGGATCATCTCATTCAGCTAGAAACACACAGAGAATGAAATAGTGAGCGTCTCAGTACACTGACTACCCTTGGATGTTTTCTCATACCGCTCTAAATTGCCAAAAAACAAGCTGTGATTGTGCTGCCCTCCCAAACCATCCATCTATGCTAAAGTTAATTTTTTCCAGCCGATGTGATGTCTTTAGCACAGCGCAGTCTTTTTCTCCGAGTCCTAAAGTGACCTAAATTGTTATTTTATGTGCACGCGCTGGCGCGCGCACACACAGAATCAGTCATATTAAACAAATCTCTGCACCGCAGGGGCACTTCTGCAATGCGCTTCACAATAAAAGAAGATAAAAACAAATAAGTCTCGAGGAGTGCACATGACAGCGAGGCACATAAATGGCGGAAATCTACAAGAGGAAATAATGAAAGGAAAGAGCAGAAACAGACCTCTGATAAAGCTTTCAAATGCTGTGATTAATGTAAGAATCAAACTATTATCCATCATCATCATCACGTGCCTCAGGTACGGCCATATAAACTGGCAAAATGTCGCTGGCCTACATAATGGGCAGCTGTAGGCAAACTCAATCAGCGAGTACACGTTAATCTGCTCGACAAAGACACAGAAATGAGGTTAAATAAAGCACAAGGGAATAAAATGCTACAGACACATACATACTCTGAAATTCTATACTAATGCTTTTCAGCTGTTAATGGCTCTTCTCTTGGTAAAAGTGTGAGCAAAGCAGCTGTGTCACAGTATTTTTTGAACATTTCTAACATGGAGACTGACTCACTTCTGCAGCCGGCCTCAAGCGGCAGCTCGAGGAACGTTCCCCAGCGTTGGAGGTTGCTGCTCGATGTTGAGTTGATGCTTCCAGCGTGTTAGCACGCTGACAAGCTACACTCAAACGGTGAACACGGACCTACGCTTCGCGCTAATTACAAAATCTGAACATGCTGCATAGGGTGGAACATGTGACACATGAACATTTCCATTGCGAGCATGCTAGCATGCTGACATTAGCGCTCAGCTCTAGGCACCACTGTGTCTAAATACAGCTTAACAGAAGTCTTCACAGGAGCAGATTACTGAGCTTTAGAGACGAAACACTGGGAACAAAATGACCTGGAAATTGAACCAGTGTGCTGCTTGCTGGTGTGCATCGGAACAAAATGTTTTATTTTATTCTGAGAAGAAATAGAAAACAGACCGAGAGAATAAAGAAAAGAATGCAGATTGAAAGAGCGGATACAGAACAAGCAAGCGGAAGACCAAAAGATGATTGAGAGAATTAGAAACAGAGAAAGAGAAGCCTGATGGGAAGAGTTCAGGGCAAAAAATCCATTTTCCTGCTTTGAGTGCTACTCTGTCGACATTAAGGCAGCGAGCTGGAATTGATCCCAACAGATTTAAAGAACAGGGCTGCTCACAGGGCCAGAGTTCACGTCTCTCTCTCTCACACACACACACACACACACTCATACTCACACTCTCCAGTCAATTGAACCTCCTTGTGTGCCAAAACCGTGCACCTTGCTACACCAGAACCCCACAACTACACACCACAATTCTGCTCACAGGCACGGAAAATCCACACACACCATAAAATACCAATACACGCAGTCCCAAATTCTGTTATACACATACTCGCACACACCAAAAGACCCTAAGGTACACATAAAGACCCATCTACACATGTACACACACCACGAAACACACACACCAGAACCCCCCAGTATGAACCAAAGAATGAGCCTATAATCTCGAGGCTCCTCCACCGCTGCGGCGTCTTATCATGTGGCTGAGTTTGTTTCCTCTAAAGCTCGGTGCATCGATCGGTGCTGATGCTGCTGCCGGCGGCACTGGGAAGGGGAGCGAGTGTGTGTGTGTGCGTGTTTAAAGGAGGGGGGGGAGACTGGCTTTGCAGGATAACAGCCAACCAAATCAAACAGGCTTACTGGTCGAGGCCTGGCACTGGGAAAAAAAAATCAATGGGCCCAGCAATCCATTTACTGGGAGCTGCCCCCCTGGAGTGCAGATCAACCTGTGTGTGTGTGTGTGTGTGTGTGTGTGTGTGTGTGTGTGCATATGTGCGTAGGTGGGTGGAATGGAGAATACAGGGTGCTTTTATTTTTGCACTTACACAAACAAAGATGCCTTTCCCTGTGAGTTATTTAGCTCACATCAGGAGACTGCCGTTCGGTTGATGTGTGTATCATAGCGTTTTTTTTAATAATGTGCTTCTAATGAAGTTGTTACTTCATGAAACCTCATTTCACCTGAACCCCGAGGCCCTAACACGTCCAACTCCACCTACATCCCTGGAGACAAATCCCATCAGCCTCTTCTGTAGTTTGTGCCTCGTGCCAAATTTCAAATATTAGCATGCTAACATGCTCAATTAAACACACCTGCAGTCAGTGACATGGTTGGTTATGAAGATGGCATTTTTAGCCATGCTACTAGCGTCGCTCCTCTCAACATCTCAAATCTCAACTAAATTTCCTGGAGATGTTCATGCAGTCATTAAAACGCCGGCTTCCGACCTGTTTGAGTGACAGCTGGGCGAGCCAAGTGTTCTCCAGCATGTCCTTGCGCTGGGCGGGCGGGGCGTCACGGACCTTCACAAACAGGTCATGGGCGTGGAGGCCACAGTGCTGACAGACGCCCTTCTCCACCTCCAGCACCCGCAAGCGCATGTATGTCTGGCTGGAGCGCAACTGGAACTCTTCTTGGCACCTTTGGGTGGAGGAAGATAAATCTGGAGTTGAATCTACATGAACACAAAAAGCTGGAACTCTTTATTTTTTATAAATAGACGACAGAGGTTATTGTGTTTTTTGCTGAAAGGAGTGCAGACATCATTTGTGGGAAATAACAATGTGTTCAAATATGATCACATCCAGGTCTCGATAAGTGGAGTATCTCACCTTGACTGAATGACCTGAAGCTGGCCCTTGAAAAGCACTTGAGGAAATTGAATTTCTACTTTAAATGGGAAATAACACTGAAGGTATGCACAGAACAGTTCAGTTCAAATTATTCAGTTGACGGTGAAGCGCCCTGCTCAGGGACACTGCACAGACTTTTCCATTTCGAACATTATTCATATTGGTGTTAAAATACAGTGATTACACACTGAATTAAATATGACAGGAAAGGGTTAGGAAGAGGATCATTATCACTGTAAGAGTTGCAGTCTAAACTGGGAACAGCAATCTATTTTAGTTGTCAGACAAACAGTATTCTTTCTACAGCACAAAGCCGGCAAAGCAACAAGGTGAAGTCAACATTATACTGTCGAGTTTTTGAGTTTGTTTTGCACAAAAACTCTTAAAGCTCCAAGTATAATTGAATTTTTAAGATGCCAGATGGGGCGGGCTTTGGCACAGAAGACAATCAGTGCTGGGAAGTTTAAGCAATCTCAGACACAAACTATTTGAAAGTAAATTTAATATATTTTTCTTTGATTGACATCCTAGCAAAGACTGTTGGGATTCATACCACTGCAGTAAACACCCGCCGGTCTGCGCTCCAAGTCTGATCCACAGACCTCTTTGGAGATCTGGAAATGTCCAGTTCATACCGAAGATTTTCCGTACCTGCATAACAATCCTGACTATTACCTGTGACTGCAGAATCGAGTGTCCCAGGGCCCGCCTGTGGTAGGGCAGGCCTGCTGGCAGGACAGACACAGAGGGACTCCATCACTGTCCAATGCCTGCAGGTATCCGGACCCTGATGATGGCTGCTCCTCCACTGCCTCACAGGAGTCCTTGTCCTTCCTGCAGAGACACACAGAGAGAAGGAAATGTGTTACAGGAGAGAAAAGCTCAGTCTTTGGCTCCTTACTCTTCTCTCTTCACTTCCTTTAAAGACCAATGCCATTGGTTAAAAGACTACAGTATACCAAGGTCGATTAGCTAACCAAATATGAACATTAGAACAGAACATTTGATTGCATGCGAGATGTTATATGGGGTTGCAGTTTAAAGGACCAGTGTGCAGGATTTACTGGCATCTAGCTGTGTATTTGCTAAGTGAAAGCGCCTCACCTTCAACTTCCTAGCATGAATGAGAAACCACATGAAAAAAGCTAAAGTTTAGTTTGTCTGTTCTGGCAGCACATGGCGGTTCAACACGGTGAACTCTGTGGGAGACGACACACAGCATCTACAGATATAAAATGCTCATTTTAAGGTACTGAAAACTGATTATACACATGTATGAAAACATAGTTGTGCATATTATTTTCTATTTCTGCAGTATTCTATAAATATAGCCGCATAAATCGTACACACTGGACCTTTAAGCTGAAACACTTCAAGCAGTTTAAGTGTCAGCTGGAGTTGATGGACTCACTCAGTTCAAAGGGTGAGTTGAATTATATAAAATGATATAAAACAATGGGATATATTAAAGGGGCACTGTATAATGTATTTTGTGGCTCTGGAGGAAATAACCCTGATGATGTCATCAGTTATTTTAAGTTTGACTTTAAATATTTGACAGAAAACGTATTAACTGGAGCCTGAAAGATGAGGGCAATTAACAGGCAGGAACAGCTGCATGATGGGAAATGGATAGGACGCAATGTTTTTGAAGCTCGACTCGTGTGATTATGTAATAAAAGTCAGAATATCGCTGCTGCTTCGACTTTGGCCATTCCAAAATCAAATTTTCCCCCAACTTTATAGGACTACAATAATAAATTGTTGGAGTGTCCCTTTAAAAACACACAAAAGAAACAGAGTTGCTGCATATGACAGAGGACGTTTTTAGTAAAATAAATGGGAATTCATAATAGCTCTGTCCAGTGTACATGCTTCAGCTTAAAGTATGAAATTCATAGATAACTAATATGACTCTAAATGAAATGTGAAGATCTAAGGCAGGTTAAATACTTACAAATGTCTGAAGATAAGGCAGACACAATGGAGCTGACTGTGCTGAATAAAATATTCTCTGTATCTTTTTCATTCAGGCAACATGTCTGCGGCACAAATTTTAGCCCTTTGTGCACTAAACTTTAAAGAGAAGTTACCTTGATCAGCATCAAGCCAGCAGCAACATTCAATGTCGAGTTAATTTCTTTCAACATCAGCAGAACAGCAAACATTTTAACATAAAGTCACCCGACGAAAATATCCGTTTGCACATCCAGAGCTGATGGACATATGGCCGGTGTGTGTGTGTGTGTGCGTGCACGTGTGTGTAGGGGAAATATCTATTTACTGTGTGTTTGTACATGATGCTGATGTATCTGCAGAACATTTCCAGGATGTGTACGTGCATGCCTGTCCTTTTGGCAGAGGACAGCAAGTTTTGGGCATTTGCCATGTTGTCCCAGCAGGGTTCTAGAGCCACGTTGGAGGGGACAGATGGACTAAATTCTCTTTCCCCGTGGTTTACAATTCAGACAGACAGAGAGAGGAACAAAGAGCCAGAGCGACAGAGCACTACAGAGAGAGATTTAATCATTGAAATCGGGAAGAAAAAGCACTCTAAAAAGGGAACCTTGCTGCTTCAAAGTTTAGAAGATACCAAAAAAAACGGAAATACCAAGAGACAAATACTTTGCCAGCTACATCTAGTGGATGAAAGAGAGACGGAGAGAGACTTTTTACTGGTGTGCCCAAACAGAGTATGGTGAAAACATGGTACTTAACCCAGAAATACATGGTTTGCTAGCAACTGTAAATGCTGAAAGCATCAAAGAATTCAAGGTTGTTCAATCGCAATGATGTTAACATAATTTAATTATTGTATATACCTTACGTTTAGCTTCAAAGAAATTTAAATTCATATATGCGAAAAGCAAATGAACATGTTGGCAGCTCTCATTGCAGCATGAGGTAACCCTCAGAAAACTCATACTTCAAACCCCAGAAATCACGCAACATGCCTTCAGCAAACGGCACGCAGCCTGCTAATGTTTACCGCCGAGCTGATCTCTGATGCTTCATATGAAAGGAAACCAAAAGAAGAAGATCTGACGCCGCTGAGTCCAGCTGTCAATCCGTGGAGTGCTGGCTTGCTGTTAATCAGGAGGCTGATTCTGTTTGACAACTTTTAATTTGTCGCTTCCCGTGGACAGCGAGACGGCCGCGCCACACAGTGAGGAGATCCAGAGCGTCTCAGTTTTAACATTAGTAATATTAAAGCAAACAGCTGTGACTAATGCCACATGGCAGCAATGCTGTTTTACTCCACCACTCGAGCCGGGTATCATACCTCACACCTTTTCTGCTGCCAACTGAAATGTGTCAGTTTCCTGATTTTAATCACAAATTTAGATGATTTGATTTTTGCAGTTCTTGTATGACGCCTGAGACATTTAACGTTAGGGCATTTTATTAAACGATAAAAAGGACTTTGTAGATTCATATTTCGGTTTTAGTATGTTTCCCCCTCCTTAATTGCCTCTGTGTCAGTATTAAATGCACAAACAAGAGCGTGGTCTCGATATTCTCATCTAACTCTGCACAACCAATAGTTTGACATTTTCGAAAAAGCTGATCATGTTTACCTTTCTGACGCTATTCCCCAAATGTCATACTATTGCATTAATTTGTTTGACGTGGTTTAGCCAGAAAATAATATTTCTGACGTTCCTGCTGGACGGGAGACGAAAGTAAATCACAGAAGAAGATAAAAGCATAAATGCTTGAAACTAAGTCATTTTAAAAGTAATGATGTGCTGTCGCTGCTCGATCTGCCACTTCGGCTATCATCCTTTTATTATTTTATTTATTTGATCTATTGACGTAAAAATCCACTTTGTACTTAACAAAACTTTAGTGCCAACTGCTGCTAATATTAGTAGAATTTTTAGATTTTCAGACACTTCTAAGTGTCAAGAGTACAAATCCTGGACGGCACCTTTAAGACACCTCATGGACCACCACGGGCATTTAACATGTACCACCAGTTGCTGTGTTCGTGACAGAAAGAGTGTTTTTTGCAGGTTTCCTCAGCTGCCCGTTGCATCTCACCCATTAGATTGTATTATGGTCTATATTTACTGTACTAACACACTCAGTGGGCCTTTGTGCCTCTCCCACAAGGCAAATACAGATCTCCATGGAGACAGCTGAGGGAAGGAAAACGAAAATAAACCAAATCCCAAAGAGGAAGCCACGTGATGGCACAAAGCACCTTGATGCACAGACCATGAAAACTCATCTTTAAAAACCACAAACGAGACTGGACACGATCTGTGAAATCTGAATATTGTTGGGGAGGATTTATATGAAATGCGTTGGCATGAGCTACATCTAGGGCTGATTCTGAAATTTAAGATTATCTACTTATGTGGTGGAAAGCCTGGAAGATATTATTTAAGACCTGAGGACAGCTTGACCTCTGCTAGCCTGAACATCCACCCACACATCCATCCCCAACCTACCTCTCAGAAGTAGGTGGTGTTAGTGAAGCTGCAGACCTCCTTTTCGTGAAGAAGTTTTCCTTGGTGACCTGTCGGACGCTGCCTCCCTCCTGTTGGGCCTTGCTCAGGGACGCCTGGGCCACCTCGTCTTTAGTGAGGTACCTGTAAAAACAGGATAAACATGGCTGTGAAGGATCGCAGGATTCGTTACATAACTAGAGAGCTTAATGGGGAGAGCTGATTCACATGGAGCGCATGGGGGAGTAGGCGCAAGAAGATAGATTCACAAACCCTCTCCGGACGGCATTAGTAACAGGTAAGATGGGAAATCTGATGCTGCTCAAGTATATCTGTAATCTCAGTCACCTGGTCGAGAGACTGCGGTAATCCTGGGACTCGCCCATGTAAACGTAACACACACCATCACCCACAGAGCTGGCAAAAGCTATAAGCTGCCTCGGTGCAACGCCAGATGCACGTTTATATTTTTCTTGGCACCAAACTGCTTAAATGCACAAACCCTCTATTTGTGTTCTTATATTTTGTTTGTCCTCTTCCTCTGTTCACTCCTGTTACTACTGCTGCTGCAGCAATCTAATATCCCCAGCGGGAATCGTCAATCATCTAATCTAATCCATCTGCAGCGCTGCTGCTTTTTATGGCCCTTGTAATACAGATGCTAGGTGTGCAAGTTGAAAATTGCATCAAACACTACATGTCAATCTGGTCAGGATTAAAATGACCCCGGGATCTCAGAGTTGACACAAAATACAGGTGAGGAGGAGACGGTGGGGGTTAAAAAAAATAAAAATAAAATCACTGACTTGTTTGTTCTGGGTTGAAGAAAATTGCTGTGGTGTTGAGAGAAAAGTGACCAATCACCAAATGTCCCCCAGGTAACATTAAGGCTTTCAACAGAGGGATGATACAACACTCTAATGGTCCCCGTACAGCAATTATGCTTTCTCTGTCCACCTCAGGAAGGTCAGAGGCCAGACTCAGCGACTAAACACAGGTACACAGCTAGTAGAGGCTTGGTATCCTGCTCTACCAGGGAGGATTTATGTTTTTTATTATTAGTTATTTAGCTTTTAAACTCCATTAGCAGATTGTAATACTCGGCTTTGTTTATGATATTATATAACTGTGTGAGGATTTTTGCTATTTGCAAAATATTTTATTGTGTACTTTTATTTTAAAGGTGCAGCATATTTAAACTTCTTCCTGTCACTATTTTGCAGTGTTAATTGGGAGTCAGACTTTTAAAATTAGGTACAGGAAATAAACAAAAGCCAGAACACAGGTAGCAGGTAAGAGTTTAGTATCAGACTTTAGTCCATGAATCCACCTGGATAGTCTCGGTTTCAGAGACACTTCAGGCTGACGGTGGACGTTTGACTGATGTGATTGTCTGATTGGTGGATAAAGATAGATCTGGCTAAACTTCACCGCTGCAGGTCACTACGTTTTTTGGAGGTCACCTCTGTGGCCAGCACCGCCGCAGCAAAAACAGACTACCATCACTCAAATGAATGGAAAAAAATGATTTCTGAATCCTGCCTGAATGTGGCCTAAGTCAACTGTTTCAAGTCAAGGTAACGTAACATATTTTTCCCCACCTCCCGACTCAAGGTTTCTTTTTGTATCAACTGCAAAGAAATGGATTTCATTCATGGCAATCAGTGCACCAACAATCAAGTAACATACATGTAGGTCGTGAAGTGGATCACGGATGATGGCAGCTTTCAAAAACGACGGCGAGGTAAGAAAAGATGGATGGAGAGGTGGGAGGCAGCCACCGAGCGGTGAGACTGTTTCACACCAAATCAGGTGATGAAGCCGCTCGCTCACGGTTACGCAGGCCGATAATTAATGTTGCGTTTTATAAACGTTGTTCCGACAGCTTTGTCAATTCCTCGACTTGGTTTGATGAAACTTTATTGCTGGCATACAAACAGTAGCACAGCCACCTTTGAAATAAAATCAATAATTGGAACGACTCCTAGACCCATAAAACATGTAGAAAAATATATTCAACACTGTTTAACTAACTGCACGGGAAAAGACAGATAGGACTTGGCTGTGGCTGCATCAAAGACTATCAAAGACTTATTATAGTCCTTCATACAAAAATAGATGTAAATATGAATGGGTGCAAGATGTCTGTGTATCCTTTTGCTCTTTCCCTCATTACTAATGAAACACTAGCCTCTTTAAAACACTTTGCTGTATAAACAATGGCTAAACTATGCTTTAAGTAATTCTACTAAGCTCTGCAGGCTGCACAGGGACATTTTTATGCATTTCCAACACCTCCATCTGGACAGAATACTTCCTTTTAGCAGGGAGATGGAAAGAAAAAAAAATAAAAAGATAGATGGATGACAGGAGGCAGAAAGTGGAGGAGGGAGACACATCAAAGAGGAGAAGTTTCTGTGGAAGCTGCGGGGAGATGACGAATAAGGTAAGTCTCCATCAAACGCACGAGCTTCAAACTGTCCCAGCACAGAGGCTGGATGAAACGATACCTTTCACCAAACTGGAGTCCAACTGCGCTGCTGGGAGAGTGTGGATGTGTGTTTGCATGTGTTTATGCAGCAAGGTGCCTGGGCAGTAATTCTGTACCATCTTGCTGCTCCTTCCTCACGTGGTTTACATTGTATGTTTTTCGTCACTACTGGTGCCATGAATCATCGAAACAGCAATACGTATTCCTGTGGGTTTCCCTGACTGACAGGGAGGGGGCGGTAATGGACGAAAAAGTGCATTGACGCACCCAAAAAAATACTTGCAGAGAAAGAAAACATGTTCAACTTAAGACCTTAAAGTGCAACTAAACCCCCCGCGCAGTGTAGCCAGAACACAGCTGTCTGTAGTCAGAGCTAACCAAACTTATCCTCATGTCAGACTCTGTGTGTCCGCGATAGACACAAAGGTAACAAAGTCTTCATATCAGCACACCTAAGGTTTACAATTTAACTTGTTGTATCTTGTTTATTAAGTCATTACAAAACTGGCAATTCCCAGTTGTTCCGGGGGTTATGTAATGGACAATTTTTTGGCCGGGCAGTAACATCCCAGTAAAGTCCCAGCTGGTTGCTTGGTAACTGGTTGGCTGTTGGTGATAGCTTCATAATTACTGTACAGACATGACAGTGGTGTCAATTTTCTCATCTAACCCTCTGCAAGAAAGCAAACAAGTGCATTTCCAAAAATGTCAAACGATGCCTTTAAGGAAGCGTTCTATAGTTTGGACGGAGGAAGTAAATGTTATACCGGCGTGTAGGTGGCAGAAGCTCTCGCAGCAGCTCGCAGCTGTGTTTGTCTTGGATTATGTGGACATGGTTGTCTGCTGGTAGCCATTTGATGCACAGCTGCAGGAGCGCTGTTGCAGGCTCGTGGTGGCAGCGGGTTGCTGACAGCTTACCTGCAGAGCCGCAGAGCTGCATATAGCAAGCCGGCTCCACCCAGACCGGCCTGCGGTTCAGCTCCGGGGCCAGACCCTGCTCAGCTGTGTGAGATCAAACTAACAAGCTAATGCTCCAATCTGGCCCAGCTGAAGCTGCTTTGATTGATTGCTGCTATACTGGCCTCACTGAGACATGGCTGGTACAGCATCAGTCCATCCAATGTTGGAATAAAGAAATCCTCAGCTGGTATATTGGAAATGACATGTGCCACAATGATCCACCTCATAACCAGGGAAGAAACATGGAGCTAGCTCATGTTTAACAATTAATCTGAGAGATGTTATGCTAATTTCAAATTAACATGATGGATATAACATCTAAACATGTTGATTTAAAGCTACAATCCTTCAGATTTCAGTCCTGGTTGATGTAGTGACACCTGTAGCTACTTGAATCACTGCACAGGAAAGGCGGACTCCGCCAGTAACAACTGAAACTACTTGATAAAGAAGCAATTACAGAATTCTGGTCATGGATAGTGTCAAAAGTGGACTCTGGTATGATGAACCTACAGTAGTTCAGCCTGTGAAAACAGTTGTGTAATGTCTTCTGTGGCTGTGGAGGAGTTTTGTCAAGTCAAAAAATAACCTTGTCTAGTCTTGGTTTCGGCTTGAGACTTCAAATTTCTGACAGAGAGCCTGTGTTACAAACCGGAGGTGTGGAGTTGGAGAGATGTGGGTGTTTTTCAGGTAAGGAAGTGTCTAATGAAAGACGCTATCAGGTTGCGTAATGGGAAGTGGAGGGTCATGGTTTTTCTTTTTTTTTTCTGGTGTTCTAGTGGCTAAAAGTCAGCATATCTCGGTGTGTGCTGCCTAAATTTTGACCAGCTATCTCTCAAAAGTCTCCAAACTTTGTGCAAGTGCAAGACTAAAACGCTGAACTAAACTTTAATGGAAGCTGCAATGATGACATGATGTCAAAAAGCACTTGAAATATTCAGAGCCAAATGTTCTGGGTACTTTTCCACCTTTTTAGGTACTGTATATGCACTCTGATATATAATTCCAGAATTAATGTTATATATGGATGTTAAGAAATTAGTCACTGCTGAAACTGCAACTGTATTTTTCTTTAGCAATCTGACAAATCACATGTTCAATTGATTTTGTACCTTAAAGCTTCCAATGTGAAGAAAATTAGTATGCCTGTATGTCTCAAAAAATAATGTGCATTCTTATTTTATAACAATAGCATATTATAGAAGTGATACGCCGTTTATAGCCACTGTTGGAAGTAATTTCAGCAATCCAGCGCGCTTAGGCAGGATGCAAACTGGATTTAAATCTTCTTAACTTTTCCAAAATCACTATAAATCACCGAGAGTGGCTGATGACGAAAATATCCACAGCGTTGGAAACCCAGGCAAAGTGCATTAAGTTTGAAGTAGTTGAAAACTGAGCGTCTCAGTGCTGGGAAGGTGCCGCGATCGCCCCGCTGAGCCGAAGCTGGAGCTTGATTGGTTCTGATTAGTGAATAAATCAAACAGGTATCAAATCAAGCCGGGCCAATTGCCTCCTACTCACACCTTGATTAGGTTCATGCACCCAAACACGTTCCCCGGTTGAGAAACACTCTCTCTCACGCACACGTACACACACACACACACACAAGTCTACCCTGTAATTGGCAAACTCTCCCTGCCTCTATCGACGCCAGCTGTAATTAGTGTGCCAGCAACAATGCTTGTTTGTCAAAAAACACACATGTACACATACACAACGCTCATCCCATCCTCTCCTTTGCCTCAGCTGACACCCTTTGATACACCCACACATACATACACACACACATGCACACACACAAATACTATTCAGCCTTCCATGACGCCCGGGGCAGTTAGTATTTACAAATCTGCTGGTTTCTTGCTGAAATCTCTCACACTGCTTCTCCTAACATGATGTTGGGAAGCAATTCATCTCACTAAACGTACACTAACTGGCACGACGGGGGGCGCTAGGTCAAATTTACTATTTTTAAAAAAAAAATGGGGCTTGATTTGAGATTTGAGAGGCAGACAAACAGATTTCTAATTTCTAGCAGCAGCATCCATCGATTTTGTTGCCTGACACCTGCTGCTAGCAGACTTTAGGCTAATCAAGATAACATTAGTTGCATGAAATGGTTAAACACACAGTCTCTGCGTTCTGTCTGACTCTCTATGTGTACTTGATGTCTCATTGCATCACATTATGCTAATATAGCAGAAGCTTCATCCTCACTAATTGTTCATGTATTGTCGTGTAGCATTACATTATATATAGATTATTTTGATCTAACATAACTCTTAGTTTATATCTTTGTTTGTATTTTCAGCATGTATCATATTTTTGAGGTTTCTAGAGAAAAGGCTTTTTGGATGACAACTGGCTGATGTGTTTGGCAAACGCAGCTCCGTCTTAGGCAACGCTGGCTTTGGTTGCTGGATCACAAAATTCCCCAAATCCAATAAAAAGCAGGACAGAGACGTTAGCCAAAACTGTAATAGCATCCAGGACCAGCTTCCACACAGCGAGGATGTGCTGGTTGAGAATGGGGCTTTTTAAAAGCATAACGTCTAACCCCGTAAATGATATAGGGGTTACACGATATTAGAGGTTACGATTAACCTTATGGTTGCAGTAAATGTTTAGAACATTCCTTTTGGTCGTGTGTTTTTGGTTTTGGAAAGGCTAAAGCTGTTTAAATGGTGAGCACTGCCTCTTCAACAAGCTTAACTAAGGTATGGCTGACCACTTGCTGAAGTGAACGACCAAATTCTACCAGAATGTTTAATCTCAACTTGGTTTTTGAAAGTCAAAGTAGCGTGTTTTCTTTCAAGAACACATTCCCAGCTAGAATCTGACCTCTTGGTGCTCGAGTGAGGGCGCTGGGCGGCGGCCAGCTGCTGCAAGCCAAATGTGGGGCTGTGGAAGAGGAGGTTGCTGCGTCGAAGCAGTTTCTGCTTCATGGCTGCCAGGCTGCTCCACTCCTGAACAAACCTCAGTACCTGCAGAGAGGGAGAGAGAGAGAGGGGGGAGCGCACAACACCTCACTTCATATTCAATTTCAAGATGAAACCAAAACCACTGGAGCCTTCATCTTCAACACAAATTGATAGCTTAGATATTGAAGCCTCTTTAAGAGCAAAACATTTTTTTAGTTTTTCAATTTTGAAAATACACTTGAGCTGAAAAACAAACAATCCAGACCTGCAGAGCACACATACACACTAACTAACACACACAAGGAGACAGTTTTCAAGATAGCTGAATAAAAGCCATCAAACCAAGAGAGAGCTGTATATGCTTTCAGCCAAGTCAAGGATTCAAAGAAAATCTGCTGGCAAAATAACAAATAGCACACCAAGCACCAAGGCCTAATGGGCAATTTACCTGGGTATATTACACTGGAGGAGTGTTTCTTTTCTGTGGATAATACCTACTCTCACACAAAGATTACTTGTGTGAAGATAAAAACTCAATATGCATTATACAGAGAGTTTTCATACCCAGACTTGCTTTGCTGATGTTCAAGCAGCTGGATTGTGCATGTTTTGACAGAAATATTACCTCCTGTTCATTAATAGAGAATGTTAAACAGCAGCACATCAGCGTCGGTTAAAACACAAGAGAAATGAGCAAGAAGCCACAGGAGGAACAGACCTGACCTGGAGATGCAAACAGGGTGACGAGATGGGGGATACGGTCGAAATCATCATCAAATAATCATCAAACTGAGTCCAGGACAAACAAAACCATGATTACAAAGTCGGATGTGTTTTGCCATGTTCATGCCTCTGTACATTTGGTTCCACTTCACTTTGATTAATTCTGACTTTTTAATTGTAAACTATGAAGTGTAACCTTTCAGAAGACCTCAACTGTACCCGGTTACAATAACACTAACGCTACATCCAGGTTTCAAAGACTTTAAAGATAAATAATCTGAACGTAAAAGCAACTGAACTTTGAAATTTGACTACTACTGAATTCACAGCAGGAGAATATTTGACTCTGAAAAACATCCTTTGTGTGGTTTCAATCCCCCATTGTAAAAATCTGCGGGTCACTTCCAGTTTTTGCAGATTGAAAAATCAGATATTTCTTATGCTGATTCTCTCATTTGAACTCTTTCTTTGATCATCTGACAGCGACCATGACCTGATTGGACCGTGCGATTGATTCAGCATCTGTGCTGCAGAAGATAATCAGTGTGTGACGTAAAAGTGTTACAAGATTTGTGTATCTGAATTTCACAAAAACAACTGGAGTAACTGGCTCAGAACCAAGGTGGGTCCAAACCTGCCAGCCAGCTAAGGCCTTTCCAGATACTCCGACCTCCAATTTGTGACCATACCATGTGTTTATGTGCTCTGTGATGAATTGGAGACTTGTCCTGGGTGTACCCTGCCTCTCAACCCAATGTCAGCTGGGATCGGCTCCAGCCCAAACGAGAATAAACAGTTATAGAAAATAAATGAATGAAACAATTGGAGCAAATGACAAATATAACTAAGTCTGAGCTTGTGGATACTCGGAATTTAATTGAAAATGCTTCAACCACAAAGTCAGAGGGTTCAGAAAGTAAAAGACGTCAGTGCTCTACATTAATGTTCATATTTTAGAATAATTTGCCCACAAACTGTAAATTATCATGACGTTCCTTTGCCTCCATAACTATCGCAGAAAGAAACAAAAACATTACAAACTAACCACTGGATGTCATTTGTGCACACAATAGGGGCTACTTGTTATGGGGTTAATTATAGCTTGCGCTGAATTATTACTTTGGGCAATAGTAATCAGTGGTTTCGATAAATGATAATGAATTATCGGCCAGCTGTAGTTTGAGATTAGCTAGTTAGAGGCTGATATTCATTTGGAGGACTTGGAAGTCAGCTGACGTTTCTATTTAGCCAGGAGGAAATCAGGAAGTAACGCCTGCTCTACATATACCGGACCGCCTATAAGCTCCAGTCAAGGACTACAGAGGAAGACTACAGACAAAGCTTTAGAAACATCCGGAGATGGTAAGTGTTTCACAAGGTCATCAAAGGTCAGCCGAAAGTCGAGGAGTGGAATCAGATGTCAAAAGGTGTGAAGGAGGAGGAGAGTGGGATGGTGCTTCCAGCTCGCAGCTTCTCCAGAGGTCAGATGGGTTAATAGGTGAATATCAGACAGCGTGTGGGTGGAAGCAGGGAGGGTTTGATTTATGACCGTGAAGCTGGACAGTAAGCTGTATGTTAATCCTGCTTTTAAAGGATGAAGCTGCTGATCTGGCACGGATCTTAAAAAACATAAAACGCAGAAAAAGAATAAATGTATCCTTCTAACAAGTTTAGGTGTGAACAGCCGAGCTCCATTATTGTCCAAAAACTCACTTAAATACCACAAACAGCCTCTCTTCGGTTAGACTTGCTGTAGGTGAGTTTACACACCGCTGCCTCCATGTCTAAGCCGTGCTGCAGCCCACATTAAACTGCTTGCTTAGTATTGATTTTGATGGACAATTGGAGTGTAACAGGGCGTAAATGATGGGTCAGAGGATGGATGCAACTCACGCCTTCGGTTTACAAACCAACATAAACAACGTGACAGGTGGGGCGTCTGTCAGCGGCTCCGTTACTGCCACGGCAGATTGCAGGATTTAATATTAGCTGGTTGGCGTGCGGGGTCGTTTGAGGCGATGATCCGTCTCCTTTAACGACCCTCATAAAACGACACTTTCTCTTTGGCTGGTCTCCTCGGCTGCCCAAACCCACCCAAACCGCCCCCCTCTCTTATTTCCTCTCTCCATCATTCCCCTCCCTCGAGCCCTCCCTCCTTCTTCCAACTTCAGGCCCTGCAGTGGTGGAAGTGGGCGTCCACACTAGCCCTCTCGCTGTCTCCTGATGCCGTGATGTTCCTTCCTCCTCCTCGTGATCAGCGGTGTCGTTAGTCTTACATAGCAGCGATACACACGTCTGATATGATCTGTTTAATAACCCCCTCACAGCCGTGTGGCTCATCTTCAGTGGGTCGGTGGAATTGGGGAGATAGCCCTACTGACTGTCATATCAAACCAAATTATCTTAGTCTAAAATTAAGATCATCCTTAAAGCAGCCTATGGGCGCACTCGCTCAACAACTTCCAACTACACTCTTGAGCTCATGAAGTTTCTGTCATCTTAGAAACTGTGTGAAGTTGAACGGTTGAATTCTTCGAGTCTTTCTAATCAATCAGGAGGAGAAAATATCGGCACATTTCACGACCCAAAAGTCGACTCCAGTGGAATTCCCCTTTAAGGCGATTTTTACAGTAATGACACATTAAGTAGGTACATTTCCCCCGTGTAAACACTCACAATCCACATGCACGCCCACACACTTTCCTGACGCATACACACACACAGACACAGCCTGGCGGGAAGGGCAGACCTGTATTCGATTTTCCCGGCGCCGGCTGAAGGCCTCAGGCAGGTCGTCCCAGTTGGTTAGCTTGATGTCCAGAGGGACGAAGCTCAAGTTCAACGGAACACCGTCCTAACAGATGAGGAGACGGAGGAGAAGAAGACAAAGCAAGAAGATTTATTACATCTGTGAGGTCTGTGCTTCAGTTTTGATCAACATTTATAAGCAGCACATAAACAATTCATTAATAATTTACAACACACTCTAATGTAGTTATCAGCAGATATATCTCAAAGAGTGTAATATAGTATGGAGGCATGATTCATATTAATTCAAAAAATATAATTATTATTTGTGAAACTATAGCACTTCTTTTATTTTTAGATTTATTAATGACATTAACAGGCGTTAACAGAACATAGGTGAACATTTATTTACAGGCGCTTCCAGGAAACACACAAACCAATAAAAATAAAGGATAAATAAAAAAATTAAAAAATCTAATTAACGGCAGAAGCCCTGGCATCTCCTGTGCCTGACTCTTCCCCCCCGGCTTCCCTGAGACGTACCTCTCTGTATGCTTGATTTGGGCCTGACAATCCTCACTACACGGTTGGACACCCCCAAATATCTCTCACTATGAAACAACAAGGAACACAAATTTCCCACGGTACATGAATGCTTCACTATTCTCCAACATTTACATTGAAATATCAACTACTAGCACCTTCCCCTTCCAACATGTATCACCCTCCACAGAATAGATCAGATCGCAGACACCATGGCATAATGAGCTCGGGGTTGTGGGGTGGACCCCTCCCACACGATGATTTCCCATGACGGGTAAGATACTAACAGACAAAAGAAAGTTTATTAATTTCATAACATAATAAGAAGTAACTGAAATCACATTTGCATATCATAAAAAATAAAAATAAAGCCAAACTCAAAGAGACTTTTCGATCTCTTTGTACATGTGAATAAACATGTAATAAATGATTTATAACACTTCATATCTGTTCAAACAGCAGCTAACTGAGGCTTCAGAAGATAATCTATAGTTTTTGACAAATACATTAATAGCAATATCTCGCCGGGCAGATAGGTTGAGTTTTATTTGCTGACACTTTCAGACTGCCTCCATTTCAATACAGCGTTGAAAAATGACATTTTAAAAAAACTTGTGAGAAACATCTCTTTCCTGAAAGTGTCAGTGCACTGAGCATGCTGTCAACGGTTCTTATCGCGACCATTTCTTCAGCAGAAAGTAGTTCCAAAGAAACCTGGAAAATTTATTTATTTATTTCTGATTTTTTCCTTTTCTCCTTTTATGAACCCGTGAGCCAGAAATTCTAAAAAGGAAATACAGTATATCATTTTTGTTGATGAGAATTTTTTTTCTCGAGAGTCAAATTGAAAATATAAATCAATCAAATTAAATGCAATCAAATATTCAAATCACTACAACACTGGGTGAACTGACTGACTAAAAGTCTGACGAAGATATTTTCTTTGAGAAGACTTTAAGACAGGTACTTCATGTAGAATTAATTTAATTACTTCCTTAACAAAGGTAAGAAAAAGACTTTTTTTTTTTTTTTTACTTTACCATATCAACAATATCATTTTTTAATTTGGACTTGGTCCTATCGCAATCAGTCTATAAATGGCACCAAGTAATTAATGTATTTAATCTTAGCAGAGCTGAAATGATTAGTGGCTTGACAGAAAATGAATCTTCTTGATTAATTCCAGTTCTTTAGGCGCAAATGCCAAAAACATCACAAATACTACAGGTTTACTGAAGGTGTTCGAGAACAGACAATAGGTTTGGTCGAAAAATACTCCCTCACACCGGGGAGAGAGGGCTATCCATGAAACACGTTCCAGTGGCACCACTACACTACACACACAGTCCCTTTGTGGTTCTTTGGAGGTTCCTGACTGGCTCCTCCTGTTTTCCTGCACAAACAGTCAGTGGGCTGTGGGATTTTGCCGCTGAGTCACTGGTGTAACCAAAGCAAACAAATACAACCACGCACGTTTACTTGCTCGGTGTACTTCCAAGTGAATGACGATACAGCAGTTATTGTTTCACTCGCCTGACAGGAATAAATGTCAGAGTGATATTGTAGTTATATAAAAACCCAGGAGGAGGGATGGATTGCAGAGCTCACTGATGCTATCAAATAAATGTTACCGTTATGTGTCAGAGCAGGTGGGTGTCTTTCTGTTTTCTCATTAGCCGCAACACAAGAACTCCTTTTAATGCTAATATTACTTTCACAGGTGGCAGAAGTTAATGCTACGTTACAGTGAAGGAGCAGGATGAAATCAAATATGTTGTGTATCATACTGTGTTGACTCTGTTCCCACACTTTGTGGCTGGCTTTCTTTGATGTGTGGTAAAGTCTGCCACATTTGACGCACAGGTTTGAATGTCAGCTTGTGATATTTTGGGTGATTTCAGGCATCAAAATAAAGTTTGGACAGCCCGACAGTCATGGTGGCTTTCATAAATTGTGATTGGTAAATGAGGTACTTGTTAACTACCTGGGGTACTGGTTTAAGAGTGCTGAATTCCTGTTTTTTGGTTTTGTTTTTTAGTTAGACTCTAATTGACAAGTTCTCCTTTGGTTATATTTTTTTTTTGGTTTGAGCACCACACACTCTCTCCCTCTGTAATCAACTCCTGGCAATAAAATAACTTCATTTTACCAATTTCATGCTGCTTCCTCTAATCCACAAATGTCAGCACACCAATGCCCTAAACTAAGATGATGAACATGGTAAACATTATGCCTGCTAAACCTTAGCATGTTAGCATCTGTCTCAAAGTACAACTGTGGCAGTACATCCACCATAGAGATGCATGAAAGAATGAAATAGTTGACAATGACAGACTGTGAAATTGAAATCTGGACTGTTACAACTGAGAACAAAAAGAAAAATATTCCCAAAATAAACTAGAATAACTGTGAGGAACATGTGTAGCAACTGCAGCAGCAGGATAATTAGACAAAGAACCAGTTTTAGAGCGTTTACATGCAATTAGCATCATTGTGTATTATCGCTCAATTTGGATTAAACCACAGGTATTTTCCATGCAACCAGATTTTAATGACCAACTTGCAGAACTTCAATCCAATTACATTCAAGTTCTATATTGGCTGCATTTTATTCTTTATTGGTTGTCATGGTAATTCCTGTGGTAACCAAGGAGCTCGTTAGTGATCTCTCCCCTTTATTCTAATATATGTACACCACTTTGAAGACAATGCTTCTCTTGTGACAGAACGTACGCATTGGTAACAGAAATAATGAGGACAATGAAGAGGATAGAAAAAAACCCTGCACATACCCAGAAGGATATACCTCACTGTGATTATGGGTAATCATACAGCCGCACTTAGGAGGTAACCGCATAATCATTGTAAAAAATAACCACAATAAAGAACCTTTCCACAGTTATTACTGGTTCATTAGCACTAACTACTTCCAATTTGAAGCATGAGAGGCCACTTACCCTCAGTGTTAACTTCACTCAAACCACAGTGATTGTGCCAAACAACATTTTACAAGAAAGAGACTGACCGGTGAATTTAGGTAAAAGCTGCAATCTGCACATTTCAGGAACAGAAATGGTAGACGGAGAGGACGGGCAAGAGACAGGAAGGAAAAGGTTGGATGTGTGGACTCGTGGATTTGGAAGATACAAATCAACGTTAGGAAGTTTTTTTTCTTACTGTGCTGTGCACAGAGGCCCACGTGTTTATTTGGATTATGGTAAAATAAATATCACGGAGAGTCTGGGGAATCGTGGAGCTACAACAGCATGGAGCAACAATAGAGCCTTGAGAGATGTGACTGAAAAGGGATCCTGACAAATATATCACTTGCAAACAGAGCTTCATTCAAAATCAGATGGCAATATTTGAAAAAATATGACATAAACTCATTTAGGGCTCACCTAAACACTGTATAAGTGTGTATCATATATCGAGATAGGTTTCTAGTCGTTGTATACTACATACAGATGGGCACACAGTCCAGGGCTCACTAGTTTCTGTAAAAAATTATCCACAGCGTTCTTAAAATCCAGAGTGCCTACAGGAAGAGCTAAAAATGCACTCCGAGCTCACAGGGATATTTAACATTTTCTACACATCGTCTCCAGCTCTTCCAAAACTCTGCTGCCAAGATTCTGACTCGAACAAAGAAACACAATCACATCACACCTATTCTGGCTCACTTACATTGGCTACCGGTTGCCTACAGAGTGGATTTGAAGATTTTACTGATTACTTTTAAAGCCCCGAGAGGCCTCAGCCCAAGTGATTTAGTCAAACTTTTAGTGCCCTATGTACACTCTCGCTCCCTGAGAGCCTCCGATGCGTCATTCCTGGTTGTTCCACGGTCCAAATATATCCACGGAGGTGACGGAGCCTTTGCAGTCAGAGTTCCAAAAGATCAGGGCTGCAAGCTCTGTGTCAACTTTCATATCGCTTTTTAAAAAAAGAAACTTTTATAAAAGTGGTTTATGTCTTATTTAATCTAATTTCTAAAGAATTGTTGCTCATTCTTATTGTTATTACTGTGGTTCGTTTTAATGTAAAGCAACATAAACAACTCCTTATGTTGACCTCTTACAGATACTGTATAGATATGAGCCTATCTGTTATGGATTTGGAGTATTACACCACAGTGATCGTGAATGACAACATAATGAGCAGCAGAAAATATAACAAAAGATTTTTAAGTAAGTTCAGCACAACATAATGCCTGTCTGAATCACCCTGACACGGTAAACCCCACCCATCTGCTACTCCTAGTGTAGACATGAAACAAACCACCCACCCATCCACCCTCCTCGGAGCAGGAACAATGAATCATTGAATAAAACAACAGTTTGATGTGTTGAAAATGGACATAAAATTTCTAAGACTCTCAATATTTCTCATTCAAACCCCGGTGACAAATCTCCCTTTGATTGTGCTCTGAGCGGTCCCCCCTGTGTGAATTCTACGCCTGGTCCGGGATTATCCCGATGTGACAGCTTTCCAGCCAAATTCCTACAGTTTATCATTTAAACGACAGCGGGGGACATTTATCTCCACGGCTTATCGTCTCAGCCACACGTACATGACACTTGTCTATTGCCGTCAGGGTAATATTCCATCGGTGATTCAGTTCGCCGCTTTGGTCCTCTCTATGTAAAACCCTCTTGTCTCTTATCTGCGTTAGTGGGGAAGGAATCTGATCCCTCATGAATGAAACAAAAGGGTGTTAAGTATCACAATCCGATCAATACAGAGGTCTGTTGGCAAGTGGCCCCTCAAGAGGAGTGCCAAGAATGCACAGGAGTGTAATCAGAGTCAGACTGGGGTTAAACTATAGTTTATCTTAGTCTGCTCGGGTGCAGGAAGCACCGGAAAGTTCAATGACAAAAAGCAGCTGAAGGAACATTTTACTTGATTATCTGAATAAAACACAAGTCTTCATGCCGAAGCTCCCTGCAAGCGGCTGTCTGCAGTTTGTTTAAAATGGAACATGATTGGTTGTTTGTCGCTATCTCTTGGTCAGCTCTTTCAGAATGAACCGACTGGAGCTTGTTAGAGGATATCTACAAATTTATGACTGATCTAATGCCGCTTCCTTCGGTGGCCAGTGCTGCTGCTGTTGTTGTTTATCATTATTCGAACATAGCGGCGAGGTGTTCAGCTGTCTTATATTTGGAGTAACCTTAGCAACCATTTGTTTTCCACTGTTAGACAAAGTCAAGAACACAGAAAACAGTAATATTAAAAGGACACATGAGAGTCAGATAAAAAAGGTCAAGACAACGCTGACCTTTAGCTTCCAGTATTGACCTGATGCAGCCTGAATGTTTTTTGGTTTGCTTTGCTCACAATCTTCAGTAATATTACAAACCTTTAAACACAAATCAAAAGTCTCCTGATGATCTCACCCCAGACACATCACGAAGAAAGCTCAATAACGTCTCTACTTCCCACGGAGGCTGTGGAGTGCATCTGAACCGCACTGTGGAGTGTCCTCACAGTGCGGTTCAGCAACTGCACCGTCTCTGACCTTGACAGCTGAAAGGACCATCAGGGTCTCTGCCCTATGTCACGGACATCTAGAGGCCAGAAGCACTGTGAATGATCCATCACACCCCTCCCATGCTCTGTTCTCCCAGCTGCCTTCTGGAAAAATGGCAGCTGGAGGACCAATACTGCTGGAAACTGGTTTCTTCTCACAGACAAAAAAACATAAAGACAGGATTTGGACTGTTAATATAACTGTTATATATCATATCATGTGGCCACAACCATAGCAGATTGAAAAGACGATCTTTGGTGCAAAGTTACCTCCAGTGTTATCTTTAATGAGCTTATTCTGTCTTAGAGCGGTAGCTCGATGTTTCTACCATGAAAAAACACACAAGCACTGATGCTTAACATAACTAATCAGTGCGATAATGCACACTATTAAGTTCTTAATGTTATTTGCATTCTTCCTAGTGCCTCTCATATTATGCTTCCTTGTTGCTTGGAAACATGAGATGAATGTGTCAAGCACCAGAAGTGCACGATCCTACATTTCCCAGAGTGCAACAAGTCTCTTTGTTAGATAAATGCCCAGGTCTTTCATCCTCAAGTTGTAAGAAAGGCTTTCAATTAAAAAATGGTTTGCAGTCGCCACAACTTGACTTGCCAAAGCTCATCTACACCCATAAAACAGATTATAGCAGCACTTCAACAACAAATAAACTCATCTCGATATGTAAAATTGGTGGGCTGCCCCTTTAAATGTATATAAATAGAAGGAAATCACTCGTGCACCACACATATTAAATAAAACCCTTAGGTGTCTGTCTTCCTGGGTGCTGATGAATGCTGGAGGATTGCAGATGAAAGAGGAAAAGGCTCGAAGAGGGGCGGATCCTTGTTAAATCGTATTGGTAATCCTTTGGTAATTCCTAAACCTTTCATTTGTATTGAACCAGAGAATATGAACGGATTTGAAGAGCTTTTCTTTCCCCTTTTACCACAAGGCCTCGATCAATCTCAAAAGAAAAAGAACAAAATAAATAAATAAAGTGAAATGACTCAAACAGGCTCCGGTTCCTCTGCTAATAGGCAGAAGAGAATCAGGGTTCATAATCAAGCATCAAGGTTTATCCAGTAATAATAGTTTTTCATTCTGTGCTAAACTTCTAATGACATTTCATAGTTAAATCAAAGTTTCCGTTGCCACGCAACATGTCACTGGAATAATTTGCAGCTCTTTCAATCAGCATCAGTTCAGAAAACGTTTGTTGAACTTTAACTTTCTTAATGTTGTCTCTAACTATTTTCTCACATCTGTCCTGGTTGCTAATTGGCAATACATGAAAGAACTGCACGTCTCTCTGTTTTTTTTAACTGTATTGTTGTTAGCGGCTCTATCTTGATGAAGAGATCTTCATCTCAATGAGACTTTCTGCTCAGAAAGGGAAAAAAAGGAATTAATTATGTTTTGTTCACTGTTCAGCTGAATGTGACAGGAACAAGCTGCTAAGGAACAAAACATTGAGGGTATCAAAACTCTACATGCCCTTTCAGTTTTACTTACTCTTACTGCCTGGAGGCCTGAAATAAAAATTATTACATCAGACACTTGTGATATTCTTTAGAAAGTAAGAGGAGCTGCCGTTTCCTGACAGTTAAAGCTGCACATGAAGGGTTTGCACTTTAGCATCTTCAAATAGCTGCAGAAAGAACAGTTTGAAACGTGATACCCAGTACAAAAACATGCGACATGATATCAACAAGAGACAAGAAAATGCGTTCCTCATGCGGTATTTTCTTTTCTTTTGGCTCTCTTTAAATACCGCAGGTATGCCGACATGCTAGTTTTTTAGACTGGTTGTCTCCTCAAACAGGATTGCAGTTTTCCTGATGAAAAATGAGCGTGTTGATACGATAAAAAAATAGCTCTTGACTTGTGTTATTAATGGAAAATTAAACGAAATGACTAAGCCTAAGTGCAGAAATATATTGCAAACACTGCTGCAGCTTGAAAAAGAACCATGGCCTTGGCTGTTATTATTTCTGTGTTGCATTACAATGGTGCAGCTAGTCAATCACATCCCATCACAGAGAAAAACATGGCGTTTCCGCCTAGATTAAACACTTGAAACCAGTGGAACAATACAGAAATTGTCCCGAAGGAATAAAAAAAACAAAACAAAATACTTCACCTTAGCAGCTGTACTTCCACAGCTGATTATGCTATAAAATACAATAAAAAGTAAGGTGAAATGCTCTGCGGCTAAAATAGATGTCAGGACCGAAAAAAGTGAACAAGACATTTCAAGAAATTAAGAAAGAAACTAAAGTGACACTGGACAAAATCGAGCAAACAGAAGCTAAAAGGCTCAAATCAGTTGGGAATGTGATGACAGAAAATCTTATAACTCCAGTCCTGATAGGTCTATGTCACCGAACACATTATGACTTGTCACAGCAGCAAAAGCACAGTTGTTACTAATAATATTAACAATGGCCCTTTCCCAGTAAGCCATGACAGTGTGACAGTGATCCAGCATGAGCAATACCAGGCGCCTGAAACTGAAGCAGCTAAATGGAACTCAGCCATCATTCATGTCCTTATTTACCTGTGCTTTTCATAGAGGGACTGTCAAAATGTCTGTATCACAGACATGTTTAAAGAACCTGCTCCCTCCCAGCCAAACTGCGAGAGCCATGATCCAGAGGCGACTCACAGTGGACACTTTGACTTCTGTTGTTAAATTACAGCTGCAAATTTGTGTGTGTGGAATAATTACAGAGCTGCAGTCACATATAAACTACACATATACAGGCAATATACATCACTAACACTCAATAGTCACACACTTTGAGGTAAAGACATTACAACATCCACTCTTACTGCACCATCGATTGACAAGTTAGAAAAAAAAATCATTAGTAAAACATCTCTGGTCCCCTTATGAGCTGAGTCCAACCATTATCCAATATTCACAATCACACGCTCACTCAGGCTGCAGTACCTTGGAGTAAAGATATATTCGGTCTGTGTACTGGCTGGCGCAGAACTGCAGGCCCGGGTAGACGGGATGGGCGGTGCTGGCGTCATCTCCATCATTGCCCTCATCATCGTCATTAGCATCAGCAGCAGAAGACAGACACGCTGCTGCTCTCCGGTCTGCAGGGAGACAGGAAGAGACCGTGTAATATCTCGCTGAGTATTTATTATTGACTCATTATTGGCTTTCATAGCTTTATTGGTGCCTGTGTTTGCTCCTCTGGTGATGCACTGACTAGCAGAGACATTAAACTCTGCCGCTTTTGAGACTTATTATACACAGGACAATATTGAGAAGATATGACATTTGTAGTAGAAGGGTATGTACATGATTTGAAAAAAAAAACCCAACACCCTCACATGTAAGTTTATTACTTTCAAAAACTTAATTATAGAATCTGAAATGAAAATGCTTAAGTAATTATCTTTGACATTTTCATATAAATAGTACTGATATAACAGCCGAGCTACATGTGGTCTAAATACTCTGAAGCTTTCCAGTTTTATGTTTCTAAAAGCAGCAGGAGCTGATTGTTTTGAGTGAAACCAAGAACAATTTTCCAGCACAGCACCAAAATTATTTTCATGCACTAAAATGTTGCCAAAATGTCAAGACGTCTGTGCTTAAAATGACTAATATCTTTAATCGTGCTTTGTTTTTAACGAGTAAGCAAATGTGCAACATTGTGGCGAGCAGACATGAGCATGGCAGGAAGTCTCTCAAAACTGGACCTGATTGGACATTCATACCACATGCTGGTTATTGGCCTTAACTTTCTGAAGAAATATTAGGTGAAAAAACAGAAAGTGAGGCATACATTTGCCAAATCAATTTTTCAGACTTTTCAGCTAAATATGAAACATAGCTGCTAGGCATTTCTGACTCAAAACATCACAAGATGCCTTGATAAATTGTAGATCTTGCAATGTATGACATTTTTGAGCTTGGATTCACAATTTTTTCAGGGTCATTCTTGTGTTTTTTTTTTATCATTTTGAATGGTAAGAGGAATAATTCATTCATGAAAAATATTTGCTTCCTCTCCACGAGTGCAAAAACAAAACTGACATCAGTTTCACATACGCGTGTTGAGCTGGAGCCAGAATGTGGTTAGCCTAGCTTAGCATAAGGACAGAAAACATCCACATCCATATTTACCGAGCTAACTGGTAAACTACATAACTGTCCAAGGAAAATATACATCTCTAAAAGATTTAAGATTACAAGATAGAAAATTATTACTCAAATCAATTACTCAAAAATCCACTGACACAGGCTGAAAACAGACATTCTTCTTTGCTAGCGAAAAAAATAACATTTGGGAGATATGCGTTTTTCACAGGACACTGACAATATGTTGCATGTATAAACAGGTTAAAAAAAAAAGCTTTAAGACCTACTGTAGCTGGCAGGCTAACTGCTAACATGCTAATACGCTGTAGCATGGCCACAACAGATCTTTGAATTAGCTAGCTCGCTGTCAGGTAGCGCGCTAATTAGCTCCGTCGCTAATGGTGCGAAAAGTTAACGGTTATTCAAGAGACACATTTGTAGCATTGAATTCCTCTTCTGCAGTTTATACTCTGACAGAGAAGGTTGAATAAAAGTGGATTGTGCTACACGGCTAATAAGCAGCTGCGTCTGACAGCTTGCTATTGGCCAATGCGACGGTGCGAATTTGCTTGTCAGAGTTAACTAAAGTTTACTCCACTGATTGCTCTTGGAATAAAAGCAAAGAAGGATATTACCCAAAAATGCCGAACTGTTTGTTTAATGTTGTGTAATGCCGTGCATCTCCATTGAAAGCCTGCTTCTATGACAGAAACCTCCCAATTTATTTTTCACAAGTTCACTGAAGAATTTGCTGAACAACAGGATGGAGAAATGCAGCGAGAGTGTGAAAGCGAGAGAGAGAAAGAGAGAGGGAGAGAGAGTGATAAAATGACAGTCACAGATGGAGAGAAACGGAAAAAGAGAGGAGAGAGAGTGGGTCATTAATGTCAGCAATGTAGCTCGCTCATCCTGCCAGCATCTAGCAAGAAAAGGTCAGGCGCTGGAAATGAGACCGCCGCTGCTCGACCACGCTTCATTTAGACAATGACCTATAACACTCTGATAATACTTGCCTTAAATCACTTCGCATGGCCAGTTGTCTGCCTTGTCTGCGTGTGTGCGCGCGCGTGTGTGCGTGTGCGCTCGTGAGAATATGTGTGTACGGCCATTTGGCTTGCTAATGGGGAAAAATACTGACACAGGCTGATGTCTGTGAGACAAGAGTGTTTCAATCGAACAGGTGCCGTCATGTACCTGCACCGGGTCTCTGGTGGTTATGGGACAGAATCAGCTTTTGTGCTGAAACACACGAGAGGGCCAGAGTGACATACTGGAACAAAGACATCCCGCCCATCATGCTTTGAAGGGGCGCCAATGTTTGGCTTGTCAACCCAAATGAGAGCAACATTTTAGCATGACGATATCACATGCTTGATACTTTGAGCACATTTACTACTATGAATGATGGTGTCTGACATGAAGACACAACTGTCTGCAGTTCAGTTTGGATGAATTTATATTTTTTGTTCTTTGGAGTGAGCAGGGTTCAGTGGGAAATGGTCGATGTAGAGTACTTCTATGCACCAAACAGGATTTAGCAACATCTGAATCAAAATTGCCTTTTTAGTCATGAATGTTTTAATGTTAAAGAGGAATTTCAGGGTCTTTAAAGGTCCAGTCTGTCAGATTCAGGAGGCTCTATTGACAGAATATGGCAGAAATTAAATAAAACATGCATAACTCTGTTTTTATTAGTGTAGAATCACCTGAAAATAATAATCAGTATGTACTATATTACCGTAGAATGAGCCTATTATATCTACAGACACCATAGGTGTCTTTAGATGGTCCCTTCTATGTACTCTGCTGTGTTGAACCACCTACAGTAGCCCAGAACAGACAAACTAAACACTTGTGAAAAATAGATCAGTGTTTGCTTTGTCCATTCTGGAATTGTAGAAACATGAAAGATCAACACGGCGGACTCTGTGAAAGAGGACTCGCTCCCTCGTCTAGTCTTACGACGGCTCTTATTTTCAGGTTGAATGAAAACAGAGTTATTCTTATTATATTGCATTTCTGCCAATAGGTCACTGGACCATTAACTTACATTTCTGCACTGATTTGTCAGATTTTTGGGATGCAATCTGATGTTAAAACTTTCTTGTTTCGAGATGAGATCATCCTAAAGTCAATTCCTCTCTTTGACCTAACTTGTACAATGTCCATATCTCTCATTTTTATGTTTGCTGTCCTCATAGGTGCAATTTCCCAGGGTCTGGCACACGCTGTTCTAATCTCACCCTGACTTCGGCTGCAATGTGCCACTTTGTGTCTGAAAATATCAAGATGACCAGACGGGAGGCATTGTGCAGCGCAACACACCTAGAACCCAAACATTTTTAGGACACTAGCATTTCACAAAATCCCATCTATCTGTCCTTCTGCCTCTGTAATGAAACCTAGCAGCTCTGCAATGTGCACCCTATATTTGTTGTAAGCAGTTTTTTCCCCCCTTCCCCTGTCCCTGTTTGCAGTGGCGGAACGCGCCAGCTGCATTAAGTGGGCCATTTATACGATGGGGGCAATTCATCTTACAAAGCCGTCTTATTAGACTGTCACTTACACAGTATGAACAGTGCCTTCAAAACACCCCAAGGGATTTATCTGTTATTTTACTGCGAGAGAAAGAAAACAACGCCTAATTGGACTGAGTCATCTCGTCTTCTGCGGGATCGAAACAAAAGATAAAAAAAAAAAAAGAAATAAAAATTCTAACTCCAGTTTAACTGCAACGTTGAACATAAATGTGGTAAAAAAAAAACAAAAAAACAACAACATGTATCCGTGTTTAAATGTTTGGGTCATGCAGATAGTTGGAGCGACAGACAGTGAGGAGAGAGAGACGGAGAGGTGGAGGAGGAGTGATTGCCTGTCTGTGCTGTGAGGAAAGTAATCTCAGAGCAATCAAGAGATGTGGGCGGCCGACAGCTCTGCGGTTTGCCTTCTAAAACCACGGGCAGGTAGAGGAAAATCATTAGGCTCCGCTCCTGACCCCGTAGGTCACTTTTATTGGACAACTACTGTGTTTCATACTAAACCCACGCTGGCAGCTGCTGACTGGCAACCATATGTAACTAACAAACTGACTAAACTAGACTCAAACGGGGTACACAGGCAGATAGACAAAAGAAATAAATGAATAGATAAGTATTAGCTGTCTCCGGGGAAAAGTACATGTCTAAAGGGGCCAAGTTAGCATCCAGCAGGGTCTCTTTAGTGCTGCCATTTCTGATCGACAGTGAAGCTTTTACCTCTCCCCTAGAGTCGCTCTAAATAAAGGCACTTTTTTTTGTGGTGTTGTTTCTTTTAAAGAAAGCGCTCACCTTTAGTATTTTTTCCACCTGAGAGTGGAGGGAGGAGGCGCAGAGTGTAGAAGGCTCTGCAGGGGAAGCTGCGGTGGGATTCAATCCTAGACCGTTGGGGGGCACGGGTAGCTACAGAGACTGGAAATTAACCACTCGACAATCTCTGGTCGCTAATAGATGTCAAAGTGCGTGTGGCTCTGAAAGGAACTGAATCTGCCAAGTTGTTGCACGCTGATCTTAGGATGTTAAAGGGTAATGGGGGTTGATAGCTTGCCTGTTAAAACCCAAAATGGCTTGTGTTCCTTCCCATGTTAAGTAGTCTACTAAGAGGCTTTGCAAAGAACACTGAACTGCTTCAAGCTCAGTTTCATCCTCCAATAACTCTGCTGCACAAATGTCTGCACACTTTCAGAGGCAACACCCAGGTCACAGGCTTTTCTTAGACTCTGCTAGTCTGGCAGTTTTTTAGAGCTCTTCATATTGCACACAGTGTAATTAGTTCTTTGTAATTAGCGCAATTTATTGCTTTGGGTATCCCTTCGAGACACAAGTACTTGAACACAGAGGTCTTAATTTGCAATATTACACAGTGTGTAATTGGGAATTTGTTTCTTCACACTCCTCAGAGACCTGCAGACATGTACACATATAACCGGAGTGGACGGGGAGTGCACGGAAAGCAGGTTGTGTTTCAGTGATAAGTTGGTGTCAGGAGGGAAGCTGTGTCTTTTATGTAATTAGACCCCAGTCCACTTTATTAAAAAAAAGAGCCAATCAGCTCATCAGTTGCCTGCCGGACAGTGACTGAACCCTAAACCTTGTGTGTGTTTTGGTGCCCGAAGCAGGTCTCTCGTTTCAACAAGCTGCACTCCGCAGATTAGTGAGGTTTTACTCAATATCTCCTTCCTGAGAGCAGAAAGAAGCAATATCCCCAACTAGATACTCATAATAGTAAGAATAATAATGTCCAGCCACATATGGAATGAGGTATAGTCCCTTATTGGTTTGAAGTGATGATATTAAACAGCATTATATGGGCAGGTGACAACGCGACACCAGCCAATTTCCCTAGATATGAAAAGGAGAAGATTGCAGGTGGGATTACCCTGTGTGTGGTCAGGGGGGAGGCGGCCGCCACCGCCAGCGATGCTGTCGCCTCGCACTCCTGCTGATTGTTTGCCTTTGAGCTGCAGCTTGTCCTCCTCCTCTGCTTCTCCTAGTTTCTGTTTGTCTTTCGGAGGCTCATCCTCCTCCTCCTCTTTCTCCGCCACCTCCTCCTCCTCCTCCTCTTCCTCGCTCTGTTTGTCTTTCCGCGATTTCCGAGTCTGGGCTTTTCCGCGGCTGAGCTCCGGCTCGCTGTCGGAGCTGGAGAGGACGACGACGCATGCCCGGTCCGGTTCAGCTGAGGGGGGTTGCCAAGGCCTGGGTGGCTCTGAGCCAGCAGAGAGGAAAAAAAAGAGGGGAGGGAGAGAGAGATGAAGATTACTTTATTGGCCGAGTTGCACAGTGTAATCAGACTTTGAAGAGTTTCATTCCCTGGCGGGATATCCATCATCTGAAGAGTGTGACAGTGTGACAAAATGACTTCTGACATGAAAGTAAAACTCAATATGGCTCATTAGTGATGTTATTAGCTATCATAAGGCCTTTACTGACAATTTTAGATGATGTGATTGTGTGAAATGGGGAGGCATAAGCAGGGATGTATGAGCACAGCCAGCTCATGGGCATAAAACATATTATAATGTATGTTTTTCATTATATTTTGGGTAGTTAGTTGCTACATTAACTGAAGGTCTACACTGCTGAGAAGATTTACTTCCTTGCTCAAAAGCACATCGGCACTGAAGCAAGAAAGCTGCAGATGGAACACCTGCCAGCCCCCCCTTCTTCTTTTACCAGCCAACATAATTTGCTGTGAGAATGAATTATGCTCATGTCACATTGTTTTCTTAATTGCCCGCCTGCATCATGTGCAATCAAACTTAAACAAAATAATTGTCAGCGATTGCTGCATCTGTGCGGCACTCCAGCCGGGCGCGCAGGGCGGTATTCAACAGCTGATAATGGCCGAGTGCCAAACTCGCGTTTCTCTCGCTTTACTCTGCACCTTGTAGGCCGGCTATCAAGCTCGTTCTGCCGTTCCGCTCTGAAGCCATTCATGTGATTTTCATTCATGCCGAATGTTGTAATTCTGTGAAGGTCAGGCAGAAATCTAAGACACAGAAATGTTAATGGTTGCAAGGATTGCCATTCATAAACTCCACATTGTTCAAAACGTTACTTTTAAGCCGTGCTTGATTGTTTGCCAGTGCTGATGTTTGTTATGGAGGCAAAGCTAAGTGACAGATTAGCCACTAAAGGCAAGAAAACAATTATTTAGAAGCATGTGTAAATGTCACTTTGAGTCTGAACAGAACTTCTTCGGGAGAAGTGCTATATAATTTCCTTTCCCTACTTTTCTAGTTAAATTTAAATCATATCCTTTCACATTATTTGTTGAACTTGAGGTGTGAAATCTAACAAGACAGTAAGTTGTGAGACTCTGGGACGCAGAGGGCTAATTAGTGATCCTGCCTCTCTGTGGCTTGTTTCTTCAAAAGGCCAGCCTCTAGTCGGCTTCCTGAAATGTCATCTGAGTCTCCGGGCTCCTGGCCCCACCGCTGCCCCCCTACGCTAACAAGCTGAGCGAGACCGCGGAGAGACGGCTCAATTTGTGTTAAGCTGTCCCCACCGAGTAAGATGTTAACGGGGAAATCCTACAGGGCCGTGCCGCGACTTTACCAGTCAACCCCCTTGTTTTCCCCCCCAATCAGGGACCCATTATGTCTGTAGTGCATTGATAAGGTTCCAAAATTGAGTCTCAAACCCAGGCACACAGCACTGCACACAAGAAGCATGTGATCCTAATGGCATAAGCTTATGAGGATTCACATGAAAAATAACACACTCAAGTAGCTCAAGAAAACAGAAATAGCTTTTATGGCCATCTGCAGGGAGTGAAACAGCTGCAGCCTGTGACAAAGAAGTATCAAAGAAGAGGACAGTACTGGGCCCTGAAACAGTGACTGACATCAAACAGTTAAAGATGAGACTGGACTTTGTTGTTACATGCTGAAAATCTGTAAAAAAAAAAAAAAAAAAAAAAGTATAGAGTGCTATACTGAGAGGTGTAGAGAGCCAGGAGATAACCAAATTGCCCTCTTCCTGTATACAGTACATCTCTCACAGTAGGTGCTGAGAGACAAATTGCTGGTCTACCGGTGAAAAAGCTGGAGGACTGAACAGTGCCCACGCTCTCGGCCTGAAAAAGCTGCAAACACAGGAACTCACACGCCACTGATTCAACCCCAAAATGGTAGAGCAGGAGCCACGCGGCGGTTTATTGGTGCAAAATCAACTTCAGGAAACTGTTCAGAGTAAAACCACCTGAGATGCCAGATCCTGTCACGTAAAGGAGGTTATAGTCCGTGACAGTTTGATTAAAAACAGCTCTCCATTACTGACGATATCGCCACAACAGTGATTCAATTTGTGTCCAATTAATGAAAGCTGAGTTTGGTAAGTTCTCCTCCCTGCCAGATAGGAAATTATTTTCTGTGCCAGATAAGAGAAGTTATGTCCAACATGGCTGAACAGATGAAGCAAAGCACGCCACCTACAGAAATTCAAACTTCAGTATCACCAGAACTTCAAAAAAAAGAAGACTGGACGGTCTAAAAACAACCACAGCTCCCCAAAGACGTCTCCAAAAATTAAAAAAAAAAAAAAAAAAAAATTGGCTTTCACAATTTACCATTTGCTAAACTCCTCCAACTGTGCTGGGCACAGCAGGCCTGTCAAGCTTTGGATTTCTCAACATGACAAAGTGGTGTTCATGGGGCTGTAGTAAGAGCAATACTCAAGTTCTTATGGTGTCTTTTTTTTGCTTTTAAGTGGGGAAACACACAGGAGTGAAAGGAATGCCCGGCTAACTAGCTTATAGTCTTACTTTCAAGGTTGAAGCAGTCAAGACCCAAGTAATCATGCATTCATACATTTTATTTCTTCCATATTCTTGTGATAATTAGTTCATTTTATATGTTTCCCAGAGATCTCAAATTATTTTAATGATGAAAATAACTTGATATTTTTATCCCAAGATAATTGGATAATTTTCTTGATATCCTGAGATAATGAAACTTTGTTTTCCTGAGTTAACAACATACCAAAAAAGCATGAAATCTCAAGAAAGCAAATGATTTTTTAGGAAAAAGGTAACTGTAATACAAGAAAAAGGCTGCTAAGTCTGTTAGATCTCTTCTACAATCAATTGGTGAGCTTAATTTGGGATGTGTAACTTTAGCCTCAGCCTTTTAGCATGATGTAATACACTGTATATGGACGTCAAGTGCATACCTAACATCTATCCGCAGAGTTCTCATGTTTAAGAAGTCGACTGGACACATTAAGGACACCTGTAGAAGGTTTTCGTGTTACGTTAACTAGTTACAGCTGATAAAACTCTACAAGCAAACATCGTGGTGGTTGTTTTTTTTTTTTTAAACTTCTGTATGAAATTGAAGACCCAATGCTAGAAAGATCTGTATGAATTTTACCCCTGGCTGTGCAGTTCAAGGATGAAAAAGCTTTACAGGCACAGCAACACTGGTGAAGAGGAAGTTTGCCACTTTGACATTTCACAACCAGCTTCTAAGCTGCTATTTCTAAGTTGCAGTACTTTCTACTTTAGAATCATAAAAACCTTTATTCTCATTTCCTGCAGCTCATCTTGCTACATTTCACACCTTGTGGTACAACAGACCAATATCCTTCTGCATGCTGATTCTTCCTCGACAGCTGCTGCCTTGTTGTGTTTTTGCCATGCTGTTCAAATCCACAGACAGCGAAGGCCACATGACCCTTCATCTGTTCCTCTGCTTTAAATATAAAGCCCTGTTGTCCTCGCATCATGTGTCGGCGTTGAGTGATTCTCTGCAACATGCCTTAACACAACTTGTAACGGAGAGTGTCACAACTTTCTTTACAGTCATTGGGAGAAATCGTTGCTCTTGAAGGGATAACATCTCTCATGTCACACTATAGGCTCTGACCTGATTATTTTCTTACATTTCACCAATCTGAGGATTGCGGTGCCAAGTTGAGAGATATCTCCATAAATACAGTTGTTATTTTTCAGCACAGTCTGTCATTTACAAATTTAGCAGGTTGTTAAATTCCCTGTCTAGCGAGCTGACACAGCCCGCTGCTGTGAATGCAGAGTGGCGCTTGTGACAAAGAAGAGAGTGTGATTGCTGAATAGTTATCAAGCATCTGCTGCAGCTGAGCATGAAATGGGGGGTGAACTCTGTTAAAAACTATGCGTGTGTGTGTGGGCGAGTGTGTGGGTGTGTGTTTTTTGTGCTGCTCAGAGGCTGAGGTGCTGGTTGTTTGAACTGTGTTTGTTTTAAGTGCACCATCATCACTTCCAATGGACAGAGCTGCAAACAAACCTGCGGGATGCGCCAATATTTACTCTATAGTTATACTAAATATACATAGATCCTGTATTAGCATAGAGAGACTTGAGAGTCATTACTGTGGACAGGTGAGAAATTGAATGTGTTATGAACAAGATATTAATATTACAACATGTCATACTGAATAATTCATGCTGTAGATGTGTTTATGGCTACAATAATCACCTTGATTGAGAGATTCATGCACTCTCACACCTCTCATACACCTGGACTGTTTTTGGACTAAAGAGAAGTTATTTTAGTGAACAATAGAGAAAGTTTTGAAGATGATGAGATGTCCTCAGGTGTTGGGCAACAGAAGCAATGAATAGTTCATTGCATTTCTGAACACAGCACCTGTCAGGGAACCTGGAAAATACAGGTAATATGTCTGTCTGCCTGCCTGTCTGTCTGTCCGTCTGTCTGTCCGACCAGCTGTCTTTTAATGGTAAATAACCAGAATATTGTGGTCCTATGAAATTTAGACCCCCGTCTGGGAAGTGCAATTCACATTAGGGCTGTCTGTTTATTGTACTGTATTAAATACAGTTTTATTGCTTATTTCCTTTCCTTTATCATGCTTCCCCCTCCACATGTTTGACTTCAGTATGAAATATAAAAGCCTGAAATTTGTCACACAATAAGAAAAAAAAAGATCAGTGTTTTCCTTAAGGTCTCTAAACTGACAGCGAAAGAGGTCGTTCTGTCATCTCACGCTCTGATACCTGACGCCATTTAAAGTACAATTATTAATTACTGAGTGTTTCCCTTCTTGACCTGAAAACCGTGTTAGTTTGCTTTCAGCTGCAAGGATGAGTTGTGGTGCTGAGCAGCTGAGTACTTCGACATTCTTTTATTTGCTTTCGTGCTGTGAGTTAGATGAGAAGCAGCCTAACAACATGGCCGAGGCTTCAATCAACACGTCGTATCTTGTAATAAGTGCGTTTTAGAGGTGATGGTGGGCGTGTTTTTGAACTTCCTGTTCTGTGTTGGCGTTACCCGTTATTTCCAGTCTTTATGCTAAGCTAAGAGAAGCTAATTGCCTGCTTGCTCCAGCTCCACTGTTGTCAGATAAGAGAACAGTTTATCCTGAGGTCACACGTAGTACAACTAGTCGTACTGGAGTTATTTCTCTTTATTTACTTCTCCTTTTTTAAATACATTAAAAAATTCTGACACCATTCAGCTGTTGAGCTTTTTCTGAAAATTTCACTCAAATTTCAACTTTGAGAAATAAAATAGTGGTGTTGTTTCTTCAGTGTGAGCTCAGCTTCACTGTTATTTCATTTAAGTATATCATATTTTATCCTGTCACAGTGTAGCAATTCTGTCTTCAGTGTGTGTCAGGATGGAGTGTGTATATGTGTTTGGCTGACTTGAAGCTACGAGCATAACATCGATACAACCATAAAATCCAGTGGAACGCCCTGCCTTAAAAGAATCACTAAAACTAATGCTGCTTAAATATCACAACCGCTGCAACTCCGTTGGATTTTTGGGATATTTCCTCGCAGTCATCTCTGAGCCGATCTGATGCATCGCAGACATTTAAAGAGCGCGGTCCTGCAGCCTGCCAGGTCATAACGACTTCCCTCCCCTCTCTTTTGCAAGATACAATCATAGGCTGTCAGAGATATCAGCCAGAGCCAGCTCAACTTTTCCCCAACTTTGTGTGAGACGTTTGCAGCAATAGTAGGCGCCTGTTCGCTCTCTCTCTCTCTCTCAGCTTGACAGGTGAGAATTATACTGTGTCCTTGTCATCTGCGGAGAGAGAGAGCGAGACAGACAATATTCTCTGAGCAGAGCTATTTCAGACTCTGGCAAGCCTGCCTCCATCTTTCGCTATCACGCATCTCCATCTGGTGAAATCTGTAATGCTGTTCAAAAGTATTATGTCAACAGACTGCTACGATTGATATTGACGGGAAGGAAAATAAAGCAATGAATGGATTTCAGCTTCAGGTGCTTCATTTCAAACAGGAGATGATGGAATTGTCTTTTACCTCATGGAGTCCAGTTTGTTTTGTAATCAGGCGGATGGATTTTGTGAATCAATAAAAGAATAATTAAACACAAAAAAACATAAAGGCGCGCAGTAGGGGTTGGTTGATCAGATGATTTGTCATCACGTGTTTTAACCCTACCTGTCCTGACAGCAGAAGAAGAGCGCGGAACCTCGCACATCTCGCAGTAAGGCAACAGGCTGCTGTTGGAGTAGGTGCAGGCCTCACAGCTCCACTTCTCATTGGGCGGGTCGGGCTGCGACAGCTTCCGTGGGGCCATGAAGGAGACCAGAGAGCCGGGGCTGCTTGAGTCAATCCCCCCAGCCGTCGACCTCCGTTTGCCCCCAAGACGGGACCTGGGGCTCGGGCTGGGCTGTGGTGTCCTGAGCCTCTTCAACTGGGGGGAGAAGTCTTGGTCTGGTGTGGCGGCGGTTTGGGAGTAAGAGTTTGCACCACTGCCAGTTGGTGTGGCAGTCGTCTCTGAGGAGATGGAGGGAGAGGTTTCTTCACCTTCTATTCTTTTCCTCTTCTTCTCCTTGCTGGCGCCCGGAGAGAAGAAGGAACGAATGTCGTGCTGCTTTTCTCTCTCAAACTAAGAAGAAAGATGGAAAATGGAGTTAGCTTTTATTACTCAGTTAACTTTTATTACACAAATGATAGATTCTAATCCACCTGTAAAGTTACATGACACCCATGTCACAAATCTCCCCTTTGCTGCGATTTGCAAATGCAAACAAACATTTTCTGATGCCAACTTGTTTCCTGGTAACACGGGAAAGAATAATGAAAACTACCCGGTGACAAATAACACACAGGCACAGAAAAACCTTTCAGCTCTACAAAGTCTGACAGTAACACAAGTTTCATAAAATACTTGCTACAATGGAACAAAATCCTACTGTGATCCAGGGTACATTATGTGTAGGGTGATTCATATTTTCAGTGTCATGTGGTATTTGTCATAACATCACAAGAACTGATCATTTCTTGTGATGTGATCATTTTTAGCACCAATTAACACGTGTTGTCTATTTTAGTTTTGCTACTTTCTTAAACATATTTACCCCACAGAGTGCAAAACTGACTGTCACCCACAGGTTTCTGAAGTGGCGTTATGAAACTCAGAATCTGTGGCTCCGGCTGCCGCCATCTTGACAGTCATGCCTCTTCTGCCTCATGGGTAATCTAAGAATCTAAACTGGTAAAGACGTGGATCTTCGGCAGACCTGAGGCGGGCTGACTAACGCCTGGGTGCACAAGCCATCTGTAAGGTCCCTCCTTTCATTTTAATTGTTCTACTTTAATTATTGTCAGGTACTCACTGTGAATCGAGGTCACACTAGAAACATTGAATAATGCATAAACTGATGAAAGTGTGTTTGCATGGCCTGAGTTCATTCAGGTGGCTTTTGAAGATATTTGACCTTATTACTGATGTGTGTGTGTGTGTTGATTGATGTGGTGATTTCACTTGATGAAAAGAAGTCTGAACTCTAAAAACTAAAACATCATTCGGTGCCACAAACCGCAGATAAATTCACCATTATTTAAATTTAGATAAACTCTTAGTTCTTTCTCAACTTACTGCACCTGAATCGTTGCCATGGTTACTCCACTCCAAATGTTATTTTAGTTGTAAGAATAGTATTTTTTTTTTCTTTGAAGTACATTTGGTCTGTAGAATTATTCACAAGCTCCGTCCCCTTTTTGAAGGACTTTTAAGCTCCACTCAGAGAACATCACGAGAGCGACAAGGTCCCGTGTTAGGAGTGACAGCGTTCCTTTCCCAAGGTTCTTACACAGCATGCAGCTCTCACTACATGAAAAATAAAAAAATGCCTCTTTATTTATATTAAAACATCTGAAGATCTTGAACACACACACACACTCAGAGATGGTGCATATACACTATTATATCTGAGATGATACTCATGTTATGACAAAAGGTCAAATATTTTCTGCTGTTTTATCATCAGTGCCTTGTAAAATCATCTGTTGTTTGCTGTTTCTGAACTCACGTGTGTGAAGAACACGTCGTCTTTGACATTTCCTGTGTTTCCCTCCAGCGGCAGCACCGTCTCACGCGGCGTCCACGCATCCGCCAAGCTGAGGAACTCCCACTTGTCCTTGTCGCCCTCGCTGGCCTTCAGATATTCTTTCCTGCCATTGAGGGTGCTGCCGGTCACCGTTTCCTGAAGGACACTGGACATTCAGTTCTACAGTTTGCTTTCACTATTAAACTTCATGATGGTGTGATCTTTTTTTCTCCCTCCATATATCACGTGTGTTCTTTAATGAGCATATCATAGAGAGGAGAAAAAATAATATTGGAATAATTCAGATTTAATTACAAATCTTGACATCTGTGATTATTAACGTAAATCCCCAAAGCCTGTTCACACATGCAAACCAATTTCCAGTTTATTCATGCGTGCACGCACTATATAGAGCTAAATATTTCAGTTGACAGACACATACTGCAGCATTATTCAAGTGAGATTCAATTAACCAAGTTTATCATTCACATTAAATATGACATCAGTGAGTGATGAATCAAAGGATTTTCCCTGTTTGCCGCCACACTTTTGCCCTCAATACCTTCCTGTTGATCATGGACCACATGACGGTGTCAAAGGTGCCCTTGGCGATGAGGTAGTGCACGTTGACCGAGGACGTTTGTCCGATGCGGTGGGCTCGATCTTCAGCCTGCTTGATGTGGCCGGGGTTCCAGTAGAGCTCGGCGAACACCACGTGGCTGGCTGCGGTGAAGGTCAAACCCTGGAAAGGACACACACACACACATAATAGCCCCAATCAGAGCACTAATACTTCATTCAAGAACCTCAAACAGAACACTCAACATAAACTCTGAATAAATGAGGTTGTTATTAAGAGTAACGCACATTTTCTGCATTTATTTCTATTTTTATTTGCTTGATTATGATTCACGAAAACAAACAGCAGTCATCGCTGTGACTAACTTGCACCAAATGACTCTAATTAGCGTCTTTATTGTTGTATTACAGCAGTGCAGCGCTGTGTTCAGGACAGCGTTTTCATTCAATTAAAAAAGTGTTTGCACCATCTCTTTGGAGTCTTTAATAGACGTTTGTGTTGATGAGAATCAATCATTATTCAGTGACTATCCCAGGACATAAAGTGTGATTTGTGACTACTTCCAAATGTCTTCATTTGCAAAGCTGATTTTGTTTTCAGCAGCTCAGATAATTTACTGTGTTTGTGTTTTATTATTCCCTCAAAGTGAGTTTACTTTATCACTCAGTGAAATTAAAAAAAATGTTGAGTTACAGAGTGTGTATTTGTGTGTGTGTGTACCTGACCAGCTGCCTGGATGCTGAGAATGGCCACCCGTGTCTGTGGGTCACTCTGGAACTTGTTGACCAACTGGATTCGTTCAGAGGAGGGGACGCTGCCGTCGATGCGGATATAAGCAGCCTGGAACAACAAAAAAAGTGTGCACAGCTGATGGAACACCTGCAACTCAGAAATTTTTGAATCAGACACAGTTTTTAAGAATAATTTCTGTTTCATTGATGAAAAATAGCTTTAAAGCTCCACTCATACATATTTTTACATCAACAATGGATCAAATAACTCTATTAACATACCAAACCAAGAGAGACTTATCATCTAACGTGGTGTTTCCTTTGAGGTTTATAGTCCATTTTAGCCTCTTTCAGCTTGTTGTTTTTAGTTTTATTGCCGGCAAACGACACTCCTATCCACAGCAGGTAGCTGTTGCCACTGCCTAAGACCAAATGGTTGGCAGGTAAAGAACCAGATATTTCCCTAGCAACACAGAGCTTAAAGGACATTAGCTACTAAAAGCTATTGATCACACCGGACCAAATATGTGTTATATTCAGCATGGTTAAGGCTAGTCAAACAAACTGAGGCTTTTGTGCCTTATAGAGAGGTGCCGTTATTTATCGCAGGTGTGCACGTCTGGAAGAATCATTTAGCTATCATCTGTGATGTACCAGTAAATGAATAGAGGAAATAATGTATGCGTGGCTGTTTGCACATTCCCCTGAATTCACTAAAGGTTCACACAATAAGCGGGGGGCAGCATTGTCCGTCCTCCAAAAAGCCGGTACAGACTTGTGCATGAACATTAAAGGCAGGGAGCATTTCATTAACCTGCATTCTACACTGGCGATATTTCAATAGCAGCTATGTGTGTGAATGAACGCGGCATAGAAAACACGAGCGGAGGCGCTGCGATGACTCACAGTAAATAAGATCGTGTCTTTGAAAGCAAATGAGAGCAATAGTAATAACACAATATTCTGTGACATGTCATAACCGCAAACAAAGAGTGCAGCGGCGGCGGGTTCATTAAACCTGAACTTGAACTCGACATTCACTGAGCTGCTAATGCACTCTTTTGATTTGGGTCCATCGGTCCTGCAGGGCTGCTCAGCGGCTGGCAGTAGGGGAGTGTGTTCGTACTGTGCAGCTCCCACGTGTGAATGTACCTGTAACTGCATGAATATGAAGCAGAACCTCGCTGAGAGGGACTATAGAGGTCTGTTTGACTTTTCATGGAGATTTAAAGGTCAAATAAATGTGCTTGCAGCGAATTAAGCATCCACCGGGTTTCAACAACATCTCAAGGCCATAAAAGCATCCAGAAATCATCCTGCTGCTTCATCAGAGATGTTTGTCTCTTGCATTTACAAGTTTAAAACATCAACAACTTTATTAAACAACCCTCCGCCTCAACACCAGGTGAGAAATGGGAAAGTGTGGAGCATAAAAGCAGCGCTAATGCCATGTGATTGGAGCGCAGTCGCTTGTCTCTGCAGAGCTTCTCATCACAGCGCGTTGCCTGTCGTTCCTTTTTTTAGCCCATCTCTGTTAATTGGTGAGTGCGAACGCACCAGAGAGTGAGCCTCGCACGGAGGAATGTGTTATCACACGTCGTACCGCTGCACTGCATTCAACCGACACCTCCTCGACCCTTGCGACACACAAACACACCCGTACACGCAGACACACACTTGAACTCGCTCACAGGTTGCCGTTGCCGAGCTAAGAGATATCGTTTGCTTGTGATGACTTGTGAAATACACCTTGGGAGATTAGTTGTGGAAGTAAAGTTTACTTTCTGAGACAGAAAAGTAGACTTTTCCTAAAGAATTAGAAAAAAATGAAATAATGATTAATAGTCCCCAAAAGTTCTTTAAAGCTCATTTAAGAGATGCTGAAAAATAAACAGCTTCTGTTGAGCCTCAGTATATAATGTGTTAATGATCCAAATATTGTATCTGCATTAGACTGTACATCTGAATTAAGCATATAAGTGGACGGTGCAAATAATTCGAGACTGCTAACATCTGCTGATATCCCCCGCTGAAGAACAAACCCAACCTATGAGCTTAGAGCTCAGCACTCTGAGATAATCACAGATATGGCAAATATCTGATTTGTATACACAGCAGGAGAAATGGATGAAGGAATAAAACTTAAGTCTGGGGCCAATTACCTATGTTTAGTCAGGAAGGAGGAGTGAAATATGAATATATTCTGCACATTTAGTGCTTTCAGGTTACTGTTAATGGGCAATTTGGGCTGCAGCTGAAAAAAAAAACCCTTTAAAAACTTAAATGGAAATGACCAAATGAAATATCAACCATATACAACTCTCCCTCTTGTTCCAAAGAGACTGATGGAAATTCAAATTCAAACACATTTTAAACCAGCTCTGGATTGAAGCTTTTTAAGAGCGTTGTGTTGTAACATCTCACTGCACAGAACGTTGTTTTTATGACTGATTATAGCTGACAAAAGCTTAGAAATTGTGGACAGCACAAGAATGGAAATGAACGATTGGGTGGCACGATGTTAAACTGACAGCAGTGTTTTGTTCTCTTAGCTTTTCTTACTTTAAATTTCACGATGAACATTAAACACAAAAATGTTCTAGAGCATGAAACACCAAGACCCTTTAGTGACTTTTCTGTTTGCCCACTGCATCCATTGATCTTTTATTTTTCTATCGTCTTATGTCATGATTTGTTACGTTTCTACGGTGGAAAAGGGCATGCATCGTCCATAGAATACATTCAGCAGTCACTCACATAGTAATGCACCTACATACCCATACTGACATACATATTCACATATGTAAATAGATACGCATGTCCCTGTAATCAGCGGGGTATTGTGTTCAGAGCTGCTGTAGCAGAAAGGACAAGATTTACAAAGACGTGCCTCAGAATCCTGTATCTGTGCATGGATTGGAGTGGTGTGAATAATTGGTTGAGGGGGTGAATGAGGTCGTGTGTTATGGTGAGCGTCGTGTGTGAAGGCTCTTATTGAGATCCCAACGGTTGTGGGTGGGGAGGCCAATGATTTTCACGGCCCGTTTTAGAGCAACATGGATTAAATTATGCATTTATAAACTCTAGCTTTAAAATTTGAAATTCATGCCAGGAGTCTGGTTTGAATTTGAAATGACTTTCCAAAAAACTTAAAGCCATTGTTGCAGGATTTCCTACAAGTGCTACCACGGCCGGTGTTTACTACCGCCTTAACAGGCTTTAGAAGATCCAGTTGCCTGCAGACCGCCTGGGGTTACCTTGGCCTCGATGACGGCCTCGGTGCAGGCCTGCAGCATGGTGAGGTGGTGGGCGAACACCAGGAACTTCAGCTGCTCTGCCTCCAGCATCATCTTAATGTAGTCCTTCACAGCTCCTGCCTGACCACACACACAAACACAGATACAGAAATAGACACAGATGAAAGAGAGCTACTGAATCCATCACTTCGCTGACTGTTGACCGCACACAGAGGAATCGGCTAGATCAGTGAAGAAGTCAATTAATCACCGCGGCATCCTTTCTGTGTGATCGATTCTCTATTGAATGCCAGGGATCCAGACTTTAAAAGGAGAGAGCACACGGAGCGACTGGGGCGCATTTGTCAGCACGCAGATAGTGAGAGCAAATCAATAACCCACAACTTGGAGATATGATTGGTGCGTGCTCTTTCTTTTCGGATTTTGGTGACAGCAGACACAAGAAAATTCATCTTTTGATCCACAAACAACCAGATGAAAGTACACAGTTCACCAACAGCTTAATAAAGACAAAGGGGCTTGATTTTAAATGTCATCAGATTCGATTTTCTAAGACTTTTTAGACATTAAATTGAAATGTGTACATTGCTCCTATCAGGTTAAGAGTCTGTTTGACACAGCTGAGGAAAATTTAGCACTGTTATGTGACTGCAGACTGCAAATAATTTAAATATTAGTCTGGTTACCTGTCAAAATGACAGCTGCAGTCCAGAATTACTGCAGTAAGTAAAAGTTCAGCCCTCAACTATTTTATTCTGGAGTTATTTGCTTGTTTTATTCTTATGTAACCCTGTTTTTATTCATGCCTGGCACTTTTTTTTTACCTGTTACCTCTTGTTTTATTTATGAAGTCAAATGGTAACAATACTTTAAAAACATCACAGTCAAAATTGAACAGCATCTTGCTTGTTTCTGCTGAAGCCTCCGACCGTGATTGACAGTGTGAAGCTAACTATCTAAAAAAGAAAAAGCAGCAGAAGTGCGAGTGAGTTAACTGTACCCTGCAGGTATCCGTATCTATCATTTCACCGTGCGCTGCTGCCCAGCGATCACACTGTGATGGCTGTGGCCGTTCCCGCTACCTTCAGCAAAGCTGGAGTGGATGTGCTGTATGAGCGTGTCATTGAGCATCCGGAGCTCGGCTCATTTCAGAGCCCCAGGCCAAAAAGCAGCCAAGAATAGCACCAACTAGTGAGAAATACTGCGGTTGGATTTGAGTCAAACAGAGCCCTTACTAGACGGTTTTGGAGACAGGCCTTTCTCCGTGGTGTGAATCCCACCCCTATAATCTCCACACCTCCTGCAACATGACAACCTCTGCAGCCATCACACCTGCTCTGGTGGGAGAACCTCTGCTTTGCCTCGCTGATAATTAACCGATGCGCCTGATAATGAATCTCTCCGCCAGGCCTGCCGACCCCGTTCTGATCTGGGGGGTCCTCATTACTGACGGCTTGGCTTCGCCGGCTTCCTTCCGCTGAGTTTAATTAGTGCACAAACTTCTCGGCTGTCTGAAGCGGCCTGTTAGCTTGCTTTAAAGTCCAGCATCAGAGCTGTCCTCTCTGGGTAATTGGGAGCAGATGCTTGGCGGGTAAAGCAATAAAAATACCCCAAAGGCGTTTGGCAGCTCCGTCGCCAGGCGGACTGGCATGCAGGCAGGGGCCGTGATGCTCGTCAGAGTGACATAGATGTGTGAATCTATCACACCATTCCACCCCTCCCGATGATCCAAAAAAAGAAGGTAGAACGTGTCTTTTTTTTTTCTTTTTCTGAAGTAGAGAAAGTGTGTCTGACTCTAAAAACCAATAGGAGAGGAAATGAGACTGGGCCAGCAGTATCGGCTTTGAGGTGTGTGAGTGGGCGGTGTGTGTGTGGGGGGGGGCGGCTTTGTAATGAAAGGAGGTCCAGTGTTAGGCTAAACTGAGCAGAAATCCAATCAGCAAACAACGCCAAGCGCAAAAAAGATCCAAGCTTGGAGGCAGGCTGAGCGAGTAGCGCGTCGATGATTGCATTCGGTGGTTATCTCCGGTCTTCGTTAACCTTGGGGCTGCGCTCCTCATGGCTGAGGGCGCCGGGCTAATTGAGAGGAATGCCAGTCCTAGAAGATGGCAGATGATGGGAGAGGGATACTACATTTGGTGGAAGTGTTTACTCAGCTACGAGTAGACTGAGGAACTGCCTGTTTTCATAGGATCAAGATAAGCAAGACAGGAAGCTGATCAGGTCGAACACTAGATTACTGTCTGAATGTTTCCACTGAGGAACAGGAAATGCAAACGCTTGTTAGATTCTCGACACTGGTTGCTCTGACCCCAGCCTTCCTCATGCTGCATGCATCCAGCCACCTTCCCATATTGCTCGTTTCTCTCTCATTAAAAGGAAACGTCACTTCAAACTGAGAGCCGACTGAGTTTCCATAGCAACAACATCACAGAGATGCTATTTTAGTATGGTGTGTAACTTTGAGATAAGGTGTAATCATGCCAGGCTGGACGCAACTAAATAATACCTCAGTTATAACTCCCTACTTTGTCTAAGTGCTTTCACTGGCGACCATTAGGCTCTGTTACCATGGCGATGCCTTCCCATGAGATCTCACTGAGTGGTCGGCCAAGCGCTCCGAACATGATGCTGTACCATCAATGCACCATTTCCAGAAACATAGGAATGAATAAAACTGATATTTGTTGTGAATGTTCTGTATAAAATCTGCAGTTTGATGTTTTAACTGTCAGCTTTCAGAGGATTTACGGAGGTTAAACACCTTTGGAAGCTTAACCGCAGGGCATACATCCGCCTGTCTTGGAAAAGTATGGCGCTAATGATGTGATGGCGTCTGTCTCCTCCCAGTTCGCGGGGTTATGTAAAGCTACAGGACAGCTTTGACTAAAACATTTTAAAAAAATAAAAGCTTGGATCAGTGTTCCTCAAATTTTTTCCGTCTTTTGAAAACGCGCACAACTAAATGAGCGGTGGACACACACACGAGCCACATTTTATGTTATTTTATCTGAATAACAATAAGAATGTGAAGGGTGATTTCATGCTGAGGTAAGGTGAGGTTGGAAACGCTAGGAGGTCACAGCTTTAGAGGGGTTTGTTATCTTTGGTCAGAGGTGTGCCAGCTGTTTCCCACGTTTCTAGTCTTTATCTATAGATTTTTTTGCATGTGTGCCGTCACCGACAGATTTTTGAAGAGACATTTTGAAGCTCAAATCTGTGTCTTTGGCCGCTGCCATGACAGCTGTTTTTCAGTACAAATAAGAGTATTTCCAAAAATATCTTTGATAACATCAAGTCACGTCTGATAACTAACTGCTAGTTCTTATAGCTGTAAAGATTTCCAGAAACCAAGGCTGCTTTTTTCTGAGCTGCTTAAAATTTAAAGAGATTTCCTGCCTATCTGGAAAGATTAAACAGAGAGAAGGGCCGGCGGTAAAAGCAGCTCTGGATGTTCACTGAAGGTCCCCAGCTATAGAAGTTTGAGTGCATTAAGTAACGAAGATCTGGGATAAAATACACGTATACGCGTCTACTGTAGGTGATTAATATGATGTTTAAAGGATAAGGCTGGTGTCCATGAAAAAACATAACCAGCTGTGTATAAGTCCCAAAATCGCTGGCTCCTGCTGATGATCTCTACAAAAATTGGTCACATAAAAAGGTAACATCATTTTCCAAAAACAGCTGGGAACTGTAGTTCTTAGCTAACGTTACTCAAACAGGAGGACTGGGGACTATTTTCAGCTGCAGATTTAAACACATTTGGTGCTCTAGTGATTTCCTCTGGCAGCAGGATGGTGTTTGTGAGATTGAGACAAAATAAACTACAGTGTGTGATCATGCTAATGAAGGAACATGTCACCCGTGTGTGGCTCACTGATGTGTTTTTGGACACATCAGGCTTTGTATGCACAGACAATACTTGTTAGGAGGATTTCTAAAAACATAGAATATCTCCAGCCTTACCCACTGAACGTATACTGTATAATGGCACAGGCTAGGCTAAAACAAGATATACAGACCACCTGGTCTCCCATTACCTTGGCAATAGCAGTTTGCTTGTACATCTGTGTGACCAGGCTCATGACCTGAGTGAAGGGGTTATCCGTGACGGCGACTCCTGACCCCAGTCCCTTCATCAGCCTCTCCCACTCGGCGAAGCTGGCTGAGGCCTCCTGCAAATCAAGGAGAGCGCAAAGACAGTGAGGCTGCGTCCTTTATTTCTTCATCCACCCTTCTCTCTCTACTGTTTTTGAGATATAAAGGGCAAAACAATTAATAGTGCTACTGGGTGTCCTACTTTCCCTGGAAGAGAAAGAAAGAAAGAAGGAGAGGAAAAAAAAAAAAAAAAACGAGTGAGAAAGATGGAGAATTCCCAAGGAAGCCACCCCCTCCGACTGGGCTGCTGTGTTAGGTGGGTCATGAGCATCTCCCAATTATAGCCGCCTTGTGACAAGCCGAGGTCGAAGATGGAGAAGCAGCCGGGCTGGTACAATAAATCAAAGACGCCTCGCGTGCTCTCAAGGTGATTGGCGAGAAGTATTTAAGGCGGGAGAGGAGAGCGGAGAGGATCGCAGTGGGAGAGGCTGCCGGTGAAGAGCAGCATATGCTACGTTCTGCTCATAAACAACATGTAGGTTAGCCCTGTTTATCATAAAACCAGGGCTCACATGAAACTTTGTCAATTAACAGCAGGCTTCAGCACATTTTGTTCTACTACAATGCAAGATATTATGTAGAAATCTGACAGGAAAACTTGAGTTTGATTCAATTTTCAAGCAATAAGTTCAGTGGTCCTTCTAATTTAAAGTGCTTCAGAACAGTGCTGAACCCACTTGACGTTCTTAAAAATTGTTTAACTTGAAGCCACTTTTGTTATTAGAGGTTATTTTTGTGCCTTTTGTTAACAACCCTCAATTCACTCTGTCTGAATTCAGGCTGCCACGCGGCAAAACGTGTCAAAATTCAACAGGAACGAACACGTTCTTGAGGCGCCGCATATCAAACGACGCAAAACTGTGAACCATATGGCGAGCTGAAGGAAGAGGTGGTCCGCGCGTGATTAAGCACATACGTACACATAATGATGAGTGCACGAGGGGGGTCGAAGGGGAAGGAGAAAAAAAAAAGTGAGAAACGGAGAGGAGCCTTATTAATGCAGGCACACACACACACACACACACACACACACACACACACACACATATAAGACAGGCTTCAAGTTCCACAACTGCATTTTGTGCACTGCGTGTTCAGGACTGGTACGATGAAATAATTTTGGTGAAACATGAAAGCTTCGCAGCATTTAGTGAAATAATTAGCATTTCTGTGGCTCGTCAAAGTCAAGGACGGCTGCATGGATAAGTAGTATCACATTGCAGCAGCACAAAGCTGCGTTTCCTTTATGTTTCCTCTCAGATGTTTCACTCACCTGCGTAAACACAGCTTTGGCTGTCTCTCAATGTTTATTTCTAATTAAAACTATCACATTGGAGCATTTCTTTTTAATCTGCTGGAGGGGGGAAAAATAACCTGTGAGTGGCTAAACACTCCACCCTTGATGATATGCACTAGACTAACACTGACAAAAGGCCACGGCTGAAAACGTAAAGGGCAGCAGGGGCATAAAAAGTGTCTGGCTGTGGAAGATAAAAGCCATCATTAGGGAGAAAATGAGATAGAAGGGGACGAGGCTGAAGCGGCGAGTGGTCCTGGTGTACATATATATTGCCGGTTAGCAAAACTACGCTTGAAGAGACAGTTTGTTTAGAGGGAAATAATGTCCTCCCAGGCTTTTATGTTTTATATTGTTCATATTTTTCATGCTTGTGGGAAGCACAATGGCCGCCACTTTGGGTGACTGGCCACTTCACACCTCCCTCTCTTAAAATCAGTCCATTTCGCTGGGAGGATGAAACGTCCGTCTATTCTTCTCGGTGGACAAACACCTGCAGGAAACACTCGCACATTCATCTCACGAACAAATACAATTTAAAAAAAAAAAAAAAACTCTGTAAAGCCAAACAGCTACAGCAGTACTTTTTGTTTCCGCCAAAGACAAATGATCTCGGGGTTCATTTCTCTGAGGATATTACGTATCAAAGCTGCTGCTTCAGCCCAACTTGAGATAAGAGAACAAGTACAAAACATGACATGAACTTTTCCAACAGTACGCCACGTTCGGTGGCCTAATTGGCACCGCTGTGTAGAAACACTGACCATATTTAGCCCCCAATTAAAGCGTCCTTTAACATTTAGGGAGATTGAGGAAAAAAAATCCTGCATCATCACTTTTCCGAGCAACTTCCTTATTGTTGTGTCATTCCTGGCTTGGCGGCTTGGTGCGTAATTAGCGCTGAATGAGGTCCTCCGGTGTTTTTTCATTCCTGCTGATATGATACAAAAATCTAACAAAGGCTTCGGACTGGATGCTTCTCAGTGCGCATTGTTGTTGGTGCCGGCTGTGCTCCCAGCGGGAAACGAAACCCCTCGTAGCCTTGACACCGGTGACCCAAAGCAGAGAGTAGAACACACTGACAGGCGCGCAGCCTGGGTCAGAGCCACATTAGTATTCACATGCACGTTCGTACGCATCTAGCGTGGCGTGGGAGGTAGAGGCTGCAGCCATAACTTTTGGGATGCTAAAAGTGATGCAAACACCTACACACGAAACATGACATTTACTCAACAAATACTCTTTAGGACAGTGGAGAGGGAACACACACACACAGCTTTCAAAGAGAAGCAATACCAATCACTAAACACACTGTTTAGTTGATAAAATGTCAGAAAATAGTCAAAAGCGGCCATCACAACTGCCCTCAGCCCAAGGTGACGTCTTCAAATTGCTGATTTTGTCCAACCATTAATCAAAGATCTATACATATTCAGTTAATTCTGATATAAAAGCAGTGAATCATCATATTTGAGAGATCAGGCCTCATACAGGAACTTATTCTTATACTAAATCTCAAAAAAATGTCACCCGAGAGCAAAAAGAAGACTTTGACTTCGCCGCAGAGCGTCGAGCCTGCTGTCAGAAGTCACCAGACGAAAACATAACACATTTAGAGGTGTCAGTAGTCAAAACAATTAGAAAATATTAACACATCTGCCACCGACGTGTCATCACAGTAGCACCGCGCTGTAACAGGAATAAAAAGGGAACACTTCGACGTGACGTTGGACGCTACAAAAAAAAAAAAAGTTTCACGAGAAAAGCGGTGCGTGACTTGGATGGGAGGTGACAGTGACCTCCTATCCTACAGACACGAGAGGATACAAAACAGTATGTTACACTGTCAGCTCTTATAACGGATCTGTTCTGTTCCCCAAGTCCCAGAGGTAGCTGAAAAAACAGAACTTTATACTGTACTTGTACTTAAGTAGAGTTGATTATGTTGCACTTAAGAATCTCAAAAGTGTACTTGAGCATTTCCCTGTCATGCTGCTTTATACACACATACATGCTTCTTCACCACTACATTTAGGAATCGCACTACTTTGTACACTACATTTTGTTTTTACATTTTGTAGTCGAATCTCTTTATTAAGCGATTAGAGTTGATTATGTTAATAAGAAGATGCAGCATTTTACTTGCTGCAATAAAGATCTCCTAAAAGGTTTGTGTCACTTTTACTGAGGCTTTCGAAATATTTCCAACCAACAAAAAGGTAAATGAGAAATCAGATTTCAGGTAAATGGTCTTTCCATCAACAGAAATATGAGCATGGTCTGCTCAAACCGATCCACACTCCCTCCAGCAGGAGCAGCTGAGACCCTCTGATTTTGGATTTCTGGTTTGGGGTCATAAAAAATGTATATTTTTCTAGTAGAAATCGCTCCAAAGCAGGGAGTTAGTGGAGGTAGACTGGTTTCTTTAAGCCTTCTTCAAGCATCACTTTGGCTTGCTTTTCCCAGCACTGCATTATTCACTGAGATGAAGCCCTTGTAGTTTGCCACAATGCCTTTAATGAGTACTTTTACTTTTGTTTTTAACAGTTTTTCTACACAGTGGTCATTTTTGCGATCATATTTAATCATATTAATTGATATGATAAAAGTGTTTATCCCACAGGCGATAAGAACAGCCACTTGTATATATAGAAGAAATAAAGTTTTTGGAGGTTCCTGGATGATAAATGACCGAAAAGGATTTATTGTTTCTTTAAATCAGTCGAGACAGCAGCAGAAAAATATCAAATGGGGAGACAGTGTATGTTCCAATGAATCACTCCATGTGTGGTGAGATATTTACGCGCCTGGAGATAACAGAATTTAATTTTACTTAACAGCGTGAATCTGCGGCGTCTCCATTACTTGAGACGTTGCCACTCGACTGGATATGTAGACATAATGTTTTTGGATTTGCGCTGGGCATGTATGAAAATGTCAGAAACGATTAGTCAATCGTCAGAGCTATTCTGATTTGGGAACTATTTTGGTAATTAACGAATTGCTTGAGTCATTTTTCAAGCAGAAACGCTGAAACATTTGCAGGTTTCTGCTTGTCGAATGTGAGAATTTGCTGCTTTTCTTTCCCCTTACATGGCTGCATATCTACTATAGCAATCTGTACAGTCAATTATTTATCAATGATGAATCTATTATTAGTTGCAGCCCTAGAAAATGTGACCTGTGTACAACAAGCAAATGCTGAGTGGGCCAAACGTTGTCACCTATGTCCAAACATGTACCTTTGCAGCCTCTTTGGGCAGATCAAATGGGATACGCTGGCGGATTTTGGGGGGCAGCTGAGTGAGCACCTCCGCCTTGAGTCGGCGAATCATGATCTGGCTCAGCTGTTGGTGCAGCTCCTCCAGGTTGGACGCCCCGCGACAGTCCCACTGTCTGCGAGGCCCAAAGTACCTGCAAGAAAGAGCGAGAGTGAATGAGAAGCAAAGCCGTGGCTGCTGATGCGTTTTCTACACATTTCTAACCGAGAGAAACTCACTAAGAAAACATACTTATTTACGGAAATGCCCTGAAGGAGTAGTTAAACACATTTAAACATTCCCACCTGGGAGCTGCCCGGCACTACAACAGCCTTCCATCGTTTACCGCTGAGCAGCTCTGCTGGAGCAGTCGGGGGATCAGTTTTTTGCTTAAGGGCACTTTGCAGAGCAGGAAACTATTTTGTCTAATGGCCACAGCAGCAGGTTTATCCTAAAACTCGCCGGCAACTTTCACAATTCATCAGCCAAATGGATTTTTAGAATAGAACTGGCCCTCCACACAAAGGCTGGTTATCTGCCATGTTGGCTGCAAGTGTGGACAAAGTTAACAAGCCACTGCCAAAATCCGCCGTTTCACACTCTGGTATTCAAACTTGCAGTTGCTGAGGAAGGCAAACTGATTCACTCCTTTTAAAATAATGTTTCTGCCTCGTGTCGGGATTTCAACCAGCAACTTTACAGCTGTGAGGCTGCTTTTTTATCTCCTGGGCTGCTGCCATTTCCAACAATAACTCCTCTATCAAGAAGGGAAGACTTCGCTCACATGACTGCCTTGTGCCCTCTCTGTGTGTACAATCTTTTGTGTGCATGTGTGTGTGTGTGACTCAGAATGGCATTCCCCAGCCACACTAAGTGCTATTATATACAAAGTGTTATCATTAATGGCGCCGGGCCCATCCCCGGCCGAGCTGCTGACTTTGATGGACATCCAAAACAATGCATTTGATGTGTTTGTTCACACGTGTAACTGATCGTCACTGGCAACTGGCAGCCAGTTGGCATTTAACGCTTGGCTTCAGTTGTGGTCTGGCTCTGACAACAAACCCTCGACTCAGCACCACCGCCACTCCAGACTCAGGTACAGCCCACTTCATCCCAACAGACAACTTGAAAAGAGTGAAAATTAAATGGTAGGTGAGAGCTAATGAAACTCTGCTAATTCCACATGAGCACACACCAAACTGAGGTATTATTACGCTTTAAAGAATAGTTTGACATTTTAGGAAATACGCTTACTCACTTTCTTGCTGAGTGTTATCTAAGAAGGTCGATACCATTGTCATGTTTGCTGGAGCCAGGAGATGCTTAGCTGAGTTTAGCATAAAACTTGAGGCAGGGGGAAACTGCTAGCCTGGCTCTGTCCAAATGTTAAAAAAATCTGCTTACCAGCACCTCTAACGCTCACTAAATGACATGTTAGTGTTGTTCCTTTAAACCGTACAAAAACCAAAGCACAAAAAACAAGAAGTTGTGGTTTTAGGGAGGGTTACATGCCAGACTAGTCCCTCTTGTTATTTTAACACTTCATATTTTTTTTGGCCAGGCTAGCTGTTTCCCCGCCACTTCCAGTCAGCCTATCCCAGCTGACTATGGGCAAGACGTGGGGTACACCTTATCACAGGGCACGTAGAGACAAACAACCATTCATAATTTAGAGTCACCAATTAACCTGTTAAGTACATAACGTGGACACAACTCCACACAGGCCCTAGCTGAGGTTTGAACCAGGAACCCTCTTGCTGTGAGGCGACAGAGCTAACCACTGCACCACAGTGCCGCCTTAAATGTAAAAATGTTGCTGAAAAGTGTGAGTAATAGAATATTATGTGCATGATTTGACATGACAAATTACATTTACCAGTTAATGTGTAGCAGCATTAAGACAGACTGCATGTAAAGTAGAAAATGTGAGGTTACATACTTGTACATGGTCTCTCTCTTGTACATGGTATCTCTCAAAATGTGTGTGCATGTGTGTGTGTGTGTGTGTGTGTGTGTGTGTAGAGGTCTCACCTGTAGTGGGCGTTGCAGTATTTCTTGGCGTACTCGGTCCAGGTTCCAAAACTTTTGGGGTGGAGGGCATCAATCTGCATAAAAAGCTGCCAAATACACAGACAGGAACGAGACCTTAACAATCTGTACTAAAGCACATATCACAGTCTGCGTGTGTGTGTGTGTGTGTGTGTGTGTGTGTGTGTGTGTGTGTGTGTGTGTAAGGGAAAGACATACTTTGGACAAGCTGTGTCTCATTTTGAATTAATATCTCTCTCTCTAAATCCCTTATATATTTTCCTCCCAATAATATTTTCCTCCTTTTCAAAAAGAATACAGCATCATCTGTCCAATGTCATCTTACTCATTAAATACTGACAACATACACAACTTAAAGTGAGACTGAGAGAAAAAAAACACATTCATCCTCTGAAAAGTTGAAATAATAAGAAATAAAACCTCATTTGCTTTGGCATGAACAGTAGCTTACCGTACCCAATTTTAGCTAATGTTAGCAACATTTAGCGAGTTAGCGTGTTTTGCTTTGACACTGAAAAATAACATATTGTTCATCTTATTGGGAATTAATGAGCGATAACACTTTACATTATCATTCTTATCACTCTGACTGATATTAGTTTACTCACTTTGTCACTCTCATCTGATTTTGCTGATGGTTTAGCATTTAGCATTATTCGGTAGCCGTCATATGTGGCTACACTGGCCAGTTAAGCAACCTTAATTAGTATAATTGGCAACACCTGTGTCTCCCTACTATTTCAGGTTAAAGTGGTTGCTGTTTATTGTTGCCTGTGGCCACAATGGCCGATTTAGCAGGTTACATACAGCAGTCTAGCTTTGCAGTGAGAAGTAACTACTATATTTTTACTCACATAAAAAGTTGAACACACACCTGATATAACGTTACACCACTGTTCAATTCAATTCAGGGTTTGCTGCTACCGTCTTACTTGTTTTCACACGACCGGTAGCTTGCGGTAGCTCATGTTAACGTTTGCTAACTTTAGCTAAATATTGCTAAACGTTACTGTTTAGCTTATTGACTCCAGCACTTTTCCTCACTCGTATTCCTGTTACTCTAGATTTCATGTCAGAACATATTTTTTAATGATTTTACCACAAAGATTAAACCATAAAACTATAAAACATAAATCATTAGCTTATGCTAAGCAATCCCTTATGCTAAGCCATTGCTTTACTGGTCACTCATTTGCCAATGCTTGCTTCATGTTAAAACATTTCTATACATAAAACAAAATACCATTTAATAAATGTAAGTGACATAGCCGCAGTTTCACATGACCCATTGTTCATAACCTTCACTTTAAGCAGAGCAGCTGCTGGCAGTAGCAGATATGATAGCGATCCTATCATCTAGCTCTCGGCAAGAAAGTGAGCGGGCATTATGCATTTCCCCAAATGCCAAACTATTTAAAAAAGTTAGTATGATATCCTGTGTAAATTTCACCACTGTCCTCCGCCAAAATGACAGACTTAGCAGCACATCATTAAGACTCCATGCTATTTTAGTTGCCACAACTTCTCAGCCTTTTAGTTTGTGAAAGCTCCATGCCATAACTCAAAGTAGCGAGAGCTTTTTTTGGCTTTAAACACAGACCTTACCTGTGCTCACGATTAGTCTACTGTCATGCGGTGCATCTTGTGTGCAATTTATTCAAGGTCCTGTTGTCCTTCGCCTAGTTTACCAGTCCTGCGTTGCGCAACTGTGAGATAATTTGTGTCAGCGTCGATTAACCAGGTCAAACCGCTGTGCTGCAGACTAGGCGAACTAAACGAAACCGATTTAAAAATTAAATGAAATACAAAGAAGGGAAATTAGGCTAAATAACTGCAGACTGGAAAATTATGAGTCATGAAAAGATTTCTGCATCCCTTGGGTTCAAAATACTGATAAATGACAGGCTTCTGTTTCTGATTTCAGTGAACGTATGGCATTTTGAAAAGTATCTTTTCCATATTGTAAGTAGTTAAAGATTGTGTATACATCACAGGTTGCAACAAAGCTCCCAGAATGTGTGTGTGTGTGCCTGTGTGTACAAGCCGCATCCCTGTCAATTTTCAGTATTTGCAGCAATTTCTGAAGTAATGACAGGTAATCATCAGCAAGGCGATCTGAATAAGCAGCCACAGTGAGAGCGCTATTCTAAATTCAGCGCTTGTTCAACAGGAGCTTTGCATTTTCCCCCCTCACACTGTTGATATAATGGGTGGGTGGAATGAGGGCACATCATGAACGGTGCAGCATGCCCTGAGCTGTGTGCTAACTCGATGTCAGAGCCACAGTGAGTAATGATGGCAGTGAGGAGACTGGCACAGAGGCAGGGACAGGGCTTATCAGGTTTATGCTGCGGATGATAAAATGTTATATTCAGTTTCAAATTCTAGAGGCAGAGAGAGGGAGAGATGATATCTAAAAACTAACCTCACCACTGCAGGCTGGCGACGGCAAAGACAGGGTGGCATGTATCACACACACACGTGTGCAGTGTATGTAACACACACACACTTTCTCCATGATACACCTTTCTTCCAAATACATAACTTCACATCATTTTGGAATTAATTAGCTGCCTGAATTTCATCAGTTAATTATCATGATGGGGTCTGGGCAATAATTAAGTTTTCCTCACAGCAATGCGGCAGTTCGATGGCAGTGGGGACCTGAGTCCTGTCTCACATAGACACTTTAACACAGTCACATTTGATGTCAGTCCTGGATAGCTGGTTATACACAGCAGGGACAGAATCTGACACAAATCTGACCACGTTCACACCAGATTTAGCTGGTATTTTATGATTTTAAGGCTCTTCGTTGTCTAATACCGGAAGATCCTGTGAGATGTTAGATGAAATCACTTTTTTAAGTACTTTAACCCTGGTTACATTCTTTATTTTTCTAATTTATCAACAAATCTTGAGAATATACGATAACTAATTATGATTTGATCCAAATAATAAGCATTATGTGTGCATCAAAGCCTCATTCCTCTGTGGCACAGAGCTCCAATGTTGTCCAAAAATTAAAAACACATCAGTGAGCCACACTGGCTGACATGTTCCTTCAGCACCATGAACACACACGCTGTGTCTGCTGAGGTAAATACTCACAAGAACACCAAATGTGTACTAATCCACCGCTGAAAATAGACCCCAATAAATGTACAACACTGCCAAGCTGTCTTTTTTTTTTTTTTTTTTTTCAAAATGAAACTATTCAATGAGTGTGAAAAACGGTTAGGGATGGTTAAGGTCGATTTTCTTACCCGTCTACTTATCAACGACGTGCTCTTTCATAAGTTGGAGCACTTTGGGTCATTTTTCATGCGAGATTTCTGTCTGCGCTGCTTGTGTGATTCTCAATCACGTGAGGTTGGTGACGTCACCTTTTTTTGTGCACCAATCAGGATTGAGGATCATTTGCCACCCATACAGCCCTGACGAAGAGTTTTGTGAATGTTAAACTCTTAATGAATAAATAAATAATATCCCAAGGACATAGATTTTTTAAAATGAACCTGTTATGTGTGTATTTAAGCCTTATTCCTCTGTACCTCAGAGCTCCATTATTGTCCCAAAACACACAACTACACACACACTGTGTAGTTGGCCTGTTGACGTAAATACTCGCTAGAACACCAAATGTGTATTAATCCACCGCTGAAAATAGTCCCCAATAATTGCACTACAGTGGCCAGATTTTAAATTAAACTATTCAACGAGTGCCAGAAACGTGTCACTGATGGTGCCGGTCTGTTTTCTCAATCGTCTAGTACAATGTGGACACACACAGTCATTTTTTGCTGAGCAGTTTGGGTCATTTTTCATGAAAGATTTCTGTCTGCGCTGCTTGTGTGATTCTCAATCGTGTGAGGGCGGGCGTGGCTTGGTCGGAAAAAAGGTTGGTGACGTCACCTTTTTTTTGTGCACCAATCAGGACTGAGGATCATTTGCCACCCCTACAGTCCTGACTAAGAGTTTTATGAATGTTAAACTCTTAATAAAGAAATAAATAACACTCAGGGATGCTTTTTTCTCCAAACTTTAACTTGAAATGCTGCATGAATATTTAATTTTGTAGACAAATACTTAAGATTAGCATTTCAGGATCTAACATCACCTTCTTGCTTATGATCTTTTAATGATTTTATGCATCTTTTATACATTTGTAAAGCACTGTTCTGTGTACATAAAGCTGTATTATTTTCAATATGCAACACAGATTTAGGAAAAAAACTAAAACAGCTACACTGCAGGTTATGAATAATGATGTAGCCTCTTTGTGTGGTGTGTGTGTGTGTGTGTGCTGGAGAACAGAGCTATTCACAAACAGGACGTTCTGTACAGGGTGTGTAGATCTGTAATGAATTACACACAACGTGCAATCGATGGCAAAAAAAAATTAGGAAAGTTAGGCCGAGGTTATCTTGAATATAATGAGAAATATGCTCCAAATCAGCTGTCTAATTTGGAAATACATTAAATAAATTGACTGCTAATATGTAATTATTCACTAAGCGATCACAGCGATCATCTAAATGCTGTAAAAAAAACCCAAAGTAAAGCTGCTTCTGAGGCTGGAGTGTTAACACCTCAGCACAATGCTGTATCAGTGCCCTATCATTAGGCTACAATAGACATACAGTAGCTCTTATTGATACTGTATTGTGTCTTCACATTGAGACTGTGAAAAGATTTTCTATTCACAAAGTCCACTTCATCTTCCGTGCCTGCCGTGATGGAATATGGCTGCAATCTACGGCTTCAATATATCATATATAAAAATGATATAATAAATCATTATGGAGAGGGGAATGGCTCTGCCGCTCTCCAAACACTGTTGTCCTGTGAACAGCCCTTCTTATTGTCTCTAAATTCAATAGTTCCCCCCCTGTGCGCTTCTTTTTATTACTTGTCTCATTTATTGCGGTGCACTGTCTGTTCATATCGGGCTTTGTAAATGAAGTTTTTGCAACAAAGGTTATTGAAATAAGTCCACAGGATCCTCGAGGATAAGTGATGCCGGAGAGAGTTAATTGGCTTTTTGAATGTTGGATCTGAGTGTAACCTGCTCCGGAGCAAGTTACCATGGCGATCTACCTGCACTGCAGAGCAAAACACCTTCGTGTTAAAGCCAGAGCTGAGCCCCGAGTTAGCTCTGTGGCCTAATAATCTTTCTTCATGAGTGTGGGCTAAGAATCCTCTTTTGAAGCGTGTGTTTTTATGATGTGGCGAATGTGGATTCTTCCGTTTGTCCACACTGTTTCTTTCTCTGCAGCTCCGCTGTTTAAATTTCATTAAAAATTCAAAGCAGGGTTAGAATCTGCAAGGATCATGTCGTCTGGGAAGAAAACAAAACAGCTTACGTCGTCTGAATTTCTTTTCTTTCCCATAATAGGTATTTCCCCGTGAGGCAGCAGTCAGTTTTCATTTAATCAGATTTTATTACCTCTTCAGGCCGACCCAGGGCCGGCGTACCGGTGAGCAGGATGGCCCGCTTGGCGCCCTGAATGAGAGGCACCAGAATCTTAGTCCGGGCTGCGTTCCGGGATTTGAGGTAATGCGACTCGTCCACCACGACCACTGCGAATCGCTGCCTGCTCAGGGACTCCACCAGTGGGCGGGCGTCTGTGGTGAGCAGGCCGTAACCCAGCACCGTCACCTTACTGCTGCTGATACCCCTGCAGGGACAAAGACACACACGATGTATATGAGGTATCATGAGTTAAGCTTTTTCATTTGGAATAAGCACAATGTATTTTATTACCATATTAAAAAAAATTTATACATATGCGATCTAATATGCTGGATTATCAAAATAAACTACAATGTGCGTGTGTTTGTTCATAATAATGAAGGAACATGTTACCCAGGGCGATTGTGTGGCTCACTGATTTGTTTTCAATCGTTTTTGGGCGACAATGGCGCTCCGTGTCGCAGAGGAATAAGATTTATCAGTCGAACAACACAGGCACATTCATACTTTAAGAACAAAGAACATTAATAAATACAAGCTTTATGTGTTAAACTGCTGCTGTAGTTGTGTCAACAGCTAGAACTGAATACAAACTCTGATATTTACCGACTGGGCAACTTAGCCCTCAAGGTAAAGTAAACCAGGCTGTTTAAAAAGGGCGTGTAAACTTAAACATGAACATACACTGCCAGACGCAAACTAGGTCCACAGTGTTTTGGGTTTTTTTGTCCATACATCTCCTCTTCTCTAGTGCTTGAGAAATCCATTCCAGGCCTGTGTGTTGCAATTTCTATATTTTCCAGGTGATGCGCAGCCCTAGCACAAACACACAGATACTCAGGCGCCCGTCGCAGATAAACAAACAAACACGGTGGCGATGTTCAGCTGCACGAAACTCAATAAGGATCTCGAAGAAATCAAAAACATTTCCAGCATCTGGCGGCTTCTAATTCACCGCGCGCACATGCAAGCTGAAATAAACCTGAGGTGCCATTCATGTTCTACAAAGGAACAAGTGAGTCAAAATACTGAGAGGAGGTGCTGCATAATTTTTTTTCTTGCCTCCCCGTTCAGTCATTAACACATCCAGTTCAAGGACACGTTTTCCCCAGAAGGCTTTCACAACCTCTTTGCGCCTCATCTGTGATGTGAGGTGGAGAGAGGTTTTTTTCTCTCCTCCAAGTCACAGATATAGAAAGTTTGTTTCATTCAAAAATAAAAACTAAGAGAACTGGGGGAAAGTTGAGATGATAATAAAAGTCGCTGCGACATTAGTCCACGGTGCACAAACCCGAATCAATATAAACAGCTGTGGAAATGAGGCAGATTCCTCTACGACAGCATTTTCCCACTTCCTGCATTGAAAACATTTCAGCTCTTGTTCAATATTGCAGACGTTGCCTTGACATGATTTGTCTGTCAGCGCTGTCAAATATCGAGGCCCATGCTGGCTCCTGACACTGACGGACACTTTGAGATTAAATTGTCAGCCACAACCCCTCTGTCTATCACACCGCCTCACTTTTACACTATGTGACCAAGTCTTTTCACACTTTTATTAGATGTCTTTAGGTAAATTATTACTGTGTCGAAGCAGAAGGCAGGACAGACACAGATACTGCCTCTGCAAGCTTGTTATGAGGGCAACTTCTGCTTAAGTTCAAATCTGCCCGCAACCTTTCACTACCATGATTCTAAGTATGTTGGACATAATCCACAGGATTATGTACTTTGCACGGATATCTTGAACATAAAAGAGACCTTGGATGCACTTCTGCATGTCTGAATGTGAATGAAAACGTGACCCAATCTGCTAGAAATATGAATTTTTGAAGAAAAAAATGCCAGTAATTCACTCATTTCAGCTTCACAAACATAAATACTTGCTGGTTTTCTAAGCCATGTATGAGAATAAATTGTATATTGTTCAGTTTTGGAAAAAAAACGTTCACCTTGGGCTGTGATGGAAAATGTGATGGGTGTTTTCCATTTTATAGGCCAAATATAATCAAATAATAATCAACAGGGATCAATCAAACAACGACAACTAACTTATTTTTTCTAAAAATTGAAACATTTTCTTTTTCATTAAGTGTGTGACCTTTAAATATAATTAAACATATTCAGTAGTACTCAAAAGTACTCTTTTGCTCTCAAACACTTCGACAGCACTGAGGATTTATCAGTTTGCCTATATTAGCCTTTCATTAAAAAACAGATATGAGCCAGACAGTATCATCCACAACTGCTGAAGAAAAAAATCAAGTGTTCTGATTACATATTTTTCTGTGTCTTTGAAGTCTATTCTCAAAATATATTCCAATAAGACATTTTAATGATTGTTCTTTAAACCCAGACATGTTTCATAATAAAGTCTGAAGTTTTTATTACTGAAGATAGAGTGTGTGTAGAAGATTCAGCGTTGAATTTGTATTTTCTTGCCACTTGGGGGCAGCAGAACAACACATCAAAACAACACTGACATATTATCAAAGTCTAAAATGGTTATGGTGCATGTTAGCAGTTGTCTATACACACCCAGTAAACAAAACATTAGTAATATTAGCATTAAAAAAAATCTGTTTGGGTCTCCACCATCTCCGGCTCTTTAGCTACTAAATGCTAAACAGCTAGTTGCTAATCTTGTTTGTTTTTCCATTTGATTGAACTGAAAAAGGATGCTGTAAAACCAAAACAACGAGCTGAAAGACGCTTGATAGAGCTCTGTCTCTTTGTCCAAACAGCAGGAAGTTAGCAGTGAGCATTTAGCCACTAAAGAGAGCGATATTTCCCTCAGGAGTTGGTGGAGAGGAAACCAAAGTTACAGCGCACTCATCATGCAGCCGGAAGCACGACTTGAAATTAATGCTATGATGCTTCACATCTGCTGACCGAGCAACTGTTTGCTAACAAATTTGCTGTGCATTTGAAAAGGTAATAATACATCAGTATTGTGTTTTCAGTTTGTTTCTGCTGCCCCCAAGTGGCCAAAAAATTCATTAATGCAGATTTAAGAAGGTCAGAAAAGTCTAAACTAAAATTAGCTCCAATAAATTGAGAAACTAAGCTGGCTGAGTTAGTCTGGTGGGATTAAGCTAGGATGACCTACATGGTGTGGCTCTTGTTCTCCACCAGGTTGATGTCTCCAGGCTGCAGCTCTGGAATCCACCTCTCCAGCTCTTCGATCCAGGGATATTTCAGGGACGAGGGCACCACCACCAGGAGGGGCCACTCCTGCCTGAAGGCGTACGCTACCGCGATGGCCTGCACCGTCTTCCCAAGACCCATCTGGACCGACCAAATCAACACACGGCAAAGGGTTGGGGGGGGGAGAAAAACAAGTCAATCGTGCACCGACTCTGCGGTAAATTGCATATGACGGCCAAGCCGATGTGAGGCCCAAGAGTAATAAGGTCTCAGAATGATTCTTGTGTCAAAACCGATTAGACACGTGGGAGTGCTGCACAGGGCTGACAAATTAATTTGGAAGGCATGCAGCGAAGTCTCAGGTTCGTTTTTTTGGAAAATAGATTTCCTGAGCCAGCGTTGTGTGTGCTTACCTCATCAGCAATCATACATCTGTAAGACAAAAGAAGACAGAGAAAACTTTATCAGATGAGTCTTGAGGAAATACTTTTGGAGGGCTGACCAGCAGGCAATAAAAAGCTGGTGTCTATAAAAAGAGAGCTTGCATATAAAGACAACAGCCTCTACAGCAGGGCTTCGCTCAAGGCCACTAAAAAAAAGAAGTTTCCTTCATCCAGACATTTCTGGCTTGTCTAAGGATTCATACCAGAAACCCTCCTGTCACAACCCGACTTCTCAAAGCTTTCAGGCCACAGAAAACACACTCATAAAGTCACCTCAGACTCTTGGACATATTTCAAATCTGTCACTTGTAATTTTGGTCTGCACTGGGACTTTGTTTCAGTCTGAGAACTGTTGTTGCTATTCAATATTTATGTTGTTGTTCCGATATGATGCAGCTGAGAGAGAGGGAGAGAGAGGGAGAGAGGGAGAGAGAGAGGGAGCAGCTCGGTGTGTTCGGGTTCATCCAATTCCCAGCTAAAGAAATTAACATATTGGGCGAGGCAGAAAGTCGAGTTCAATTCCTGTAAGAGTAAAATAATCATAGATTTCAAAGACACTATCAGTTTGTTTAATTATGTCTGATTATGTATCTCAAAGAGATTACAGATTGTCAAATATAAATCAAGCTCAGACTGTGGGACTGCTGACAGGTATGAGCTACTGAAGTGAAGGAATTAACACAAGCCAGAGCTTTAACTTAAGTACATAATGTATCCAACCTTCCATTAAATAATGTTGATTTGTGGAGTATGGTGACAGCTTATTAATCAAATGTCACAAGTTAACCTGTTTTGGTTATATTTAGGTGCATACTTGAATTTTCTGGTTTATTTTGCACTGTTACTTTTGACTTGTAGACTCCATGGTTCAATTTTGTGTCTTTAATATCTGTATTTTAAACTCCTGGAGATGCTGCAGATGAGTCTGTCGTCAGACACGATGCAGATTAAGCCAAATTTTAACCCCCGACTAATTTTAGAATTGACAATCAGCATGTCTGAAATTTTTGGTTGGCTTATTTGCTGTGTGAGCAGTTTCCCAGTCCAATTTCCCCCAACGGCTGCTGTCCAAAGATGTGTTTTAAAATGCAGCAAGCTTGTTTTAATATTATTGGAGGAGTATTTTACACGCTGTGGCTACTGACTGCTTTGAAACAAAAGTGAACACTGCTGCAGAACAGACAGACCGGAACATCTTCCAGCCATCTGCAGCTCCATATTTTGCTTCCGTTCTGAGCAGAAGTGCACAAAGCAAAGCTGTGTTTCTCTCTTTTTTTGTCCAAAACGTCGAAGACACGGTGGTCTTGTTTGAGCAAACTTTATTAAAATGATCAAATCTGTGTTCGTGTTCAGTGTGAGCACACGTGTTGTGAATGATCGATCAGTCGAAACATTAGAATCATTAAAGCGACCTGTTCTGTCTGGTTCCGGGCTTGGTTCACCTCTTTTTACAGTCGATTTTCTATCAATATCAATAGATTAATCAATACTGCTTCTTAATTATATCCGTCTTAACAACCATGATGACGCAGATATGTTTCAAGGCTATTTTAAATCTATCTTTGTTAATCCTGAATCTCCTTTTTGTTCACATTTTAAAAAGAATTAGCCTGCGATTGAACCTTAAAAGTAACAGCTCACCTGTCTGGCTGGCTCTGATATGATAGCAACCGTATAACCGCCAACTACTTCCCTCTTTACACTGTACATTATAAAAGGAACAATGAAAGCGCGACACATTCCTGAGCTGCAGTCGTCCCCACGGAAAAAGTGCAGATAGATCAACCCCTGCTTCTCTCTGCCCAGTGGGTTTGGGCCTATTGTCATGACCTTGCTTATTCATAAATGCTTCCAACATCATGTCAGAGCAAACAGTGCAACAGAGCAGCTCTGAATACCTCAGACACAGTCTCTCATTATTCTTTCTCCTCCTCCTCCTCCACTTCCTCCCCCCATCTCCGCCCCATTTCTCTCTTTCAGCTGAGGAACATGATTAATGTGCACCTTGCCACTGGTGGTTTTTCTAATTGCCAGCACACCGGCCCAGTCAGCGCAATGCGCACACACTCACACGCACACACATGCACGCACACATACACAGTATCTGTGAGAACACACAAAAGATATGCAAAAAAAATAAAATAAAATAGGCGATATATACAAAGTGTGCACACGCATGCAAACACATGTAAACGTCCCCACACACACGCACACACACACACACACACACATATATATATATATGCTTGCGCATACACCCACCCACACACACACCCACACTCACCCATTGGGGAGGGAGTGCGGCTGGGGCAGGTGCTTGCCATTTCTCAACACATTAATCATCCTCCTTTAAATAACCTGAGTGTCGTCTTGACGGTTTGAGACTGCGAGGATGCTGCAGTGCTGTTGCCTGACAACGGCACGGTCCCCGTCGCCCCGTCTTTCTAATGTTATCTCTGAAACCCACAAGCCACAAAGTGTCAGGAAATGGGCTCCCCTACCTCCCAAAGCTTGGCTACGATGATTTGATGGGTTTGACCTCTGCACGGTGATGTGTTGTGTGGCCTGTCGTCTAACCCCAATCTTCTAGCCCTGTTAAGATTCTCTTCTGAGGACTGGACCTGGAGCGAGCTGGGAAAACTGCTCAGAGGTTGGACACTGCACAAAAGGCTGACTCAAAGGGTGCTACTGTATGCCATGCTCGGACCCAGTAAGAACTCACTAAATGACCTTAAAATCAAAGCAAAGTAGCCTTTAGTGGAAAGGATTTACATTTTGTTTCTTCTTGTTCCTTCTTGTGGGAAGTGCAGAGAGGGAGGAATGCTTCAATAGTGTGTGTGACTTGAAAAGGAAAAGTTTAAACCCGTAGCTACAGTATATGGGCCAATCCACAAGTTTTATTCCTAACTTAAGCACTCTGCTGCTCACCCAAATCTATCAGAGAGCTCTTTTAATTCTGTTTTCTTTTTCACAGGGGCTTAAAATAGGCAAACACAACAAAACTTTATGTACTCGCTGGACAATAGTTCCACACACCGAGGCTCTCTTTCTGTCTTTTGTCGAGCGCACTGTTTTTGTGATCTACCTTTTTCCCACCAAACTTCAAGCCTGTGATTTCCAGAGTGGTTTATTTATTGTGTAGTTTAAATATCATTTCCCCACGGGGCGACATTTATATTAATTACATTTTTAGATTATGTTTTCAACCATATCCGAACCAATGACATAAAGAAATAGACACAAGAATAACCACATTAAACAAAAGCACTGACCTGTTAAATATACAAGTACAGTGCAGCTGAGTGGTGACGACGGCTAATCTTTGATAGAAAGGCAACATGGTTTCTGACACTTGAGTTTCAGGGGAAGAGCAGTGAGACTGAAATAACACAATGTTCCCTCACTCGTTGCAGTACACTCGGGACTTCCACGGCCTTGCTTGGTGTGGGTTGACCAGTGGCTAATGTTAGCAAATGTTAGCACAAATTAGCAATAGACCTTTTTCGCAGCGGCCATTTTAACATGAAATAGTAAGCGCTTAACCTTAATTAGTATCATTGGTAACACCTGTGTTTAGCCTATTTCCTGTCAAAATGGCTGCTGTGAAAAAGGTCTATTTGCTGATGTTATAATCTTTCTTTATTTGTGCTACTGCCATGCTATGCTTTAGCATGTCACGGGTTAGCATTTAGCTGGTTTAAAAGCACGTCTAAAATTTATCTATTGAAATGTTTACATGCTGGCATGCTAAAATATAGTGTAAACAATGCAGAAGCTAAACTAATTGAGTCATATTGGTTATATGTACACAAAAATACCTTTGCTAACATTAGCTATCATTAGCCACCATAAGCTACCGGTCATACCAGACCATTTCAAACTAAAACAGCGAAATCCCTGACTGTGATGATTTGACTAATGGTGTGTTTATTTGTTTATAATTTTAACCTTTAATTTTTAAGAGGAATGTGTTATTGCTACTTTTATATTGACATATAAGTGTATATCTTATGTGCAGGATTATGGATAAATTTGTGCAACTCGCTTTTTCTGATTAAACCTTTCAGGATAACCTGCATAAAACAGCAGTTCCCACTTGGCTACTGGGTACTCATAAAAGGTCAGTCTCACACCTGCACAGTGAATAGAATATGAATATGTTGCGTTATGGTACGTGGGTGTTATGTGACTATTTTCCTCCATAATGGCCTCAGACGATCCCTGATACTTTCTTTATCTTTAATCACAATCCCTGTCCTCCTGTATCTATTACAGGCTATACATAAAGATGTATGAATGTATGTTGTGTTTGGCTCTAATGATGCATTTACTCTGAAGATCTCAGTTTCTTGAAATGATAAACTAAGCACACATATTCTTTATGTCACTATACTCGTTAAAACTGTTTCCCACCAGCGCAATTCTTCCCTCTAACACACAAAATGACCCAGCAGGGTAGAAAGTTTATTTATCATGTGTAGCCTCTATACTTTGTTCCTATAAAAACCTCTTCTTTATATCCTGGATGGATACATAAGAAACAATGGAAAGCATGGCTATTAAGGCAACGGTTATTGATGGTGATGGAAATTACATTTTTCATGCTGTATAACAGAACGCATCTCCTGCCGTCTTCATAACACAAAAATATAATACCCTATTACATTAAAACCTATCACAAATTTCATGCTTAATTAGGAGGAAATGGAATTTAGAGCACCTTAAAAAGTAATTACTGTAAGTGAGGCACTCTGAAGACGAGACGGAGACAGGTTACTGAGACTGCTGGATCTCAATGGTGACCTGAAAATGATCTGAATAAACAATGGCTGTATAAATAAAGACAACCCATGCACTGCCTATGGCGTTAAACACTATTTCCGGCAAACTAGGGGTCGGATGGAAGAAAGAGGATGGGCAAACAACACCGGTCAGCAGCTGCCTGATGCAGGTTTTAACAGCAGTGGTGAAAATGTTGTTGTATCAACCCATCACTGGAATATACTAAAAAATCAGCAAACGCTGTAAGTGACAGAGCAGTGGAGCATTAAAGCTGCTGAACGCCAGCTTTCATACTGATGTGTGTACTTTGTCTGCATTAAAGGGGCACTCCACTCATTTTACACATTGAGTTCTCATCAGTTTAGTCATGGAGGGTACTACCTGGTCTGTCAAAACAGATTCATAATGTGGCTCTGGAGGAAGTGTGGAAAAAACCCTAATGATGTCATTGGCATGGGCTTGGTGACTACACATGATAAACAGAAAGATGAGGTTACAAATTAGTCAGACATTATAACATACTCTTCAAAGCAGGTCTATTAAGATCAACTGACGTGTTGTATTATGGGAACTGTAGGATCCAGTGTTAGCTGCAACTTCCGTGGCCATTAATGTATATGTCGTCCATTCTTTATACTGTCAGTGAGACTAAAAGTCAGGCTACCCTGCTACCGTTGCTTCAATTTTGACCCTACCTTCACGGAAGCACAATACTAAATTGCTGAGGTATCCCTTTAATGATAAACAATTTCCACTCATTGATTATTTGTCCAGGCAAACAAACTAAATCAGTGACATTAACTGAGCTGTTTAAGACCCTTAAGACCTGAAATCAAGTGTTTTCAGCAGCTTTAATACTGTACTATCTCTTAAAAGTTATCGGTTGCTGTACTTCATTTATCTTAGATGGACAGACTTTTAACAGGGACTCCACAAATAAGCTAAATTGCACTCGCAGTACTGTAACAATACTTCGAGGCCAGTATAAATGTGGTGTAAATATATCAACTTGTATGTGTACAGAGGACAAACTCTATCTCTGGAGTGGACTTCTCTCAGTAATTTGACCATCACAGCGAGAGACAACACAGCCTGCTTATTGATCTGCTCTCGCATCAGCAGAGCAGGCCTTATTCAATAAAAGCACGGGCAGTCACTTACAATAATATTTTGGACAAATCAGAGCACACAGTGCATCACATGGCTGGCTTCGAGCCACAGTCAACACCTTAATGAAAGTGACCAAGAGGTCTTAATGGATGTACTTTTACTCCAGATTGATGTTTCTGTTATTGTTGTTGATATCTGGGTAGGCTCAGACTACTGCATTTTACAGATGTACCCTGGGCAAATTTCAGCATATATAGACGACAGCACTCATACGACACACTTCCGCCCAACTTTCCAAACAACACTATCAACCACATCTCATGGGTTTTTATTGTTGTGCTGCACCGCAACTTTTCCCACATTATCCCTCATCTGACTCCATAAAATTCACTCCTACACAGACCGGGGCAACGGGCTCCATAAGTATTTGAATTGCAACAACATTTGATGTTTTGGTTCGCTTCTCTTGATGCTCTGGATGTGAAAAGATACAATGACTATGAGATTTAAAGGAAAAATCCGCCCACGGATCCTCCCACACTGTTAGATATTCGACATCAATCTATGACGTGCGGTGCATTTCAGGAGATATTTCATAATGAAGAGCTGCCATTTAGTTTTTGTCTGCCAGCCTCACTCATCGTGTTCACCCTCAGGTAGTGCTATCCTACATTTCTCAGAACCGTTAAAGTCCAACAGGTCTGCAGCTGCACTGTATTCTGGTCTACTCAGCCTATTGTAGGTGGAGATATTGCTATTTGTGCCTCCTCTACAATGTGTCTCAGAGTATCAGTGAAAAGACGAGACTGCTGCTTGAATTCGAGGCGCTTTTCCTGGGTATTGAATGAACAAATAAAGAACAGCAGGGTGCCTGAAATACACAGAAAAATCAAGATTACTGTCAATAAAATTTGCATTTTTAGCTTGTAATATGTACTGTCTGTCTGTGTGTGAATGTACACAGTTGTGGATATGTGGATGAAAGGCTGCAGCACAGTGAGCTCTGAATGCTGTCAAATTCAGGATTTTAACCTCTTAGTTACTGTATTATGAATTACGCCCAGGTGCTCAAACAAGCCATCTGTAATGGCACCTACCTGTCAATCAAAGCTGCCATGCTGTTAATTCTGCATAACTTATAATATAATTTGAACAGGTGAGTTCCATAAAAATTCACCCTCAGTACAGCTGTCATGAACAGGAAAATTAGCTGTAGAGACCAAAACTGTTTTTTGTACCAGGCTGTAAACATGTTTATTTCTGCTGTGAAGTTGGACTTTTTAACATGGGGACTTATGAGGACTGACTCATTCTGGAGTCAGCCTCAAGTGGACGTTCGAAGAACTGCAGTTTTTGGCAAATCCGCATTCACTTCATTTCACATCCAGAGAGGTTACCGCTTGATCCTTACCTTAAAATTAAGTGAAAAGTACATTTTCACTTTTGATGTTACAAGGATGCATACTAAGCAGCCGTACGGGGGTTGTTAGAACAAGACGTTTCTCCTTATGCTTCTATTTAATCACACATGTATTCTCCATAGATCGACAGCTTGTGAGGACAGGACTTTTTGCCCAGATCAAGTACTGTGGGTTTAGTCTTACAGCACGATATCATGTATGCAGTAGTATTTAAAGAGCCTTTTATACTGTCCTCATATTAAAATTAGTTAACTGGAAACATTAAAAAGTCTGCCATAGACAGCGTTTAGGAAGGTATTGCACACCTGCCATACAGAATATTGTTATTTTCCATTTGTATTGTGATTTTTATGTTATAAAAATGAACTAACTAGCCTAAACATCATGTCACTGCTCATTCGACTGTCAGCCTCCCTCTACCTATAATATCTTGTGCTAATGCCACTTCTGCTCGTCTCCAGAGACAAGCACTGCCCGCGTTGCTCTTACTGTCACATTGATGCCAATTGACTGAGGTAACTGTCCACACAGTGCAGCAAGAGCCAATTGACTTCTGACCCACCCGTGTAACAAAGCAGTGCCTCCCAGTGTTCCTGAATCAATATGGCCACTCCGCATCACAGCAGCGGCACTCAGATTGGCTCCCCCTGTGCTGACCTTCCCGAGAACCCGAGCATACATCGACTGGTCGGAGAGGAGGAAATGGACAAGTCCTGGCCCGCTCCTGCAGCTAATGCCCAGTACAGACACTCGCAGACTTAAGGGCAACAGAGAAACTTCCTGTGGACTGGTAATTGTTTTCAAAGATGCAACCTGGACTCTGTCTGACCTTTTGAATTTAGAATAAATTCACGTACACTCTTGACTTTTTACTTGCTTCTTGAGTCATCATCACATATTGTAGCTTGGCTGGAAATCAGAGGTTTGGAACTGCCTACTTGAAAGCTCCATTAGGCAAATTATCTACGTAAACATGTCATCCCATTGGTATAAATCAAACAATGGCGCAGCATTGAGTTGAAAGCATCCTCATGGCAATACATCAATATTTACACATTGCATAAGTGGAGTGGAAGGTACAGCTGCAATGACATGGTGGCATAAACAAATCATTTTTTCCTTGTCACGTTATTATTGATTTGCAAGATGTAAGCTGAACTTCCTACACACATTAGCTATTTGAGCGTTGTTCCGATATCGTGATGCTTCTTAACATAAAACAATAAAGCTGCTGTGGCCGGCTGAGCAGCGGCGCTGCTTACCGTCCGTTCCTCGATAAAGCAAACTCCACTCCCTCCCTTTGGAAAGGCATCAGGCGCTGCAGGAGCTTGTGAGGGAGGCCTGACAGTTGCTGTGACCATCTTGTATCACAGCAAGAGGTCTGTAGGCTATTATCATCCATTTCCATTAGTAAGTTCTCATCAGTTTCTCGGTCCTTGTTCAGTCAGCCAGCTCTGATTTTAGGCTGGAAGAAAAAAAAGCAATGAAACTGAGATGAACGTCTGAATGGACTATGTTTAGTCTGAATTAATGAACATTCACCACAACATCCATTAGACATTAAAGAGCACTTCTGCACCATACTGGTTTAGATTCAATGTATACTGTTTCATAATAATAGTAAGAAGGTTTCCTCTGCTGACAAGCACTGACAGCAATGCCAAGCTGGATGACGCAGTATAGTGGACAAAGAAAGTAAGAATTTGAGAGGCGATGGTAAAAGTTGCCTGTCTCAGCCGCCCCCACTTACAGCAGCAACAGCATCTTTTTTTGTGTTGCCTCACCTGGCTGTCCTGGTCAATCCAGGCAAATGTTTCTGCCTCCACATACAGTTATCAGCGAGTACACGCCAACAAAACCACAAAATCATAATTGTGTCTAAAACAGTGACAACTTCCCATAACGACAGTGTTCGGGTAGAGGTGAGACAGGAAGGTGTCTACAGTTAATGGCAAATGTCAGATGCAATCTAAGTTTATGTGATTGATGGGTATTATATAAAAATCTCTGGAATAACTTCAGATTCCCACTTTTGTTTTTAATAATAACGTTAGTAGTCACTTACTAAACCTTGATTACATGTAATGCATCATCAACACCATAACAAATGTGTGCTATGGCAACAGAAAATGTGCTCTTAAACGCATCACGGTCACTGAAGGCATCACGATGCAGTTATACGTTAGGCTGAAGTTATCTAAGAGTTTCAAAACATACTTTAGCTTCGGCTTTTAGTCAAAGCTGTAAGTATATAACGACATGTTAAAGGTCCTACATAACAAGCTGTCAAGTTAGAGTCCGACAACAAAAAATTAACAGATAATAAAACACATTTAGAGTCAATAAAACTACCTAAAGAAGTGAGGGCATCTTCAGCTAGCCTTAGCAACACGAACCGGAAGTCGAAACACTTGCCTACCGAAATAAAAGCACCGCTCGTACTTTTTGCTTTTCTAAGTTCATTAGCTGAATTATTTGGACACCGGATATGCGTTTCTGTCTTAAGGCTCATATACAACATGTTGCATATGACTCAGAGCTATAAGAGAGAAAATAGCCAGCTTGTTTGCACGTTTGCATTAACATCCAACCTGCACATGCAGCGCTGCCTCAGTTCGTATAACATTGTTCTAACAAAGTGAAATAAAAGAAGACAAACGTTATTGGTGTTGGCATATGTAGGTGTGTGTGTTGGTGGGTTTCCTACCCTGTTAGACAGCGGATTGAAGCGCAGCAGTCACACTGACCGACTGAACAGAAACATTGAAAAGTTTCGCGGTAAATTGAAGGTTCACTCGGTTTATATCACCAGGCAGCACGTACGTACGTACCGCCGCATTCAGTGCGACTTCCTGGCGCTTCGTGGTCTAATTGAACACGGCTCACCTAAAAGTCTTAAAGGCACTTAAAGTAAACGTGAGACACGTTTATCAGACACTCTCCGTGCGTGCGCGCTGCCATAACGCAAAGAAAACATCCTGCAACGACAAGACGTGACATATTTCCAACACCCTACGCCTCGGACGTAAGGAGCTGACGCACTCCCTCTCAGCCTGCTGCTGGACTCAGCTGCCTGCCTCTCCTTCACTCCGCCACAAACACTAGCTACTTCACCCTCGGTAGAGACTACGGCTGTTGTGCACCGATTGTAAACCAAAGCGGTAAGGCAACGTTAGATATCTGCGGTATCGTGTCCAACGGTTACCGGTTTGCTAAAAACCAGCGTTAACCGGTTAGTTGTAATCATGTAACACGAGGTAGTTAGCAGTAAACATATCTCTTGCTAGTGCGTGACAGCGCCGGTGTTTGGCCGTTTTCTAGCGTTAGCAAGCCACGGTGCCAGGTAATAATCGTTAGCTTAGCCCCGACACGACCGGACGCCTGACGCTACTTATAACGTCGCCGTCCTCTTCGGTGAAAATACACACCTGGGAGGCAAACACCGGGTCCAAACTGTAAGAAGCCGAGCTTAAATTCGGCGTTTGTCCGAAAAACCGACCGGCAGTCGTTTAAGAAATGCAGCATAATTCAGTAACTTTCAGGCCTGGTTCGGCTGTTTCTCTCCCGGTGATATGCGGCAACGAGCAGGCTGTGCTCAGGTTAATTGTTAGCCTGTTTAATAAACTGAGCTTAAATTGGGTTGTCGCCGTGTTTTGTTGAATGTCTCACAGGCCGAATTTTAGTTAAATGTGTCAAATATCAGGTGAAAATGTTACAAGTTGTCCGGTTGTGCTACGTTCACGTACACGAAGGAAACATTAAAATACCTTAATTTTTAAATGGAGTCTGGTGGGGGGGCTCGCGAGCGAAATCTACCTCCAGACATTTAAGTTGCATTGATCTAAAACGATTGATTCCTATCAATCCATCACACCCTTCCTCTGTGATATGATACGAACTGTGCTCTCTAGTCGCTGTGGTGCGTTCATGATTGGCAATGAGACGTTTTCGTGGTCGATGGGAGCCCAGAAAAACACGCCACACGTGAATTAATCAAGCCCACGCATTAATAAATGTCACCTAACACTGCGCAGTTACCTCAGGAGTACCACATCCAAGCCGGTGTTAACCAAATAAGGGCAAAGGGGGGTTAATATTACAGAAATTAGACCTTTTAATGGTGGTTGCATACAAATTTATTCAAAAAGAGTCATGCAGTGTGGCTTTGCAGGTATTCTTATGTTTTTATGTTTTTATTTGTGACTGTATGTTTCCTGTTTCCAGACAGATTATAAAAGCGGTCAGTAAAACCACACTTGCACTCGAGTCATGCTTGCAAGAGGCCATAAATCAGACCATTTTGATACCAGATTAATAAGTAACCCATACCCACTATCATGCTGATGCACTAACCCAGACAATTATCGCCTCTTAGACTTTGTAGAGACGGCTGCGAGAGCCTTACAAGTTGCCACCAGTGAGGCTGAGCATCATGATGGTATCATTTTCATTAATAAGGTACCAGTGGAGCTCTGGTGGTGGTGTGGGTGGGTGGGTGGGTCAGGCTGAGCCAGGGGAGAGAAAGAGAGCGAGAGAGTGGATGCTGGTTCAGTTCCTCCGGCTGCCAATGATGTGTTCATCTTCGCACGGCTTGCAACTGTGCTGTGCGGCGATATGCTACACACCGCGTGTGTGTGCATGAGTGTGTGTTTGTCCTCAATCAATCTTGGAGTGATATGGTTGCTGCAGATGAATATCAACATCTGTTTTTACCTGCCGGGTGAGGTATAGTGCAGAAAAACACGTTTAATCTTTGCTCAAACGCTCTCTTGTGTTAGCCTCTGCCCCTCCGAGGCTTAAAATAAATGCTAGTAATTGTTTTTCTAAGAAAGTGCTCCACCTGCGGCTGCTCAGGCCACCGTAGCCGCTACTCTGTGTTGACCATTCATTACGCAGGTTAGGGCGTGTGACATTATCAGATATTGAGGTTGAGGATGCTGTGTAATAGCTCTCGCCAAAGATGTGACCCAATGACTAAATAATTCATCGCCTTCCAGAGGGAAAATCTCTCTTTCCTATAATATTTGATCTGGGCCATTAAATAATTCATCCGCCCATCCATAAATTGTTTGTTCAATTGGTGACCTTTTCATGGGATTAAGAAAGCACAATAATAAATTCTTCAGAGACCTGGCATAACGAATGGTACAATTATGAGGGAGTATTGGATCGGATCGGTTGTCGCAGCCTGGTGTTGGTTGCTAAGTGACAGCAGGAACTTTTCCGCCCACTGTGTTTGCTGTTAAAGTCTGAGTGACTGAAAGGACGAAAACAATCACATTATGGCAGTCTAGACTTTCGGCTGCGCGCAGGACCTGTTTGTGACTTCCTGTGTCTTTGACAGCCTGTCAGTCACTCGGCGATGAAAGTGCTTCCTGAAGTCGATCTCAATTATCAGTCCCCGTCCGCGTCATCTTCATAGGATGCGCGGAGGAGGCGGAATACTTGATCTTTAATGAAATAAACAAGGCAAGAGGTGACTTATTGTTTTTCACATTAAATCACAAAAAGCGGTTTAGATGGAGGAGGTTTGATCTTGTCCTTATGCTGTTTTCTAGCTGATCCACAGTCAGCTTATCTCAGATTTGCCTACAGCGAACTGTTTCAGCGCCGTATTTCACTTTTCTGCCTCAGTAATGGGTGGTGTTTCAGGTGGAGGCTCTCTCTGAGTCAGTGGGATTAGCCGTAGCCTTGTCTTCCCGCGTGAAAAGCAGGGTGCCAGCTTTTAATGGGAAGTTAGCCCAGTGAACAGCTCGGCCTCTCAGCGGCCGTCGCCTCCCCATCGACTCTCCACCTGGTCTTTGAGCACCTAGCTGGCCACAGACGTGTCGATCCTGTCCCCTCTCCTCTCGTTCCTCCCCCGTTCGCCTCCTCTCTTTCTCCTTCGCTTTCTTTTTTCCGCCGTGCTCCTTTTCTCTACCTCCCACCCTCCCCGTTTTCTCATCTTCCTCTCCTCTTCCTCCCGGTCTCGTTCCATCTATCCCATGTCCCTGACTGCCCTTTCCTCCCCCCCCCCCCCCTCCTCCTCCTCCTCCGGCCCCCGCCTCCATCCTAAAGCAGAGTAGCTAATGAAGAGCCCCATTTAGCCGGTGACTTTGGTTCAGTCGGTGCTCCGTAGCGCCGTCCGGCCTCGGCTGCCGTGACTGGCTGTTGAGGCTCTGACATCACACGGGGGCCAGCTGTTGATTTGGCGCTGTCTCCAAGGCTGGCTGGCTTGATGGGTTGTGGCAGGTAGACTTGTGCTCGCACAGCATTCTCCCTCCCTCCCGCCATCCCTCTCTCTCTCCCTCTCTCTCTCTCTCTTTGTGACACCCACTCGCCCTCTCCCTTTACACTCCCCTCTCCCTGTCTTCCACTCTCACTCAGTCGAGCGAGCAAACAGGAGGCAGCAGACAGCTGCCGAGGAGCGAGCTGGGAGGCGACTCCAGCCTCCTCTCCAGCAAATTGTGCCTCCTGTACAATGGAAACTAAACGGTCGAGTAGCAGAAGGGATGGAGGGCAGAGCTGCCGGGCAGGTAGGTCCTGCAGCTTCAAGTCACCTCGGGCATCACCCATGCTCTTTCTGATTTCCTCTTTGTGTTTCCTGTAGTTTATTTTGTTCAGATTTTCTGTGTCATGTTGCCTTTTTAGGGCTGTTTTCTGCACTTTCTTGTTGTGTTTAAAAAAGGGGGAAAAAAAGGTTTTGTCTTCTCTCACTGCATGGCACCAAGTCAGCGAGCAAAGTGTGCAGTCTCTTTCTTTGGCTTGTTAAACTGAGCGCGCAACACGAGATTCGGTGTGCTGTCAGCGGCAGCTGAGCCAGAGCTTTTCGAAATCTCCTCGCTAGTTTGCCAGTCGCTGCTTCTGCTTTTCATTACGGGGATAATTAACCGAGATCAGCCAATAAGAAGCTCCGCTCCGCTTTTGTTCTCCGGCCAAGCTCATCCTCTCGTCCCTGTTTCCCCTGTTTGTTCTGCAGGTGTTGTCTGCAAATGGACTTTTAATGACTCTGGCAGACTTTTTGAGTTATTCTCCTCTCATAAGGCTCCATAGATTAAAACTGCTAGACTTGCATGTTAGTTTTTCTGTGTTTATTGTTTCTCCTCTAATTGCCTAGATTGATATTCCCTGGAAGCTCTCCTATGGGATAAGGTAATGGATTACCTACGTGCTCTGCTGTGGATTTAATTTATTAATGCTGGCTGACTGCGCCTCCGCTGTGCCGCGCCGCGCTCGCGCCGCCTTGTGCGACCTGGAGGCAGAGCGAGCGGCGCAATTAGAGGCTCATTTGTGCCCGTTTATGTTTGTTTTGTTTTTTTTCTTTCTCTCATTTTTTTTCCCTGTTAATTCAGTCTGCGCTATTACAGGCAGTTCCTTAAACTGACACCGCCTCACTTGCCCTGAAATTGAGGCAAGCAGTGTATGAAAGTGATATAATTTCATAAGCTTTACCCTAATCTTTTTCTGGTCCAATTATATAGCTCCCCTGTCTGTGCTTTCCTTGCTTTGCAATTAGCAGAAATGGCTAGAAAATGGGAGATTAGTTACTCAGTTTAGCAAAACACTGAAATCAATTTTATTGCAGCGCCACGAGTGCGCAGCAGCATTAGTAACCTAATTAACTGTTTATTTGATGTCTGATTTTATTAGCCGGGGCGCATGTCCTGCACTCTGCCGAAGCTGATTTATTCCAAATGTGTCTTTTTGTGTGCTATTTATTTATTTTTTTGGGGAACTCTGCAATTAACTGTGCAGCAGACGTGCGGCTGCGTGGTTGAAATGTGCAATTTTCAGGAATGAGCTGAACATAACTGATTTTTTTTTTTTAAATTTCCCCTCAGAAGTGGCGAGCAGGTGACAAAAAAAAAAAATGTAGCCCCTCAGACGTGGTGTTATATTTGTGTACGTGTGTGTGCGCGCTTTTTGTTTCACAATGCTTCACTGAATAGAGCTCTGTTTAATATTCTACATCTCTGCAGACAATACCCCAGCTGTTTGGCATCGCTCCTACCCCTGTCCTTTTTATGTGACACTTGCAAAAGCTCATCAGCAGCAATAAAGCGTGCATTTTTTATTTTCATTTTTTTTTCAACCTGCGACTGCTCGCAGAAAGACAGAAAGATGCCGCCACTTCTTCCCTTTTTTTTCTTCCTTTCCTTTCTCCCTCAGGCGCTCAGGAATCATCGGTGGTTTTTCTTTGAGATCGCACAGGAGCTTCTCGCGAAGGTGACGGCTTGTTCTTTTTCCGCCCCACGTTTGACTCGTCTCCTCGTTTCTCCACCGAGGGCAGAGACACAGGGATAAGAGTTGCAGAAAACGAGGGGAGGGGAATAGTGGGGGGGGGGGGGGGGGGGGCAGAGAGGGATGGTGTGGGGAGGAGGCGGGGGGGTTGAGGGGGTCCTTCACCTCCAGTTGAGCTGGTTATAGCCCAGACAAGAGCCCTGATCCACGCAGGAACAGAAGAGAGCGGAGGTATGGGAGGGAAAGGTCATCTTTTGCAAGAGAGGGAGGCAGGTGTGTGTGTGTGGTAGGGAAAGAAAATAAGTATACTGGAGTGTGCTTGCTCGTCTGTCCCTGCGTGTGTGACGGCTCTCGGGCGCTTCACAGTGATTGAAAATTTTTCTCATTAGCTCACCATCGAACATAATTGTCCGTGAGAGGAGTCCGTTAAGAGCCCGCTGTATGATTAACTCGGCTCCGTTGACGGTCAGCCTCGTGACCCCCGCTGTGTTTTTTTATTATTATTTTTGAGAATTAATTTAAGAATATGTGCAATGGAGTGTGAGTGTGTTTCTGGTACCCGTGCACGTGTGCAGCCCAGTTGGGTTTGAGGAGTTTTGGACAAAGTCAAAAATCATTCCCATGATTATTTCCAGCGTTTTAATACGGACGTGCGTTTGCGTGCAGATGCCGGTTTCGTGTGTGTGATCATGCGTGTGTCGATACGCCATCAGGCACAGCGAACAGATAAAGGTGGCGTGAAGTGGCCGGTGTGACACTGAACGATGCCTCAGGGAGCCTCTTTTGAGGTTGCTGCGCTCTGCGGCGACTGTAATGCCAATGAACCACTCCCTGTCAGCTCCGGCACAATACTGGAGGAGGCGAAGGCAGGCGGAGCGTCTCTACAAGTTCACTGCTGCGAGTGTGTGTGCGCGTGCACGTGCTTTGCGGCCGTGAGGTGTGTTACAATGTGTCCGTTTGTGTCAAATTTTTGTATTTTATTTTTGGGTGGCGGTGCATTGTGTGCACCATTAGCATTCATAAGACTGTCTCCGCCGTGCTGCACACACACACACACACACAGGCTCGGCGTGAAGTCCTCAAACCTGCTCAGCAGCCCTGGTCATAAAACCTGGAGCGCCGATGGCCAGACCCGGCTTGCACCACTGTCAGAGCAACTTTTCCACTCCGCATGTGTGATCGCCGCAGGAGCAGCGCTGAATTACAGAGCAGCCTTTTTCTCCATTTTAAGACATTTAGCTGGCACTCCTGCTCGCAGCAGCTTCAGTTGGCACCACGTCTGCCTGCAAAGCCACCACAGCCACCGAGATGATACTCCTGTCACAGCAGAATAACCATGGAGAGAGAGAGAGGGGGTACATTTAGAAAGAGATAAGAGCGGGAGGGTCAAGATAAGAACATCTGGGGAAAAGACAATTTAGGCGATCCTGTCTTAAGATGACTAACGCACAGTAATAGATTTCCTGCCTATTCACTGTGTATTCTCTGGTTGTGTGCTCTCCAGATGTAAGCACATCAGCATTGATGATCTCCTGCCTTAGGCCTCACACTTCAATTCAGGCAGAAATGCTACATGCTGCAGGCGACGTGCAGATTTCTCCCTTTTCCTCGCGTTAGATGGCTCTCACCAAACATTAAGCGGCCTTGTTGTCACTCATTAATAATGAACACTCGTCGTATTCTGAATAGCGGCAATGCACCAAATGGCTACCGTTGCGCCGCTCCCCACCCCATCCCGGAGGTGTCACGAGAAAGGAAGATTATAGAAGTGAGCAGGGATTCCACTTGACCTTTTTGGCTGGCACGGGCGGGGGTCGTGCCGAGATCATGTTGGGGAAGCGGCAGCAGCTAGGCCTTGGCACCGTTGGGTGCCAGAGTCAGCATGGCACCTCGCCCGCTCGCTGAGATGGAGATTAGGGCAGGAGGGAGAGGCCACAGGGAGAAGCCAGGGCCAGAACCGGTTCTATATGTTGCTGTGAGGGAATGAAAAGCATCACGTCATCGGCAACTATTTTGATAATTAACTTCGATTAATGGAGCAAATGATCGTCAGGTATTGAAATGACACCCTAACATGATGTTTTTCATCCTCACTTGGCAGCTGCAGCCCATAACGTCACATCTTCACGATGCAGTCAGAACGTACATGCAGCTAATTAAGGCGGCTGGAAATCACATTTGCCGAGACAAATAAAGACATTTTTTTTCCTCCAATATTGTGTCAATATTTTGCAGCTCTGTTGTTGTTTGGTGCGTTCAGATGTCTGCCCTGCCCCAACCAGTGTCACCCTGTAGTTCAGCAAGAAAGGAATTTGCTGGGAAATGCAGATTGTACGCGAAACGATTTGAAATTTATGTGCCACCAAATGGCAGAGGATTTTCAGCTGAGAAATGCTATCTTCCCCCGCTGCTCTCTGAATTCCTAATGCTTGGTTTTTACGAGGCTGGCAGTGGTGCCTTCTCCCGATGCCTCCGTCGCACTCCCATCTCTGTGCTCATCCATTATTTATGGCGCATAGGCACGCATAGGCCCAGAAATACACACTCACCACACTTTTACTTTTTTTTTTTTTTTTTTGCTCCAGCACACAAATATTTAAGAGTCACTGACATCCCGACTGCTGTCAGTCCATGCGACCTCGGTGTCAGTGCCGCCCCCGCTCTGACCTCCGACCTCTTCTAACGCCACGGCGCTAACCCCGTGCCTCTCTCGGTTGCAGGTCAGCAGGGGTCATGATGGTGTCGGAGGCCCCGGTTGCTGTTCAGAGCAGCTGAAGCAGACATGGGCAAAGAAGTCTCGAATGGCATCGGTAGGCTCAGCCTCATCGACTTCACCAGCCACATCCTCCTTCGCCACAACCACCACTGGCTACGCAACAAGTACGTCTCCTGTTTCTTTCTGTTTTGACAAGAACAGTCAGGGAATATGATCGAGTCCAAATTCGGCTCAGATTTTAGTCGAATATTTAGAGAATTGGAAAGAATGCAAATGAAGTGCATGCACGAATTCTGCAGTTGAGAGTGCAGAGTCACCAGCTCAGACTCAACATTTCTTTTAAACCCCCACAATGCTAGACTTCCTATAAACGCTGACTCACCAGTTATCCCAACAGCAACATGCAATTCCCTGTTATTCTGACATGATACCCTCCTCTTACTCCCCAAAGGCACCTTGAATAGTAAAAATAGACCTTTCCACAGCAGCCATTTTGACATGTAACAGTAGCTCAAACACAGGTGTTAGCAGTGATGCTAATTGAGGTGCAGTTCCAGTCAGGTCCAGCAGAGTCAGCATGCTGCTGTGGTGCATGTTGGCTCACTGGAAAGTGTCTTAAGCCTTAATTAGCATCATTGGAAGCACCTGTGTGTGTGACCCTAGTTCATGATGAAATAGCTGCTGTGGGGAAAAACATAATCATAAATAACCAATAACCGAACAAACATGTTCATGTTTCAACTCTAAACTTATGTTCACATGAACTCATGCACCATGTGAAGGCCAACATACCACAAAGTACGACAATGTTTTCACAAATAAATGTACCGAAAATGGATCAACCACATAAATTTAGTTGACTTTCACTCAATTTTCAAGACTTAAATCGAACATCCATATTCATTTCAAACCTAATGGGGTGCTTCGGTATCGCGTCAGCCTCTAATTTAATTATATGATGTAATCTGAGTGTTGCGTCACCCCGTGGAGCGTAAGAAAAGCGCAGATCCATTCAGACGTTATCCTGCAATGCATTCGATTGGCTGTGGCTCGAGCACTGCAGCGTCTACTGATGAAAGCAAATGGCTGCCATTACATTGAGTGGATAGGCCATAATATGACATGCCAAGATTCATAAATATATAGTATTATTGGGGGGAAAAAATGATGTCAGTCTCACTCATATGAGACCAATTTGCTGTTTGCCTAAATTCCCAGACGTTTCCTTAATGTAACACTGAGAATCTAATGATGATCCATATTACTTATGCAGTCAAAACATCAGGGATTCTAAACAGGCACCCAGTGCAATTACCTCAGCCACGAGAGACGAGATGGCGAAATTTGAATGCATCAAAGTCTGAAGCCAAATTTAGTCCAACACTCCAGTCCCGTGATAAAATGTGCTTGGAAGAATGAATGATTCGGTGAGGGACAAAATAGCTATCTATCACAAGTCCCGGCTCTTGAAAATATCTGTCCAATATTGCGAATCTTCAACAGAGCGACTCAAGAGACTTCACTCATCAAAATGTCAGCAACACACACTAAATATTCAAAGGAGCGCGCGGCACTCTGGAGTATTAAGCTGTTTTCCTTCAGAATGTAAAAATAATGTAAAGCAGCAGCCGCCGTTGCTTTTGTCAAACCTCTGACAGGTCATTGAAATTCAACATCTGACTCTCCGGCGCCCGGCTACTTTTAGGCTAACCTCTTAGCCTCCAACAGCATCGGGTTTGCGGTACATTTGCCTGGCAGAGGCGCTCAGGAGAGCGGCGGACCTCACTAGAAGTCAATTACTCTGACATAGAGGAATTGGATGGCACCTTTTTAAAGAGAGCCGCCTCCCGCTCGCTGTCTCAGCTCTTTTGGGACGGAGATAAACAATCAAGAAGCCCCAGCCGGGGCGCTTTGCTGCTCGCCAATCAGATAGGAAAATGGCTCTGATCACTGCCGGGCAAATAGGTTGAGGCCCCCCACGCTGATTGGTGCCGGGCTACACGCACAAGCGGCCAGTCACGTACACACAGCCGAGCGCAGAGTAAGTGCTGTCATGTGTGGATCCAGTTTTGATGTGCAAAGTGAATTTGATGAGCCCGTTTCTAATTAACCTATTAATCATAGCTCTCATGTACCAGATGTCTGCCCTCCCTCCTCGCGCGTATGCGTGTAGCCGTGTGTGTGTTTCGCTGCATGGGGCCTGGCTGCATAATTAGGGCATATCAGCAGGACCAACTCGCACCACGGCTTCAACATAGGGAGGTCGTGGCATTACACAGATATTCCCTGACAAACGGACCATAGGTGCAAAGCAACTAATGTTCCAAGATCGGCAATAACAAGTTCTTTTACTGAGGGAAATTATGCTGACGTCAACCCGCGAAGTCTCCCATGTTTCACGCACGGAAATGTGTGCCGTCTTTAGAGTGTAGCTCCACACTTGAGCTGTTCCTCAATCCCACATAACACACACACACACATACTGAGGATTTGTGGGGGGGAGAAATCAGGATGTGGAACTTTCCGGGAACAAAAATTTCTGGACATCTGCTCACAAAAATCCCATTAATCAAATAAAAACACAATTTAATAATATATCTTTGTCCATTTTAAATTATTTAAGCTTTTCCACATTTTCACTGATAATGAATCATTTTTTTCATATTAGCTAAATTACTTTAATACCAAATTAAGCCTTTGCACCCTCAGAATTTAAATTAAGACCTGTCATCTTCATGCGTTATGGGCACACACTTTAAAATATTGCTGCACGATGGACATTTCATCCAAATGAATGGGTGGTCTTCAAAATAAAGGCCAGAGGCGGGAGTCAAACACACAATAGACCCCACCGCGCCTCCGTCAACTTCACTTCAAACGGGGACGTCAGCATTTGATTCTGTTTTGGTGGACACAGACGCCGTGACGTGACGCTGTTTGGTCTCACAGGAGCAAACCGTCCTCCTGCTGTGTCTTGTCCAATCATGTCCATTGTCTGTAGCCGAACAGCTGCAGAGCTGTGAGACAGCACAGACAGAATTAGTGACTGATGACCACGGACTGCCCCTCTCCTCCTCCTCCTCCTCCTCCTCCTCCTGCCCGCTACTTCATAAACCTTCCTCACACTGAGCCTGCTTTGACTTTGACTTGTCACATGTAACTAATCGCATTAATAACGGCTGAATTCCATTTAGATATGGAGCAGTCAGTGATGTTACACCTGTCTCTCGACCGCCGCAAGGACTCCAAACGTCTGCCGTTAGGCTCCTTGGTGGGAAATGAGCATCTCCACACACGCAGCAAATCCCTGTTATTAGTCCTGCAGAATTTTAACGTTCCCTTTCAAACTGAACCTCACAAGAAAAACCGAGACAAAGTAAATGGTCATTACTAAACACTCCTCAAACCACAATATGGAGCTCAGTGCGGCGGAAGAGCAGGTGTGAGCACGTAAGTTCCATTTATTACTTCATAGATAAATAGTTTATTTACAAAGTTTACTTTAATGGCCCTTAATGCCATGGATGCAGAATATTATAATTCAGTTTATTTTTTTAGAGTCTAGCATAATTCATTCAATAATAATAAACTGTTTCTCTTGCACAGTCAAGAGAAGAAGGATGAGGACAGTGACTGAAAGCCTTCACATCCATTGGACCCACGTACTGTTTGTCAAAGCTGCATAAACCCTTCGATATGTTGACCAAATTATTCTTGTGCGTGCTTTGTTTTTTTTCCCAAACGTTCTCCAACTAGTGAATTATTGTGTTGGTATAAATGCAGTCACTTTGGCAGCTACTTTTCAGGGAGTGAAAGGAAAGCAAACACACACACTTTGAAGTGTCGAGCTGCTGATGTGGATTTTAGGGAGTAAAGTTCATGCAGATGATAAAAGATTTTTAAAATAACAAACTTTGAATTGCAGCCTGACTGGTACGGGATTTCAGAGGCTGGTGCCAATATTATTTCTCCTCTTATTCAAAACAAAAAATTGAAGAATTATTATTTCAAATGATTGCCTATATGTTTGTTTTTAAGTAATTAAAGCCAATATATGTACAATGGAGAGTTGCAGTAGGAAAGTAAACTTGCCAATACTTATATGTACAATATGTACGATTCCAAAACCAAAAATAGCTTTTGCATATCTGCACCGACATATTTCAGTCAGTCTTTGACTGTCTGAACATAATGTTTTGTTATCTTATGTCTGATAAGAAGAGCTGACCAAATACAGCACATCCTGAATAAACAAAACTGTGGTATATTTCATATAAAAGGGAAACTTCAGCCGACACAGCCCCCTCATCCTCACTGTGACCCATGTGAACGTTTTACCACCAGCATCATCAGTGATTCTTTGCCGTGAACGGCTCCTCATGGACGTGTTTGTCTCTCGCAGGTTCTCCGTATTTGCCAGCACCTCACAGTAAGACTTTGCAATGAGAATGTCCGACACCGTCGACACTGAAACGATGAAGGTTTCCGAGGCTGCCGACACGGTGTCATCTCCAAAAGACAACAACGCCACCAAGCCCGAGGTCACCGAGCAGAGCCAGAGCAGCAGAGATGAACACGGCAGCAACAATAAGCGGGACGTGCAGGTAAAAAACTCCTCCTGTAGCACCTCCGCTAGACCGAAAATTCTTTTTTCCCGTATTGTTTCCACCGCCTTTTTAATAGACGTCTAATCAGGGAGGTTTGAAATGTCAGCAGCCTGACCGAAGCTGAGGACACTTGACACCTCACCAAACATTGTCACTTTTCCTCCACACTCATCTCCATGAAAATTCAGTAACAGTCAACGTCAAACGCCAACCGCCCTGGGGATCTCCTGTCACCTGCGGCATTCAAGACGATTTTCCCGACTGGCAAAATTATTCCTGAAAAGTATAATCTGCCCAGACTGAAATAATAATGTGAGGGTTGACTCTGCCTCGCCGCGGCAGCGAGGTCAGTCAGACGCAGACACGTCACTGCTGTCTGCCTGTCCGTGGTCGGAAAAGACAATTCATGCTCGTGGAAACGAGTGAATCTCGTGTATTCTCCATGGGAGACATTAAAGCAGGGAATCTGCTGGGGATTCAGGGCAGCTGAGATCACTTTCAAATAAACTACTAATTAATTAGGTCTCTGTGTCAGTGCAACAAATGTGCTTTGGGACCGCAGAAAATTTGCACTTGTTAATTTAGCGTTTAAAGTAAAACTGGTGCTGACTGGTTCGTTCTCGCAGAGGGAGCGAACACTAAAATGGTGTGAAAATCTCCTCCAGTGTGGTCAAGGAAACAAAATCCATGAAAGGAAAAAAGGATTGTCTCTTTGGCTGCAGCCTAAAAATAGGATTCAGGCCAATCTGGCCTTGTGGTTCGGAGGCAGGCAGGGCGAGGGAGTCAGGCAGGCAGATAATCTGGAGCTCAAATCCTGGCTTATCTACCAACTTCCTGTGTCAATGTTACCCCGAGGAACAGAATGACACCAGCATGGGGGAGCGGCAGGGGAGAGACAGGAGGGTGCACGGGAGGAAGAGGGGAGGGATAGATGGGTTGAGAGTTTGTAAGAATGAGGGATGAAGGAGAGGAGGAGGAGGAGGGTGAAAGAAACATACAAGATGTGATGCTGAAGAAAACGACAAAGGAAGCAGCGATTTTAAAGCTGCATCTCCTCAGAAAAGAGTGCAGCTCGTTTGAAAATAACAGTTTCTTGGAAATGAAGCGACTGTTTCATAAGCAATAAAATGCACCATTGCTCAATTCAACACACGCAGTTGTTTTGCCGCTTTAGCCTTTCTTGGTCTGGTATGACCAGTGGCTTATGGTGACTAATGTTGGCAGAACTTTTGATAGACTTTACTGTAACTCGTGAGTCAGTCTGCAGACTTTCTGCAAGAACCAAGACACACAAGCTCAACCTTGTTGTCTTTTCGAAGGAACATTTTCTATACACTGATCAGATAGACGACAAGATTTATACCACTTTTAATGTCCGTACCAGGCAGCAGCCTCTGTAGCTCTTCAGAAACCATACCCTGTCTGTTTTACAGACACTGTTTAGCATGCATACACCAGAGTGGTGTCGTTCTTCTCAGCTAACTCTGGGCGAGAAAGCGAATAAAATGTTCAAAATGCTGCCCCTGTAATGTCCACTTGTGGCCACAGTGGGCGCTGTTTTGTAAAATGTTTAAAAAGTTACTGTAGAAACTGGCAAGCTGCTCTTTTCCTCAGTTTTCAGAGCAAACCTCTGTCCCTCTCCGTCCAGAGCTCACCTTAAACTGACTTTGCACATGTCCCTGCCTCCACTAAAGTTTTTTTTTTTTTTTGTGACCTCTCAAAATGTAAAATGTATCCAACTACTTCCCCCACGTTCTGCTCTTGTTCTCCTCAAACTCGCCACGGTGTAATTATTCCGCGGTCTCAAGATATGCTGACGGCACCGTAGCCCCTGACCTTTCCGCTCGTAATTTCTCTGCAGCGGAGGAGGCGAAGCTAATTCTGTCGCTCTATGTAAGGGCACCGGTTAAACGCCTGAAATGTTCATTGTGGGAGAAGTACAGGAGGTAGGGAAGTGGGGTAAGAAACGGGGGAGGTGTACCGAAAAGCATTCCGACAGAGGAGAGAGGGAAGGGAGGGAGGGAGAGGGGAGACCGGGTGACTTTGCCACCATCTGCCTCCAGCTCTCCAGCTCCGTCCTCTGCGGCAGGACAGGTGGCTGGTGGCCGCCCTACTTCTGCTGACTTCAGCCCTTTCCCTCTCCCCCCTTTCCCATTCCTTTATCTCCTGCCGGCATTGTTCATTCCCCACCGGCCCCACGCCGCTCAATTAGCTTGTGTAGCGGTGCGCTCATAGTCCCAGCCCTCCTCCCCCTCACCTTCTCCTCACCCTTCCCCCCTCCTCCTCCATCCACATCCATATTACCTGATATAGAAAGGGGGCGCGGCAGGTCACAGGCATTGGAGATGGGCGAACAGCGGCCCATTTCAATTTTTTATAGGTGTTATTTGGCCCTCGAGCTCAATGAGGGAGGGGAGGGGTTGTCCTTTTGATTTTTAGAGGACAGGTGGGAAGGACAGAGTGTGTGCGCACATGTGTGTGTGTGTGTGTGGACGCATGTTGGGATTAGGAAGCAGAGGACTGGGCTCTGTTACAATTTCAACCGAAATGGCTCCTGCCAGGTCCCCCACCCTCCCTTCCTCTGCTCCTCTATGCGTGCTACTGAGAGACCTTCTGTTTATACGTACACATACACACACACACACACACAGCCACTAGCGCGTGAAGCGCAGAGGCACCGAGCTGTCTCACACACTGTTGGGCATCCGGTCTCTCTCTGCTTTCTGCATCTCACCTCCAGCGCCTGGGTCTGATTCACATGACAGCTAAATGGAGCTGGGAGCAACGCATAAAAACTGACCCGATTCGCTCGCAGCCAAATGTCTGGTTTTTGTTTTCTGCAGCTCGTGTGTGTGTGCGCGCGCGTGTGTGTTTGAGGAAGGGGGCGTCCGCCTTGGTAGCATATGCTCTGCAAAATTAGTTCCCGCTCCAAGGAAACAGAGAACCTGAGATTTCATGCTGAAGAGAGAATTTTCATTTTCCTCTCGCAGATCAATGCCGCTAAATTTCTGTTACTGCGCTCTTAAATTTTTCAGCTCAGGAACAAACAGAGCAGGTTATTTGTCTTTTTTTTTTTTTTTTTTTTTTGCCGTCATGGTGTAAATTGTTTTGCTCTTTTTGCAGAGCTTGTGGCGCACGCATGCACAAAATGTAGGCCAGTCATACTTAATTCAAACTTCTCCACTTCTTTCTTAAAGTAACGATCCTCTTCTCCCCCTCCAAACTTCTGTGGTTTGTTTGATTTATTTCTTTTCTCCCTCCCCTACCTATGGACAGCCTGTGAAGTACTCCAAGGTACGGTACGCTCGACGTGCATGTTGTGCAAGGATGCTCCAAACTGTCTCATGTGCACTTGGAATTGTTTGCCTGGATTAAGTTGGAAGTTGTGTTTTCCTGTCAAAGCAAGTCGTGATCGTACAACGTGTTGAGATGCCGTTCTATGAATGATAGCGGAGGCCATGGCGTGAATATGCCTGATGAAGCAAATGGTTTACAACATTTGGACATTTCTTGTGTGCTTGCTGCATTGCTGTTGATGTTCCCTCAGGAAAAAAAAACTCCACGACGAGGCTTGAAGTTTCTGGGAAAATGCTTGCTCCCATTTTTTTTTTTTATTTAAGATTGCTCTGATCAAGTTATCTGAGAAGATCTGCAGCCACTGGTCTACAATCATCTTAGCAGCGAGAAAAGCTCAGTCACCCGGGAAAAGATTTGTCAGCTAAAATGTGAAATATTGAAACTGTATGATTTGCTTGCAAGAATCGATCGTTGCTCGCTGGCTGTTTTTCTGTTTTATTTGGCTTGTCACTGTGATGCGTGATTATATTGATGCAGTTGTGTGTGTGTGCATGGTTTTAACTGTGCCCACCTACCTGCACCCCCTCCTCCTTAGTCCAACACCAGGCTAAAGCTCGTGCGGAGCCTGGCAGTGTGTGAAGAGTCCTTTCCTTGCCCTATTCCTGAGCCTTCAGCAGCCCCTCAGGTAACAACCTTTCTGAACAACCAGAGTATTCACATTAGAGATGTGCTGGTGTACCAGTTTGACTATGAAGTGAAACATAAAGGCAGAAGCGCGGCTGGTTTATGGGTGCAAAGTGAGAGGGAGAGCATGCATTTTTATGTGACAAAGAGGCTTGCATCAATATGCACACATTACTCTTTCTTGGTATTCGTTAGTGGAGATGGTGTGTACACGGGCGGATGGCGCTAGTGGCTTACAAGAGCCCAATATAACTGTGATGCTGTCTGTCGTTATGCTCTAACATTCTGCCTTTTGCTATTAACACCCAGCAGGAAACAGCAACCCCTCCAGACATGTTTTAAGACAGTGCTTTTCCCACACAAAAGTTCAATGACCAGGTTACAAATTCTTAGAATTATATCTATTCTATCTCCCTCATTAGAAAAATCCAGAATCTATGAATATGCAAATATCTTTTAGTTCAGAAATTTAACTCCAGGGCACAAGATGTCTCCTCTGCATCAGGCTGCAGACTAGTTGTGATGTCACAAATCCTGGTGGCACATGTGCGTCTCCCACCAGCAGGTGAATGTAAAAAACATTTAAAGTCTGTGTAAAGGCAATTCTGACAAATCGTTGCTGAAAACACGCGAGAAGACTTTGGTGAAAAACTGTTTGAACCTAATAGATCGTTCAGTTTTCCGTCCAGGATTTTGTGGGCGGTCCTTAAAGGTTGGCTCGATGACACGCTGAGGCCACCCTGAGCAGAGAGTGTTTCAAAGTTAGTCATGTCATTTTCTGAACTCTGAATGTGCTGAAGCCACACCCACTCGTGGGAGTGTCAGAGGACACGCCCTCCACTTACCTGGAGCTGAGATTTCATTTTTACCTGATTTTTGACACCTGATTTCATAAACTTGTCTATTTTTAATTACTCAAATTTGGCTGGGTGGCTTTGGTCTGACAAACTCAGAACACATTTATTCCTATAGACTTTAAACATTTTAATTTTACTATTTCAGCTGTAATGGGAATATTTCTGGGAAGTTTGATTTTTGCCTACATCAGTCGTAGCATAGTTAATTCTCACGCCACCACACTCTGTTCATATCATCTCGGTCATCTCTGGCACCTCAGCCCGACGCGTTAAGCTCCAATCCCATATGCATAGCTCTAAAATGCTGACCAGGGATCAGCCCTTCATCTCATCTCATCTCATTACAAGTGAGCAGGTAGACCTCTGACGCTTGATTAGCGGCCTTCATTTGACAGCTATGATTAAACACCCGCCCGACGAAAACATCACATCATCAAAAACCCAAAGTACGGCGCTCCAGCAGCGAGCCGGCCGTTAGTTTGCTAAATCAACTCTTCTCTTCACGCCGTATCTCCGGGCAAAGCACCCACCCCCTCCTCCTCCTCCTCTGATCAAACTTTCTCCATTACATGCCATTCTGCACAGCTCCTGGCATGCTTTCACACACACACACACACATATAGATACACACAGGTGTGTTTGTTCCAGGCGTTTCAGCCAGTCAGCACCGAGCTCCATAGCCAGAGGGCGGTGTTATTCCCACAACAGTCTCGCATCGTCTGCACTCACACGACGTCCTGTATTACTGCCATCAATCATGTCGAGGAAATTACAATTTCCACACGTCAGCTACAGAGAGCTGTGGAGCGCTCTAATTGAATACTCCTGATATTTCCCCCGCTACTGTTATTGGGGCCCGGAGTCGAGACTCCTTCTGCGGCAAACGAACCTAGAGGGGAGAGGTAAAGCAATAAAGAAAGAAGAGGAGAAAACACGGGGAGCAGAGCACACATTCAGCGGCACGATCAAAGCTGGTGATTATCAGATATAAACACGTCCCGTTGTTTGCCGTTCCGCGCCTTCGTCTGAAATTAGACGCGTTAACAAAGGGCTGTATGGATCTGTAGGCTGTCCAAGCCGTCCCTGCATCCTGGAAAAAAAACTACATCTGCCCTTCCACTGTACGCCCGGCTGTCAATTCCAATCAATGGCCGATAGTCGCGGCGCCTCTGAATACACGCTACGTACTTCTTTTTTTTTGTTTCAGACTGACAGCACGCTCATTACATATTCAGAAGACCATCATTTTCACGCTGTTTTTTCCTTTATCTCGAGGTAAATGGATGTCAGGAAACAAATGAGGCAGCTCGCAACAGCTGCACATCAACCAGGCGGCTTCCATGTGATGCCGAGGGTGGCATTAAGCAGCAAACATCACCACTTCTTGCCAGGGAGAAGGGGAAAAAAAATCCTTTTGCTTTTGACGAACACACACACACACACGTATGAACTCGCTGTCACTTGCACAACACACAAGCCGAGACTCATTTTCGCTTTCCCCCAGTCTCGCTCAGGCAATTAGTCAGTCACGTTTCTCATTAGCATATTACATTTTCACATATATTCAGAGCGCATTGAAATGAAGGAGAACGCAGCGTCTCATTATCTTGCTTCGCAGCTGTTACAGGGATCAAACTCGTGACCTTTTTTGGTTATGAGCTGCTCTCCCACCACTAGGTCACCCCTTCTCTCACTCCTTCATTCATTCACCTCTCTCTCTCTCCCACACACACTCTCACAGACTCACTGATGTTAGCTTCCCAGAGTTGTGTTTAATCCACTTACGGTGCACTGGCAACCCTTCTCCTCTATTCAGCTCTTCCTTTCAGCCTTTTGTAGAATTGCCTGAAAAGCAAATCAGATACTGCTCTGAGTCGAGTGCGTGCGTGCGTGTGTGTGTGTGTGTGGTGGGTGGGTTATTTGAAAGAGCACGTCTGGGGTAAACCAAGGCCATTTTTAATAGATCTTGCAAAACATCCACACCAGTCTTCCATTCTGATTGCCGCACGGTCGATTTTATTTTCTTTTTAACAACTTTTACAGTTGGAGGGGGATTACAGCTAACTCCTCGCAGCGTTGAGACTGAAATGTGCTGTGTTGTTTAATTTCAGCCTGAAATTCATGTTTTATTCAGGTGGTTTAATAAAAACAAGCTAATCTGGCAGATTAATTGCCATTGTGATTGGGAATTCATGGACGCGGGCGGCGTTATCACCGCCAAGGAAACAGGTTCGGGTGATAAACCAGAAGAGTTTATTAAGTGTCTTACTGTGGCCTCTTTTGCCCATGCTATTCTCTAATTAACCTAGAACCTCAGGCAAGATCATAGAGAATTAAAAGCCTCATATTTAATGCGTCCTTTCTAAATTAATGTCTCATGTCTGCTCATCGATCAGAACAGACCCAGGTCACATTTAGCCTTTGAATATCTAAAGTATCATGTAAGATGATGACATTAATGCACTTGTTTGTGTGAGAATTAATCACACACAACCCAGAATTAAATTTTTAAAAAATGAAGAAAATCTGAAAATCAGTGAGTTTGTCTGTATTTTTTCCAGGATGGATTCCTTCTCCAGCCCTTTGAAAAGGAAGAACGAAGCACGCAGGACCAAGCGGAAAAAGAGGACAGCTGCGACAAGGTGGACAAACCGGAGAAAACGACGAGAAAAATGCTGTCGAGAGGTGAGAAACGCAATTAAACCCACGCCGAAGTGCCCGTTTGAGAAAATCTGTGAATATCCTCACCTCCTCTTCTCATTCCTTCGCTTCTTTATGTCCTCGACGACCCCATTTAAAATATTTTTTTTCCTCCGCTTATTTATCAGTCAGATCCTGAAGTTAAAAAAGACCTGATGAGAGTGGGAGAAAGTGTCGGTGGGAAAAGATTCGCCGTCACAGTCACAGTAGCTGAAATATTTCCATTAGCTTTCTTTACATCCTAAACACCTGGGACCTCATTTATAAACATTGCTTACTCCCAAAAAGAGAGCTTGAAAGACGCGTGTGCTCCCCCCGTCCAAAAATTGGAATTTATATATAGAAAACTTGGCAGGAGAATATGCGCACGTCTGAAATCACTCACGCCGCCGATCATATATATGTTTATGATATCATTTTGGTGGCAGTTTGTCACCGGCGACACTGAAGGCAAAGTATTGAAATGAAGCCAAATGCTTTAATGATACTTATCACACGGTCCGTGTCACTCAGCCAAATTACAGCCTTCTAATAATTATATCCTTTACCATGTCACGAGCAACGTCCAATCCTAAACATTTTTTTTCTCTCTGGTGCGGTGCCCTCCAGTTTGTCCAAAAGCACTTCTCCAGTTTAAATGATATCTCATTATGGGCCGATAATTGGCGTGATTCAGTTAATTGCGACAAGCTCAAGGTGTTAAGCAATTATGCGGATTCCCACAGGCGTATAAAGGTGTCTGCTTCCCTCTGTGGAGCAACACCACTGATGAAGCAGCGTCCAATTATAGAAACCAGACACCCACCGAGGGGAACGAGCTCCGGTGTCCTCTGACTCCCACTGCTCGGTCCTATCTTTTTGTTGGTGCACAGGAACATGTTTTCCTCGGTGTCAACTTCGTTATCTGACAACTTCTTCATTTCTTAAGTGGTTCGGCTGGCAGCGTGCATCAGTGCGCTGCCAGCCGATGTTTTTTTTGTGACATCGGTCACACCAATAATCGCCAAACCCTTAGCAATGTCACCCTCAAGGAAGTTTCTCTTTCCAGACTTGCAGACAGTTCAGTTCTCAAATAGGAGCTGATTCATTTGCATATCAATATTCACAACCTGAATTTCATTAACTGTTTATCATTAATTTGGGGAGTTAACGGGGTGGAACATTTTAATTTCCTTGTTATTCACATAAAGAAAACTATATTGAGAGAATGACACGCAGATAATGGCAGGGATAGGTCTCTAAATGCGGACATATCTGAGTTTATTTGTACCCAGGTATCGTTTAAGGTGCAATCTGTGTTTTATTGATGAGCTCTGTGATGCATTGACGTAATTTCAAAGGTGACCTCGCTGAGCGCTGAAACAAGATCTGTCTCTCTCTCTCTCTCTTTTTTGGTTAGATTCCAGTCAAGACTACACCGATTCAACTGGCATAGATCTCCATGAGTTCCTGGTCAACACATTGAAGGGCAACCCCAGGTACGCCCAAACTTATTTCAGTCACTCCCATCACTGTGATTGGTGGATTCACTTCCAGAAACTTAACTTTGGCGAATTAGACGCAGAAATTCCCACCATTGACCAATAGCAAGCCACCTTGACAATGCTAACCTTCAAACTGGATGACGCTATCGTAGCTTAATAGCTGCGTTGCACTGTCCATTTTCATTCAACTTCCTCTGTTGAGAGTTTAAACTGCTACACAAGAGTTATGAGACACGAGCAGCATCATACGTCTTTTGAATAGAGTGCATGAACTTATTAGCTTACTAGCTAACTAGCTAACTAGCACGCTAGTGAGAAATTCCATTTGGGAAACATTCGCTGGCCATTTTCTTGTGTTGTTCAAAACGAGCAAGATGATCTGTGATGTCCAGCTTCCTGGATAGGTAATAGTCACTAGTTTCCCTGCTAGCTTAGCATGTTAGCAGCTAGCTTGTAGCTGCAATATTTTCTTATAACCATCGTTTCAAATAGTCCCTTTGTCACCAAGTGTTTAGATGATTTCACCATGCTACCGTGTGATGTGAGCAGGCCTTTAGAGGATTGCTATCTGGACATTAATGATTCTTAATGAAGAGAAATTAAGTTTTGTGTGTGTCATTTTTTTAGAGATCGAATCATGCTACTGAAACTGGAACAGGACATCTTGGACTTCATCAGCAATAATGAGTAAGGAATATTCATTAAGGTATTATTATGCAGCTTTTGCTTCAGGTTTTTTAATCCTAACCAAACAGCACAGCACCTGGTTGGAATGAGTTAAACACATTCAACAAGAGAAGGAAGAACTCAATTAGTGAACCCAGCTGGAACGTTGTTGTTTTTGACAGGGAGTGGAAAAACCCGCCAACTTTTCCATCAAGTTAAAATATTCTTCCCAAAGTTGTCCCGAGATAACGGAGCTCTCCAGAATACGAGCACAGAAGGATCTTTACACCTTCAGATGGGCTGTGCTTGATGTCACACAATTAAGACGAACAGCTGTTCGTCGTCCCAGCTGTTTCAAGTGGGGCTGCCTGGATGCTTCGTTGTGAACTTACTATTGGTGCTGGTCATCAAATTCTCCTTTTTAGTGTCTTTGGAAGTGTGGAAAATTCACGTAGTCATGTTGGAGTTACTCAGGGCTTAAAGTTCTCCTCCAGTGAACATTTTCATAACAGATCCCAGAGCAGATATATCCTTACAAGGTAAAACAACACTGGACTTCCCCCTCTCCTCTTTTCAGACTGGGGGTGTTGTGACTCAATTTAAACTATGGAACATTAACCACATCTCTACGTCTCTTTCCAGAAGCCAAAAGAGAAAGTTCCCGCCCATGACGTCCTATCACAGGATGCTGTTACATCGAGTGGCAGCCTACTTTGGCATGGATCACAACGTGGACCCCAGTGGGAAATCAGTGGTGATCAACAAAACCACCAACACTAGAATGTGAGCCTCTCTTTGGTCCGTCTTTGAGTAAAATCACACCAACTGAGCCACATTATTGTTAATTGTTGGAGTGTTTTCTGTGACTATAAGCTCTTTGCTCTCGATCGCACAAATAAGTTGCTTTCCTGCCCTGTTTGTTGGTTAACATATGTTGCTGTCAGCATCTGCCTGAAATTAAGCCGCCACTAAAACCCTTGTGAATTCCCCACACCGACAGACCCGATCAGAAATTCTCCGAGCACATCAAGGATGACAGGGCGGACGATTTTCAGAAACGCTACATTCTCAAACGAGACAACTCTAGCTTTGATCGCGAAGACAGCACGGTAGGTGTTTTTTCTCTCTCTCTCTCTCTCTCTCTCTCTTCCTTCTTCATCGTCGTCTTCTTCTTCTTCCACCACCAAGCTGTCACTTTCATTCCTGACATGTTGGTAAGAGTGGGACAATCTGGCGTCCCTGACATCGCTGCTAAAGAACCGTGTGTGTGTGTGTGTGTGTGTGTGTGTGTGTGTATGTGTGTCCTTGCCAGATTCGAATGCGTTTGAAAGCTGACAAGAGGAGCAAATCGATGGAGGAAAGGGAGGAGGAGTACCAGCGAGCCAGAGAAAGGATATTTGCACATGATGTGAGAGCTGTTTGTGTAGGCGGGATGGGGGGTGGGGGCCATGTTGCACAAATCTTTGTGTCGTTTCTATTCATGTGCAAATTCACCAGATTTCTCGCTACCAATTACCACTGCTGGATTTATGAATTTTTTTAGACGGGGTCGTTTCGAGTTGGAGTCAAATTCATAAAGTCAGATCTCTAAGTAGACTCGGAAGCACATGCCGGGGGTCCAAGCAGCCTCGTTTTTAATATCTCTTGATAAATTGATTGGATTTTTGGATTTGAAGCGTAGAGTTCAAAGTGTTGGTGGTAACAATAAGAAATTATGGCATGAATTATCCCTGTAATTTACTGTCATTTTCATTTCCACCCGCAGGGAGATCACTTCATACTGGATAGAAGGTAAGAAGTAAAATTCTACTCGTCACCTGACTTTGCTCCACCTTTCGTTACGTAATCATTCAGTTTTAAAAAGCTGTGTCTAACACGGATGATGAATCGTCAGGTAATTGGCCAAAGCAGGACTGATTTCATCCTTTAAAGCTCTTCAGATAGCTGCGACTTGAAATGACGTTCAATCACTTTTATAGTTTTCCCATCAGAAGAGCAATTAGAGTCCGCTCTGTCATGTTTTAAAATGGAGGATATCTCATTTTGTCAGCGCCTGTTCTGTAACGCGCTCTCTCTCCCTCTTTTCCCTTTTCAGTGCTCAGGATGAAGACGCATGCATGAGCACCCAACAGAGGCGGCAAATGTTCAGGTAGGTCCACCCGCCCCCACCCTCCTCCCCTTCCACTTCCTCTCCTTCCCCCGTCACACATCATTCAGCTCTTTTCAGCGACTGAACCGCAGGCAGAGGAGGAAAAAAAAAAAAAGCCTTTGAATCGCCGTCTGCCTTAATCGGCTCGCTCAGGAGCAGAAGTGCTGATCTGAGGATTTGTTTTTTTTTCGCCGCTCAGGAAAGCTTCTGTTAAATAGGATTTTCTGCCCAGGTTTCCTCGTGTGGGGCGGCCTGCTCGGACTAAAGCTCGCCAATTAAACAATGTAACTGTAATACTTTTTTTTTGAATGTCATCTTTTAATGATCAGAATATATTAATGTAATGTCTGGTGGGTGGTCCAGTCTGGCTAAGGCTGAATATGATCTTAGAGGCTAACAGGCCATGTTTAAGATGTCATGAATTATCATTTTAGGGCCTTTTCTTTGTGTAATTTTCTGGCCAAAGAGTGGTGGTTAATCAGTCGATTAATCACCAAATATGTGACTATTTTGATAACTGAATTTTAAACCAAAAATGCTAAATTCTCTAATTTACCATTACTAATTTAATAAGAATCAATTTCAACATGTCAACTTTGAGATTTTGTGCAACTATTTTTTTTAACAATTTATGGACCATGATGGCGACACACACACATACAACGTAAACCTTTAAAATAAGCTTCAGACATTCTCTTTCAGGTTACGAGCCGGCCGTTCAGGTGCCAGCAGGCAGAGCAGCTCCGAGACGGAAACGCTGCCACGGCACGGAGAGCCCCGGCCGTGGAGCAGCACCGACAGCTCGGACAGCTCCAACCGGCTCGCCCCGCGGCCCGCCATCACCAAGGCCAGCAGCTTCAGCGGCATTTCCCCGGGCCTCGTCCGAGGGGACAGCACGGCCAGCAGCAAGAGCACCGGGAGACTGTCCAAAACAGGCAAGAGAGAGGCGGCGGGGAAATGTTCTGTAATGTTCTGAAACGAGGCCGCACAGGTGAACTCTGAATGCAGATGGAGGATTTCTCTCATCTGAAACTTCTCTTAGAAGTGAGCTAATTTATTCCATCAGTCACGCAGACAGGGGAGAGGAAGCCCTCTGCCACAGCACGAAAAGGAAAAATCTGCTAATTAGAGAGTACACTGCATAAACGGGGAACAAAAATAGGCATTTTGCATATTGAGCTCCGAGCAGTACCCTCTCCGGTGCACCTGAGGTCTTATCAGAGCAAGTGTTTGTCCTCCTGCTGTGGTCAATAAAGTCTGTGGGCCGCCCCTGTAGCCGGACAGCTGTCAAAACTAATTACCATACAGCAACACGGTGATGGAAGAGGCTCTTAAAAAGTGTTGCAGCAGCAGCAGTCTGAAACCCAACAGTGAGGAGTCACTGCATAATGTATAAGTCTAAGCGCCGGGAAAGTGGCGCGCATGTCACCGAGATGAAGTTAAGGCTGCTCCCCAACAGCAGGCGCTTACTCCACAATATGATACATTTGTAACTTGACTGGGTGAGATTAGATGAAACGTGTTCTTCACCGCGAGTTTGTCTTCTTTATCTCGGTGAATGCAGGGTGGAAATCCACGGTTGGCCTCTGCTCCCCATTTTGTTCCCTGCCACTGTTTCTGTCTGGCTTTTTTTTTTTTTTTTCCTATTTTTGCCAATCTCCTGTTTTTGTTTCTTTTCTTTTCACCGCAGCAGCAGAAGGCTTCCTGCCTGAGCAGTTTTTTAAGTTGTTTACGAGGCGGCTGGCTGCCCTCGCTTTGTGTTTTGGGAGTATAAGTCAAGGAGACGTCTTGCCTGTGCTGCCATGTTCTCCTGCCTTTGCCCTTCTCCTAAGCCCGCAAATAACCTTTGCCTGCAACAGGCTGCACGCCACCGCACCTGAAAATCTGAGCTCAAATATGATGAAGACAAATATCTATCGTCTCTGCCTGTATGACATCATTAAGAGAAAATCTTTGAGAAGCTCATTTGTCATTAATTTCCTCTTATTCTGAGTTTACTCGAGTATTTCCTGCTTCACTGCCTCCAAGAGGCAAATGTTGTGCTTTTTCCTTCACTGCGTTTATTTGACAGACATTGTAAAATATGATCCATTGTTCTGTGTTGAGCTCAACAGCAGAAATAGATTGGCTTCCCTCTGACCTCCTACGGCACTGAAGTGCATTAGCCATAATAATCAATTAATTCACTTAAACAGAAGGGTCATTTTGCTCCATAATGAGCTCTTTAAATGCATTATTCTGATAATATTTCTGTACTTTTACATAATTAAGATTTGAATGCAGGCTGAAATTTAAAAAAAAGAGAAAACATCTTCTGGATTTCCGATGTGGCGTTGTGGTTTCATAACAACAACATTATGAAACTCAGCCATCTAAAACCCCAAACACCAGACTGCGATGCCAGTCCCTCCTTCCAAAAACCGAGGGCTTCTTTGTGCACTCACCATTTTGCATAACATTCAGTAATTACACAGGGAGGCATCCATCACAGACGGAGCACACATACCAATTTCTCCATCAACTGTTGCCTCGAGAGAGCAGAGTACAGTGCAGACACGAAAGGCGCGACCGCCTCATTACCACCATCAACTAACGAGTTGATGGCTAATGCTCCTCCTCTTCAATGCCGTCTCTCCTCAGGTTCAGAATCATGCAGCAGCGTCGGCTCATCGTCCAGCTCGCTATCCCGTCCCCAGCTGCCTCTCCCAGTTTCAGCCCCGTCCTGGTCCAACATCCCGAGCGCTCCGCTGATCCACCCGGCCACCGACGCCAGAGGCTCCGGACACCCCGACATGATCAAGAGCGTCCCCTCACAGCCGCCATCTGCTACAGACGCGACAAACTATTATTTGTTGCCGCTGGAAGCCTCAGGGATCCCACCCGGCAGCGTTCTGGTCAACCCACACACAGGTGAGGTGATCCTTCCACATGAGAGATGAGGAGTTTCTATTTAAAAATTCCATTTCGCTAAATCAAAAAATCACAGGAAGGAGTTGTTCCTCGAGGGTGGTGACCCAATCTGCTGCATTAAATAAATCAAAGAACATTTTTCCCAACATACATTTCCCTGTCTTGTAATTTTCTGGTTTACTAATGAATATTTATGACTCTGGGACAGAATTACAGGTTTGGCACGGGGCTGTAGTCGGTTTGTCTGTCAAATTAGTAGTCAGACCAAAGCATGCTGATCAAAATGCATTGAACAGATGGGAGAAATCTGTAAATATTCATGCTCCGAACGCACAGTTGTACACTTTTGGGCTGTGAACTGAACTTCAAATGTTGCCAAGGTTGTTAATTCCCGTTGACTCTCCTCCTCTCATGAACCATGAATGGGTGTGTCTTTCCCGGTCGCGAGAATCATGATCTTCTGAATTATTAGCGTGTGTAGCAGCTCACATCCCTGCGGTTTCTGCTCTCTTCTGAATTTAATTTGACAGGCAAGCCTTTCATCCACCCCGACGGCAGCGCTGTAGTTTATAACCCGGCCACCGTCGGCGCCCCCGCTGCCGGCAGGAACCCACAGCAGGGGAAAACCCCACAGCAGCCAATCCCTGCCCCGACACAGCAACAGCAAACCAATCACCTCCACTCGCAGGTCAGTGGGCGGGACTACGTCTGTGTGTAAAAGATCCTTTCCTCACTCGCACTGAATTCATGTTAAGACCAGCGTGTGTTTTCTTATCTTTCTCTAACCTCACTAACTTGCTGATGGATGGTTGGAGCCTAATTGACTGTTTAATAAATGCCCCCCCAGCGATACATATCTTAGTAACCGTAACTAAGCACAGCAAGCCTGTCACATGTTATGTAATGTGTAACGAGAAATTTAAGGGCGTCTACTGGCAGGATGTGCCAAAGATGGAATATAATATTCAGAACGGTTTTCATTAGAGTAAAATTAGCAGAGTTGTGTTTTTAGCTTAGCATTAGCTTTTTATTTCTACAGTGGGGGCGGGTCCTCTACTACGGGGTCCGCCATGTTTCTACAGTAGCCCGGAAGAGACAAATGAAATGCTGGCTCTAGATGTGTTTCATAGCTTTTCTTCCACGCTTGGAAGAGGAAGGTGAGGTGAGGGGTATTCATTTGGTTGCAATCTCCCGCTAAAAGTCCTACACCACAGCACTTTTTAAAACAAACTGTCCTAAAACATTAAAAGTCAGCCAGCTAAGTTAGCGAGGCTAGCAGTCAATTGAGGCTCCGACCATTTTTACTAGCACCCTTCGTCCAGTCTCATCTCCTGTCCCTCTGTCCATTTTCTTCTTCCCTTCCCTCCCCAGCCGATCTGTCCTCCTCTCCAGCTGTCCTCTGAGCCTGTCCACAACCCAACGGTCTCGTATCCTCTTCCTCCTCCTCTTCCTCCTTCTCAGTTCCTGCCCGTCTGTCCTAACCAACAGTACACTGTGGTACAGAACCTCTTTTCTTCCATTTTTATTATTCTTCCTCCCCTACCCCTCCCTCTCTGCTCCATCTCCTGTCAGACCTGGCTCATTTATAGAGTTTATTTATAGACTTTACTCTGAGTAGTTAAATTAATAAACAAAAACTCTGACACAGATGTCCCGAAAGTCCAAAAATTCTGCTCAGCTGTCAGGCCAAGGCGTTCGATTTTGACTCCAGCCTTCAGGCTGAATGTTTGTGCCTTTTTTAAATGAGCTCCTTAGTTAATTAAAGTGACACATTAAGGATTTAACTGCATTATTTGCTGCCAGAAAAAGAAATCGTGAATTTAGCGAGCAAAGTTTGGTGTCCACATTCAGTGCAGCCGGACGTTTGGGTGTCCAAGCTTTTTGTGAATGGTATCTAAAATCAAGCACAGCATAATCTGACCTCTGCAAACTTCTAAACAGACCTTATTATTCCCCCAATTAACTATTCAGTTCTTGGGGGGGGCGCTTGTTGGAAAGGTGTATCTAAATCCAGCAGGAGTTATTCCCCACATATATAGATCTTGCATTCACTTAACCTCATTTTTGACCTGGTTTTAGTGAAAGACATGCCTCTGTGACTAATTATGCCTGTGGAAAGTTCCATTAATATTTAATTCATCACCAGATGTTAGCGCTGAATAATCCATGACTGAAAACACTACTTTTCCAACAACATGTCAGAAATGACCTGAACTGGCGTGCAGTGGCGGAGCGGATAAATAGTCGACTTTACACTCTGCTAGTCTCTGCAGACCTGGGTCAGATTTAAACTCTGTGCATTCGTTTAAAACCTTCGAGGGAAAAGTCAATTTAGTCAATTTAACACTTAGCTTAGAAGTCAGCTGACTGTCCCTGGTGGTTGAGCTGCACTGATCCATATTCTGAGCAGATCTAAGTATTAAAAAGCTGTGGTTCTGATTGTCCGAGCGCCTGATTTAGTCAAAAATGTAACACTGAGTTATCTCTCCAGTCTGATGCGCTCAACGCCCAGTTCAGTCACATGACTCTGGCGCAGCAGCAGCAGCCCAGCGACAGCGGGGCTTCAGCTCCGGACGGCCGCCACTATCCCACTGTGTACCACCACCACCACCCCTCCTCCATGGTAGTGCAGGGAGCTCCTCCACAGCAGCAGCAGCAGGTTACTAGCTACATGGTGGCAGGCCCATCGGGAGGACACCCAGGAGTGCTGCAGGGGCAGGCTGTGGCACTCCAGACCCCGGGCCCCAACCACGCATATCCCAGCTCCACCCCGGGCCCTGCTGCTTTTCACGGGTCGGCACTGAACCAGCAGCTACTACAGCAACACACCTACATCCAACAGCCTGTGCAGCAGGTAGGAACATGGAAACATCATGATCTATCAGTCATGAGTCACTCCTGCTGCGTTATGACTAATCATTTCTCCCGTTGCTGTGAAGTGCGTTGAAATGAGACGGCCGATGTGTCACACAGACCTTGAGTTGGTGTTAATGCGTCTGTTCCAGATGTCCACGTGTTACTGCTCTTCAGCCCACCACCCCCACTGCTCCAGCCAGCAGCAGCACTACCGGCCTCCCGTCAACCCGCTGTCCTATAACTGCCCTCAGAGCCAAAACCTGCCCCAGCAACAAGGTATGAACGCAGAGGAGCCGTGTTCACTTTTTGAGTTTGTGCATCTTTTAATGAAGTCTGACAAATTCTTTTCACTCGTGACACACGAACGATGTGTGTTCATTCAAATTTCTCTCAAATTTCTGAAAAATTAGCCCGTAAATGTGACTAAAAGACCTCGGGAGAAGACGCACAAAAGCCACGCAAGGCCACTTTTTAAAAAAGGAAAAATCTATTTTACGCTCACTCTGCAATACAAATGCTCCACCAGTGCTTTAATTGATAAAAAAAGAAAATTCAGAAAATGTGTCTTAATTTTGCTAAATGACTAAAACACACAAAATATATTAACCCCAAAGATTTCTAAATGTAGAAACGGGGACATCTCTGGTGCCACGCGAGCACAGCATCATCACAAGAAAGACCTTTTAGATCATTTGAAACAGGATTATGCAAACGACGACCTCCTGCGGCCGGGTCCGGGTCGCAGCCCCCCTCCAGGAGGTGTGTTTTCACAGGGTTAAATCCAGTTCAGGCTGTTCTTTGACAGACACACCTGGATACCGCCAAAGCAGCAGGTTCCCCCTTCGTTCCTCCAGTTTCCTGCGATGAACCAAAGCTACAACTTATTCCAACGCGGCTTTGAAGTCATTGCGCGTTGGATCTAAAGACAAATCAAAGGATGTTTTTAATGAATGAGGTCTGCAGCCTCATCCTTTCACACACGGCGTCAAGAGCAGAGCTCGGCCTTGCAGCTAAATCAAGTCGCATTTTATGAATAGACGTTATTAACGCCCAGCTCTCGGGTAGTATTTTCTTTGTCGTTCTTGTGTGTTTCTTTGCAAGGGAGCGGCTCCAGTGAAGGACAAATCTTTCTCCCTCTCTGTTTGTTTGCTTTCACGAGTTCGTGAGTCGTCTCCCCGGGAGTCATCCACTTGATTATTCAGTTTCTGTCTCTTTTTTTTTTTTTTTCCTTTGCCTTCACCACAGGAGTTGAGATAGTTAGCTCCTGCTTGGTCTTTTTCCACACGCACACATACACATAACTGGATATAACGCTGGCACGATTGTGACTCGCACACACACTGGTGCACACACACACATCTCTGTAAGTGGCTGCGGCACTATTCTGTCATCTGTAGGCTGCAAATACGGCTTCCCTGCTGGGGACCTGGGGAATAGACAGCGGACAAATGAAGCTGACCTACAAAGGCAAAGGACAGCAATTATTTCTCAGGGAAACCGAAAAAATGACTAGTTCCTCTCCTGTTTTTGCATTAATTAAAGGAAATATATATACAAGCGCAGCGAAAGGTGAAGATGCTGTGGCACACGTAATAAATAAGTTATCAGTGGAAATCCTCAGATGGCCCAGTCAGTGTCCACGGAGGACAAATGTTTCCATCACTTGCATCAGTCAGTCATCACCACGGGGCTCCAGCTTCAGTCATGGTCATTCTGGGAAAGCAGCTTGTATCATCGGCGAAGGTGTTGAAGGATTTGTCTCGCTCAGGAAATTAAAATCAGCACTGTTTTATAGACATTTCTAGACAAAACACTTTAAAGAGGAGTAGATTCAGCACGTTAGTCCATAATGAAAATTAGTCACGACCCAAACGATGCTGCCAAAGATGGCAAAGTGCACTTTCAATCAAAGATTTTTTTTTAATAAAGCAGGGTAAGGCTTTGGACCCTGCAGTGTCTCTTACAGGTCAAATGAGGCAGGCATGCTGTCCTGATCTCAAACCAAAGAGGAAGCGCTCTGAGCCTGAGAGGCGGGATGCGGGGCCGGGACGCTGTCTGAGAGGCCTCTATGAATCTCACAGTGAACCGGTCTCTTTTTCAGCCCCTCACTCCTCCTCACCCTGCAGGGGAAAACCACAAAACGCACGCCAGCACCAAGCCAAACGCAGGACAACAAAGCAGAAAGAGGACGAGCACCGATGCTTGGGAAAGAAGTTAAGAAGTCGCAATCGTCCCCAAACTGCTGCCTGCTGGAATGGAATAAAACGGGGTGCGTTTGGTATTACGGTCATTTCATGCTTGGTTTGTTAGTGAAGGTGGGGAGACGAGGGTGGATAAAAATAGTCCTCCCCCTCTGTGTTCCTCGCGGAACACTTTCATTGTCTAGTTGTACTTTGCTCCCAGGGCGGCAGACTGTAAAGACACCTTCACAAAAGGACGTCCTCTCCTTTGTCACTCGGATTACCGTGCGTGTGTGTGTGTGTCACGAGGGACAGTATTTTCAAATGTCTCTTTTTGTCACCTTGACATTTAGGTGTCTTGATTCGCTGCCCACCCCCCCAACCCCCCTTCCCCTCCGGCTAGGAATAAAGTGCCGCCATTTTAGGCCATTCAGAAAATGGACGTATCCGTGTGACTTTGTGTCGTCTTTTGGGTGTCATTCGCTCGGGGCGCTCTAAATGGCTTTTTAACAAGCGCCGTAGAAATGTGATCCCATTTTCTGTTTACCCCCCCCACACACACACCCACCCAACTTAATCACTCGCTCAAGTGGAAGTTTGTTTTATTTTGTGGCGCGGGCAGGGAAGTGGCTCGAGCCGCTCAGGTTGCCGGTTCAGGCCACCGCAGGCTAAATCAAATTTATTGACTTTCTCATTTATTCCGAGTGCCTCAAACCTGCTTAGCTGCAACAGCTCAACTCCCCGAGCCCCAGCGTCCACTCTCCTTCTGATGACAAGCGCATTTCTCTTTTAAAATCTATAAAATCTTCAGCTACTTTCCTTGTAAAAAAAAAATAAATAAATAAATAAATAAATAAAAAATCTTGATAACCGTGCTCGTCTTATGGCTACGTTTCGCAGCAATCACGAATATTAATCTCAGTGTTATCGTCGCCGCGTTCCTGTCAGGAAGTCTCTTTTCATTCGGTCACAGCGCTTTTTTTTCTTCTCATTTCGCCTCAGTGCACCAAGCCGTGATGCCAAACCCAGCGTCCAGCTACCAGACCATAGTGGGCGTGCAGCCAACACCCAACCTCGCTCTCACTGGCAACCAGCAAAGCAATATGGGCAGCCAGATGCAAGGCATGATGGTCCAGTACCCTCCAATGCAGTCTTATCAGGTATTGTGATGATGACGCGGGTGTCGGATTAGGGCTTCAACAAGGAAATAAATATCTATTTGTATTATTTCGTGGGTCACGAACCTTTTTAAAAATGATCTGGATCTGCGCTGGAATCAGCCTGTAAATCTGTGTCTCATTCTCTCGGTTTCCGCAGCAGGTTTCGATGCCACAGCAGACGTACCAGCAGCCAGTGTTTGTGTCCTGTCAGCCAGGACAGGGAGCAGCGGTGGCTGTGGCTGGCATGCAGCCCTGCTACAGCCTGCTCCCCCCTAACCAGCACACCACCATGAGGTACCGGCTTCGCTCCGCACATGTTCACATTCAGTCTCCTCCAAAACAACCCTTTACACACACATATCAATACTCTGATATATGATATATGGGAGTAATTAGTTCACGTTGAGCATGAAGATGATATTTTTAATAACCCTGCTCACATCGATCCATTTAATAATCATATAAAGGCCTAAAGGAGCTAAAATCCTGTTTTCTGCGCACTAATAAACTTCCTCTGATTTATGTTCATCATTTTTTAATCGCTGAAGCGGCTTTAATCAGGTTTAGATGAAATTATTAGCTCGCCCATCGGTGTACTCTGTCCCAGAAACCGCTTTGCAGGTAGTCGGCGGCGGTTCTCACTCCTGAAGGTGCCTCTTATTTATAGACCTAACAGGCCTGATGAGCGAATCCCCAAAGCTGCTCGGAGCCAAGGTCATCTTTGTTCACCGTGGGGGGAGAGAAAAAATGAGGTTATTACGGCGATGCTTTTGGTGAACCGGGTGTTCATATAGCTGATGAATGTCGACTCTGACGCCCTCTCAAAGAGCTTTAGTCTTTTTCCTCCATTACTCTGCCGGTGTGGAGTAGCGCGGAGCGCCGTGCTCTCTCTCATTATAAGTTGATTGATAGAACTAGTTCACAGAAAGCAAAACATGTAATTAGTTTCTACCTCCATGGACCCAATCAATCTGGATACTGGTGAGTGTAGCACCACTGGGACCCGTTGTGCACGCCCGCGTATACATAACAAACACCAGACGTCCACGCCGCCGCTGCCGCCGCCTCCGCCGCTGTGTACGCAGTCATCACCTGCACAAGAACAATGCAGAGACACGCACATATGCGAGGAGAGGTCACTCTCTCATTGTCCCAGCTGTAAAATGAGGCTGCGTTAGTAGGGCAGTCAGTGTGGAAATGATTTATGCGGCAGTGTCGGAGCGGCTCAGTCTTCTCCCACGAGGGCCCGACTGTCCACCTGCAGCCTGCTTTTTTTTTTCTCTCTCTCTCTCTCTCTCTTCCACCAGCTGTACGCCGAGTCCCTGCAGGCAGGTTGCTTACAGAGCAGAGCGCAGCCACTTCTACAGATGGACTTAAAAGTGAAATTTCAGATTTAATACCCCCGACTGCAGCGTTAAGATCTCTGAGCTCCTGGAGATTTCCGTCTGTGCAGGTTTAAGGAGTGATTTTTAAGGCTTACTTTGGAGTGAGCGTGATATTGGACGTCTTTATCTTCAGACTCTGGAGTGCGAGAAGCACTATCTCTGACAAATTTGGCAACATTTAAACCTCACACAGGGTATCTTAACTATTTGATCAATAAATCACCAGAACAGTGGCTGGATAATTTTCTATCGCTGAGACTAATGGTTGCAGTTATTGTAAATTTCAGTTCATGCCCGTGATAAGTCTTGGCTTGCTCTCTGTCGTTCGCAGTTCTACAGTGAGTTTCCTGCCCGCCCAGATGATGGAGCAGCTCCAGTTTCCTCAGACCTCGTCCCCCTGCGTCTCCCAGCAGCACCCAGGCCAGCAGTACGCAGGTACGCCGATCTGCAGCAGGGTCACGCAGTAAAAGCCAGAATATTCAGTCTCTCTGACATTAGCCGCCCTGGAGATTCCCCATCAGCGCCGGCGCTCCGACATTCTTTATTTTTCCTCATCTCTCAGTGTCAATAACCGCAGAATGTATTCCACCATAGCCACGACTCGGGCTCCTTAATGAAATAATCTTCCCTGGGTTTACTCTGCCATTGTATGTGCGTCAGACGCGTGATTAGATTTACACTCCGGATTTTCAAAATGAAAAAGAGTGAGGCGTGCTGATGACGGCTCCCTGGAGTCTGGATAAGTGAAAGTGATTTGCACATCCACCTCTTCCTCCGGAGCCGGCGCCCGGATTAAAGTCGGGCGACCACTGCAAATGTTCTGTTGACAACAACTCGGTCAAAATGTTGTTTTGGTACGGAGAGAAACTAATCATTGAGGCATCTCCAGTGTGAGTTATGCTCGGATATTATCTCGGTACAAGCATTATTATAGTTTGTCATGATTAAATCTAATATTCCAAGGAAAAATATTCCTTATTATGCTCCTAAATGAAGATTCTCTGCTTGATTTATCATGATTTCAATGAAGAGTGTCTTCCAGGTATGACAGCAGCAGTGTCTCTGAATACAAAAACACTTTAAATCAGCATAATAACCCGTCTTTTCATGTACCGCCTGTTTTCTGTTGCCTTCGGAGGGCTCACACAATCACTGTCCAGAGGCCCAGGTGGGGCAGTCTCCTTTACTAATGACCTTTATTATTCATGTCTGATTATTATGGGAGAGCAATGGAGGGAGCCATCACTTCCAGCCCGTCAGTAATGAGGTCAGTTGAAGGTCTCGCCTTCGACGGCCTTACCTACAGCGTCACCAGTAAACATTTTTAATTGGCTAGGCCGGGGCCAGAAATAATCAGCAGATTACGTCCCAATATCCGTCGTCCTTGCTACTGTTGTTGGGTAATAATTCATAAATCAACAGCGGCGTCAGGATTTGCAGAGCTTGCAGTGTTATGTCCACTTAATGTGAGCTTTATGTAAACAGAAATTAATTAGATGGAAGTGTATTGTTTGTATTTTTTTTTTTTTTTACTCATCAACCTGAGATTGTTCTTTTTTCTTTTTTAAGGCACATCAGTCACGTTCATGCGTCACAAACTAATAAGATAATTGGATCTCCCGGATCATCGCAGAGGATTTAGCAGGAAAAGGGAATGGAGTCTGTTATTGCCACTATGCATGTGCCCTTATAATCAAGGCACTTAAAAGCTAATAATAATAATAAGCTCAGCAGCTAACGGTGTTTCACTGATGAGGAACAAAAGTGCTGCAAAAGAGCTTTTGGGGGGCGAAAACGCATTTAGTCTGTCAGTTTATCCTGCTGCATAAATGATGAGTTCATGCGATGAATCCAATAATAAAAAGAAGTGTTTCACCACGTCTGCGTGACCTGATTCGCCTCCTGTCGACACCGTGTTTTCAATTCCAGCTCGTGTGTTTTGTTCTTTTTTTAAACTCGTGCAGGGTTGTTACCCCCGGGCCCCGGCAGCGGCATGGTGATGCTGCAAATGACAGGACCCCCCTGCCAGCAGCCCCGGGCTCCCTCCCCCTGCCAGCGGAAACAGCCCAACCACAAACACCCGGGCGCCGAGCACCAGCGCAGCCGCAGGCCTGCCGAGCTCCCGCCGCCTCCAGACAACACCCAGGTACAAACGCTGCCCGAGTGCATCGACGGGGCGAAGACAAGTCACTCACAACAAAACCACTTTTTCAGACGATGGTTAAAATGACATTACGGTTTTAGAAAAGAAGATTTGACTTCACAGCAATTTCCAAATGATTTTAAACTGAATTCTAAATTAGCTCATGTATCGTTTGCCACGCAGGACAATTCAGCATGTGTCAGAAAGTTAAGACGGTCACAAGAAAGCCAATTTAGCTTGGTTGTCTGAGCCTCACAGTGACGCCAGAATTGCCCCCTGGAGCCAAACCCGGCCTCCCCGGCTCTCCAGGCAGGTTAAATGTCGTAGTAAATAGGCTCTGCAAATGAAGTCAACGCTGGCGTAGCCTGAAAATGAGGAGAAAATAGTCCTTAGCATTAGGGTGTAATGGTACATTAAGGGGACTAATGTGGATGGAATGGTACATTAAAGCAACAACTTGAACAATGCAATGATTTTTCCAAAGAGAGAAATAACTGGTTGCTGTTTTTTTGAATGAAAGTGTTTGTGTTCCTCCCGGTAATCTCTCGCCGCACCGCCGGTGTGTTGTGTGTAGAGCAGCTTGCACTCGTCTCCGGCACTCACTCCCTTGCCAGGCCAGCCGCCCAGCGTCAAGGGCCTCCCATCAGGCATCTCGTCCATCCCTGTCATGGCCCACCACCCGCACCACCCCCACCCGCAGCTCCCTACAGCCTTCTGCCACAGTGGACAAGGTCAGAGACACGCGGGCGGCTTTGCTCGCACTCACAGAGCAGCAGAATAGACACAGCAGGCTCGAACTTCTGGAGGCTCAGTCCTCCAGTCCTCAAGCAGAAGGGGAAAAAATCTTTTGCAAGCCTGTTAATTATACTTAGTGAAGTTAATCAATCGAAAAATTGGAGCAGGTCATTTCTGATTGGCTGTTTTGTCTCCAGCCTGATTGCAGTGGGAGAATGATAAGCAGCCACGCGAGTAGTTTATGCAGTTTTGGTTACACAGCTTTATGAACCTTAAAATAATTATTTAGTTAAGTTAGTCTGGACTTTGATTAGCTTGCAACATTGTTGGTAGCTAGTTAGCTAACAGCTGCCACCCGCAGAAGCAGCAGCAGCTAGCTTGGCTAAGCTAACTTAGTTGGCTAACTTAATTTCTGACTTTTACGTGCCCATAAATGTTTTAACTCAGTTGTAATAGTGCCCATAAAATTTTTAAGTGTACATCCTGAATTGAGTTTAATTTTTATTTAGCTAGCCAACTTAATACCATTAGCTGCCTAATAGCATGCTAGCAGAGATGTAGCACTCCAACAAATATCTGATATTAGTTATATATTTTCTAATTTAGAGTCACAGTTTCAGTTAATTTCTTTTTTAATGAACGATCTTAATGATTATAACAGCCAAATTAGCCAACTAGCATAGTTAGCTAGTGCTTGTCTGGCAGGAGGTAGCTACCAAAAGAGCTAGGCTGCAAGCTAATAAAAGTGCAGACTAACTTACAAATTAAAGTTCATAAAGCTAAGTATGTAACCAGTCATGTATGAACTATCTGAGAGGCTGCACTTGATTTGAGATAATCAATAGCTCAGAATATATTTTAGTTTGCTCAAATTAAATTATTCATTGTATTGCACTCAGTTATATTATTTATAATTCTCTAAATGCCCCATTGTTCACAGGACTGTGGCACAAATATAACAAATGCAAATAAATATAATGTTTTTTTTGTCTGTGACTTCTAGGTGAAGCGCACTACTCTCTACTGGGCCAGCCTCTGCAGTACAAACCCTCCATCAGACCTCCGCTGATTCATACTGCCCACATGATGGCCAAACACCAGGTCAGACCCTCTAACACTCAGCGTGTTACACTTTATGTTTGCAAGTTATCGCTGATAAAAGTTCTTTTCCGAGCTTGCAGTTGTAAAGTTCTTCCTCTTTGTTAAAATATCTTGTTGAGAGTGCTTAAAAGCAGTACACAAATAACAGGGAATCTTCAGGATTTATGCTGGATGTCATATTTCAGGTCAGCAAACATCCCTCGAATAACCTAACGCTCGTCCTCTTGTCTCCTCAGGGTCCACTGGGGGTTTGGCGTAGCGGTCACGGGAGGAAGGCCAGCAGAAAACCTCTGTCTTCAGATCTCAGTGTAGGTGAAGCAGGTAATAGGAAGTCCAGAGGGAGGCTTGAGTTTAGCGAACCTCATTTAACAGCAGTCATGACCGAAATTTGACCTTCCCTCCTCCACAGAGAGAATGTAGATCTTGTACATTATGAAGTTATTTCGATTATTCAGGCGAGCAGCTCCTGAAAACCTGCAGTCCTGCGTGAAACATCAATCAGAAAAGAAAAACCCGTGTTCAGATTCATCACCCGATACAGCCAGCTGCTGTGTAGCCTATTTAGCAGATTAACTGAAATAACGTTAGGTTTTTATTGTGTCAGAATCTGTTTGCTGCAGCTGTAGAGAAAGCGTGTGTGTTTGTGATTGTAAGCAGAATAAATTACAGACAGGGCAGAATTCACACCTGGCAGTGGAACCTGCAGCCCCGGCGGTATTGTGCCGAAAGAAATGTGCTGATGATTTCAAATATGGCGGCGTATCTTTCTTTTTCCTTTTTTTTTTCTGCCCTCGCTGAGATTTTTTTTTTTTTTTTTGCATTATTCAGGCGCTCTTGTCAACAATCCCACTTGTGCAATCAACAAGGAAGGTTTGCATTAATGGAAAGTTCAACATCACATCAGCCTCTAAAATGTCACGCTTTGTGGAGCCAAGCAGACTGATTTTTTTATTTTATTTTTTTAACCGTGCATTTTCGACAAAGAAAGAATTAGAAACGCCAAATTTAACTAATACTTTGACGTAATTTTGCTCGAGCGCACGGCAAAATTCGACTGTCCCTCCACCTAAAGCTTTAAAGCTGACAGCAGCAGTTTATGAAGCCTCCCGATGGTGCAGGTCAGATTTTTCTTTTCACCCATGACAGTTGTTTTATTTACTGGCTCCGCCGCTCACAGTGCTGTCTGTGTGTGTCTGCAGTGAGCAGTCAGATCCTGGAAGTGACAGATCCTCCGGAGGGGATCAGCTGTACAGACTCCCACCACCTCCTGGCAGAGCTCTGCAAAGGGGGAAAATTGATCCAGCGGCTGTCGGACCATCAGCCGCGGCTGTGCAACACAACCAGAGACACTCCCAGCGGAGACCTGGCCTCATCATACTCCATCTTCGCCATGCTACCCTCCAGATTTGCTGCCCCGAGTGCCGCGCTCCACAACAGCGGCCCCCAGGCCCCCTTTAAACTCCGAACTAGTACCAGACACAAAGGGGAGCTGTGTGACTCGGACAAAGCCGGCTCATAGCTGCTAAGATCTCGGTGCACCTGAGGTGCGCCACATGAACGCACATCAAACCACCTGCCTCTGCTGCCTCAGTCTGGACTGTCTCGGTTTTAGTCCAAGACTCTGTCCAAATCAAAAAGCCGTATCAAATGTTTGAAGAATGAATGTTCACTTTTATTTAGTTTTAGTTAGTTTTATCATTTTTCTGGCCAACAGGTCTGTGCAGGGTGGAAACTGAGCACCACCTACCAGTTTGGTTTTGTTTGTGAGATGCGTCCATGGCTACTGAGCTCAACTCGAGGCCCCCTCCTCGCACCCCCCTTTCTATTCTAAAAATCTAGTCTGCTGTTCAAAGTCTTTGGAGAGCTTTTGGGATTCGTTCGCCAGCTGTTAGTGACTCCACTGTGGCTCTTTTTAATAGCAGGTGTATGAGTACGTACACATAATCTCCCCGTTTCTGGTTCAAGAACGTTTTTGTACCCGACTTTCTGGAAAATTAGACGTGAAATTGGGTCTCTGTTCCGCATCAAACTGAGCGTTCATATCAAAACAAGTGTTTTATTTTAATATTTATCGATACGTCCATCGTTTGTCCTAGCTTGATATCCACAAGATTGGGTTTCTTCTCTCGTTTGACATGCTCCCAACAATAACACGCAGCGGCACTTGTACAATGTGAGCCCATACAATAATAAACACTGAATAATAGATACTACCTGAATTATTTAAAGTCACTTTTATACACAGTGAATGTTGGATTTGCACTGAAGTGATGGAGATGGAGATTGATTGGTATCGGACAGGGCCTGGATTTTCTTTTATTAACGCCCCCCCCCCCTCGTACCTGTTTGTTGCACTCGGCCAGGCCATTTTCTTTTATATTTAATTAAAATGTTTATATGCACAAGAAAAATGCAATCGAGTTTGTCACTCTACTTGGCTTCTTCTTTTCTTTTTCTTTTTTGGATTTGTTTGTGTGAATCATGAGAGGTGTTCTGTGTCTGGTGTGGCGTTTTCTTTTATTTCTTTTACTCTTTTTTTTCTCTTTTTGGTTTGACTCTAATAAATGTTTGCACCACACGTGTTGACATAACTTTTTCCAAGCTAAAATCAAGCCATCAAACTGAGAGCGGTCTATTAAATGTTTCCTCAGGTGTGTGTGTGTGTGTGTGTGTGTGTGTGTGTGTGTGTGTGTGGAGGGGAGAGAGATGGGGGGGGGGGGAAGGAACAAATGAAGCAACTCTCTGGGAAATGTTTCCACATAGTTTGTTCCTCTGCCTGTTGGGCATTGCAGAGATATTTGCTCTGTTAGCAGCCTCATTCCAGCTGCATAAATTAGCCATTTTGAATGAAGCCTCTTGTCGGCGAGTGAAACGTGGAGAAACAGCGACACCGAGCGGACAGACGCCGCCACTGCAGCCTGGCGCCGTACAGTGAAAGCGAAACAGAAACCTAACTGTTAAGGTCACATGTGTGTACAGGGTGTCTAGCAACGGAGTTCAAAACGCGGGCTCTCCGTTAGCAGATGGTTCACTAGCTAGCCGTCATGGAGACCGACGCCTGGAAGAAGAGGAGCCGGAGGACGGTGGTCGTGTCCGGCGTGCCCGACGTGTTGCCCGTCGGCCGGATGATTGACAAGCTAACTATTCACTTCCAGAGCCGCAGGAGGAGCCACGGAGGGGACGTGGAGGTGGTCACCTACCCCACCAACATGGACGGCGTGGCGTTTGTGAGCTTTGACGAAGCTGCAGGTAAAGGAGCTAAAGGTTGCTACAAGCTAAAAGGAGGAAATGGTGAACTAGGTTAACTTCCTTCAGCCAAACAGACCCTCTCAGTACCAACTTTACTACTACATTACAGCCACACAGCTAAGTCTAAGTGAAGTACACCATGAAGTCTGCAAACCATCTACACCAGGAGGGTCCTAACTTATGTTAAAGAAGGCCAAAGATGTCCAATACTAACATTTAAAACCTAAGTTACATGCATCAGGCAGTGTAACCAAATCTAAGCCAGTCAGGTGTGAACAAATGTCAAAACCAGTTCCTCATTTTCTTCCAGATAACAAAGAACAAACTGGAATATGTTAAACCTGCATGAAGTTACAAATCTGAACCTCATGCTCATTTTAAACCTGACTTATTATGAGTAATGCAAAGCCTGTTAGCGTTTAAGTTTGAAACGTCTCACTCTTGCTCTCACAAAATCATTCAGAGAGTGATATTTAGTGTCACATCTACAGATATATCACCAGACAAATCTTCCAGCCATACAGTATCTGACAATCGTAGCAGGGCATTAATAATATATTATAAAAATGAAGCTTCAGTCACATGAAATCTGACCGCAGGACACCCTGATCTAAATATTAAAACTATTTGACAGTAAAAAAGATTTTAAGCGGTTTAAAGTTCTGCCTCTTTTTCCTAATATGAACAAAGATGGCTGCAGGAGGTTACACCTCGCTCATCTCAGTTTAAATGAGTCATAGCGGTGGATAATATTTGTGCTCTTCTTTGACAAAAACAACAAACATCTTACATTCCTTCCACCTGAATCGGGACACGCGGTGGCAAACTGAGAAATGGATTTCAAGATTTGCTTTGGCGTGCGACAGACGGAGCGTTTTTCCATCCAGATGGTCGGAAGCTTCTGGGGTTTTTCAAACACGGTCGACTGTTTATTCCTCAGAAACTGGCAATTAATGTAATAGTAATATGTGAGAGGCGCAAACGTTATCGGCGAATTGTCATGAAGCAACTGTACTGCGCACAATCCACCTGCAGTCGTCGTTAAACACATCTGCTTTATGCAATAATTGGTTCCCATGGGAACCACTTATACAGAGAGGTGAAGTATGTATCAATCCTTTATTTACACAAAGTGCCGCCTGGATATAGATATATGGATGTAGCTGATGAATGGTTCATTGTGTCATTGTGCCAACATCAGGCCGGTAGATTGAGTAGCGTTCATTGTGCGCTATCCGTGACAAACATCATTATAATGTTGACATGCGTAGAGACCGTAGCAGAACAGTGCGGTACTCTTGACAGATGCAGAGAAGGTGGTGCGAAAGGACCGACACATCATGGCGGATGACGAGTTTCCTAAAGAGTACGTTCTCACGGTGTTCCCGTTCACCAGAGATGTAAGTATGACCATCTCCTATGCGAGGAGAGTAACGTTACCTGAGATATATCTCGTTATATCAGAATTTTGATCAACAAGCAATTCAGAACACTGATTGGAGAATGTTTTTGTGCTGCAGGTGTTCTTCTTTGTTACCGATGCTCTGGTCGACCTCTCCGAATTCGGCAGAGATCAAGAGTCGCTGATTCAGAGTCTGCGGGCAGCTCACAGATCGCTACGTTTCCAGCCTGTACACAAGCGGAGAGCTGTAATCCAGGGGCCGTTCTCTGCCGTCCAGGCCCTGAGAGAGGACCTCAAACGCAGGAGCAGCCAACTTAAATCTTCAGTCTCAGCTCCAACTGCTGCCATCAAACTAACAGAAACTCCTCTTAATCCAGAGGTAATATCTCATCACGGGGTTGTCAGCTCTGTAAGCCGCAGTCGTTCTAAAGCTAAGCTCGAGCCAGCAAGCTCAAACAGCTTATCAACACCGCTGCAGACCACAGGCGAGGCAACTCAAGCCCAAGCCTCGCTCTCAAATGCAAAAACTCAAATCACTTCCCCCATACAAAAAGTTTCCTGGGGGAGTTTGGCTGTAGGGAGCTTTGGCAACACAGACAATGCTGATGAGGAGCAGGGAGCTCGGTCCAGGCTCCAAATGCCCACAGAATATAGAACGGAGCAGGCCAGACTCCAGGCCAACCCCAGACTAGTGTTGGGAGAGGAGATCAATGCAGGGATTAGATCTTCCTTATCAGGTCTGGACCTTGGTGCAGAGAAAATGACAGCAAAACAACCCGGAAAGGACTACACTTTCACAAAAATATATATACAAAATACACAAAAATACACCACACCAGACAGGTCAGCAACCAAGGACAGAGGAGACATTCATTTGGACTTCCGTTACAGGAGAACGGACGATCTGAAGGAATCAGATCAGAGCAGCTTAGCCGTCAACGCTAAGCTTCTCCAGACCACACTTAAAGATGTCTTGCAGTCCTCCGAGAGCATTGCCAAGGATACAGGAGAGCTGTCTGCAATCTGTGCAGAGCATCTAGAGAATACGTCCATCTGGGTTGACTCATACACATTCGAATACATGAAAAAATATGAGAAGACATATTTGGACATGTGCTTGAGGGGTCTTGATGTGAGCGATGAGCGCGTTGAAGGAACTGACCTCACACGGATATCTCTGACTGAGAAGCAAACACCCAAGACGGGCTCAAGGGTCCAGCAGGCCTTGAAATCCCTCAGCACGATGTTGGAGTCGTGGATGTTGATGTTAAGGGTTAATCAGATTGACTATAACAAGAGGGAGTACCCCGACAAACAGAAACTGATTCAGATCTGTGACGATGAGAACTTAGTGTTCTCAGACGTTCTGTACGTGTTCGAAGATTCCTGCATAAAAGTGATCGGCCCTTCATCGTCTAGTCACAGGTTCTCTAAGAGTGTCGAAGATAGAATTGCTAAACTCAAACACGAAAGCCTGAGAAAGTGATGGATGGAGAAAAAACATGAGTGTAGTTCTATCAACGGCCACGGGGTGGTGCTGTTGTGTTGTATGTTGTCTTCACATAGCTCACCTTAGGTCCAGTGTTTGATTCCTGTGTCCCACATTCCATATAATAGAATACTGTGTCTGCGTCAGAAAACATTTTTTATCAGTTTTAATTAAATTTTTAAAAAAAAGACATTTTCCATTGCTTTCTCTTTGTTTCTATGGTGAAGCGTCCCCTTTATTTATGCATGGATTAATAATTAGGCCTTCAAACAGCAGGTCTTAATCCAAACGATGTTCTCACAGCAGTCGAGATAAGTCTTAATTAACCTTCTCGCATCTTAATTACAAAAGATAGGCCTTTAATTAAAAACAAAAAATGACAGATGCCAACCTGTCTCACATTATCACATCTTACTATTCTCTAGTCTGGAGGTTCTTTAATTATTATTTGTCAGTACGTGAACCTCAGACATTTTTGTCTCATTCTTGGCAGATGGATGGGGAAGAAATTAGCGGTACCAAATTTAATTTAATGGTGGTAAAAGTCTCCGTGCTGAAAGATTTGTGTCTCCACATCACGCTTTAAGTTGTATTTTGAACAATGATTGGCCTCCAAACTTGTGCTGTCACAAAAACATGCATCCAGATTTTTAAACTTCCCTCTTCAGCAGATGAAGGTACATCATCTGCACGTTAAAAATTAAGTTAATTAATAATAAGTAGCTATAAATGTTTGTTTTCCAGCTTGTAAGACTCGATATGTGACGTCCAGAAATCCTAGTCTTGCTTTGATCAGAATCATGAACCGATGTTGGACAGTAGGGGGCGTTATGACACTTTCCCCAACACGGTGAACTGTTTAAAACGAGAGATGCTATAGCTGCCACAGCCCTGCTCAGTGAAGCCATTACAGAGGGTGGGTTTGGCAAGCAGGGTGCAGATTGGCAGGCAAATGATGTCAGTTGGATGTCCTATTATACACCCTCTCCCCTCCACACACACACACGCGCACACACACAGTGTTGTACCTACTCCAGGGGAAATACTGATCTGATCTGTACATGTGATGTGTGAAGATGCTCAGTAAAATCATGTTGTGTCGAAATCTTTTTTTTTTTTTTTCCCCGTCTGCGATTATTCAAATGAACTCGCTCCACAGCCTCGATAATTGATTCATTATGTAAAAATAAGCCACACTACCATAATGAACACACACACACACACAAACACAGACAATCACTCATCTCCCAGACACATACACACACTCTGGGTTGTTACCATAGGAACATAGTGGAAGAGGTTGCCGAGCTGCAGAGCTGGGTGTCGTTAGGGGAAGCTCTCAGATACAATGAAAACATCCAGGAGGAAGGAGGAATCACATTTTCAGCAGGAGAACCCTCCATCAAAGACGAGCAGAGAGAGAGCGCGCCGCCTCTTCACACCCAGGCCTCTCTGCTGCCCCTCTGATAGCGCGCCTTCAACAATTACCCATTATTTGGGTGGCGCTTGAGGTTACTGTGGCAAAATAGAGAGGAGGGTCAACAGGCGGAAAGCATGAATTATTTTTCCTGAAATGGTCCTGACTGGTCGTCCATTCTACCCCTTTTCATTTTTATTCCTCATTATGCGTCAAGTATAATTGGCTAACTGATTTTTTGAATATATTAAACATGTATGCCTTTCAAGGTGGACGGCAAAAACAGCAGCAGGCCTGTGTCTCAGTGTCCAAGGGTGTTTCATCGGGGGTCTGCTTGGGTTCAAACCTCTGATTGGACCATGAGTGTTTAACTGGGGATGCCCACCAGGCACATCCAGGGTGTCTGGAGTCCCTGTTGATGTTTCTGTATGGAAAGTCAATCAAGTATAAAAAGACACTATACAATAACCACAAAGGGACACACAATGACCACAAAAAGGCAGAAAATGATTACATAGAGATGCAAAATGACCATAAAGAGACACTCAAAGACAACAACTGGAACATAAAATCGCCACAGGCACAAGAAAAAATAAAAGATATACAAAATTAATCTACAAAATTAACCCTGACACACACAACAGTCACAAAGAGACCTAAAAAGATGACAAAGAGACTCAATTTTGTGTATCTTTGTGGTTGTTTTACATCTATTTGTCATAGTTTTAGCACTCTTTGGTCAAATGACCATAAAGAGACACGCAATGACCACAAAGAGACCTAAAACAACCACTAAAAGATGCAAAATGACCACGAAGCAACACCAAACCACCACAAAGAGACACCTCTTGTGTTATTTCCGCGTTTATGCTCATGCGGTCATGTTCAGGCGCACTCCCGGTGGGGGTCGGAGGTCACGCAGACAAACACAACAAGCCTCTGCATCATTTCTCCACAGTGAGGAATGGGCTGCTGGGTGATGAATCGTGTTCTCCGGGCAATGTGTGTATGTTGCAGTCACAAATTGCGTCTTAATGATTCTCTTTACAGATCATCACCCTGCCCAGGAGGGGGAAAGTGGGGAGGGATATGAGTTACACCCCCCTACTGCTCTGCCTACATGTTGTGTGGGTATTAGGGAGTTGTGATGGAAGAGCCTTGTAGGAGAAATTGGGGGCAACAGACCAAGAAAACGGTTTAATGTGTGTTAGCTGTGGAAAAAAAAGGATGAATGGTGTTTAATTGGTCTCACAACATATGACCCATAATGTAAACAGACTGGATCCTATTGAATTTTCTAAATGTAACTGGTGTGTGACTAATAACTAATGTGTAAAGTGCAGGTCCTCAGATTTGTGTCACTCCAGTGAACCCATTTATTCTGCTGCTATTTAAGCTTTTTAATCCAAATACTAAGTAGAACAACAACATCCTGGTGTCTTTTAAGTGAATTCATTTGACATTCGGAGAAACATATTTATTGGCCATTTGGCTTAGATGACAACATTGAAGATATGTATGTAACTGTAAAGCTAGATCCAAGAGGCAACTGGCTTAGGGTTGGCTAGCCTGGCTCTGTCTGTCTAAGTTTAAAAATACACCTTCCTTCCAGCACTTCTAAAGCTAGCTAATTAACTTGCATTGCATTGGAGCCAGACTATCTGTTCCCCTGCTTGCAGTCTTTCAACTGAGCTAAGCTAATTGACTGGTGGCTCTTGTTCCATATTTTTAGACTCGACGGTGGCGTCAATTTTCTCTTAGTAAGAAAACTAGTGTAAATATGTCCCCAAATGTTGAACTTAGCAGCATTGATATAATTTTGGCCACTAGGGGGCAGCAGATCAAGCTGTAAACTCAAGATTGACATATTATCACTATTAAAGTTGTTAGCAAACAGCTGCTTCCAGATCCAGCAGATACATTATTCATCATCATCATCATTTTCATTTGGAGTCATGTTTCTGCTCACCTGTTTGCCAGATCATCACAGTGTGTTCACCCGTGTGACCAAACAACTTTTGTTCAGCTGTCAGTTTTAAAATGTCAGAACCTTGTTTGATATTCTGCAGTGTGAAAATAGTGATCTCTTCATAACCAGATAATTTAATGGCATTTTAATTTAATACAGTTTTACTCATCGTGTGTCTGTGTCATGTCATCAGCAGCACATTTTCCTACATTATGCAGTTAGCCTGTAATAGGCCCGCGTTAAATGTAGACATTCCTTTGATGGATTCTTGCAATATTTCCCTGTCCTCTGGTATTTAATATCCATAGCAACAGGATGGCATTGTGGGGGGAAGATTTATCATAATGTTTAATAAAATGTGTAATTAACCATTGCGACACAGCTCCGTACACGCATGCACAATATCCCTTTTATGATATGATGATGTGTGTTAAATGATGTTTGCATGGGCCTTAAGTAACCTCTTATTCATATCCCTGTTTATATGAATGCTATGCAGTCATGTGAGCTAATAAAACGCAGGGATAGGAAATGTGGCAGCCAGTTGTAGATCATTTGGACCCAACCGGTCCGACCGGAGTTTGTTGTAGCAACGTTGCTGTCTCCTCAGGTCATCATGTCATCATGGTTAATAAAAACCACCGCCAAAACTATGAAAACAAGACCCGACTTGTAATAAAGAGGAATTATCCTTTAAGCGCCTGACCTGCCGCGTACTTCACCACACATCGCCTGCTCCTCCGTCTTCCTGCTTTCTCACATTACAGTTGCCCCATCCGTACAACCTCACTTACGAGCCGAACCAGGAAGTGTCAGTGTAATTATCAGTCTCTCCTCTGACCATTTCAAAAAGCTCGCAGCTAGTGGGGTGTGAAGAAGAAACGTGATTGCCTGTTAAAGCTCGACACCGCAGGCCGCAACACTGAACACACGGGCGCCACATGTGGCCCCCCCTGAATTTAGAACCATTATTCGCATGTGGGTATTTAGAGACAGGGGGCAGTCCAGGCTGAAGAGGCCAGAGTACAGTTTCAGGCAGGTCGGAAGAATTTCTATGTATGTAAACAAGAGCCTCAGTGACTGATGGATTATTATCATTCAGACTTTTTGAGGGATATTTTCAGGATGTTAATCTTACAGCTCTTCAAAAATTTTGTTTGCGTTAGAAACACCACCACTTTTGTCCACAGGGGCCGCCAGAATCAAATCAGAGGGAGATAACCATAGATACTTTGCATATTTAGATTAATAATATCTTACAAAATATAATCCACAAATAAATTATGATTTATTCGTAAAGGTTAAGATAAGACTTTACTGATCCCAGAGGAAAAATTCACACCCTATCCTACAGTATATAAAACAATAATTACCTCCAGCTCCAACAAGTGATTTATAGTCCGATACACATATATATGAAACAGGCCATTCGACATAATGAGTACTTTTAAGTATATCTTTATGGTAATAGTTATTAGTAATTGATCTGGGTACTTATTCTAGCATCTACGTCACCAGACTTAAAAGATGGTTAGCCGGGTGAGGAGAAGAAGAATCTCGTGCTCCTTTCTTCCACAGTCTAACGGTGCAGATTTAATTGATGGCCGCTCCATGGCTGTGATAACAGTGTTGTCCTTTTGGAAGACAGAGATCGAGATAGAGACAGGCTTAATGACCAAACTGTTTCACTGTCTGCAGCCGGTCCGAAATATCATATGATTGGTAATGCTGCCTTGTGGGAGCGCTTCTCAATTTCAGCCCTCATCTCTCAGCTCCATTAACCGACAAAAGATACCAGAGGCCGGAGAGATGCGCATTTCTCGGGTGGCACGACGTGGCATCAGATGATTTGTGGGTCTCTGGATTATTTGAGGCACTCTGTCTTATTTTAAACTGTATGTGGGGGTGTGCAGGAGGTGAAAATACACCAGAAGTATGTCTGATAATTCAGGGTCGTGTGGAAGCACCTGTACGAGTTAATGGCCTGGACATTTTCAAAATTGAAGCCATCACCGGAGTGACATCAGCGGCACCGCCGTCTCATATTCTGTCTGACCATGATGGGATGCCAGGCTGACAATAAAATCTGTGACATCGTGACGGTTCAGATCATGTCATCAGCGCGGCGAGTTCAATTACACGCTGTAAAGAACTGCAATGAGTTGGACCCAAGAAAATGAGAACTTTGCCAGTTTACAATCCATGACAGCCAGTTCCCTTGACAATGGGAGATTTACATAATCATACTGGGAACAGATGACGTTAAATGAATCCCCGTATAATTCAGTCCTCGTTCTATCCATACCAGTGTCTTAGCTTGTCTGGACTAAATGGTAAAAAGAGAGGGGACAGATGGAGACGAGAGAGGCGACAGCGTGTAAGAAAAGGTTGTGAATACATCAATGGCCTACTGAGCCGACAGGATGTGCCAGCATGGGTGTGTTTGCACATGCAGGTGTGTGTGATGAGCACATTTGTATGCTGTCGGCATCCGAAATCAGCCGTGTGATGAAGATGAATGGCGCTGGCTATAAGTGAAACGTTAATGGTCAGACAAAGGACGATAGATATATCCATTTAAACAGGTTATGTAAGCAACACCGGTCATACCAGGTCAGTGGGTCACAGCAGAATGTATCATTTATTCTGTATATGAATATGTGAAAATAATGGAGTATTTTAACATCATAGTATTGCTACTTTTCTCCAGTAAAAGCTCTGAAAACGTCTTCCAGCACTGCTGCAAACAGGAATCTTTTTCGCATGAAGAGCTCTGCGGGCTTGTGTCTCTAAAATAAATGCAAACGTCTTTTCATTAATTTAAAAAGCACTTAGACACAATGTCTCCTCATCCCCAAACCATAAAAAGCCAAACTCCTGAGAGGTTGGCCGCATCCGTGCTACCTAACCTCGAGGAGAGAGAAAGCACGCTGATTTGATTAGCCCGACTCGAGTCTTTAAAGTCTCCTAGAAATGTCAGCAAAATCATCAAAGCGACCGTCTCCTTCATAAAGCCTCGATCAAAGGCATTCTCCACATACTGCGCCTTCTATATTGTTAGCTCACGGGTAAAATGTCTACATCTGCACCGCATTACTGGTTTTATGGGAGTTTTATAAGTGGAGACAGACCAAAAATCGGAGAGAGACAAGTGACATTTCCCCGTCTTAGCTGCACTCCCCGGCCCACCAACTCTGCTGTATTTGCGATTGTGTCATATGTATACTCTGTGTGATATCACCCTTGTTTTACAAGGAATTCCTCTTTGTTTGCGCAGCCTGCCTTAATGCACTTTCTCTGTGCATTACCACCTCTGCAAGAGTGCATTTCTGCCCCGCCCTAACAGAGCTAGTAATCTTCCCGTCACATTAAGGGCAAGTGGTGAGCTTTGCCACCTGGACAGCCAAAATATTTAGTCAACATAAGAGTTAAGTACAGTAATTGTATGAGAGGCCATTCGGGTCATAAATTATACCCACTGTCATACAGTAATCTCACATAAATGCCACTCCACACTCAAATCCAAACTCTATATGTACATGAAAGTGTCTCAAATATATGTGTAATAACACGATATTTACATTCAGCTTCTTGTCAGAATCGATTGTGTCAGATTTAAGGGGCTCTATTTACGCAATAGGAAAGAAATTAAATATAATATGCATTTTCATTTATGGAAAATCCCCTGAAAAAAATGTTTTTGTTACCTTAGAATGAGCTTTATATTTACAGATGCTGAAAGTCCTCTTCCATGGTGCCATGATGCGCTGCCATGTTCCCACAGTAGCGCAAAACAGACAAATTAAACACTGGTTAAGGCGTTTAGTTTCTCCGTCATGCTTGGAGCAGCGGGAGGGCGAGTGGAGGGGGTCGCAATCTGTAACTATGCCGCTAAATTCTACACGCCGGCCCTTTAAAGCATGGCAAACAAGATCATACGCCATTTGCGAAGCTGCGATATTTTATTGATTCGTTTATTTTTTCAGTCACGCATTGGTTAAATCTATTTCTGCTAGCTTTCAGTGTTGCTGTCAGTGCAGGCGCATTGCGTGAAACCGGTGTCAGGAGTTTGTGTCGCATCTTGCAAATGTGTGAATTTACACATGCATCATGGAAACAAAACAGAGACCCACTCTTAAAAACATTGTTCTGCAGCGCTACTAGTGGTCAAAGAACTCAACGGGGTACCTTTAACTTCACGTTTAAAGGAATGTCACAGATTTTATGTGTGTGTCTGTTTCACCGTGTGCTCGTATCCTGTAGCAAATGGTTGTTGAAGACCATCTACTGTCTGCAGCCCCTGAACGTTGCTCGCGGCGACGCTGAGCAGGTGCAGAATTGATTTTCATAAAAGCTGGGAGCCAATCAGAAGCTCCGATTTTAATATATTGGATATCATGTTGTCTCACACACATGCACGGACCATTATTCTATTTTATACACACCGCTAGTCTCTCTTAATCTTACTCACACCGTAATGTTTTTAAGCCTTTGTCGTACACACCATATGTGTGTGTGTGTGTGAGTGAGAATGATTTATGAACTAAACAGCCTCTCATATTAATCTCACCTGACACATGATCTCATTAAAACAATTACCTTTCAATACAAGGCTACGCGCTATAGCATTTCCATGTGTAACCTTGGTTTTTATGTGCTGAATTACACACACACACACCTCCCTCCTCCACCCACCTGCCCCACTCACAGCAGGCAGCTCAGACCTCAGGCCACTTCAGTAGATCAAAGAAATGTTGGTATGAACCCCCCCCCCCCCCCCCCACACCTTCCAAAGCCTGAAAATCCCAGCAACACCACCCCAGTGGCTCAAAGTAACCCCACAATACACCTCACGCTTTAACAACTCTTTCCCTTTCAGGAAGCCTCAACAGAAGCCCTGAAGGACGGCGCTGTAAGAGGGTCAGCATGCCTCCACCCCAGGCTATATCTTTCTTGTTTTATCCAAACCGTTATGAGGCATGTTTGATATTTCTGCTGGCTGGCTTTTGCTATTTTATCCACATACATGTTCCCACATCCGTGTGCAGGATTCCTCATATTCCTGCAGATAAATGCGCACTCACAGATGCTGACACAATCACATATTCTGCTTCCTACACCCATCCCCCTCCTGAGCTCCCTCCACCACCACCACCACCACCACCACATTTGGGCAGTGTTATGGTTTGGCTTAGCGCACTGCATCCTCGCCATGTCTGGTGCCGATTTCCAGGCCACAGTGCCGAAGCTTGCCAGTAGGTTTGGTGCTGGGGGAGGGCGGGTGGGGGCGGTTTGCAGGCTGAGCCGTGGAAGAGCTCCAAAGATCGCATGAACATCACCACAGTGCTGACAAAGAGAACGGGTCTCCGATGCTCTCATCTGACTGTGTGGCACGCCACAGTGAGGACTCCACATGACAGAGACGCTCTGCTTTCTGCTTTGAAATGACATTCTCTCAATAAACCGCAGGGCTGCGACAATTAGAGGGATAATCGATTTACATCAAGGTGTTTATGTTATGTTTTAAAGCATTTATTTCAACCTGATTGCATTTTAATTTGACAATTGATTATGATCGAAGATTAATCTGCAATTATTTTGATAAATGAGTAATTGTTTAAGTCATTTAACAAGCAGAAATGCCAAAGATCTGCCGGTTAGAGCCTCCTAAATATGAATATTTTCTTCTTTTTCCTGTTTTGTATTTGATTGTAAGACAAAAAAAAGACAATTTCAAGATGTACCAATGTGAAATCTGAATTGCGATTTTCAATATTTTTCTTTTATTACAGACTAAATGGTAAAACAAATTATTAAAGGTCCAGCGTGTAGGAGTTAGTGGCACCTAGCAGTGAAGTTGCTCCTCTTCTCAAGCATGTAGGCTCGAAAATTCACATAAAAGAAAAAGGCCGTATCTAGAGCCAGTGTTTGGTTTGTCTGTTCCGGGCTACTGTAGAAAAATGTCGGTTCAACATGGCGGACTCCGTGGAGGAGGACCCACTGTCTCTTTAAATATAAAGGAAGCAACGAAAACACAACATGAACTTAACAGCTTTGTTCTCTTTAAGTGTCCCAGTAAGCAATGACAGCGTGACAGTGAGCCAGCATGCACAACACCTGCAGGAAGTGTAACTGAAGCAGCAGAAATGGAATTCAGCCATCAGTCATTTTATTATTTACACCTGTATTTTTTCTGCCGTGACGGTGTCGAAACGTCTGCTGTGAAAAATGTTCATATTCGCCGGGCAAAACACAACACCGACTTTGCCAAAGCGCAGACTCCGACCTGTAATAATTTAAAGCCTGTCTGCAGAAGAGGCTCGTCAGACAGTTCACAGTTAACACGGCGCGGTGTACTTTAGCACATCATTGCCCCGCAGAGGCTCTCGAATCTCCCAGCAGCCATGTCTGGCACTTTCATATAGGTCTACTGCTGGAGTGTTGGAGCACATACAGTATATGGGCCAGAGAGATGGCCTCGTTGTTCACTATATTTAGCCAGAAGATGAAATTTCTGGGGAGGTTATAGTGAGAAGGATTGAGTGTGGGTGTAGGGGCCTTATTTAGAGTGTTCAAGGGCTGATCATTCTTTGCTTAATGTGACACCGCTAACTTCTAACGAGCCCTGAAATGAAATGGGTCAAAACCAAGGCCAAACCTGGTCGCTAAGCAAAGGTTACAGTTGAAAGGTAGCAATGAAATTGACCTTTTGTCGTGTTTTCATCGTGATTTCTATTTTGAGAGAATTATTTCTGCATTTGTTCTGTTAAATCCCGACTGCACAGATCAATATTAGATGTTTTATCTTCATTTTCCTTCATGATAACAACAAATTGCTCATTTTGAGAAACGGAGCCGCCTCATAAATATAGGATGCACTATACCCCTGGTCATACATTCTGAAATACAATCAGCGAGGGTTTGCCATCAACAGCTGAGGACAGCCAAAGGGCACATTATGTCACCTGAAAGCCATGTGAGCACCTGTCAAAGCCCAACTGTCATGACAACATTATCATCCGTCAGCGGTAATTAATATTTAATAGCTTTTGATCAGACTGACAGTGACGACGGCCGTGGTCGCATTATCTGTCTTTTGTCTCGTCGAGATCTGAGGGTAGATTTCAGTCCTGACATTACGCATCACATATGGAGCTTCTCATTTGTCATTACTGTGATAAAGAGCTGGATGACACCAGAGGCGGTTTCCTGATTGTCAGCCTCATCTCTACCTCACACATCATACATGCAAACACACACACACACACACACACACACACACACGCTTCAGATCTGGATTGCCCTGTGATGTGATTTGACTCATCGGGGTGACTGTGGTGGGTCTGCGCACGGTTGTTAAATAAAAAAATTAAAAAAAGCCACATCCTCGCACAGCAGCCGCACATTTCCGAGGATCATGAGGAATTACTGCAGGCGCTGGTTTGGAGCCCAGACTACACGACTGCAAGACACGGTCACAAATGGAATGGGCAGAGTTCATGTCGTCAACCAAGACAATAAGACGAAAAACTGAGATGAAATATGACGATATTCACCAGAACTGTAACTAAACAATATTGTGGACAAAAAAACTATGTCTATTCTATATACATTTTATGATATATACTGCATTGAAGCTCAGGAACAGGTAAAACAATATAATCCACCACACAAAAGTGCTAGGTTAATAGCTAAATATCCTAAATGTTAATGTTCATGCAAGGGAAAAACTATTTTTCAAAGCCAAATAAGGAGCCAAATCATTACAGAAGTTAACTCTTTCCATATAGAGCAGGTATAGACCGTACTCTATATAATACCAATTCCCACCATGAGCAAGCACTTGGCAACAATTGCAAGGAAAAACTTCCTTTTAAGAGGCAGAAACCTCGAGCGGAATCCAGCTCATGGTGGGTGGCCATCTGCCGCAACCAGTTGAACATTTGAACCGACGTTTTATGAACTAAATGCATTCACAAGCCCGCTAGAAAATAGCAATGACAGTAAAAAGAAAAGCCGGCATTTTGAAGCTCAAAATCACCGTGACACTGGGCCCCGCCATGTTGGTAGATCAAGTTTATTTCTGCTGTGAAGTTGGACATTTTAACATGGGGACTTACGGAGACTGACTCATTCTGGAGTCAGCCTCAAGTGGACGTTTGAGGAACTGCAGTTTTTGGCACCTCCATGTTGGTTTTATTTCCCAGCCATGGAGATTGCTGCTTGGAAAATAGTCAAGAAGCACCAACAAAACAGCTATAACAAACTATAAAAAAGTAACTATCTGTATGAGTGTCTGCAGCTTTTGTGTTTAAATCCATTCAGGTATAATCATTTTTAAAAAATACAAAAGGTTTTAATAATCTTTTCATTGTCATTTCATGACGGGACTCACAAATATCTTTTGTTTCTGTCATGTAACTGACAGATATGATTATTGTGCCATCATGTGGATTATCTTGAGGAGATGCTAATGAAGACATAATTTCATGCGCCATTAAACCCAAAACACACACACACACATATGCTCAAACTTCCCTGAAGAATCAGGTCATCCCTGGAATGATTCATCTTTCAATCTATTGAACACATTCACTGTGTGTGCCTCATTACATCAGTGTGTGTATCCATGCCTGAACAGACCTAATGACTGACGGGAGACACTCGACAGACTTACTGTACCCTGCCTATCGCGTCATTGCCTTGCGCCTTCTCTGTCCGTGTGTGTGTGTGCCGCGCCCTCGCTGCCCTACAGTACATTCAGTGCAGGATATTAAGCTAATGGTTTATTGAAGGAAAATGTCACGTGCTTGTAAGCCAAGGGGGGGAGGAAAGAGAGCCGAAGCTGATTGGGATTCATTAAGAGGTTCCAGTCAGTTAATGTTTCATGCACTAGAAAGCGCAGGACGTAAGAATGACTCTTTTTGTCATTCTGATTTTAAAAAGAGTTAAAAAGACTGGGACATTTTGGCTCTGGTGCTGATGTAACGTTGAGCGATAGAAGGTGACTCATGCAGCATTTAGTAAGGCTGGGTGCTCCAATGAAAAGTTTCAGGAGATTAACCTTGGAGAAGTTATTACTGGCAGCAGAGATTAAAGGATCCTCAGTGATTTTGACAGAGAAATGCAGCAACCACAACAGAGTTTACGTCAGAAAATGAACAAACTATGTTCGTTTCACCTCTCCTCTGCGTCTCTGTCACTCCATGAAAGCTCGAACCGTAAGTGAAAGAACAGAGTGAGGCTTTCTGGAAACAGGGAATTTTTAAAAAAGCATTTTCATAAGACATTAAAAGGAGTTTTGGAAATCTTCCCAGTTGTGTTCAGTGAACTTCACCATGTTCCAATCCACACTCCATTTATATAATACCCCATCCAAAACATGTCACAACAGGCAAAATATACAATGCAGCAACGTTGGCGTGGTGTATTTTGAGTAATTACACCGCAGTGAATTTTAAATATCGCAATTTCTCCAAATGCAACACAATGGCATTGAAAGTTTGGAAAGTTCAGTGGCGTCATTTGAAGAGAATCAGGAAAGAAGGAGTTACAGCAGTTATAACTGAGTGTTCAGGAACACCAAATCATAGCTGTGGATGATGGAGGGTGCATGGATTTAAATAGTCTGGATCCACCTAATTCTAATCAGTTCTCAGTTCAAGAGGATCTTTGTACGCCAAATGTACACAAATGTAGGCTATTGTATGTATGTACAATATGTACGTATAATTCCTCAGCTGTCAGCAGCACAGGGGATGAATGAATAGTGTAAGGAATGGATTAAATATTATCTGCTCTGTGGTGCCCTGGTAGCTCACCTGGCAGAGCGTGTGTTCCATATAAAAAAGGCTAAAAGAGACCTTGGCGCAGCAGTGTGGATTCAGCCTCTGGCTCTTTGCTCCGTGTCATCCCGTCTCTCGACTCGCTTTCCTGTCTCCTCTCCAAGAAAGGCATAAAAGCCCCCCCAAAAAATAATAATAATAAAAACATTATTTGCTCCAATGTACACTGCAAATTAGCATGTCTGGCTAACTAGCCATAGGTTCCTGAAGCTCAGGTTGGTGGCTCTGGCCACGGAAATCTTGGCAGTCCTGCCTCTGCCCACCTAATCCAAAAATGGGCAAAGACATGGAGCGTGGGTGGAGACTGAATGACATCTGGTTGCTCAAATAAGCCACCTGTGACAACACCCACCTGTCAATTAAAGCCACGCTGTTAATTCTGCATAAGCCTTAATATAATTTAAGCCTTAATATAATATGAACAGGTGAGTTGTGTATAAATTCACCCTTAGTACAGTTGTCATGAGCGGGGAAAACTGTTTTTTGTACCAGGCTGTAAACATGTTTATTTCTGCTGTGAAGTTGGACATTTTAACATGGGGACTTATGGAGACACTTCTGAAGCCAGCCTCAAGTGGACGTTTGAGGAACTGCAGTTTTTTTGGTACTTCCACATTAACTTCAGCGCTCAGCCACAGAGGTTGCTGCTTGGTTGGCACCTATTCGTTAAAATAATTAAATATTTCACCATGTGACACCAACAACACTTCTGTTTCTTGAAATCGCAGCCCACGTTTTCTAAAATATTACATTTGCACATTTAGTCTTCATGCAGTTTACATGCAGGACGACCAATTTGTGTGTGAAGGCATACGGGCATGAATTCACACACTCACATACAGTATGTCATTATGGGTCACTCACTAGCTCAGCTGGTGTGAAATAACACCTCTTCTTGTTCTGTAACTGGAGTACTTTCAGTCCGCGGCACCCCGCTGCCGTCAGCCAAAGATCAAGGCTGAGAACAGAGAGCCGAGGCAGTTAGGCAGAATACTGCGAGAGGTCAAGCGGCTCTCTGACATCTTGTATTTAACAAAACGTATTTTATTTTACAGAGGCACTTTGAAGATTTTCTTTTTTATGCAGCGCTGTGACACAGTGAACGGGGCAGTTAAAGCATGATTTAAAGAGCGTGTCAAAGTTAGTTTTGTCTGAAAATGGTCTGTAAGTTAACTTCTTGTATAATGATATACATCTTAAAATTCTGACTGATACCAAGTACCTCCTTGAGGCTAAAACGGCAGCAACATTTCGCCCCGCGGTGCTTTTATTTTCTTGCATTTCTCCCTGAACTGTTTTGAATCTGCCCTTAATTTCCCACTCACGATGACTAACCGTTGAGGAAATCCCTCTCAAATAGAAACAAGTGAATGTGTGCCACGCTTGCCCCAGCAGTAAATGTCAGCGCGCCGCTGACTGAATGCACATCGACAGCGATAACTGTGGGGCAGCATGCTGTCAGGGTCCAGTGACCTAGACTCATCACACACCTCCAGTGCTGCCGGCCCACTGGCTAAAACCAGAACCACTTCAGACCTGGATCTTTTGTTTCTTACTCATTCTTAATCATCTTGTGACCCATTTGGAGAATGAGAAACAGGTTTTTTTAATCATCATTTTTGAACGATTACCTCTGATTACCTAACATTTCTGCAAAGTCGTTGCAGCAATACGGCAAATCCCTTTCATTCGCTGCTCCAAGAAGCTTTCCCACACAGTAAGAGTTATGCGCACCGGTGTGTGACCCAGACCTGAACTGTGCCGGATATCACAGATAGCGATGGGTGCTCACCTTACAAAACACACACAGATGTGTTGTGCTTTGAGGGGGGTTCAATATGAATAATTCAATAACATCTTTAAAAATATCTGTTCCTGATTTAATGCTAGCAACATTTTTTTACAGTGTCATTACATTGAAGTGCTTGGAAAATACTGCCAGACCTAGTTGTGTAATAAAACATTGAGGGAATACAGACCAAGGTCATCTCATACAGCACACTTCAGATTTAATCAATTACACTGTATTAATTTAATTTTTTATATCATAAATTGGAGTTCAAATCACTCTGTCTATTTGCCTTGAATGACTTGCACTTATACAGCTGTCACTATTAGAAATCCCTCACTTTCCAAGGACATCTCCGCGTTATTTTATTGTATGTGACGGGCACTGACGACGGTAGGTTGCTCCATATGTGGTGAAGCGGCTCCCGAAGGACATACACACGAGCTTCTTGACATTTTAGTCAAGGGTACCTCAAGATCATCTGAAAAACAGCTGACGCTGCGCTGCGCTCTTATCCCACATTGTTTCCAAAATAAGATGATATAAAGATGAATAATATTTAGATGGTTGTAGAAAAATGAGCTACGTTCAGGGGTAGTTAGGCCTCGTGGAAATTTACAAGATGTACAGGATGTTGACAGCACCATGTGACCAGAAACAGGTGGTACCCTCATTTCTATTCTGGGAGCCATGTACAGCATTTAGGCAACTGTCTGACGATCCCGTTAACATAAAGACCTGATCTAATGTTGTGTGTATGTTCATCTGAACAATGGCGGCAAAAAAGAAGATGAACACACGTGAAATAAACCCTACGAACGTGATTTAAATGGGCGAAATCTTCCTTTAAGATGTGTCGTCGTCAATCTGCACAGTTTCACTTTGGCCCAAATGTGTGGCTGCACCCAAGTGAGATTGGCAATGCTGCAGGGCGATAGCACACACACACACACGCAGGCAGTCAGCCTGAATAAAACTGGAGAAGGGCACAGGGGCACGGTGTGTAAACACCTCAGTTAATGTGATTTTGCTCACTGTCTCCTCTGCTATTGCCCTTTCAATCTCACTTAGCTGTATTTATTTGGACATAAAGATCGGAGAAAGGATGCTGGATAAGACAGGAAGCAAAAACCCTCATAAATAAACACAACAACAAAAGTATGAAATGACTATTTTGTAAGCCGTGCAGGCAAAATCTCCATAATTTTCTGATTCAGACAGCATTTGAATGAGGTCAAATGCATATGGTACAGACATGGCAGCCAAATAGCAGAGCTATAGTGTGTAAAATCCCCCTGGCACTGCTGTGTCCTGGAGGCAGCGCTCCCACACAACAGACGGGACTCCCACCACACAGCCTGCAGGGTGGAGCTGTCTCACTGTAAAGAGGCTGCCAGCAACACCGAGAGTCCAATCACTCTGTCACAGAGGGGAGAGCTGATGCAGAACGCTGCTGTTTTCCCATTTTTTTTTGGAAAATTATCGGTGATGCCACGTTTGGGAAAGTAGCCTGAAGGCTGAGAGATGAGGCCTTGAGACCAGAAGGGTGCCTGTTCACACCGAGAAAGATAGAAAAATGTGAATGTGGTGCACTTTGGAGCCCGGAGGGAGATCTCGTCTTCATTTTACTCTTTTCTTTGTGTCTTCTCATAAGGATCTGGATGAAAGCTCCTGTGTTTTCTCTAGCTGTGTATGCCACAATAAGCGTGTGTATTATTCACAGATAATGAGGGGAATCCTCTGTGGAAACTACCAAAGCTGCTCACTGGAAATGAGCAGCATCTGGTACTGGGTTCACTGGGTTTATTGGTTTTCCAAGTGGCAGAGATTTCAGCTTTGTTTGCTGTTAAAGAAAAATCCCCAATCAATACCTGCTCACAACATATGATTAATATAGAGCTGGGGGATCATTCTGCAATAACTGAGTGAAATGAGTATAAAACATAAAGAATCATCATTATAAGGTGTCTTGCTGTGTCACCTAGGGATCAAATTTGACTCCATATGAGTTATTTATTGTGCTCTGGCACAGCAGAAACTATTATTTAATGTGTAAGGTGTCAGTAATCAGTCATTTAATTTTATTATTATTTCTCCCAATGCAAAGCAGAATAACACTTTAGTGCGTTGGTGCAGGTGAATTGGAATTAAACAAGCTTAAAACTGGTAATTAAAATCTATATTTCAACTCCATTTTTTGAGTTTTGTATATGTAATAATCATCAACACTGTAAATTTACTGTTTACTGTAGGTCTACTTTGCTCTTAGCACACAAGCTAATAGCATTTTGAGCACAGGAAATCTTTTTCGTTGTTGTTGAAACTAGTATCTTCATAAAACCATTTTCATACATAGACATATTTAAAGATGGAAGATTTTCAGAATAAGGCAGACATGTAATCAAAATCAGAATACTTCTGTTACTTAAAAAGGATCAGAGGGGGGGGGGGTCCTCTTTCATAGACGCCGCCATGTTGAAACACTGTGTTTCTACGGTAGCCCAGAACAGACAAATTAAATATTGACTCCAGACAAAAACTGTACTGCAAGTATTCATTTCTCATTTCTCTCCTCTGTTTACTAAAATGTTAATTATCTTTTATATGTTTGATATAAAAGTTGTGGTCGGGGTGTAGTTCAAGCGGGGGCGCCATCATGGAGGACGGGCCCAGCATGCTGCTCTCTATGTGTGTGTGTGTGTGTGTGTGTGGAGAATCGCGGGAGGGACGAGCCTCGTCCAGACTGCTGCCATTGGCTCCTGCGACGTTATAAATACAGGCAAATGGCATTTACCGGCTCAGAGCAGGCGGAGACACAGAGGGGGAGACAAGGCAGGCAAGTTGGGGAGGCACCGCGACCGCATCTGCCGCTTTTCACATCTCGACGAAATCACGCAACGCACGCACACGGATTGGACTTTTTTTCTCACATTTCATCCCGGCTGAAATCAATGAAGGAGAGACGCTCGTGTCAGAAATTATCTCTGAAATCCGGCATGGATCCCAGTCAGAGTGTGAAGTGTAAGATAGTGGTGGTGGGAGACAGCCAGTGCGGGAAGACTGCCCTGCTTCACGTGTTCGCTAAGGACTGTTTCCCTGAGGTGAGACCCCTGCAGACCCTGCACACTGATGAACATGATGCCAATTAACCTGGTTTTATTAATGCACAGTGCTGTGATCAGAAAACATGTCGTGATTTTATGGAGATGGATGAGACAGATGGGTTAATGCTGAAGGACATGCACTGTATATGATGTATGTGTTGCGGCTGTACAATAAAAGCTTTTCTGCATTATTCTTTACGATTATTTCTATTAAAGTTTGAATTACTGTGTCCTCCCTGCAGAGCTACGTCCCCACAGTCTTTGAAAACTACACAGCCAGTTTCGAAATCGACACGCAGAGGATTGAGCTCAGTTTGTGGGACACCTCAGGTAATTATGCTCCCTCCTCACCCCTCCTCTTGTCCTCCTCGTGCCGTTGGACGTCACTGCAAATCATTTGCGGTGAAATGTCCGGACACGTTCCAGCGTGCGGGTCATTTGCACAAACCGTCTCTCAGTGTGACCCCCCCTCTGGACATACAAGCTGCTCCCTGTCTGATTAGAGGTGATCTGATAGGGATAGAGGTCAAACCTGGCCACATCCTCGCTTCGCTGAGGTACCTCCACTCAAAATGGGAATATCACGAGATGGAAAGAGGCAGGGGGTTGCGTTTTTTGCGAATAATGAAATTAATCTCTGACCCATTTTAATCAATAAAGCTGGGTTAATCCTTTCTCATAGTCAGGAGTTGGCGTTTCTACAAGCCGGGCACGTTTTCCCCCTCAGAGTGTGACGGCGGCTCACCTTTTACCTACATAGAAATTGTTAGTATTGTAACAAAGCGTTAATGCAGAGATGCATCAAAGTGCTGGATTTGATTTATGAATTCCTCCCAGCTGAGCAAATCTAAAGCAGAACCAGGAAAGGGAAGATAATGACAGGCTGAATGGAGCACACACACACACACACACACACACACTCATACATCTGGAGAACACACTTTGAAATTCACCCCATTTCAGTTTTCTGGAAAGTTTAGTTGTGCAACATGTGTAACTGACTTTCTGGCTTTTATCGCCCTTGTTGGTTGGACTTTATGTTCAGGGTCCAAACCAGCTGCTGCGTCCCCAGTGTGTGTGTGTGTGTGTGTGTGTGTGTAAACAAACCCACTTTTCCCATCCATCAATGCCCGAGCAGTGAATAGCACAGCAATCAGGCGTGAGTGAGGCGTATGTTGCATGTGTGCGAGCATGTGGTGTGTGTGTGTGTGTGTGTGTGCGTGTGGGTGGGTGTGGGTGGGTGGGTGTGATGGGCGGGGACAAGTCGACAGCCAGCTGTTGCAGGTCTCTGGCCTTGAATTCCTAGGCGACGTTTGAGTTTCTCGGACGAGAAAGTCGATTTGCAACTCTTCGAGACAAATTTCTCGACAGCTGGGCGGCGAAAGTTCGAGTTTTTCTGCGGAGAGGAAATGAAAATAAGAGCATCAGCACATAATCCTCATTTTCGGGCTTAGTAACACTACAAGCAAGCAAAACAAGGAGCTCACATTTCAAATTCCTCCACCCCTACAGTGTGTGTGTATTGTGGAAGTGGAAAGGCGAAGAAATGAAAGCAAGCCAGAGAGTGAGAATTTTGTTTTATTGCGCTGTGTTGGCCGGACGCCTGGAGCCATTTTTCTTTTTCTCTCTCTGCTTCATAAAACAGCAAGAAGGGGAGGAGGAGGTGGGGGTCCTATTAGATCAGTGGGTCTGAGATGCAGCCAGATATACCCCACCCACCCCCCACCTTCAATCCTAACCCCCCACCCAACACACGAGCAAGCACACACACACACACACACACACACACCCCGCAGGGACTGATTGATACAGCTTTCGGCTTGACTGGTCCCTTTGTAGAGAGACCCATCGGCCATGGCCAATCCAATCGATCCCTTATCTCCTGAGGTGTGTGTGTGTGTGTGTGTGTGCGCGCATGTGTGTGTGTGACCCCAGCCTGCACTGGGACAAAGACCAGAACACAGAGGAGAAGGCAAACACTTTGCCTCCCCCCCCGGCCCCTTTCCTCCCTCACAAACACACACCTACACACACTGTGGTGGTCTTTGTTCTTTGCGGTGATGAGTGGCCTAATGAGCAGCCTGGTGTGTGTGTTTAAAAGGGAGGGTGATGAGAGTAATTCAGGTCATTAAGGTAAACGCCTGCCAGTTGTGTAGCCTTCCATTTGTCCCTCCGCCCTGCTTGTCCGTGCTAGCTCTGCTTCCCGTGCTCAGGGTGGGGCCCCCGTCGGGATCCGAGGCGCAGCCTTTGATGCTTTGCAATACTTTTACCCGCAGAGGAAGCGGTTTACGCTGTCTGCCTGCATGTCTAAATGAGCTGCAAAGGTGTTTGTTTGAGAGGATGGGAAGAGACAGGGAAGGTAAACAGAACGTCCCCCGCAGCTCAGCGCCCCGTGTGCCTGAGGCCTCTTCTCATTTTCCTGAGTTAGTCAGGGGTTGTCACCCACCACCAAGTGTGTAATCACAGGCAGGGCTGCAACGAACAGCATTTCTTATTATTGCCAGTTTGGTTTAGTTTATTCTGTTTTGTTTGGGAATTCTTAAAATGTAAAGAAAGGCCCGCAACATGTCCCCGATGTTTTTTAATTGCTTGTCCTACAGTGCAAAACCCAATTATTCTTAATTAACAGTCATATAAAGCAGAGAACCGGCGCTTGTTATTGTTTGAAACCATAGTTTCAGGCCAGTAGACCAAAACAATGAGCTGAAAGAGGCTAAAATGCTCTGTAGAGTGGGACTGTTGTAGGGTTTAGAGTCTTACCCATTGTTTATATTAAAACACAGATTAAAGCAGCTTAAAAATAGCTGTTTTTTTATTTTCTGTCAATCAACTAATGGTTTCAGCACTCATGTTGCTTCAAACAGATTTTGCGCCGTTGCACTAGGGAAATATTCATACTTCGACTAGCATCAGTAGCCTAGAGATATTTGTTGCAACTTTCTTAAACGACTTTTCAAAGCTTGGCTAAATAAAATCTGATCAGATAAACACAGGAACTCTCAGGCATTTTCACATCAAGGATTACCAAAGTATGCCAGGCCCAGTGGATCTCATTTGATAGTACTTATCCCGGAGAACCTCATGGGAAAGTCCTTGTTGTTTTTTGTGTGTAGAGCTGATTTGAACAGCTGCCGACTTTGCACTTTAAAAGATGACCCACTTTAAAAAACAAGAAAGAAGTTTTAAAGGAAGATGCATAATGACAGCGTTTGGTCAGAGCGGCATCGCTTCCCTCCTGTAACTCCTCGAGCGTGTTGCATGTGCTTTCCCCCTTGTAATGCTGGACAGCATAGCTGTGAAGCCCCTCTGCTGCTCACACACACTGTGGCCCCTTCGCTCCTTTTTTCGGCAGCCATTGTTGCGTTGGATCACATTTCTGGGCTCAGCGAATTGGAGACGCATGTCTGGCATTCCTCAGACTAAAGGTTTCTACTTCCTCCTCCACAAAGACCCCTATTGTACCCAGCAGGCCTAGATCCTCAGTGGAGTGAAAGAGAAGTGGCGTGGTTCACTAAAGCCCTACCTCGTTTCCAAGGGGAAATTGAATCACGCTGGAATTTGCCGACTGCGAGAGAGCCTTGAGCTAACGGTGGTTATACAGTGTATGAACTGAAGGACAGTGGAACCCTGGAAGAGATTAATAGACTTCCTGTCGGCTAATGTCATGGAAGGACTTTCTGTGTGATGTTACACCTGACATTAAAATCCGTGTCCGGTCTTCGTGACACCAAACACCTTCTTGGCTCTCCCCCGTCCTCCCATTCATCCGCCTGTTTAAATGCCATGTACTTCATTCGTGTTGTTGCCGTACTCGAATACTCGTACTTTGAGTGTCGAGTCCCATCTGGATGTTTTTCATTCAGTGGATATTGAACTTGTTTGTCTTCTTGGACACTTATTTCACTCCTGAGCTTCTTTTCATCATCGTGTGTTTAGCAGGCAATCAAGCGGTTGGATTTACAAGCCCAACATGCCGTCTTACTTGCCCCAGGCAATCAAGACAATCAATATTGTCGAGCCCTACACAAGTGAAGCAGTGACGGACAAAGCAGCAGTGTATACTCTGGCAATTTAATGAGATATTTCCTCATCTCAATCGTGACTTTGCTGATTTTTGAGGATCTTATTTAACCAAAAGTATTTAATGATTGTGTTCAAACATAAAATACTGTTTTAACTGTTATTTTAACATATAAATTTATGCTGAAATATTGATATTATATAATTTATTAACATTTAGTGTGTTATGTTGTGTAGCAACACTGTTCATTGCATCAAATCTGATGTATTGTATCGCAACGTTGCATCGTAAGTTATCGTAGCATGTCTTATGGTAACATAGCATATTGTAACACTACATATTGTAACATATTGTTCATCAACATGCACTGTTAAGATGCTATATACATGTAACACATTATACCTGATGGTAACATATTATATCATCATGCTGTAGCATGTGTCTCATATCGTATTGCATCCGCACACACTGTAATACACTGATGTGTTGTATTAGCATGATGCAGCAACAGATATCTTGGTAACCACAGCAACTACAGCAGACTTGACTTCAGGTTACTCCAGTTTAAATTGCTCTCCGTCTCCTCTGTTTGTGTTGAACGTGTCTGGCTGGCGAGAGGTTATATATGTAATCTGGACGGTGTAGGATGGCTCGGCGTGCCTGTCGCTGTTTGCTGTTTCCACAGGTGTCCCCGAAGGCTTAACGCCTCTCCACACACACACGCACATACACACACACATATGCTCACCGCCCTTTAGCTCAGTTCTGCTCAGCTATGTCAGCTATGCAGTAAATCAGCACGCCTGCAGACCTGTTGCCGTACCTCCAGACTGTCAGACGCAGCTGGCTTACCTCAGGACTGTGTGTGTTTGTGTGAGATAAAGTAAATTTCCCTGTCAGTGAAACATTTGTGCAAAGGAAAGCGGGCTGCCTTGAATATTACAGAATATTTTAAAACAGTATTGCAGGCAGGCGATATGGGGAAATTTCAGATTGTGTTTTTTTCAAGTTCGAGAACATCTGGGCAACTTGAATAATGAGTCACATTACATGAATAGGGCAGAATGTATTTCCCAACTGGTTTCATGTGTATTTATTATATTAAGTTGTGCTGAGAAAGCACATTAGCAAACCAGGAAGGAAGAACATTTTTACATCTTGGAAGAGTTTTTTACTTAGTCATGGAAAACCGTTTGTCGTTTTTCATCAGGACCACAGTGGAAGTTTGGTATTGTTTCCCGTTTTTACACACAACAGCGTTCATTTGCTCTGTGTGTGTGTGTGTACAAGACACAGGGGAGGATGTGTTTTAAGAGAAGGCGAGGGGGCTGGACGGTGTGTGTGTCACTGTGTGTTTAAAGGACAGAGAGGGTGGACAGGGTGTGTGTCTTCCTTCCAGATTTAGAGATCCTGTGGGAGAACAATGACAGGAGCTAATTAGATGACAGTCACCAGGTCTTTGTGTGCGTGTGTGTGTGTTTCAGCTGTGGGATTTCTTCTTATCTTTCCAGTTGGCAGGAAGATGACCTCAAAGCAGAGTTTAGTCACAGACCTAAAGCAATAAAGACTACACTAAAGAAAACTATTGACAGAGCTGCACCGACACTTAAACCAGATGTAAATCGTGATCCTCCGTGAGTGTTGCTGCTCTTTTCCTGTTTATGTTTTGCATCCTGAAATAGAGAGATGCACTTAAAGGATTTCCAGCTATAAATACACGTACCTTCAGGTAAATTCACTTCACACACTGCAACCAGCAACTCAGATATGTGTGTTTCATCTCATTTGGTTGGTAAAAACAATCAATTCATTGTGAAATGTCAGCCGACTACAGCTTACCCTTTCAGTCGCGGGGTCTTATTTTTCCATGATTGGTTCCAGACAGTGAGGGCAGGAAAGAAAGGGGAAAAAAAAAAACTTCAAACAATGCAATGTGGTCGTGATTGATTGTGAGACAGCCATGAAAAATGAGAAATAAATTCTTGCGGGGGATCCCACATTCCCTCCTCGCCTTGTGCTTTCAGTGTTGTGTCGATGATAGCCGCTCAGAGTCGGAGCCTTTTGTGTTTTAGGTGGTGTCACCTAACAAGACGGCTTTCCAAAAGATCCTCAGGGGAGTGAGGGGAAAAGCAAAGAGGCGTTGGGAAGCCTGTTCCCATATGAAACACATTATGTTCAGATCAAGACATCAGAATAATTTTTTCTGTGCAGTTCCTGGCGTTCACACTTCACTGAGTTTTTCGATATAGTGAAAGGCATTAATACAGACATTGTGAAAGTGTGTATCAACATTTGGGAAAGCGATACCATTGCATCACTGACGCCCACCCTCAAAACATAAAATGTCCTGTCGCTATGACTTCTCTGCACCAAATAGCCCCCCATAAAGTCAGGGGCTGTTTAACTGCGGCCTGTTAGCTTGTAAATGTGCATTGCAATTCACGCTTAGCCAAATGTGCAATGTGTTTCAGCGCTCCGTCTCTGTCTCAGTCGGATGGAGCAGTGATCTTCCAATCAGTGAAAGCTCTGAAACCAGCGTCTTGAGGCGATGCTATAAGAGCAGTGAGACTGAACCGAAACCGTAGTTTCGGCCGATGGGAGGCTCCATCTCGCGCTCAAACACGAGGAATGCGCGATTATGGACACAGATACGGTTCTGATTTCTGCATGCGGCGGTTGTGCTGTGTTTATTGTGCACACATCAGCTAGTGTCATGCTTTGTTGTGCGAGGCCCAGGCCTGGAAGGAAGCATGGGTTGTTTAAACAGTGTCGTCTCCCATCCAGACTGTTTAGATTAGGATCACTAGATTCCTGAGTGAGTGAGTGTGTGTGTGTGTATGTGATGGTGCATTCCTGGCTTTACTCCACAGCAGTGTTTTAGAAAGACCTCCCAGGGGAACCTTCAGTTACCAAAAACAAAATTCTCCAGATTTTTGGCAGCGAGTTGTGTGTGGTCAGCTCTCGCCTGTCATGTGATCTTGACTCACCTTGACATGACGCCACCCTCTCCTCCCCTTCCCCTCCCCTCCCTTCCTCTCCGTGGATGTTTCAGTCTGGCGGAGCGATGGGCGTCTCCCTCACACATGGTTTCAATTTTGAGGAGGGAGTCATTTCCTCGCTCTGAAGCTCTCTGTTTCTCTGAGAGGATTTCTTCAACAACTGATCTTGTCGCAGTCAGCACATTTTTCCGACTGATGCTGCATATTTGTTTTTCTCGCCTGGTTGCCATGGATTACGGCTGAGCTGCGTTCATGTCATATGAGAATAACTGTCAGAGACGCTCTCGACTTGAAAGCGATGATTTGGCTGTGTTCGTGCATTCAAGAAAAGATATTTGAGGTTTTCTGTAGCTTTGGTCACTGCCCCTCACTTCAATGCAGGTATTTCCTGTTCAGTGAAGTCAAAATGTCTCCCAGTAGAAAAAAAAGTTCTTGAATTGGAAAACCTGTGACACAAGTTGCCCAATTTTCTGTCTGTAACACACGGTTGGCAAAAGCTGGATCCCTGTTTGGAGAGCTCCCAAAATAATGTTCAACAGCAAATTAAATCAGTCGTAACGAGAGTGCTTGAAGTGTTTTCCAGTCTTAAATTCACAAGGATGAAGTTCTGTTGCATAAACCAGGTTGTGTGAGTATTTGTGCGTCTGTGTCCTTGTCAAAGAGCTTCAAAGACCGACCAAATCGAATTACGAACATTGTATCAATACACTTCATTTTTGTGTTTTCATTTTGTTTCAGGTTCTCCGTACTACGACAATGTAAGGCCCCTCTCCTACCCCGACTCTGACGCCGTCCTCATCTGTTTCGACATCAGCCGCCCTGAAACGCTCGACAGCGTACTGAAAAAGGTTTGTTGGTCTTTACTGACACATTAATCCCAGAGGCGATCATCATTCTCTTTGATGAGCTCAGTAGAAGTCTTTAGCCTGTTAACTGTAAACATCCCTTGACTTTGATTTAACTTGATCTGCTGACAAAGGCCGTGTTGTATAGTCAGGAGATTTTTCTGTTGCCTCTGTCACGTCAGATCTTGTGATGTGAAGTTGTAAAGCTCTAGTGTGACTTGAAGGTGGCTGGGTCAAGTCCCTTGAGCGGCTTGAAGAGGGAAGTAACACTCTCCGCTGACTTCTGAACCCATACTGAGGTGTAGCTACGAGTCACTCACATGAAGCCGCTGGTGGTTACTGTCTGATGACTGTGGCTGTACATGACTCCCACATGTCAGAGGGTGTACTAAACATAAAGTAGGATGTGCAGCATCAGACATCGGACTGGTGGAAGGCTGTGGTGGGACCAGAAATGCTAAAAATGTAAACCTATTGTTCTCTACAGTTAAAACACACCTGGCACTTGCTCATCTTTTGTAAAGAACATCCTGTTCTCATGGTGTTTTATTTTAGCTGTCTGTAAAAATTACAATACGAACAGGTTTCTTAATTTAGAAGTCACAATCTGAAACAGACCCATGGAAAACCTACATTAACTTGGCATCTTTAAAGGAGGCCCAGTCTGAAAGGAATTCAAGAAAAACTAGACATGATCTCATTTTGGGATCCAACAACTGGACCCAGTCAGACTTAGGGTGTTTTGAAACCTGTAGTCTGAATCAGTGGACGGGTAACTCACTCAGGTCCTGTCACGAAGGGAATGTACTTTGTTGTCAGCCCAGGTCAGACCTTGCATTTTCTGGTTAGCTGCTTGCAATGGTTGATTTCACCCATCAAAGCTATGAGAACCCATTTAGATCAGATTTGCAGATCAAGGTCAGATCAGGCTTGTGACTGGACCAAAACGAGTCCTTCTAAAGAACCGTGTTGTGCTTTTCTTTTCTATGTTCAGATACAAACAAATCATACAGAGGGGGAATGCGAACAGGAGAGGACTTGGCCTAACTTTGATCCCAGGTCCACGACCTTTCCAAACCTCTACCCGAGATAGTGTCTGCACTGACGCCTTCTTTGTGATCGACCCCCAACAGCTACAATTTTAGGAATTTTGAGGTCATGGGTAGAGGTTCCCCAATGACCCTCAGCTTATTTATTTGGCCTAAAATGAGTCAAATGTAAACATACCCAGTCTAGAATGTCTGGAAGCTACAGCCATGTGTGGCAACCATAATAGAGATTTAATTGAGCATATGTATTTTCACCAGTTATCTAACAGTGTTGTTGTTAAATCATGTTAGCTTTCCAGCATTAGCACTAATTAGGAATGTGTTAACCAGTTATTCCAGTCATTGGGCTGTCTGCTCACATGCTACAATGTGAGTGTCTGTCTGGTGGTCAAACTGTGCGTTATGTTCGTCAAAGGCCATGTTTCAGACAATGAGCTCCTAGATTAGAATTAGCGTCGGGTTTTGGCTTTTAGTCAAGTGCTGTTTGTGCAGACAGAAAGTGGTAGACTGTACAAAACAACTTCCTCTTTGGACGTCGATGAACTTGATCCCCTGACCAGCCAGCCAGCCAGCCAGCCCTGAGGCATATTAGCCTCAGATTAAATCCCCTGGAGAAATGCCATTGATCACAGAGCATTTATTGTTGTCAGGGAGGAAACATGGGGATTATTTGTAGTTCCTTTTCAGGGTTCAAAGCATGAGGGGTTCCAGGAAGTGGCAGCTGTAACCTTTGTACCTAATGGATGGGTGACTGGGGGTGGAAGTCCTGGGATCTCATTTGGGCCAACACGCATATTTTATCAAATATTTGAACTCTTTATTTAAGCGTTTTTAAGCGTCTTTCTTTGGTTGATATTTTGGGAAAATGGAGCAGAATTTTCTCCCTACTGTTGAATGAAATAAAGGTTTGTCTCTGATTGTTGCCTCATTACAAGCTTTTGTCTTTCTCCACAGTGGAAAGGGGAAATCCAGGAGTTTTGTCCCAACACTAAGATGCTGTTGGTTGGATGCAAGTCAGACTTGCGCACCGACCTGAGCACACTGGTCGAGCTTTCCAACCACAGACAGACACCAGTTTCTTATGACCAGGTATGCAGAAATTTAAATACAAGTAGTAAATTAGTGAGTGAAATAACTCATGAATAGCCACTCATTGTACTCTAAGCCATGTTTAACTGATCCCTATAAGAGCGAAAATCCTTTTCCGGTGGTGACCATATTTGACCTCTTCCTCCTCAGGGTTCCAGCATGGCGAAGCAAATCTCGGCGCCCTACATCGAGTGCTCAGCTCAGCAGTCGGAGAACAGCGTCAGAGACATTTTCCATGTGGCCACGCTGGCTTGCATCAATAAAAACAACAAAAACGTCAAGCGCAGTAAGACCGCCCGCGGCACCAAGAGGATTTCACACATGCCCAGTAGGCCCGACCTGGCAGCTGTGGCCACGGACCTCCGGAAGGACAAAGCCAAAAGTTGCTCGGTCATGTGACTGATCAGACCGAGGAGGATTAGACTGAGAATGAGGACAGAGCACAGTGCAAGCAGGAAGCAATGGGGCAGCGCTCTTTCCTGCATGCTAAAGACCCCTTATTTGTCCGGAAAGGGGTTTTATAAGCTTCAATTGATGTACATGTTACTGGAATACTCTGCACCAACGAAAACTCAATGCTTAGTAGCGTCCCAATCTATGTGGCCCCCCGCCCCACCAGACGAGGAAGCTATCTGTCAGCGAGCTACCTGCTCGGGGAAGTGACCTGCTTCCTCCGGGAGGACAAAGCGGATGCGGTCGAGGCTTTCCACACCAACAGGAAATGAGCAGGAGGAGTGATGTCATTAGGAGATGCTCATTTGTAAAGGAAGTGTTTAAGAACATGTGATCTTTTGAATGAGAGCCAAAGCCAGTGACGGGGGGGGGGGCGTTTGCTGCCTGGGGGAAAAAGAGGAGCTGCTGTTGTGCTGGATCAAAGACCTTTTGCTCGGAGGGCTTACACAACAACTCGTCACTGTAGTTGGGAACTGACTCACCCCTGCTCCTGTAACTGTTAGTCTGCGTGCAGAGGTGATTAGAAGAAGAATTTCTTAGTCCTGCACAAAGGAAACCTGACGCTGTTTGTCCCCTGTCTCTGATATGTTGTCGGTATAATGTGAAGTCATTGGTGTGTAACTGCATCGTTGTTTTATTTTAGCTTCGCCCTAATGAGTTGCAACCATGATCCCAGGAGCTGAACGAACCCTCTGATCACGCCCGAGCTATTTGAGTTCATAACTGCACATTTGTATCAGTCAGACAGCCATTCTGTGCCCATTCATTTCACCTCAACAGCTCCACATACATAATGCCTCTCAGAAGACAGATTATCCTAACTGTTCTCCACACTGACAGCTTTATGGCGTCCCCTGTATTATACTGGAGAGCCATGAGTAAAACTCTCACAGCTGTATTTAGCCTCTAGAATTTGGCCAATGATTCCCCAAGTCCCAAATAAATGTAATTTGACCTTTCACCAATCTGTGACACTGTTTTGAGATTAGAACAACAACAACTTGCGTAACACAAAACCTCTTAATGGACCCGTAATGGGCCCAAAAGCTTTAATTGACCGTCACTTGACTAAATTTGACTAATTGTGTAAAATGAGTATGTTGAAACAGACCAACAGCCAGCTTGAGCTATGAATCATTTTTCCACTGCACTTTAGGGAGGCAGTGGAAATGAAAGCAACAATTAAATTTTATTTATTAGGCTCTGAAAACATCAGAGCTCTCATTTCCCTGAAGTGTTTAGATTCTGGTGTTGTAATATTCCGATAAAGGCCCGGACACACCAGCATTGAAAACAGCGTAAATTCACAGTGAAATCAGTTCTTTCCACCACATCAGGTCCTAATTAGCTGAACTGACTTCTGAGAAAACAGAAAGTCCAAAATGGTGGAGCCCATCATAGCTTTACTAGCTATGTTATCTTAGCTACATAGTTGTTGTACACTTATTTAATCAGCTCCACAAAAGAGAAACGATTTGTAGACAGTTACGAGACAGGAGGCCACGCTACTTTTTCGAACTGAACTTGTCCCGTTAGCGACCAAGCTAATGAGACTTTGTGAATTAGCTTGCTCATAGAGCATCAACAGTAACTGCTCATTGTAGAGTTGCAACAACTAATTAATTGGTTCACGAACAGAAAATTATCTACTAAGAGTACAGAAAGAGAAAATCGAAAGAAACTTAGGGAGCTAGCGTTAGCCGGCTGGCTAGCCTGTTAGCAGTTAGCTCGCTCGTTAGCTGTGGCAGTTTACCAATTATCCCTCACCTTCTCTAACAACATATTTTAAAATAATTTAGTTTCTCTTTCTGCTATGAGCAGGCCTTAGCTCAAATTGGATAATTTTATTTTTCCTACATGGTTGGTAATGTCAGTGTTTTGGTTTCACGACCCTGACCCGAAATACGTCATAATGTAAACAACAAATGGGTGTCACTTTGAAAATTCGATTTTTTTTCTAGTCTTGAGAGAGTTGTTTTCTCTAAGATTTGTTTCTCTAACATCAGTGCAATTAAGGGGCTGTTTAAATATTAAAGGTATTGATGCACTTTTAATGTAACTTTCAGACTTCCCTGTTAGCTTGTTCAAATGCCAGAGACATGTCTCATTTGGCGGCTCGGCGGCTTATCGTTGTTTTCTAATCTGTCGTCACCTCCCAATGTACATTATCATGTTTTCTTGAATGTTGATGTCACCTTCAAATGTCTTTGCCAATGTTGTTTGCCGCAATATTTATTGAATTATATATTTTCCCTTTAGAATAAATGCAAATGGAATTAAAGAGAAGTGTCTTTTCTGTTCATTGTGAGAAAACATGCTGTAAAAATGGAAAACATGAAGCTGTAGTTTTGTGATCTTTCAGTTATCACTCAACCACAAGTGAGTGAGTGAATTGGTACTCATGGGAAGCACAGCTGTCTCCCATTTGAAGCAAAGAAATCGTTGATGGGTAGAGCCAGAGATTCAGATTCTCCTAATTTGTGAAAAATTCACTGCTCGCTAAGGACACATTTACACCTCTGTGGCAAAAACAATCTCAATGTGATGCAAATGAGAGCTCCAAACTCCTTTTGAGAAAGTGACTCAGCAAATTAAATGCATCCAGTCTGGTACTTTCAGACAAAATACAACTCATAGCAACCTGATATGTGGCAACGATCACATTTTCTGACCATTGCGTCACTGGATTCTCACCAGGTTTCACACTTTCCTCTGAACCGAGGTAACGGTAATCACTTCTGCACAAGTTCAGGCTGTTCTCAAGGATATTTTCTTTCTTTGTCACCTAAAATTGAACTCACATGGAAAGCAAGAGCTGGAAATACCATTTTTTTCTATCTGAATTTATGAATTTGAGAAGGCAATTTGACTCTGGGTATTCACAGGTACACCAACGGGTTCTTGTGTAAAGGCAGGGGTCGGGCAAAGGTCAAAGCAAGCATATAAATACATGCAGATGTGGATTTTAAGCACATGTGGTGTTAACAACTATGTACATATAGTCCATAATGTTATCTCAAAGTTGATTGAAGGTGTTTTACCTCACATAAGGTATATTTTGGTTTAGATGAGTAAAATCTTCTCCAGTTTTACTAATTCAGAGGACACACACCTGTGATCTGTTGTCATGATTGCACAGGTGTGTCCTATTTAAGGCCAGTTAGTTTCCTGACCTGTAACGTTCAGACAAAGCCACGCAGCTAAAATGTAATGCCTTTGTTTGCTCTCTAACAAAAGCTTTTTAACGTGACATGCCTGGAGTCAAATCTCACTGTATTTTCCAGTGGGTGTATAAGTGCTTTGGTGGATTATGCAAAGTTTACATTTACCAGACTCTTTAGGGGCTGTATTATATTTTTAAAGACCCATTTAGATGGAGATGAGCTGTGAGCTTTTGCCAGGAAGGTTTATTGATGCCCAGGTGGGGGAAAATTTGGGTGTGGAGTGAGCATTAGTCATGACAACAATAGTTTAAATCCTCAGCCTTGTTAGCCTTAGCCTCATCTAATTGTTGATGAATTGACGCAAGCCTATTCATTTCTTTTGGCTTTATGAAGCTGCTGTCATAGCAAAATACAAAACCTGCAAATGTTTAGTTTACTCACACTTAGCTGGGCCGAGACTTCTGTGGGTGTATTTGTTGAATTCTCACAATAATTAGTAAAATCCGCTACAGAATAGTCCACATGAAGAAAAGAGCTTTACTGTGAGCAAAAGAAATATGTGTATTCACGCCCAACTTTGATTGTTAATCAGCTTTTGGAGAGATTTTGGCAGTTTCATAGCTGAGTTAGCATGGTTAAAGCAACAGTGTGTAAGTAAGTGACAAATCACCATTATTATTTTACTTATTTTGGCGCAGCGAGATCATATTTTATGGAGAAAATGTTTTGTGGTTTTCTCTGCTCCATATCAATTCCCTGATTTACAGAGTTTCCTGATGCACAGTGAAGTAATCCTCTGCCAGCTGTAGCCGCTGATAGCTGCTGTTAGCTCGGAGTTAGCTCCAGGAAGAGGAGGTTTTTAGGCGGGAAGCAGGAGACAGTGTCCAGAATCGAAGCTGGGGGCGAGGAGGCAATGTACCTGGGACAAAAAGACCAAAGGTGACTTCGACGGAGGAAGCTCAGAAGAAAAAAGGAGCGAGTGACCGAGCAAGAAGCCGCCTTGTTGGTGAGAGCTTGATGAAAGTGGACTAGTAAGTATCAGCTGGCTATGTCTTGTGTTGTTGGCTTTGCTTAATGTCAGCTGTTACTTGCTAATTTTTTTTTTTATCATAAGTAAAATAATACACCTTTTTCTGAGTCTCCATTTTGGCCTGACCTGAATGTAACCTTAATTAGTATAATTGGTATCACCTGTGTTTACCCTGCTATGCGTTGCTGTGGAAACGGTCTATTATAACAGATGCATCTTCTCATGTTGCCTTTATTATTACGGTATTAGAGCTAGCTTAATCCAACAAAACAAACAATTTAACTGCATTCAAAGAAACACATTAGCTTGATGAGAATGAACAAGCGTAGTTTAGCTTGCTAATGTAATGTTAGCTTGACAAATGGGGCCCGGGGCTGGTGGGGTTGCATGTATAGCAGAAAAGAAAACAGCACTGTGCTGCTTCGGGAACATACTGCCTTTAAATGGTTTAAACAGTTAAGTATAGCTATCTGTTAACATTCACCTCTCCAGCTCTTCAGTACAACAACAGTCTTCCCTTTCAGAAAAACAAGTTGAACTTGAGTCCTTGACTGCCTTGACATCTCAGTGAAAAGCAGGTTTTGTAGCTGCTGAATGGAACAAAAAGCTCTCTGTGAGTCAGGCTACATCGTCTCGTTTGCTTGAAAAGCTACAGTATCACTGGAAGCAGACAATGTCGTACAGGCCGTGGTAAATTCCCCGGGGCGGCCGAGCATGCAAACTGCTTTTCCTCACACAGCGAGCCAATATATCATGCAATGACTTCATCACGTACATAAGGCCTGAGATGTATGAGGTTGTCAGGGGCAGGAAAACAGGGCTGTCAGGTGAAAAAATAAATGTCAGAGATGAAAGACGCACAACTGTTCTCCTTATGGCTGCATGGAGGAGACATTTTTTTTCAGTCACATGCATTAATATTAGATTGACACTTCATTTGTTAAGTCCTTTTGTAGAGTTCTAAGTGAACTGTGACTGCAGATACAATTATCAACTATCGGCCCTAATAAAACAGTGTTGACCACAAGTCTTTAGTTTACTCTTTTCAGCTGCAAAATTAAAGGAACAGTTCAACATTTTGGGAACTATGCTTATTCGCATTCTTGTTGCAACTTGACATAAAGCTACAGCTAGCAGCTAGTTAGCATAGCTTAGCACCAGGACAGGAAACAGAGGGAACAGCCAACCTGGCTGGATCAGGTCAGCTAAGATCAAAATGGGCAAGTTAATGCACCACTGAACCATAATTTGCAGCAAAGTTTTTGAAAGATTTGTGCTAAGCTAACCAGCTACTCGCATTAAGTTTATAAGTTGACTTTCTCATCGTATGTTCCAGCTTTAAATACTTACTGATGTCCCTGTGTTCACATGATTTGTGACATAAATTGTTGCTAAACCAGTTAGACAAATAAGTTTAAGCTAAACAGCTGTAATCAGGTTTTGGTGTCAGTCCTTCAAGCAAGGGCTTCTTTCTAGACTCAAGTTAACCAAAGTCGTGTTTCTATATTCACCAGACACACAAGGGAGTAGTCTGTTGTGCAAGATGTAGATCATCTAACACTTTCTCCACCCAGAGTACAGCCTCATAAACCAGAATGTACAGTCTGGCATGTTGAGCTTCTGAGTGAAAGACACAAGTTTGGCACTTTTCTCATCTGGAAAAACTTGTTTTCTCATCACGTCCACTGTCACTCCCTCTTACACACACACATATTTGAATGTTGATGTTCAGGCAAGGTCTTCAAGGCTTGTTCAAATGCATTTTGGGAAATGTAGGACATAACTCGGGAAGGAATAATGAGGCTGGGTGGAGACGAGGGAAACCACAAAAACTGAATTACAACACCAAGCAACCGAACACCAGGAATGTATTGCATGCAACATAGCCCTCCATAGTCACAGTAAACGGGAGAGCAGAACACATGCAAACACATGCAGCTGTTCTTTCATGTATGTTTACACCTTGAAACATTTTACTGCTGACTCACTGTGATAAAGCGACACTGACCCTTACAAAGAGCACAACATCTTTGAGGCCATTTAACCTCAATTCTACAGCTGGGTCCAGACTGTAACCTGACCCACATACTGTAATAAGTAAGGAATTTTACTAAAGCAGAGCGCCTGAGAACAGCTCTGTTCTTAAACAGTTCCTATGGGTGGACTCGGCTGGCAGAGAATCAGTCTTTAGCAAGTCTGCAGTCCACCCTGTCCCATACCGTATGTATCCCGCAACGCCTCATTTTATCCAGCCATGTTGTATAAGTATGGGAGGTGAAGTGAGCTAATCCATTGATTGCAGATGTGCTGTAAGCGATTTCCGCCATTCTCCCAAGGTTGTGTCCTTATGATTTGCAGCTGGTCAGACACACAGAGTATGTTGTTTAGCCATGTTAGCTTGAAGGCTTGAGGAATGACTGTGTTTATTGGTCCACTTTGGTCCAGAGTGAAGAATCTCAACAACTACTGGATAGCATGAAAGTTTGTACATTCATATTCTAGAGGGGATGAATCGTCAAGGCTTTAGTGATCTCCTGACTTATCTAGCACAACCAGGAGGTCATGGGGTTTATGTTTTCTAAATGAAATGCTTCAACACCAGTTGGATGGATTGCAATGACATTTTTTACATGCGTTCATAGTCCCCAGAGGGTGAATCCTACAGACTTTGGAGAGAGTCTGATTTTACCTCTAGCATCTCAACAAATTTGACTTTTTTGGTTTGTTTTAAGTTTGTGACCAAATACCAAGTGGCCAACCTCTGTGGATGTGAAGCCAAGAGAAGTGCCAAAAATTGCAGTTCCTTGAACAGCCACTTGAGTCTGGCTACTGACATGAGTCTCCATAAGTCCCCATGTTAAAATGTCCAACTTCACAGCAGAAATAAGCATTTACAGCATGGTACAAAAAGCAGTTTTGGTCAGCTCCACCCATGCTGCATGACTTTGCCTGTTGGAGGCGGCACAGGCAGGCCTGCAAAGATGGCGTCGGCCAGAGCCGCCACACCCTGAGTTTCACAACGGCTCTTCAGAAAGCTGTGAGTGACGTCACGGACACTACATCCATGTTCTGTACAGTCTATACCAAATACCTGCATAGCTAATTACATGTCCATCAGTTCCAACTGTCTACTGCTAATTAATAAATGTTAGCATGCTAACATGCTAAGCCATGGTTGTTAAGATAGTTAGCACTATACCTGCTAAACATAAACCTGCTAGAATTCACACTATGAGCTGGTTGGCATCTTAAAACACCACTTTCTCACAGAGCCGTTAGCATGGCTGCATACTTTTAGCGTTGTTTCATATAAAACTGGGTCCCACCCACTGACAAACTGGATGACAGAGACATGACTCACACTCACACACACACACATTCACATGCAGTGTTGGCATTTATGTGAGAAATATGACAAGAAACCATTCCTGTGGCACACGTGAAAAGGTTGAGCTCCATTGTAGCCTTTGGCAGCTCAGTCCCAAAGGACAGAAATTGTTTGAAGAAAAGAGATTAAAGAATCCTGTTGTCATATTATTTTGTTTACGCCGGTCCATTCATGTGACAGGTGACAAACTGTGTACTTTAAAACAGAGCTGGAAGGTTCTTTTTGGCAGGTTTCCATGGGTATTTTTCTTAATTTCACACAAATAAGTTTAGTCATTTTGATTACTTATTTGACTTTGATTCATGAAGGGCAAACCTGTAAACTACCTTTAGACCCTTTTCAACTGCCAATCAGGATTTTCACGTATGTACTATTTTGATAAATAGTTTTAATATTAAGCCAAAGATCCTTTCCTTACTCTCCAGTGCAAAACAATACATTTCTTACTCTGTCCGCAGTAACAGGCTTAGAGCGAGGACACTCTTCATCACCATCATTGTAGGAGCGTAGAAGCTCTTTTTTCATCTTGATTAAGAAATAAAATTGCCGGGATGGAACTGTTAGGGCAAAAGCAAAAACTCGATTGAACAGGCGTGATCATCTATCACACGCATATTGCCTTTTACGTGCAATCGACTGTCTGATATTGAACCGGGTGAAGCCGAGGCTGAGGTGGAAACGGGCTGTTGTGTTTCAGGCAACGGCTCAATAAAGCAGAAGTCGGCGGCGCTCACCCACAAAATATATCCACACACTTTAACTGAATGTAAATATGCAGGCTTCCCCAAGTTGTTGGTGTGTGTGAGTGTGTGTGTGTGTGAGATCAGCCGCTAACCTCAACCCCCACACAGTTTGCCTATTTTCCTGCAGGACCAGCTGGGACGGACACAGACTGGGAGCGTGTAGATCAATAGGTCTAAACTGGTGATGCATTGTTTCCCCCCCCAGTCCTCCTGCCTCAGACAATCAGTCATGCACAGCTGTAAAATAGAGACAGGCTGAAAGCGAAACAATGGGCGATTTTACAGAAAAAGCTTGTGTTGGACTCAGGCTGAAAGTCTTGAGAAAAGAGGATGAAGAGAAGAACGTGTTCCCTGTGGTTCTGGGGCGAGCAAACAGCTTGGGCTTAGTGACAAGCCTTTAGTTCATTGTGAATGAACTGGTGCAACACGGGAAGAATGTGATCTAAAATGCTGACACAAGTAGACAAAGTAAGAAACTCAGTATGCAAGAGTTTTACTCCAAGCTAAAGCAAAAAAAGGATTTTTTAAAGCTTAAATTTAAATTACAAATACATACTGTAGTGTACAAATGAGTGTCCACATGTTCAAATCTGCAAAATCAAATTATATTGTCGGTGCCGGCTGTTATTATTAAAGAGAACTTCTAACAGAAAATCTGTTATTTCATCTTGGAACGTGACCGTCAAGATGTTTTTCTAATAAGTACCACTTTTCACTTCACAAATAGCTTCTTTTCCACCTTGGCTCACTGCTGCCCTCCATGGGGGATTGAGTTTGGAGAAGACTGTGGGAACAACAGGAAAACCTTTTCATGCGTCTTGGTGGAATTTTTCTGTGGTGAACTGCAGAGCTGTTTCCAAATAACCAAAAGTCCCGACTTCTGTTTTATTGGACGCACGGTTTGCCAGTAAGTTATCCACCGCCAGATTGTTCAAGTGGATTTTGGCACCGACCGAGCCGAGACCACAAAGCTCAAAGCTATTTTGACATTTAAACTTTACGTTAAACCGCCTTTAAATATGTGACAGATTTTTATATTCCATATAACTGGATTCCCTCATCTTTCTCCAACATCCTCCCCGCTCTGGTTTGCCATATGTCTGAGCCTCACCGTGGGCTACATCCAGACCACTGACCTCCTGCATCTCTCCTCTCCTTGCCATCTGCTCCCTGGTTTGGCCTTTTTGGTCAGAGGCCAAATGTTGACTGACTCGACACATGTCTGAGCATGTTCTCTGGAGAGAGTCCTCCTCGGCTGCTTGAGCTCTAAATTTATCTCCTTCATAGCAACAGTTAACATCATGTATGCTGCAGTGGGCAGAGCCAGTGATCTGATGGGGACACAAGAACACTTGTTCTTGTATTCTTGCCTGTGATCATAGTTTTAGATCCCAAAATCATCATGATCCCAGCAAGTATTGTAGTGTTATTGGGAATTTATTCTAAGGTTGTTGTTACTCCATCCAACAGCTGATGGATTCATTTTTGTACAAACATTCGTGTTCCCCAGAGGATGAATTATGTTTATTTATCTCATAGCTTTACCTGTAGCAACATCAACAAGACTTAATTTTAATTTAGTAAAATGTTGAACATGCTAAATATTGCACCCGCTTAATATCAGGATGTTAGCATTGTCATTGTGAGCATTTTAGCATGCTAACGGGGCGGCTGTGGCTCAGGAGGTCCCACTAATCAAATGATGGATCACCAGCTCCTCCAGTCTGCATGTCGAAGTGCCCTTAAGTGAAGTACTGAACCGAATTGCTCCCAATGCTGCGCTATCGGTGTGTGAATGTGTATAAATGGCTCCCAAAAATGAGCAGCTGGCATCGTGCATGGCATGGCATGGGTGAATGAGATGTGTAGTGTAAAAGCACTGACATTCTTGTCTGGTGATATAGTTTTTCCATTTTTGTGATTAAGCTAGCTCACTTTTTATTTAGCTAAAATATACATGACTAGTCCACCTTAAATTGGCCTCAGCTTAGCTACAGAGAGGAGTGCTGTGATTGGTCAGCATAGGTCCTTGTGTTTCCAATGCTGGTAGAAGTTTTACCTTTTCAAATTAGTATTTTGTGTTCTAGCGAAGCCATTTCCTGAGCAAACTTTCCTTGAATGAAAGAATGTAAACACGATTACTTTGAGTATATAATGATTGCACGCACTACTTTCCCTTTCATTAGCTAGACAAATTTGTATTTTGTGATTCAGCCAGCAAATCCATTTACACCGCATTTCTCCTCCACTCTTCTCTCCATCTTTTGAAGCAGCCTCTCCTCTGGGCTTTAACCTCGTTAACCTTGGCTATAACCACTTCCTGTTCAGCAGCCCCAGACTTGGCTTTGGTTCCCCCTTCCCCTACACAAAAACACACACTCGGGTCGGGTCCACGTTTGAGCTGTTCTCAATGAAGCATTAACGCCTGAGTGAGTGTGTTTATTTATTTATTAGTTCATTTACAGTATCTCCATAAGCCGAGGACCTCCTAAAGATTAAAGAAAGTGGAGCATCACAAGAATCACTTTGTGTGTGTGTGAGAGAGACACACACAGAGCGACTCCCCCCTCCTGCTGTGTGTGTTTACTTCACCAATAGTAAAAAAGCACCCATGACTCCCACCTGCCCTGATTAGCATGAATCAGCTCCGGATGGGTCCCTGGCATACTCGCCACCCCATCAACACCCCAACAATCACACCTCCCCGCCCAAACCCCCCTGCTGTGCCACTTATTCATCATTGAGCCAAAGACGCTTATCAGTTGTCAGCCACTCCTGGGGTGCTGCTGAAATCCTACTGTGCGTTTGTTTTTGCTGAGCTGCAACTCAATTAGGTTAAAATTTCTTATTTGTGAAAGTCTTAAGATCTCATTTTGTCAGTAAAAACTGAAACTCTAACCAGTTTTTATTGTCACAGAATGGAATTTTTGTCCCACGCAAACAGCCTCGCCGTGCAGGTGTGTCTGCGCGCGCTTTGATTTGTCGAATCAGACGTGTGTGTGCGCGGAAAGAAATATGCTAAATCACGCTTTTATGAGATTAGAGAAACATCCTGAGTGGGAACATTTGTTGTGGTGTGTAAACAACACGCAGGTAAGGTTTGAGGTGAAGCTAAGCGTAAGCGTTAATGCACATTTCAAAGATAGTTCACACTTAATGATCAACTTTTTAATCAAACTTGTCTTATCCATTTGCTCTGTCTCCTGTCTCAGGCTATTAAATCACAATTACGTCCCTGCTGTGGCTGTTTGTTAATGGACTGTAATGTACTCAGATGCATTAGCTCAGCAGAGAGCCTCTCAAATTGTTCTTGTAGGGAGAAGAGAAGGCTCCAGAAGGAATAAAGAAACAGAGAGGGCGAGATCAAGATATTTTTCTTCCAAAAACGTGATTTTTCAGTCCAAGCCCCGTGCATCTAGATTTTAAAACACACATATAAATAAATCGTGGTTGATTACAGATAAAAATGCAAATGCAGGTAGTAGCGTCTCCACACGGCTCTAAACTGTAGGTGTCTGGTGTCTCAGCAGGGAGGAGACCTCCTCCGGGATCCTTCGTGTGCTGATGGAGCAGCGGGTGGAGATGCAGCATCATTAGCATATCTGTTTAAAAAGCCGATCAACCTCCTGCCAAGGTCAGATATGGACCAATCAGGTGTCAGTGTCTCTAAATTTTGTTTTATTTCCATAGCAACACAGTTTTGCTTTGTGAGCTCAGTGCTGAGTTAAATTACAAGTTGTTCTCTTCTCAAATAGTTTGGTTTCATTTTAGATGTCCAAAGAGGAAAAAAGAACAATTTAGTTTCTGATCATCTTGGTAATTATCTGCTGGGTCTTACTGACTTTGTTGATCCTGATACCGATCTGTCGCTGACCTTTCCTCTAGCGCCACCACCAGGTTGAAAGTTTGGTGTAGTCGCCTACAGGATGAATTGCAATCACCCTGGTGATTTTCATTTAGCCATGACACCAGGACATCAAAATCTTAATCTGTCCAATAGTTATTAACGTTCCCATCAGCGTTTATTAGGAAATAGCAGCAGTGTTGCTGTCTCAGAGCAGCTCTGTGTAAAGCCGTGTGACGACGTGAAGAGAGTGGAGATTGCCTGGCTCTGTTATTACAATTTACAGCGGTGAAACAGAGGGATCTGACTTCTTTCTTAGACCAACAAATCAGAAGGAAATCAATGAACCAACCTGAGCACGTCTGAGCTGCTGGTTGTTGCTCTGCCCGACCTGCCGGCAAAACTAATCATCACTCTGAGCCGCTTATCCTGTCTGCTGTCCGCCTTATAATCATTCATTACCCTTTGTTCTTTTATCCTTTATGCTTTTATATAGCCTGATTACCCTTATTATGGGGTTGTGCGTGCCTTTATACACCTATAGATATTTATTCATGTATAATATAAGCCTACAGTTGTTAAACTTGTAGCCTTTGTGCAGTCTTTTCCATGATTGATGGGTGTCAAGCTGCATACAGTTGCACCAATATGAATATATGAATAATTTGCTGGCAGCCACATTTATTGCAGTAGGTGTTGAGTGCAAGTTGTTACTATAGATCCAGACTGACCACTTAATTTCATCCGTAGGGCCAAAGCAATCGCTCCTAATCACTTGTGCTAATGATTTTTTTCTGAAGACATGAGGACATCTCAGTGATTTAAACAACAGTTTGAACCCGGTAGCTCTGTTTATAGTCCTCCACTTATAGCTACCCAGCTTGATAGCATCTGCGGTAAAGAAAAGGATAACCTGTCAAGGTTAGGTGGCCCAAAACACACATACATAACCACACACTTACACACGCGGAAACTCTAGAATCAAACTGTGCGTGGAGATTAGAGGTGAGTCCATACGGCTGTGCAGGCTCGGCTTATCAGCTGTGTGCAGCCTTGTGACTCTTCACCTATCAGTCATCTCTGAGCGAAGATTGAGGATGGATCACAGATGGAAGAAGCTGCAGCAACACTATTATTAGAAACCTTATTAGAAACATTCGCATGCATGCTACCAGAGAGCAGACGGCAGCTTGCTGGGTTGAAAGGGAACCAGAGTGCATTTTTTTTTTTTTTTGCTTTTCGCTCCACCAAACCGTTCAAGTTTGTTTTTTAGCCAATGCGCTCATTCGGATCAAGGTGAAATGGGAAAGCTGTGGCGCTCCTTTGTGCACTCGAGGAGATACCTCTGGTGATGGTGCTGAAAAGACTTGGATAGCCAATAAAAAAAAAAAAAAAAATCAAGGCTCTTCTTTTAACAATGGCGCACACAAAGGAGTGCAGCAGCTTCTTTATTCAAGCAGCAACTCACAGGAGAATAAAGTGAATTTGAGAGAACGAAGACTCTGCATAGCTTTTCTGCTATGTAATCATGATGGATTATGTGGGTTGAAAATGTAATATAATTGTCTTGTTAATTTGCTGGTGCATGCGGTAGAGAACAGACGGAGAGGAAGGGTTTGACTGCACTCTCTTAATAGTAAAAATTAACACATTTGACACTCTTATGTGAGTAAAGAGATACTAGTGGCACTACAACACATTTGGATTGGTGTATCCATGATACACTTTGTTAAAAATCTACTTATTCTCAGCATGATGAGTGTAAAAAAAAGCCTTTTGGTTCAGTTAAAGTGTGTCTGAGTACCTCCTAACAGAGGAATCCTGTACAGCTGCCAGTTTTCTCCCCGAGGTGTTCGACAGCCAAAAGCAATTAAATCTCAGCGAGGTTATGGATGACTCAAAGTCCCTGTGAGGTGGGGGCCCAAAAACTGAAACGCAATTAAACAAGGGGAACGCTGTACCTCTGCTGTCATTCTGCATATTTCAAGGCAAACTCTCGGGATTTCCCCACCATCTGGAAAATTAAGAAATAACCAAAAAAACCCTGTAGGAGCTCAGGAACATCCTGCATTATCTAATCGGGTATTTTAAAAACACCTGAAAGATCATGAGTAGGTCATTTTTTCTGCACTACAGATTAGGATGTTTGTTCTAATTAAATTCCAGTGATGGATATGGACACTGACGGGGAAATGGTCTCCATCTTGAGGAACCAACAAAGGAGGAAACCTCAAAAAAGAAATAAAACGTCGCCTCCATCTAAAAATCGTCCGACAAAAGATGATGCAGCTGCAAAATAATTCACAATCTTCGCTCCCACGGGCAACAAAGAAGAAATCTGGGCGTTTGATATAAGATTTCTAACTTATTATTACATGACTTCTGGGTAACAAAGCTCCAGAAAATGGGTTCTTCTGGCTGCAAATTGAGGCCACCAAAAATGTGAGGCTGTCTTGGAACAGCATCACAAACATACATAAATTTCTCAGGGCTGGTCCAACATTAGACCTTGTGCTTCGGTGTACTGTATTGGTTAAGACGAGCGTACCAAGCGTGGTTTACTGGAGTCACATTGTTGGATTTCTGGTGACTGAAGTCATTACATTTCAAACACTTATCTCTTGCTTCCATTTGCTGCTGCCAGTATGTGAAATTGCCTTGTGCTCAGACATTCAAAGAGGTCCCTTAAGAGATCTCTTAATGGTCCCATTAAATTAAAAATGCCTTTTCACGTTCTTACTTTGTGTTCCACTGTAAATGCTGTCATTTATTTTATGCCAAACACGGTTTGAAAAACGGCATTTTCTTGTATTTTTATGTCCTAATTCATCATTTTCCTTCAGAGGTGTCAGATATAGGGGGCAGGATTGGAATATTATCCCCATAACTATGTTTCCATTAGTGTAAATTCACCTGGAAATATCTGCTTAACTTTAACCTTGTTGTGAACAGAGAAATTAGCGATAGAGACCAAAACTGTTATTTGTACCAGGCTGTAAACATGTTTATTTCTGCTGTGAAGTTGGACATTTTAACATGGAGGCTTATGGAGACTTGAGCCAGCCTCAAGTGGACGTTTGTGGAACTGCAGTTTTGACACTTGTACATTGGCTTCCCTTCAGGTTGCCACTTGATCCTTGGCTATTGTTTACCTGAAAAATTGATTCACTGGCTCGTGTTTACCCACTCCAAACAGAAAGATAGTCACAGCTTCGTTTTTTCATCACTGATTTTTACATCTTAAGAGGATCAAAAAACATTTTTCGATCAATATTTTAATGGCAGTTGTTGCTTTGAGTTAATGTGCTCGCATAAAGCAGGTTAGACTGATTTAAAACGGATCACGATGACACAAAAGGACAAAGAGCTCCCGATTCAATGTGAAAATGATGACAACAATGATATTGATGATGACTTTAATGGCTGCAACATTCATCTGCAACTACATTAATAAGAAGCCAAAATGATGACACTAAAATCTTGTTCCAGGAAATTTGCCAAGGACAATTTTTCTTGTATACTGCCAATAATATATGCTGTGTGCACAAAAAATTCCTCTGAGGAATCTCTCTCCCTCACACACACACACTCCAAACACACTAAAAAGCAGTGGCTCAGCATTATTAATAATGGATCAAAGCAGACTGTGTAACCCAGCAGTCATCCATGTTGGGTTTGCATTGATCCATGTAAAGCATTTGGTACATGGAGGGCACTGATATGTGACCTTGCGAACTGGATCATAAAAAAATATATATCTTCTCACATTCAGCATTGATCCATGAGCCCAACACTGAGAATTGAGTGATGTGTTCTCAAATGCATCAAGTTAAATAAATATAAAAGAGAAAAGCAGCAGGGTTAGTTTTGTTTCCTGGTTTTATTGAGTAATGATATGAAACGTACTCAGCTGCCGCAACCTAATTAGTTTTCTTCTTAATTATTTTAGATAAAGCCAGCTTTCATCTTTTGTTTACAATGCCAGCTTAAGAGAAGCAATGAAACTGGAAGCCTTTGTCAAATTATGAAATGTAATATTTGGCTCTGCTGCAAAAAGACTATAACCACGGTCCAGCTTTTATTCAAAATATCACATCCGGGAAGCTGAAAGGTTTTTTTTTTCTTCTTTTTTCTCTCTGTCCACTTTGCCTGAAAGCCTTTCTGTGACAAAAACAGGTCAAATCTTTGTCGCTTTTGTCAAAATCTTTGAAAACCTTTTAACTTTCAGTCCATTTTCAAGCTTCCTTATCAAGGGAAACAATGGTATTTCAACCTGGACTTTATTTCCCCATGTTTTTGCCTTGAAGAGACTAAAGGGGGGGGGGGTTGCTGTTGCCACGAAATGGGCTGCAATGTGTAAATCCTGTGGGGCAAATGTGCACCCTTGATGTGCATCCAGTAAAAGCGCTCGTTTTGCAACTGGCATGCTCAGTTTATTATTATACGCGTCTGACAAAATGATGGAAAGGACCCGTTGCTCTGTTCCAATCAACCAAACTCCACTGGGGGAAAAAATAGTAAGTTTGTGTTGCAGAACAGAAGTGTGTACTACTGCCATGATTAGCAAGGTTGTTGGTGTTATGGCTGACTTTGGTTTTGTTGGTTGGTGAGTTATTCATTTGAATCATCTGCCTTGAAGCCCGTTCTAACCATAATCTCTCATCTTTTTGGATATGGATATGCAAAGAAAGATACTTAGACACCCAAGTATATACCACATGAAAAAAACAACACACAGACACACAGAGGTATCAATACAGCTACTTCCTCCAACCAATCTCCTGTATCAGGTGACAGCAGTTTGACCACATCCGGCCTCCACTCATTTTATCTTTTGCTTAAGATCAATATGTATACACTGGAGGGAAAAAAACAAACATACAATTTATTTAATGACAGAAATAATTGCATTGTCACGTCAGAGAAGCATTTGCTGTTACAGATAAAGATAAGACGTTATAATTAATGTGCTTAATGTCAGCAAATGTTTAAAGTCCTCCTCTGGCAGTGGCGATTAAAAAGTGTCTGAGCTGATAAAAGCAGGTAATGCACAAAAATGTAAAAATCTGAAGTCTAAAGTAATGACACAGAGGTGACATAAAGGTTGCGTTTTATTGATTTTGAGGTAAACATACAAGGTGACCTTATAGGAAAATGTGTCACTGCTCACTGTCACTGAATAAAACCATCCAAACATCAACCTTGCGTTTAAACATGGACTGCACAGCGATTAAATTGAACCTTTTTTACACAGGTAACAGGCACACTTCATACTTATGTCACTGATGTTCAGGTGTTAGCATGGGACATTTGACCTCAAACGCATTGGCGGCTTTAGTGTGCATCCTTTTTATCTCCTGGATAACTGGATTTATAACTTTAAGACCCCTGTTGCAGAATGTGTCTCTTTACACTTTGACCTTCTGTGTAATGGAACTTTCCAGCAGCGTGTCCGCCGGCCGAAGGAGTTCATCTCCTCTCAGATCCTTAACTGCTGGAGGTATCGCAGGAAGTGTCACCCCCTCTCCCACTGTCCCTCCCATCCTCCTCCTCCTTTAGCGCTCCTCTTTCCTCTTCACTCCCTTTGTCTTCGGTTCCTCTCAGCTGGGACTTGAAACTGCTGGAGTTCAAAAGGGGAAACAGAGGAAGAAGAAGAAATAGAGAAACTAAGAGAAAAGGGAGGGCCGGTCTCTCTAAACATCCTGGTTAGCTGCCTTCCCTTTAAAAATACTTTTGATGACATCTACCTCACAACTCTCCTGATACAGTTTAATTAAACACGTTTAGAGTCATAAACCGGTCTTCTGACAGCACATTAAATATATTTTTATCAATGTAGCTCATGCAACGCCTGACAGATTCTGTTCAAAGCAGCGTTTTTTATTATATAAACTAATAGACTTTGCAGCGATTATTGGCCCCGATACCCTGAGCTTATCTTCAGAAGCTGAAATAACTGATTTGATGTGCGCGTAGCTTTCCAATTATTTTCTCAGTGTTAAAAATGGAACAAACTTTGTTGCCATTGGCAAGACATTTGCACATCATCTCATCTTTTCGCACTTGATGTCCCTCTGATCTCCCTTTCTGCTGTCATGTCATCTGTAGGTCAGGCTAATCAAGCTAATGTCAATACCATTGATTTCGTGATTTGGCGCGCTACACTAGAGTTGAACAAGTATCACCGGAGTAAAATATGTCAATATCCTCTTTCTAATAAACAATAAACATGGCAACAGCACCTTCGAGGCTGCTCTGTAAATAGTTTTCAAGCCTATAGCAACTTTTGATCAACTCATGTTAAGGTCGAGGGTGATGGAATACAAAACAGGCTGCACCGATTTGAACATCATCGCATTTGAAATTATAAAATAGAAAGGCCTTGGAAGGCGAACTACTCAACTTTGCTTTAGTTTTCGAGGGTACACTTGAAACTCTCGCACAAAAACTTCATTCAGATGAAGTGAGGCTGAGGTTGACGCTTGCCAGAGTGAAGACAAAAAGAACTGCCGTGCCGTCATTCCTCCGCCCCTCTACCTGTTTTTATTTATTGTCCTCACATTCTCTGTGTAACACCCATGTGGGAGTGAAGAGCAAAACATCAAGAGACTCTAGCGTCGCTCTAAAGATTAGTCTCTCTAATAGCGCCTCAGAAAAATGACTAATTAAAAAACGCTGCAGGTGCGCTCAGGCTCTTCCCTCGCCTCTGATATAAACACAATTAGTCTTCAGTTGCAGAGAACAAACTGGAAAGCAATTAATTGCTTTTAGGGATCCCGGTGTACAACCACAGAAGATCAATTAGCAGCAAAGTCCTGCAATGCTGCAACTGGAATTTGGAAATAATATCCCATAATTCCACTGCAGACATACAGTGCTTGGAGTTCAGTCTGGTTCTACACAATGCTGAATTACTGCCATGCAAGGATTTTAAGCTTGTCGGGTTCAGTGCAAGGCTAATGTGAACATTTCATTGAGAACTTCTGTGGATGTTTGGAGCCCTAATACGACAGCCAACGCATTGCATAACATATAAATTCCCCCCCTCTACCTATCTACTATGATGGTAGGAAAGTTTCTTGTCAGCCGGGGTGCTTTGATCTCGCTCCAGGTTTGACTCGTTAGTTATCTCCTGTGTGTTTTCCTACACACTGTTAAAGCAAGAGGGGGGCTCTCTCTTTCTGTGTGTATATGTGTCTGTGTGGATGTGAAAGCCAGAGGATGGCAGTGGGAGTCTATCCAGGGGCTTAGCAAGCCAAGTCGCAGTCAGGCGCTCCTTTCAAGTTGCTCTCGATAGAGCGGTGATGGGCAAACTTGCTGACGTGTTGGAAAGTATGCATCAGACTTGAATAAGCAACAGAGGGGAATACAGTTTGTGGGAAGTCTGTCTCAAATGTTGAACTGTTTTATGAGGACATTCATGTTGTTACGAAACCAAAATAGATTTTGTAATTGTCAACAAATCAACTGAAAAGACCACTTTTGACCTGCAGAGTCTGAAGTCCAGCATCTCTCAGAATCACATCCATATTGGACAACTGTGTGCATGTTGTGTTTACATCCTGTGCTAAGTTTAGTAGTACCAGATGGAAAGTAGTGTAGACGTCAAGTTGTTGTTTGGGTGTGTAGTAAGTCAGACACTCATGCAAGAGGCTAGAGTTTGCATCCAACTCAAAGCAGTGACACTAACCGCTTCCTGCATCTGCGAAGTGAATCCGACGCGCGAGCGCCTTAAACCTGCACTCTTTCTAATGGTCAGCAGGGGTAGCGCCATTGGCTGCAACAATAAAGTCAGACTGCAATGAGCATAACCCTCTGGGGTCCTAGCAATCACCCAAGATTGCAAAAGCAGTTGACAGGGCCATTGCTTGGACCCCAGAGGGTTTATGTAAGAATGACCCCACTTCTCACTTGATTTATTACCGCAGTAAACAGTTCCCTCATGGGTTGATGTTCTCAGTTGCTAGCTTCATGTCTTCTTCCATATTCATTCTTCCAGCGTGATGTCCTATGGTTCTATTGAGAGTAAAACAGAGGATGAAGCACGATATGCTAATGGTTATCGGTAGGTGTTTAGTTACCTAACCTTTAGCCCTCTCAAGCCCATTGGTTCCTACTGAAGGTGTAAATCTCTAAAAAACAGTCACACACATCCAGTTTCCAATTCAAATAAAGCTAAGTCATGGGCGCTGTGGGTTTTTGTAAATGTTACTCAAACAGGAGGAAGTAATGCATTTGTTGGGGACTATTTTTAGTCATGTATTGATACATATCTGGTGTTCTGGTTAGCAGCAGGATGGCGTATGTGGGATGGAGGCAAAATAAACTACAGTGTTCATGGTAATGAAGGAGCAGATCGCCCAGTGCAACAGCGTGACTCAGGGATATTATTTTGGACAACAATACGGCGAGAGAGGAATAAGATATGTCAACCTTTGGGTGATGTTGATTGATTTTAGGCCAATGCATAAATTAAATATTCATCATTTCCTGGCTAGAAATGTATTCCTGGCAGTGTGCAGTGCTGTTGGCCAGTGGAAACTCTAAATTGTGCTTTAGCTCATGTCCAAATGACCTACAAAATGAAATATAAATTCAAGATTGACTCATCATAGTGGACAGACACACTGGTCATTAATCAGTTCATATTATAGGGTGTGACCAGGTGAGAAATAGACCTCTTTGCGTTGACTGTCACACAGCAGCATGGCGTTCCTCCATGAACTTAAACAGGGTTAATAGTTTCCAGCTTTGACTCAGACCCCCAATAACCTGAATATGCCATCGCTTTGATGGATTTTATTTCCTTGTGAGGTCATTTGCTCCACCCATCCTGTTCCCAAAACTTGTAAATATATGTGCACTTTTACGACACACAGCTAAAACAGGATTCAAGAAGACTTTTTAAAGCTTTCATAAACTGGATATGGAGTAATCTGCTGTACGTAGGGCATAGTGAGTGTGTCTAGAAATAGCCGTAATGTGTATTTGTCAAATCATACGACACAGCAGGAGCAGCTTGACTAATTTAAACCTGAAATCCTGAACATAACTGACTCAGTAACGGCAGCGCGGAGCAGAAATGTGACAGCGAGTTGTTGTGACTTCACGTGTACGAGTCTGAGACCATTTTTCCATTCTGGTAGAGACCCAGATATGTCATATCTGTGATGTGTTTTCTAGAAGACGTAGCTTTTCAAATTCTGAAGCAGCAGACTTTTACTCCAGTGGCTGAGCATTTTTCCTCCGCTATAGATTTGCTTGTCAGATTGTGTAAACATGACGTGTTCCTCGACTCACACACCGACACAGTTAGATGTGCTCGCGTAAATACTCACACCCGCACTTTGCCCTTGAGTTGTCACAGAGAATGTCATTGGAAGGACCTGTAATGTCGCTATTGGAGTTTCGTTTTGTCTTGCCAAGTATGTTGTGCTGGAAATGTACTACTTCCTCCTGTTTGAGTAATTATTTCTAGAAAAAAACGATGCACCCAGATGTTTAATGAAACTGAACATTCCTGACTTGTTCTTAAAGGTTTGCATCGTCCTTAGGATCCAGTGAGTACCAGACAGACGTCAGAAAGGATTGGAGATGGCCGTACATGTTGGTTTTTATCCTTTAACCTGCATCTCACATTTATTTTTGATAGTTTCCTACAAAAAATCTTGTGCAATCTGCAATATGATAGCAGAGTGGATCTAGTTTGGCAGCAAAGATGAATACAGCCTCTCTCTGTTCCCATAAGATCCATTGTCTCATAATTCATCCATTAGCACCAGATGTAACATTTACAGTAAATGTGCTGTTTTGTTATTGATGCATGCATCCTGCAACCCGAGCAGGGATTGCTAAATCTTATCTCCCAGGCTCTCGGAGGAGTTTTTACCCTGCGATGATGCAATATAAAATGTTTTTGGAATTGATTTTGATCTAATTTGATTAAATCAAGGCACGCAGACAAAAAGCATGATTGCAAAGCCTATTAAAGAATCCATTACTTTTGTAAATAATTCACATCATGTGGAATCTTTTGGCCTGCAGCCATGACATGTATGTTTTGGCCCGTAGTCAAAAAAAACTCTTGTAGTTTCTGAACAAAAGTCCAGTGTTGACATCAATGGGAATCTGAGGCAATATTTATGAGGTTCTTTCACTGACAGAGACTGGTGGTGAAAAGACGTCAATAAACTATAACTCAATGTGAAAGGAAGGACAAAATTTAAGCTCTTAGATTTGTCAGCATTGTCATCCATAATAAGTAAATGTGCAATATCTTATGTGTCTGTAATCAGTTTCGAGTCCAGCTGCAGCCTTTTCATGATAAAAGAAAGGCTGCTTTGTTGTTCTCCTTTCTTGTTCAGGCTTTTTGTGGTTTTCCTTTGTTTTGTAGTTTCGGGGCAGTAAAATGGAGTTTTTTTGTGTTCCAGGCAGAGTATAGCGGTTCGACAAAAGCAAGCTGGATATCTCCTCAGAGTCGTCACAGTGGCTTGTTTTCTGGAAGACAAACGAAGCGGGATTAAGTCGGAGAGAGAGAGAGGGTTCGCTTCGCTCTGTGTGTCAGGCATACAGTACATACCTTTAAGAGTCCACAGAGACACACGCCGAAGATGTTAGTCAGTGAAACCGAGCCAGCAGATTGGCTGAGTAACAGACAGAAAAAAACAGGTGCTGTGTGGGAGTTAAGCATCTTACAGATTTACATGTTTTGGTGCTTTTAACCTCCAGTGTTTTGGCATCTGGAGCTCCAACGTGACGGAAGAAGATATACATGTAAAACCTTATGAGGATTATAAAAAAAATAAAATGTTCTAATCAGCAGTCACCTTATCATACGAGACCTTTAAAGCCGCTTTCTCCTAAAATGTTATGACATTTTAGCTTTGTCAAATAAAATCACGCTGATTATTTCCTCTAAAGGCGCGCGCTTGTCCCCCCGCAGCTCTGCAGAGGCTGCTGTCTCCAGGCTCCACGGCGTCCTGCTGAGCGGCAGACCTGCCCGTGAAAAAGCGAATGGTCTTCTGATAACAAACTCATTATCGGTCCAGGTGGTTTCCGCAGGAAAGAGGAGCTGCAGAGAGAAAACAAAGTGCAGCGCCGTACCGCTGCTATTAAGGAAGCAACTGATACTGCAGGTCAGTGAGATCTGCAGATTCCTGATAGACAAAAATAACCAGCTGCTGTTCGTCAGCCAGAAGCTCCAGGAAAGCGCTCGGTGTTCATCGTAAGAAAGGAGGGTGTGTGGCTTGCATTAGCCCCTTTCTTTAATAGGTCCACTGACAAACGACCAGGAGGACTTGTCGTATTACATTTGATCCGAATCCTGACACAGAGAAACCAAAGGGAAAGATTCCCAGGTGTACGACTTAATAGTGTTCCCATCACAGAGCAACTCGAGAGCCCAGATCAATTGAGGGTTCACTGGCAAGGACCACGCCACAACAACATTTCATTTAAAAGATTAATGGAATTTTTTAAGGTTTTGATCTTAAGGAGCGGTGAATGGATGTAGAGACTTTCCTTTTTGATAGCGCTTATAGTTAGGGCTGGCTCAGGCCTTCCCTTAGTTATGCTGCCATAGGACTAGACTACCGGGGGACCCCCCCCCCCCTACTAACTAAACTTCTTCCCCGGAGTTTCTGTGCTTTCTCGTCCAGCAGGTTCTCATGGATCGTGACTGCTGCTGTGGTCTGCTGCTGACGTCCACGCCTTACTGTAAACCCTCTCTCTCTCTCTCTCTCTCTCTCTCTCTCTCAATGTAAAGCAGTTCGATAACCCTTAGAGTCCGCATAAACGGGGCCTGAGGTTTTATTGTTCTGTCAATCATTATCTCTCTCTCTCTCTCTCTCTCTCTCTCTCTCTATCTATCTATCAATGTAAAGCAGTTCGATATCCCTTAGAGTCCGCATAAACGGGGCCTGAGGTTTTATTGTTCTGTCAATCATTATCTCTCTTACACCTTTTCTTTGGATATTACTAACTACACCTCTTCCCCGGAGTTTCTGTGCTTTCTCGTCCAGCAGGTTCTCATGGATCGTGGCTGCCGCCGTGGTCTGCTGCTGACGTCCACCATATTTAGCATTACATGCCATATATAGTCATTATTGCTACCATCCCCACTACAGCTTTGTTGGTTAATGACTTATTGCTGCTGTGCATCTGTGTTCCACTGCTACTGCAATCACCTCACCATTTATTGTAATTCATTGTAATTGTACAATATGTTTGTGTTGATTGTTCTGTACATGTGACATCCATTGCACGTCTGTCCGTCCTGGAAGAGGGATCCCTCCTCTGTGGCTCTTCCTGAGGTTTCTTCCACATTTTTTTTTCCCTGTTAAAAGGTTTTTTTGTGGGCAAGTTTTTCCTCACTCGAACCGAGGGTCTAAGGACAGAGGGTGTCACTCCCTGTGCAGATTGTAAAGCCCTCTGAGGCAAAATGTGTTTTGTGACTTTGGGCTATACAAATAAAATTTGATTTGATTTGATTTGATGGTGAGGGGTCATCGGTTCGGCTGGTCTGGGTTGAGGGAAGGAGGGACGAGAGGATGGATAGGGACAAGGAGAGGAAGTGAATGGATTTAAGTGACTTTATTGCAGCAAAAGGCAGATATTGTTCATCACTTGACACACACATTAACAAATGAAGAGATAAATTATATCCTATCCCTGTGAGTAGTAGGCAGGAGAGGAAGAAATGCAAGAAAGAAATGGGGTGATGCAGAAAGAGGATGGGAGGATATTTATAGGGATGGTGGAAGTGTCATGGTTGAGGTGTGGTCCTGTTCCCGAAACTCTGCTAATAGCTTCAATTAAAATAAACTCTGAAGTGTTTTTGAATAAATGAAACTTTACTAAAGCGTCACAGCTTTAAAAGTCATTTGCATCTTCAAGAGGAAATTGAATCTCCTGGTTTTCTACTTTGCTGCTGCACATCTGGTTTGGCTCCATTTAATCTATTCTCATCACCAGGGAGTTTAGCATTGTGGAGCAAATTAGATTTCGAGATGAAATTTCCTGAATTTCTTTTTCGAGTAATGTGTGAAAAGAAACGCAGAATTCCCAGTTGCTCACTTTTTCTCGTCCTCGTGACATTTAACTGACGGAGCCGCCAGAAGCTGAAGTGGTACGACAAGCAGATATGCTTGAATTGAAAGAGCACAAGCTGCCTTCTGTCATGTAAGTCGTGTACGAGTCGTGTGCAGGTAACTACAGACGTTTTCCTCTTTCTTCCTGTCCTGGTTCACCTGCCTCCAAAGCTCAAACTCAGTCCTGGAAATGGGAAAGTTTTAAATTAAATATACTCTGGCAATGTTTTCCTGGGAGTTTTATGAATGTGAGGAATCATACAGTATATTGTTCCTTGCTTTGCTTGGTTTCCAAATAATATTATAAAAGAAATGAAATAGTCTTTGCAGCTTATAGATTTGGATTTATCTCTTGTTTCTTAGAGCCAAAGCCAAACCGCTCATTTAAACATTGGAACTTCTGATCTATATTCGTAATCACAAAACTTTTAGAGAGTGTGTCGGTTCAAGTCCTACTTTAATACAAGAGTGCTCCAGAAACTTAAATCTCCTCAGTGTGCTTAAATGAATACTGAAACACTGGCAGCATTTTATGTTTGTTAATTACTTCTGAGACAGGATGGGAGATATTGTTTCCACTCATAATTGAATAAAAATTCAAGACACGTCGCTGCGCAGGTAGTTTATTTAATAATTTAATTCCCAAGTGAATTTAAATAGAAACAGTCTTCACTGCATATTTTGGTAATGAGTGATCACAGAGCTTCAGACATCGTTCTGTTCCATGGCTGCAGATGTTACAGGATGAACATGACATGAATACACCTGGATTTTCTGTTCTCGTTCACATATTTGAACATGAAAGATTTTAACAGTTCCCACAGACACAATCTGACCTGATAGATTCAACACTCAATATGTCCCAGTTCATTACAAAGTAAGTCAGTTCATTTTACGCTTTTTATCTCCCGGCGTCTGATTCTCTGTGTGTGTCTGACAGCACGGCCCGAGCGATCTCGCTGCAGTTAAATCAGTTCACATTTTGAATTAATTTAATCTTTTGATAAATGCAGGCCCCCCGACTGTGACGGTGATAAAGATAAGTGCTGAAATTTAATCGCCATCACGCACTGCAGTCCTCACACATAAACAAGAGTCTTATCAGGCAATATTGAAGAGTGTCTGATGATTGTCTGACGGTCTCAGATGTTTGATAATTCAGTTGTTTAAAGCAGATACATCATAAAGAACTAGAACACCTAGCAATGTTAGCATTAATTGGGTCAATACTCCAATAGTCACTTTCATTTAACTCTAATAAACTCTAGAGAAAAGTATCTGGCTCTTTAGGTGATAAATGCGTCACTACTGGACTAGTACTCCTGGAAGTATCCAATGAAAAACAGTAAAGTTGCGGGTTGTAAAACCAAAACAATGAGCTGAAAGATGCTAAAATGCTACGTGGGGAATCACGTATGACACATAGTCATTATTAGACTCATTGTTAATATAAAGATACTGATTAAAGCTGCTTTCATGCAGGATTTTTGTCCCAGCTGTGTCAACTCTAGGTCATACTGGAAGTGTTGTGTACTGCATTACATTATGACAGCTGTTATTTTGTCCAGATATTGTCCAGACATGTTGCAACACAAACCAGAGCAGTATATATATCTTCCACAAAGAGCTGAAACAAGCTGAAATAGAACTATACAGTGTGGATTGAAAGAATAGGTTGATAATGTGGGAAATACTTTTTAGCCAAGAGCGAGATGAGAAGATTGATACCATACACACCTGTATATGTGCTAAATATGAAGCTAGAGCTAGCAGGTAGCTAGTTTAGCTTAGCATAGAGACTGCACCGGGAGGAGTTCCACTTGTTGCTTTTATATTTTGGTATTCACACAGAGATATAACGTGTTAATTAGTGAGCTTTAAAGATGCTACCAGGCAGATTTTGTTTGCAGCCAGACTAGCTGTCTCCAGCCTAGGATAAGCTAAGCTAAGCTAGCTTCCTATTTAGGGTACAGACATGAGAGCAATAGCAGCAATACAAAATCCTACAACAACTCCTGCTCGTGTTCAGCAGCCTGCCAGCATTTTGAACCCGGTCATCAGAAAAATGACCAGCCATCGTCTTGTGACCCATAAAAACAGTGACTGGGTGGCAGCAGAGGCACCAGATGTGGGCAGGTGTTGCCATAGTTGCTTTATTTCCCCGCCGAGCAGGTGCTTAAAGGCAGAATAGTGACAGGCCGCTGTAGGGAACAATGAGTGTCACTGCAGAGCACAGTGGTCTCCTCAGCCTGCTGTCACATCTAATGACACTCAGTGGATGCTGCAAAGCAGAAATGTCTTTGAAATATTACAAATATCAGATATTATGACCTCATTCTGGAGTGATTTGGCTGAAAATGGGCCAGAAAAAGAAGAAAAACTACTACATTTGGTCTCTTTTTGCCACCTTCTCTGTTTTTTGTTGCTACTAAATTATATTTTAGCTAATCTCCCTCACTTTGCCACCTTTGGAAAACCTCTCATGTTTAATTATCTCCTAATTTCATCCAGTTCCAGTCATAAAAATATAGATTCTGCTGCTCGGAAGAGCTGCTTCTTTACACTGTTGTGGCTTTTAATCAATAAGACTGCATGTTTACACTCCCTGAATGTTGAGAAATCGGAAATGAATAATCATCTTTGACACAATATTGATGCAAGTGCACTTTTACACACACTCGCATTCATTTTTAGACGCGGCAGCTGTCACTCAAACAGAATTAATATTAAACCTCCAAATTACAAGATCCCTATCCTTCAATTTCTGAGTCAGTGGATAAGAAAATGGCAACGTCGTGTTCTGCATTGATTGCTTTCTGGTTTCCAACTGATTTAATGAAACATGAGTTGTGTTTTCCTTTCTCTCAGTCCTCTTTGTTTTCCGCCTCTTTGAGGGGAAGTGTTGCAGGGAGCCACAGATTAAATGAACAGTGGCACATTCCCCCAGGAAGCTGAAAATGATATCTCACTGAGCCAACGTTCTGCAGACTCTGTAAAATGTTGATAAGGCTGCTTATTGCCTTTAAATGAATTTGTTTCATCAGTTCAGAGTGAATTTGGTGCATGTAGTGCTTTATTGCACCACAAGAAAACAATATAATCTACTCATACAAAATGTTAAGTGATACTGGTTTGTATATATTTGCAGCCTGTTCAAGACTTTCAAAAACAGTGCTGCGATCTATTTTATGAATGAGTAACTCAGGAGGGGTGACACAGAGGCCTCAGGGTGTCAGTGCAGCACTGCCGAACAGCAAGCGACTGTATCAAGGCTCCTTATTCACAGTCACAACACAATGACGCACCAGCAGCTGACATATTAAATATGGAGCTGTACTTCATTAGACAGCACACAGCGATGACTTACCGCTGCTCATATCGCTGCTCGTCAGCACTTAGGTGCACGCGGCACTCTGATCACTGTCACCGCTCATCAAGGCATCATCGTTTAATGTTTGTGCAGCCTGGAGCTATTTGGTGTGCGATAATGTGAGGAAGTAGTAATGAAGTGGGTCTAATGGCATAAATGTGGTCTGACTGAGAAAACTCATTTAGTGACTTAGTGTGTACAAACACGGGTATGATCGAGAAGTTGACTGAAAGAAGTCAAACAGTTTTACAAGAGAGGTTCACGTCTCGTATTCAAATTTGGAGAACGCTTCAAGAAGAAAAAACTGTTTCCTCGCCTCAGACTGAAGCAGGTGATGAGTGCCGTGAGCGGCGTTGTCAGTAACAATAGCTCTCCAAGCTGCTTTCTATTATCTTTGTTCGAGTTCTTTATTTGTCATGTGCACAGCAATCACGGTGGAGCAGTCACTGTTCTCAGGCGCCATTCAGAAATGCTCATATTATATGCAGAAAGAAAAATTATGCAAGTCACTGAAATGAGAGAATCCGGGACAGAAAATAGTGCAGTGGTGAATAAAACAGAATATATATAAACTGGTATAGAGTAGTGATAAAATAAACTGTGAGACAGGTTGTATGATGTAGTAAACGTTTGTGTGCATGTATATTTATATATGAAACCTTGATAGATATTATGCAATGCGGTGCAGGTCAGCTGACCATGTAGAAATCACCTGTGTGGAGGATTCAGTGGCATCTAGCAGTATGGACTGATTGCAATCCCCTAGCGTCAGAGGTAACAAAACATAACAATTTTCTGGTGATTATATAGTAATGAAAACATAGTTATTTATAATATATTCAGTTTCTGCCATATTCTGTAAATACAGCCCCTTAAATCTGAGTTCTTAGTGTGAAAATTCCTCTTCAGATCAGTTTACAGCCAATAACTCTACTTGTGTCCTAAATCCACACGACACACTCAGCGTGTTTTGAGTAGGTAGTGTGTTCACACTGGAGAAGTGACAATATTAACATCCAACAGTGCACATATTGTATCATCTCCTGTTAGTATTAAACATCCGAGGATGTTGATGTTCTTGTATATCTACTCTAAAATCATATATTATAATAAATTAGCATATATTGTACGTGATTATGTAGAACTGGCGCCGCCTTCATCTGCTACTTCAGACCGACACTGTCCAGATAATTTATTATGCATGTCCAGCCTTCTTGTTTTATGTTTTGCCGCCTGTTTCTTGTATTTTTGGACCCTTTTGCATGCCTGCCTACAGCACCTTTGTGTTTTCTTTCACGTGTTGTGTTTCACACACACACTACAAGTGGCATTAATCCAGCCTACTTACCTCTGAGTCTGCAGAACTGACCCTTTATAAACTGCTTATGACATTGTGGAGAAATGTCTGTCTTTCCCTGTTTCCGGTCTTAATGCTAAGCTACGCTAAGCTTCATACTTGAGAGTGGTATCAATCTTCAAATCCTGATTTGATTAGTAATTAATAATATAATCATATCAAGGAGAATTAAGAAATTAAAGCACTGCTAAAATGTTAGTTCTTCTAACAACAGCCGAGTTTGCAAGGTAGAAATGTTGTAGAAACGAGGTAGGTGTTGTTTACCTGGTCCTAACCGTGTATAAAATAGTCGTACAAATCAAACATACAAAATATTAAATAATCATGACGATGAGCTGCGTTCATGACCTCCACATATGCAGGTGCACGTGTCAGGGTAAACCATATGTGCCCCAGATGACTTTGGATGCACCTTTGTTTGTTTCTCCTCGCTGCGTTCACCTTCGTTAATGAATGGGATTCTATTTTAAAGCTCAGGTGTTCACCGCGGTCTACGGGTCAGAGTCCAAACGTTAAGGAAGCGAGACGCGAGGCGCTTCAGATAAATGTTTCCACCTCATAGCAGCTGCACAATCAGCTCCCTTTTAGTTCCCGATGCTGCGAGCAGAAACATCAGTGAGCTCCCTGCAGTCTTGTAAACAGCCTTGCACATTGTCAGCAAAGCGTCATGTTTGTTGGAGGAGGAAAAATGGACTGACTTTGAAGCAGATCAAAGATCATTTGACCTCACCGTGCATCGCAACTTCCTCCTCCTACGGCATAAACAAGAGAACGTTTGGTGTAGGTTATCATGAGCAGACGATGAAAGATGCAACATTTATTTTGTTAGCTAATCTTATTAGCATGGGGGCTTGGCAAAGTCGCGTTTCATCGCTTCATTCTCGAGGAATGTTCCGAATTTAAAGGGAACACAAGAAAACCACCTTTATAGTGATGACACTGAAACTCAATATGCTATAATTTACACACAGTGGTGCTAATATGTGTTCCTGCCGCCCTGTGTGGGGTTCTGTTCACTTCGTGGCATTGATGAGATGTGGTTTCAGCTTGACATGTTTTGCATGATCACACAGATTTAGAATTTGGCATGTTTAAATGATCCTGCAGTATAATCTGTGGTCGCTGTGCTCTCAGCGAGCGCTCGGCACAGCTTTGTTCTTTAGTTTCTCTTTATGTTCCTGATTATCTAACGCAAGCAAACCGAGTCTGCGTGTGGTTTAGTTAATATTAAACCAAAAACCCATTTATCCAGATTGATTCAAGATGTGAGAAATCTTCAGAATACAATAAAGAGCTGGAAATATGTAGCGCGGCATGAGAGATGAGATGCTGAAATAGAGACTTGAGAATGGATTTGCTGTCATCCTCGTCTAACGTGAGGCTATGCGTCTGAGGCATCAATCAGCTCATGCTGTGATGGAGGACCTGCCGTTCCCGGGGAAGAAGAGAGAGAAAAATAAAGAAGAGGAGCTCAGCGGGACGGCGAGGTCATTACTATCTTGTGCAAGGTCACAAAAATGCCACTGGGTAATTGAGTGAAGCTCGGCTGGTAGCTGCAAATCGGGAAAAGGCGATTCACCTCCATCTGTCGGGGGAAAGTAAATCAGAGCTGTTTCATATTAAGGCTGGTTTTGTGTAGTGAGGGGGAAAAGAAGCAGAAATTTCCGTGTTTATTTTTTTTTCATTCAGGATGCTCAGCAGAAACATGCAGGCAGGCAGCGACGGTGAGGAAGACAAAGGCGGAAGTTTATCTGCCGGTGCGGCTGCTTCTCCCGCCAACCCTTGTTGCTCTGCGAGGCGACAAAGGAAAGCACTCTCGCAGGAATCAAAGTGTCGCAGTGAGTGCATCGGCGAGGAAGTGAATTCATGTTATTTGCCCATTACCTGAAGGCACAGAACTGCTGATGGCAGGGCTTTCTATATTGGTGGAGCCTCTCTATCCCATCAGTGCCTTGTCACAACCAATCCAGCTGCTACTTCTGATAGCTTTCTTTCATTTTCCTCTCCCTCTCTGCAGTCCAGCCTCTGTGCTTGTTTTGGAGGGGCCATCAGCTTACAACAACCTGTCCTTGACCCTCATCTTCTGCTGCCTGTGTGTGCATATGAATAAGCAATGGAGGGCGACATTGTGTGTACACAGGCAAAAGGGTAGAGTCTCTTTTTTAACCTTTGCACAGCAGAGTGCTGAATCCTGGTTGGTCCAGAGCATAGACAGCCACAGAAGATGGAGGAGTGGTCGATCATTCAAGGCTCCTCAGAGCAGAAGATAATAGATTCCACACATGCCTGCACATCCAGACGGTTGACTTGATTTGCTCGGAGCAGGCGAGGCGAATAGGTGTGACCTTGATCAAGTCACTGCCACCAGGACGAATCGAGGGACAAATGTCTGTCGAATTTGTTGTATTTTGTTTCAGGGGCGAGTTTTGGCAGCGGAGATGTGAGCGTCATTACAAAAATAAAAGGTGCAATCATAGAGCAGCGCGCCTCTTGCTGAAAGTTAGGTGAGAAAAATGACATCACTCGTGTCTGTATGCTGAATATAAAGCTAGAGCCAGCGTCCAGCTTGACTTACCCAGCATGAAAACAGGAAACATGCATAATTAAGAGCGTGGCCGCTTTGATTGAGCAACCCAGCATCATTTGACCCACCCAGGTCTGCTGATGATCCGCGTCTTCGCTGATTATTAAATTAGCCGAGAAGCAGAAGAGGCAGGACAGCCGAGATTTTGAGTCCAGTCCAGTCTTTATACTGTCAGTGATTGTCTTCTAACTAAGCTAACTCTGGGCGTGAAAATAAATATATGCATTCTCCAAAATGTCAAATTATTTCCTTAACATTTTTCTTTGCTCAGAAACCTGCTGCAGGTAGCATCTTTTGAATAAGAGTATGTCTAACGGCAGAGCTAGAAGTTCAAAACCGACATATCCAACTGGAGTGTTCCTATCTTGGCAGCATGCTGCATCTGTACCCGCTTACATTGTATCTGGATTATGGAAAGACCCTGAATATAGATGTGTCTGTCTGTCTGTGTGTGTTGTGTGTCCTTCACCATCCTTTAAAACACACTATGCTGCTGCCGAGCCCAGCCGAGAGGCTTTGTAATGTGCTGTCAAAACCTATTTACCTCCTTCATCCGGCCCCGCTCCCGCACCATGAGTGCACGGTGGGGGTGGGGGGCTTGGTACTATCTGTCACGGCCTCTTACTGTGTGGTAATCCACAAGATCGGCATTATATATATATATTTTTTGGAGTCCATTGTTGCTGGTAATGTGGTTATTGCTGTGGTGTTTCAGCTTTCCAGAGATCACTTATCAAATCAAATTGATTTCGTTTGAGTTTGTGGCCGGTTCTGCCTGTCGTTCCTCTTGCTACCCTGTCTTCTCCTGTTTACTCCAAACAAAGCGCATCACTTCCTGCGAAACAACTAGCACAGCTTTCTTTGATTTTCCCGTTGTGATTCTGTCAGCCACCCACAGCAAAAATGGCTTTATTAAAGGTGCTCCAGTCGATATTTTTATATCTCAAATGACCACTTTTAGTGTAAAAGTGTATCACCAACTCTGCAGTTCCCCCAGCTCTACAGAGTTGGAGGAGACCAAAACAAAGCCAAAAGCTATGATAATATGTCAATGTTATGTTTACAGTATTTACTAGTTAATGCAGGTTTAACTGTGGCCACAGATGAAGAGGTTTGCTGGCTTGTGTCAACCCCTCATCAATGATAATCAATGGGAAGGATTGTTCTGTTCACCCTGCACAAGTGCCTTGAGGGCGAGCCGAGCTATTGTCTTTATTCACTTAATGTGGTCATCGTTATAGACTTGAGACAATGAAAGTGTTTTGCAACATCACAAATTGAAATGTTTGCTCTTGCTGCAGGAGATTTCTGTCCATCAAACTTCTCAAAAATAAGAAAAGCCACAGCTGGATTTTTCCACATAACCTCCGTCATTACGTTCCACAACAACCATGAGATTATGATCGTCTCGCTGGAAGAGGATCGTAACGATCACCATCGCGTGCATTCTCCATCACAGCTTTCCCCTCTCAAAGTATTGATTTTCAGCTTCTACCTCAGGAGATCCTGACCAATTTGGAGCGCAGTTATGAGTTTTCTGCTGCTGGTGAGGATGCGGTGTCATATAGGATAGATGCTGGGCTGCGTGTTGTGAAGGAGCTGTGGCGAGATTAAAGCAGGTAGACCTATTGATTGGCAGATAGACAGTAGTAAGGCGGTCATTGATTGGGGAAAACAGCCAATGTTTGACCTCGATTTGCACTGGGTGAATCAATGGCCTTAATCCAGTGGGAGAAGTAAAGAATGAGAGAATTGGTCCAAGATGTCCTCTAGTTTAGTATTATTTAACTGTTTTTTCATCTTTTTAATAGGGAATGTGTAATTAATAATGAATGTCTTGATTTAATGTTTCTGGGGTTAATTAATCTGTTCTGGCTCTATTATTTTAATGTTAATTGATAACTTGGAAATGAGCTTGACTGGGTAATTATTACTGTATACACATGCCAAGATAATCAGATTCAAGTCCCTTCTACTTGTCTTTGTGTCACACAAAAGCCCCTAAACGCATGCATTTTTCGATTTAGTCCAATGAATTCACTGTGACTCCCGGTCCAGATGGATTATTTTGACCTTTCAAAATGACTGGCCAATCAATACCATAATAGATACAATTCATCCCCCTTTTATATTCATGAGGGGCCCAAAGAGTGGAGGAACAGTTCCTGCATGATATTATTGAGAATTAGCCTAATGTAGTCGTACCATTGTTTAACAATTCATGCACATTTTCAGACTACAGAGTCTGAAAAGTGCGTTAGTGAAGTGAAGGTTAGTGCACATTTCTTTGCAGCGACAAGGATTACGCGACAACAACAGAACTAATAAGACATAAATTCATGAATTAGTCATCATGCGAAAAGTTTAGCGCTTTGAGCTAAATGGTACATCCTGATTAAGGTTGGTGTCCATTATCGTTATCTTAGACTAGCATGATAACCTTTGCTCTTATATTAGCAACATCGTCGGTTATATGCTGTCTGATCTCGGTGTTGACTTGATCTCAACCCCTCAAAGTCTTGGTCTCGGTCTTAGTTCTTCTGATACAGTCTGGTTTCAACTAACTACACATCATTTTGAAACTAGCATGGCTAAACGAATGATTCAAACCAAAGCTGCATGTTACCTGGCTTGTAGTCGTGAGTAAGCTCCAAAAATCTGGATCATACCTTCGGCAGTGCAGTTTAACAGAATCTTTTTATTGACCTTCCACGCCTAGTAAACTTCCGTGCATTGTAATGGTGTGTTTTCCTGTAAGAACATGTCATCCGCGAGCGAGAAAACACTGGTGACATCACCATTTCTTGATAAAAAATGCTCCCCCAGAGCCGCAGATGACATCATACAACTATTTTGACAGGCCGTGCAGTACTCCACATGACGAGTGAAGCGCAAAATCAGTGTCCTTTTAAATAAGAAATGAGCTATGAGAATAGAAAGTTCACCAACGGAAAATGTAAAAGGTGAAGATAAAATCTGATCTGTTTGGTGTATGATTTACATATTTTCAGACAGATAAAAATTCTGCATATTTTAAATGTTTTTTTTAAAGATAAAAACAGCAATAAAAAAATAACATATTGTAGCCATTTTTTTTGTACAAAAGCCAGGCTTTCTAACCACCTGGATCACCTAACACACCATCCTTTCCCCACTTACTGTTGATTTCCCTCCACCTGTCAAGACTAACAGCTGCAGGGAATTTAAACGGAGCACAGGTTGCTGACGGTAACGTGACCGGATCAGCGATATCCCGCCAAATTAGGTCAGCAGTGGTCGGATCATTGCTCCTGTCTGATCGAGAGAGGTCCGCGCCCTCACCTTGTCTTGGCACGCCACACGTATACACGTTCCCCACACTGTACGTGGGCACAAAGCCAGGAGACAAAGCCAGCAACAGCAAATGCAATATGGTCACGCTTCAACGCTCCCCACTGTAGCCCTGCCCGCAGACTGGAAAACACAGAAACCCAGTGAAGTGTGGCAGCGTTCTGTTTTATAGAGTGAGTCATTAAAAGAGGAAAGGACATGTGCACACTTTGATATGTCACAGGGCTTTTATTTAATGATGTTGCAGAGCAAAGGTTACCAAGACTACAGGGCAGCAAACAGTGAAGCGCCTGGAGAACATTATTAGAACTAAAAAGGCTGGATTTGTGTGTGATTCCCAACCTCGATTCAGTAGAGTTTGTTGAGGTTAGGGTGTCTAAAGCCGCACTTATTTGTATGCAATATCAAACAATAGATCATCAAATGACTATGGAATATCCGAACCTGCAGTGGCCAAGTCTCGGAGGGAATACAGTAGCATACCGAGGTGGTTTTCTTACTGGGTTTGGTTCTTGGCATCCCGAGGCTAAGTCAGTTCACTTAGCTATATGGCTGACCGAGCTAACGACAGTTAGTGGTTCACTACTTTGCAATCTTTTCAGTGGGAAAGTCCATAAATCGTTATTTCTCGTTGGTCTCCACAGATTCAGTTAGAAGCAGTTAATTAGCAATCCGTACTTTAGTAAGTCGTGAGGCTGAGCAGCCAGGACACCAGGAGGAAAACCAGCAAATATATTCTGTTATATATTTATATCGATAAAATCCAACTAAATCCAACCGAAATCACTGAATAAAGTTGTAGTAATTATGATACATGCCGTATCCCTCAGAGTCACTCATAGACTGTATCAAACTGGAATCACGGCGACGGCGCCATACTTTGGAAACTGTTCTGCAAGGTTAGGGTTAGTTTTGTCGTCACGTTACTGTATATTTGGTTTTAATTTATTCATGTCACTTTGTAATATGTGTAACACGTTGGGTGTAATTGAATCTAATATGAAAGAGTTCTTCATCTTTGCCACATTAGGCCATTGAACATTCTGGCAAGGTACTGCACATAAAAAATCTTGGCTAACTCTGATTTATTTACATTTTAATTCATGCTGAATGATATAAACTGTGCTGGAGGAACACAGGATTTGCAGCCAATTTGTCAAACTGCAAAAAAAATGCCGCCTACCAAAAATGAATTAATCCATAAAACACATTTCAAGGAGCAAAATTACTGTGTATGTACACCGGCACTGACCTGAAAGGACAAACACATGCAGATACTGTTAGGTCCTTGACCTTTGAGAGATTTATCTCAGCTTGTGTGGTCACTATGCTGCACGCTTCTTAAAGGTGCTTTGCCCCTCGGCGCAGTATCATGCTGGTGTGTGTAATCCAACCATGAAGAGTTAAATCAACCCTGGGGTGTCTGATGCGTGATGAAGTCATTGGAGCACCTCCAGCTGTCTGCTAACATTATCCGCCCTCCTGTTTAATACTGACGGTCAGTTTTCTGGAGGCTAGTTCACACATTTAATTGTTTTAGCGCTACCTGGTTGGTGTGCATGCAAATGCGTGTCACGGATACGTTTTCTTTCACGCGTATGTTGAAGATCCAGCTGCAGAAAACTTTACGAAACAGACAAGAATTATTTAACACTGACTTCCTTCCTCCTCCTATACATTGTATGAGTTCACTATTGTCTCCGTGCAGCCTGTGTAGGTGGCTCTGAGGCGGGATGACGATCGTCAGCCCGTGTGACAAAGCCAAAGAGACAGCTGACATGAACACATCAATACACATCAAGCTCCACACTGTGAACTTGTTTAGCTCCTCGCTTGGATGTGTGCGCACCAATTGCATCCCCTATAGTACGCCGATGTCTTGAGAAAATCCATCAGAGATTTGTGTTTCTGTGAGGAATTGTTTCATCCTCCAGTGGGTTGACAAACATGGTACACTGAGATCAGCTAATACATTACCGCTGGGCATCGAGTGTGAAAACCCATCCCCTCGATCAAACTGTATTAAAATCACAAGACCGTCGCCTTTCGCGCGGGGATGCCACCCTCCCAGATCTGACAAGGATTATGATCTTCTGTTGTTTTGAATGGAAACTGAAAGCACAGGTTAGCGGGGCTTTATGAGCCATGGCATCGCCAAGCCCAGGCGCACCCTTTGTGCACCGCGCAGTCATCGCAATGCCGTCTTGTGTCATTCAGCCTCAAGGTGTGAAGGGTTTTCTCAGTGGAAAAAAACATTACAGTGAAACAATACTGTATTTTTGCTCCTGTATTTGGATAACTTTGAGATTTCATTCCAGAAGATCTGCACTGTCATTGCAAATAGTTGCTTATGAGATATTGCCTCCATCTGGTGCCTGACGGGCAGATATCTCAAAACCTCAGCACATAAAACAAAGCTCTCTACATGATGAGACAACACAGTGCAAAGCAAACCGTGCTTTATCAAGGATTTGGAGCCATCTTTGAGCCAAATCAAAGTCTAATTTGGGGAAAAATGCCAACTTTGACAATAAAGTTGAAATATTTGAAAAATACAGCCTCGACATTTCAAGTATGAAACTGTAAAACGTCAGGAATTGAGTCAGAAATTTACGAGAAAAGGTCGTAATTTCCAGAAAGTCTATTTTTCCCTTAATAGCAGCTCTTTCTTTAAAACAAGTGACCAAACCTGACACTGCAGTAAGAATATTTCTAGAAAACCAGAAAAACTAGTGTCTGAACAAGCAAGAATAATTAGAATGCAAAGGTTAATCTTGATTTAATCAGTCTAAAACACTGAACAAACCACACATGGGGATGAGCTGCAAAATGTGTTTGTCTTTTAATTTAGGTGAAATGATCCTTAAACTTACTCTCGGATAAATTAGCTTGTGATTCCAAAAGCGAATAAAAGTGGGTAAATAAAATATGCCGTAACTGTCAAGTTGTGGATAATCGCTTCATTAGTATTCAAGCTGTTTTCCTGCTTTAAAACATCAAATAATACACACACACTTTTAACATAAGCTGGTCCTCAGCAGCCGTCTTTAATACTCGCTGAAGTCATGTTGTCTATTTTCATTTCCTGTGCATCAGACATGACAGCAGTTGGGTATTTTTACACACTTTCAGAAAGCTCTCCGTGTCGACACACACTGCCACACTGCCACTGTAATCCAAACAGACAGTGCTGTGAGACAGCGGCAAGGTTTTACGTGCCTTCAGAAATGTCATCGCACCTCTGGTTCCTGAAAAATGATGAGCGCAGACAGACACACACTCACACACACACACCTCGCGCAGATGCCATGTGGATGTACACGAGAACTGAAGTTTTAGTTATGAAAACATTTCTCGCAGGCTTAGCCGATCCGGAGGCAGAAGTAATCTCATTGGCTGTTAGATGTCAGCGGGACGGACTGAACCGCAGTTTTTCCAGCTAAAAAAAGGTCAGATTGAGACCTGGTTTAAAAAGGCAGAAGATAAGAGAGGCGGAAATATCAATGGCTTCAAACAGCAAACACACAGTCTGTCATAAATTATCCCGTTAACTCGCCGAGCTGACCTTCAACGTTTCGTCTTGCTGCAAAGCTTTAGTGACCAAAGGCTCCCGCTGACCTTACAACACCACGAATGCTGTGCTCGTTACTGAATGAAAAATGATGTAATTTAATTCATATTTTCTATTCGTATTTCTCTTTTAGGGCAGGATGGTGGTGCAGTAGTTAGCACTGTCGCCTCACAGCAAGAAGGTTCCTGGTCTGAAGCCCCCCAGCCATCTGCACCAGGTACTCCTTTAATGAACAGCCAACTTGTCCAGGATGTACCCTACCTCTTGCCTAATGTCAGCTGGGATAGAATCCAGCCCCCCATGATAAGTGGTTATGGAAAATGGGCATATGGCATCCAGTCTGTATTTAACATGAGTTAAACGTGTGGGTTTACTGGATAAGTTAGAATAAAGTGGCTGGTTTATTGAATTATCGCTGTACTTTGCCTGTGTTGACCTCAACAGTACGCCTTGGGGACTATGCCCCTCTGCACTCTTATATACCAGTCATCATGTGTTCATATCCCTGTGGGCAGCCTAGCCAGTGATCCAACGAGTTTTGGCACCACACTAAAGAAGAGTGATATACTCAGTCTCTTAGCATAACTTCATGTATTTAGCCATTCTTGTTTTAAATGTATTGATTGGAGATTGATTAGAGCTTGATTACCTAGCGAGGTAGTTCATAATATATGCTGTGACGTGAAGCTGCTTTTGTCTACCTTGGTCTGAAATCAAAGACCCATTGTTTCAAAAATTATGATGCATTGTGAGTGGTAAATAAATCTTTGTAAACTACAAAAATGTAGCAAAAGGTGGTCTCAGTGTAGGGTCAGTTGCCTACAGCCTCGAAACCTCCCTGGTGGACGTCATATATCCTCTAAAACCCGACTTTCTTCCATCTGGAGGAAGATGCACTTTCCATTGGACCAGAAGATTGATTTTCTACTGTGGTTTTATCTGCTTCACAGACTTCTTCGTGTGGTTGTGGACTCTTCCAAGTCTCTCTGTGCTTCCAGTTGTATGGGTTTAGCACACTCTGGTCTGAGCTGTGGCGCAACAAGTAAAAATCCTTACCGCATCAGATGACAATCAACTCAATCATGAAATTCTGTCAAGTGTAGACATTCTAGATGTGAGATACATGCAGGTAGAGGGTGTGCTTCTCGTAGAAATCACACACACAAACACAAAATATTAGATTTGGGTTACATCATAGATTCACCCTGAGGTTTTAGAGACTTCAGAAGGAACCTGGTGGAAAAGCAATTTAGGGAGAAGAGGCATTGCTTAAGAATGAAAGCATGCCACGTTTTTGAAAGTTAATATCTTACCAGTACGGTCAGAAGTACATGTGCAGTCATATTTCTATTTTTAACTGCTACCTCCATCTTCTCAGGCTGATGAGAGGAGAAGCAGTGCTACCATTTGAATCAAAACGCTATTAAAGCACTTTGCGAGCATTTGCTCTGTAGACTTGCATTCATGATATGTAAAGATATGTAAAATGGCATAAATGGCATAAATGATCAGGGTGCCACATGCTTCAGTGGCCTCATATGCAAACTGTGTAGTAATTATCTTCCCCATAATTACTACTTGCCTTGGATTTTAATGAACCCTTTGCTGCATCAAGGAGCTGTTTTCAGGTGTGACGTCGGTGTGACTGAACAAAGTAAAGCGGAGCAAACAGTGATCTGGAATCTCAGGGATGCAGGAAATTTACCAGCATATGATACCTCCTTAAACTACCACCATTCACGAGTATACTCGTGCCGGTGGTGCAGCTACACCTCAGGGCCCTCTATACATATACATAATTTTATGCGCACACTGCAACAGCAGACACACACCCACTGCTACCTCATTAGTGACTGCAGCCCCCAGGCTTACAACTGGGAGAAGGCCTAATTGCACAGTTCAGCAGGACTGACATCGCTCAGAGCGTTTTGGAGCAGACTTTGACAAATGAGCATCAGGTGCAAGCACCTACAGTAATATTCTGTTATTTCTGACCCTTCCTGTCACAGTTGGCGCTGCCAAGTTGAGCTCATAGTAAGTCACTGGAACTTTCTGGAGCACCGAGGGACCAGACAAGCTCACCGGAGTTCCTTGTGAGTGAACACGCCAAGAAGTCAGACTGATTAGATGTCAGTCAGAAGACCTGTTAAATGTTTTAAATGTTCCTACAAATGTGGTACAAAATAAAATGCGTGTTGTACTATAGCCAATGCTGTATGTTTATAAAAGTTTTGCTGCTAGCATGGCTAAAAATACCAGTCTGTCTGTCGGTTTAGTGGCTGTTAGTCCACTTTGATCCAGATTAAGTGTGAAATATGAATGTCATTTTATCCACACAGCATTGTGCTGTTCTTATATAATGTGAAACGGTGGACTCAGCAAACAAAGCGAGCAAGCCGCTATGCTAAAATAACCTCCCGTCCATCAACGTGGGCCAAGGGATTGCTTAACTTCTAGCTTCAGTGGTGTCGGGCCAAGCTCTGCTAAATTAACAACTAAGTTAGTAACCAACATTATGCACGCTAAGCATGCACATGTTAGCATGGTGGCTGCTTATCTGAGGCAATTGCTCGCCGAAACTCTGCCATGGTGCAGAGTTGGCTTCTGTAGAAAAACATTCAACAAAAGATCCTGCAGTGGTTTATTGCACTAGCTTGAGCCTCTGTGCTACTTTCTTGAGATATTATCATAAAATTTAGTGTCCTTCATACTTGCACCTGGTGCTTGTTTGTTAAAATGGATTCCAAAATGCTCTAAGCGTTGTCAGTAGTGCTGAACTGTTCAATTATTTCCCATGTGCAAGCCCGGGGTTTACAGTCACTAATGGGGTAGCACTGCATATGCGCTGTTATTCTGTATTCATATAATTATGTATTTTTCAGGAGGGGCTGTTCATGCATTTTACATCAGTGCCCACTGTGACTGTGTTCACAAAGTTAGGTCAACCACAGAGGACACCTCTAGTAAGAGAATGAGTGTTGGGTTTAATATAAGATTAACCTCATCAATAAAACCCACCCTGGAGAGCTGGAGATGGGGCCTTGACACTGATGATAGTGCTGAAGTAGAGGACTGGCTATAACAGGAAAAATGAAACAATGTCATGAAAACAATCATTTTCAATGCCCTTGACAGAAAAACATCAAAACACAACCCAATGAATAATAATTGAGCTTGGACCTGAGAAAATTAAAGTGATAATTGTCTATATTTTGTGTTGTTACCTCCTTTCGATATCTTCTCATGACAACTAAAAGTTCCACAAATGCTTCATAAAAAGCAGAAAAAGCAGAGGCTGCTGGGAAATACTGACAGCTCCCAAAGGTCTGCAGAGATTAACTTTTGGTTTCCTTTTCCTGGAAACATACTAAATGGTTCACTCAGTTTTCCTTTGCTATTATAAAACAGTACGCATACTCTAAAAAAAATCATTAAAAAGAAGCCCGGTATTAAAACGCAGTATCATCATAAACATTCATGTTTTAGCTTTTATGCAGAGAAACTCAAATTCAAATCAATAAACCAAGTGGAAAATCACAAAAAGAGTCTGACAGAGTAGACTGTTGGAAACAATCCAGCCACTTCATGCGTTTGTCTTTATTCATTCAGCTGGGAAAGCCTCCATAGTGGTGTTAGGAGGCAGTTGGTGGCCAGATGGTGAAGCCTCTGCAGACAGTAGCAGGTTCTGATCACTAATCTATGTGTTAACCTGTCTGTCTGAACGATTAAGGATGTGTGACTGCTTCATGGAAAATAACAAAAAAGAAAAAACTAAGGAAATATGCCTTTTTACTTACTTGAGATAAGAAGATTGATACCACTTTTAAATAAGTACGCTAAATGTGAATTGATGCTTAGCTTAGCATAAAGACTGGGGAAGAAAGGGGGGAACATCTAGCGTGGTTTTGTCTAAAATTAATGAAATCTGGCAGCAACCTCTCAAAAATTAGCATCCTATATCTTGTTTGTTTCTTGTAGTATTGTCATTACTTTGACGTTGCCAGGCAACCAACGAAGACTCTAGGAAATCACTGCTCCCCGCCATTAAATAGTCGGACATTTATCTTCTGTAAGACAATAACTTGTCACTTTTACTTTGTTTTTTCTACTGATTAAACAAACAAGCTAAACTGTCGGCTGATTTTATTTGTTTACAGTCTTCATGCTAAGCTAAGCTAACCAGCTACTGGCTCTAGTGTTATACTGGACCTACAGATGTGATACTGGAATAATTTTTCTTTTAATCTAACTCTCAAGAAAGCAAGTAAATGTAGGTCTCAGTTTCTGCATCAAACTCCAAAGCCCTGATTTCATCTTAAATGGTAATGCCACATTTCTGTATTTCATACATTTTGCATTTAATCACTCTGTCCAGATGGGTATTGGTTACAGCTGCAAACTTGAAAGTAACCAATTATAGGAACGTAAATGTCAATGTAATGCAAATGGAAATGCCATGGGGTTTATGTTGCTTCTAGTGGCAAAGAACAAACAAGGACTGACATTGAGAACTGGACCGCAGCCGGGAGATATAGAGGATTTAAAGCACAGGGACCAGTGTTAAATCCTGCAGGAGCAAGCATGGATAAACAGTCAGGTGGTGGTGGTGGGCAGGAAACATGACCAAATCCAGTAACTCTGCAATCCTAAGAGGTTTGTCATCCACACATGCACAGGAAATGGGAAATAGACCTTTAATGGCGCTCAGTAAATCATTGGTTAAAGGAATGAGCACAGTTGATAGTGTGCTGACACAGGCAGGTAGCTCAGAATGTGTGAGATGGAAATGTGGTTTTCCAACATTGGATGAAATGGCAACAGAAAAGTGCTGATTCCAGACAAGATCTGGCGTGGTCTGACAGCGCAGCAATAAAAAGACCTCGACTGACTCATGGCTTCGTCTGGAGGTCTCAAGGCTTTGCTGCACTTAGGAATTCCACTCGTGAAAACACTGCTGTCCAGGGAAAAGTGTTTCAAAGAAACAACTAAGAGCCTCACACTGGGCTATTATTTTTCACTGGATAAGTCTATACGGATCACGAACCACAGTCACAGACACACACGCTGAAAAATACATGGTAAATTGTATTTATTTGATTGTTCCCGCTCCTGTCTGTCTCATAAAATGAGAAGATTATACAGCTAGCAGTTCATTAGTTTAGCTTAGCTTAGCTTAAAAGGTGCTAATGGCTAGCTGGTTCCCCCTGCTTCCATTCTTTCTGCTAAGCTACGCTAAGCTAAGCTAATCACCCCCTGGCTGTAGTTTCACTTTAAGCGTACCAGCTTGAAAACAGTATCAATCTTCTTGTTTAACTCTCAGCAATAAAGTGACAGGTTATCTTGTACTATTTGTGTCCCAAGTAAATTTTTACCTTGTTTTATATCACTGTAATATTTGTGGACTGACAAAACAAGAATTTGTGGTTTCGAGTTTTGCTATTTTTTTTATATTTTTATCGATGAACTATTATAAACACAACTGACAGGTTAATAAATGATAAAAGGAATATTAGGTGAAGCTTTAACATCAGCACATCTGCATATGATCTCACTTCAAAACAGGATATTCGAATTTCCACCACAGCCAGCTCTTCTTGATTCCAGCCTTTTCTTCAATGCTCGTCACCTCCAAACAACAACACGACGGAGGGAGCCCGAGGTGAAGAATTCATTTGGTGGCTGCTTCCGGATGCTGGTGCATATCAGTGAGTGTGTGTGTGGGTGTGTGTCTACATCCCACAGGGGCTACATCGAGGGTGGATGCTGTGTTGCTGTTACAAATGATCCTGTGGGAGACTTACTGACAGCCAGGCTCGGTGTGGCTCCACATGCCTCATCACCACACGCACACACACACACACATCACATCGCTGCAGCTGCCCACGGTGAGTGAGGCATGTTGGTCCCAGAGTAAACTCCCACTACACATCCTGTCAGCTCAGAGAAAGTGTCAATCAGCTTGTCCAAGTCAGCTAAAGAGATGTGTCTACGCCAGCAAAATGTACTTGACTAGCTGTCCTTCCTGACTTCTGACAGCAAATAACACTGTTCTCTTCTAGTTTTTAAACTTTATCGATCAATGGAGGGAGTTTTGCTGAGCATGTGTACCTTTTCTCCACAGTTTTCCACCTGGGAACTGCCCACTGCAAACACACTCAGCCTTTGAATCTGGACATTATTTAGTTCAATACAATAAAATGACTTCCGGGAGCCTCAGTGACCGTACTATTCATGTATTTCCTTCCTTTGAATGTCATGATTTACATGTCAACCTGTCTGCTTACTGTTCTTTGGGTGCTGTGGCCTGTGACATCATCAGCCTAATTAATGCAGCTGAGTAAACAGCTGCCACACCTGGCATTAATCAGCTGTTGTTTAACACCTCTACCTGCTAACGTTGTAACTGTCACGACACAAGGCACCATTATTATCAGGCTGGAGCCAACAAATATCAACAAAAGTAGGTCGTTTTAGCCAAGAAACAACATGTTTATGAGATAGATAGATAGATATAGATAGATAGATAGATAGATAGATAGATAGATAGATAGATAGATGTGTGTATATACACAAGATATGATATGTGTGTTGTATTTCAAAGAAAGCAAGAACAAACAACAAAATGGTGGACATTTCAACTTGTTCAAATGTTTTAAAAAAACAAGTTAAAAGTCTGAAAACGTTAGTTAACATGCCAACATAAGGCCCCAGTGCGGGGCCCAGTACTGGTGTTTACTTCTGACCCGTGGCGCTGTACGTGTCACTTTGCCGCCATCTAGTGGTGGAGTTTGGTCAACGCAGCCTGTCGTATCTTTACACATAACATGATTTAAAACGACAAAATGGGTGTGCGGGGATCAGTCGTGTCAAATGGTGACGCTGATTTCAACAACATTTATCACTCACAGCAAACACGGCGAGAAAAACGAGTGTTTGTAACCGTTACGCAAACTGCGCATGAGCCCCCTTTTTTGTCCCTCGTCACTTCCCGTCGTTGTTTTGCCAAAGCGGACGTGCAAGTCGACAGGTAAGAACAACATGTACTTTTCATTATGTAATCCTCTTATCGCGTTTATATTCGCGTTTTGTTCGAGGAGAAATGCAAACACCTACGTGCTCCGCATGTGCCGTGTGTCAGGTAGATGTCAAAGGTGAAGCTACGAAAACACGGACAGGCGGGAGAAAGTGTCAAAATGAGATCAGCTGACTGGGCTAACTGTAGCAGCTAGGCGGCTAGTTAGCAGGATAGCTGTTTTGTTGTTGTTGTTGTTGTGTTGGGTCACTCTTAGTTAGTGTTTACGTCTGTTACAAGTTCACTGCTGTTGTTAGATTACCTCTGAACCAAGTGTGTGACGGCGATGGTGACCCCGTGAGTCATAGAGCACATGTAGGCTAGCTATTGCATCATGGCACCTGCGTTGACTAACCTTGGCTAGTAAACTAAAGTCACTCACGGTTTTCTGTTTTTTTTTTCTGTCACACCAATTGTTGTCGTTTTTGATCCAGCAGGTTAAAAGTTAAAAGAAGACGGAGAGGAGCCACGATGTCCAGCAGTGTAAGTGACACCACGGCAACTTTTACCCCTAGCTACGCTAGCTAGCTGCGCGGCTAACTGCTGCCATGTTTGCTACACGAAGAAGTGTCAGGAAAACTTCAGGAAAATTTCCATAATGCAAAATGTTTGGTTTTTAAGATACACTGTAAAAATGATCAGGTTGGTTTAACTTAAAAAGTTGAATTGCTAACCTAACTCAACTTCATGTAAGAGCAGTTATTTAATTAAATATAATGTATTATTATTGTTTAAACAACTAACTGTTACAGTATACATTCAAACACATGTTCTCTTGTCGAAGACACTCACAATTCTGTACTCATCTCATTTTCAAGCCATTCATTAGTTACATTTTTTCAGCAATTGAACCTAAGTTTTCAAATTAAGTAGGCTACTGTTTAAAATTTCAGTGTCAGTCATCTGCCAAAAGTGTACTCAAAGGAGGTGGAGGCTATAAGTAATGAGCAGATGAGTTTTAAGTTTGTTTTTAAGTGTATTTAACATTCAGAAAACTGTCAAATCATTTGCCTGAGCGAGAACATATTGTAACTCACTGTGTTGACACAAGGAAATTTACATCTGACTCAAAGTTTAGTTGAAAATGAATAACTTATTATGTTAAGTCGAAGTAATGAAGTAAATTATTGATCCTTTTTTACAGTGTAATATTAAGTGTATAAGGCATAATCGTGTTTCACCCCCCCCCCCCCCAAGTTTTGCTGCCTGTTAACGGGTGACTTTGTTCCCATGTAGGTACTGTGTGGTCGAGGCAGGGTGGTTCTGTCTCAGACCGCTGCCTATCAGGCATTTATTGCTGCCCGTGTCGGCAGAACCAGAACCTTTTCTGCTGCAAGCTCAGATGAGCCTTACATCGCCGCATCACCCGCAGACTCAGGTGAGTCGAGCAGTAAATGAACCGGTCACTGCTAAATGTCACAACAGGCTTCGCAACATGTAGGTTGGCAAAATGGCATGGCAACATGGCAACAGATAGACTCATGGATCTGGTTTTCAGCAGTAAGCATAAGGAAGATGAAGGCAAACACACCAGGGCTGCTGGAGTTACCTCAGAAGTAGAGAAGCCAAAATGTTTTTGATATTGTAGCTCATTGCATCAGGTCCCAAGAGTGGTAACACCCCCCTGACTAAAGATTAAAGCTGTAAACCAGCACAAAAATGAGATCCTGTGCAGCATACTTAAATTGTGGGACAGGGCCAACAATCATGGTGGCCAGTGACCTCTTTACCTCTGTACTTCCATGGAACACGCTCAGATTTCTTTGTCCCGTCCCCTCCAGGGCCCAGGACAGTGTGGCCTGACGAGAACATGGGACCATTCGGACCTCAGGACCAGCGCTTTCAGTTACCGGGTAACGTCGGATTTGACTGCCACCTGGAGGGCATGGAGGACAAAAAGAAGACTCCAGTCCACAGGACAGTCCCTGACGTACTGACGGCCCCATGCAGCGCAGAGAGACAGCAGTTCATATTGGCCCAGTTTGTTAATGAGTTCCACGTAAGTGTTTGAGCAGCAGCAGCAATGTTGCTGCGACAGTTCTGTGTAATTAAAACTATCTATGTGCAGAGTGGAAATTCAGTACCTGCATGTATCCAGAGTGTAAAAAAGAAATTCATATTAGTCAGAATAAATAATTTCGATGCCTTAAAGCTGCTTTGTTAATGTGACTGTGTTTGCTCCTCAGGGAAAGCTGGGTCCCGTATCCACGAGAGTCCACAAAGCAGAGCAGTACTTTAATCAGACGGCCACAGACTGCTCTGTTTCTTCCTGCCCTGAGCTGTTGAAGAAAGGTAAGGCATTCATAAATGAATTGTAAAACCTGAGATCTGCTTCCCACCAACGTCAGACAGATTATAACCAGATTTTCCTTCAAAGAGTCACTAATACAAAAATTAATCTCATGTGGGTGTTGTTTAGTTCATGCTGTTTTGAAATGTATCTTTTGGTGTGTGTGTGGTGACTTGTGTTAATGTGTAGAGTCTATTTATTTATATCTGGCTTACCTGATGCAGTGTGATTTTATAAGATCTTATTGTTTTTGTCTGTGCCCCATACTAGCGACCACTGATGTGGAAGCTAGCAGGGATCCAAATGAAGAATTATGAAGCTGCGTTATCTGTTAATAGCCTTCACTTACCCTCAGTGTTGCTGTGTGTGTGTCAGATCTTGAGCTGCTGTTCCCCTCGGTGCCAAACACTTCCATCACAGTTGTGACGGTCACACAGAGGAGCAGTCGGTGTGAGGAGGCAGCCGAGCAGGACAGAGACCAGCTGCTTCACAGAGTGAGTCCCATCAGATTTCATTCTCATTATTATCAGTTTGGGTTTCGCAACAGCTGCTGACGACGTTTGCTCCTCACCACAGTTTGTGAACGGCGCGAAGGAAATGTGCTTCTCTCTGTGGACTGCAGGCTACTGGGCGGACTTCATTGACCCAACAACCGGAGCAGCTGTGAGTTCTTATGTGTGATGATTTCTTGTCATTTAAAGCTAGATGTTTCAATATTTGGACACCAACAGGTCTTTTCCACCAAAGGAAACTTAAGTAGAGCTTCCCATAATAAAGTCTTGTTGCTCGGCTCTCCCTTGTGTCCCAGTTTTCAGATGGGATATTAGAAATGTCTGTGAATATAATGCAATCAAGTAAAACACCATCTTATGTCGCCCAACAGTTCTTTGCATCTCCGTCGAGTCAAACTACACTGAGAACAGAGGAGGAGCTGAGACATTTGGGCTTCCACATCGAAGCGTCAGGCTCCTGCACGGTCATTCGCCACATCCTGAAAGGAACGCCTTTGTTTGTGGGGACTGTTTTTACCAATGCACCCACTGAAAGTGCAGCTGTCGCAAGACTCCAAGGACTACAAAACGTACTTGATGATGAGGAATAGGCTTTTTTTAAAAAAATATTCCTCAGAACTGAATCCAAACCCAAGGCCTCTATTTATGGTTTAAAGAAACTTGGGACTTGATGTATGGTAGTGTTGGTACATGGTTGTGTCAGCGAAAGGTTGTGCAGAGTTTGTCTTACTCTAACAAGGACTCGACTCTAAGGCAGACCCGGATGCTGTGCCTGACGTGAACCCAGCTTTATCTCGCACTACAACCACGGTGAAACACACACATACAGTGCAGCGGGAAGGGTTCTGACTATAAATAAAAGGCTTTTCAAATGTGATATGTGCTGTGTGCACTTTAGAGGATAACATCCCTGGAACCACAGACATGAAATGAAAGCTGCCTCAAATGGCCTCAGGTAGCTGTTAGGAGTTCATGGGGAGAGATCCCGATTCCAACAACACCTAAAGATTCTTGTTGAATGATAAGTAACCGATAACTTGTACCGCATTGTTTTTCTGTTGCACAAGTTGTAAAGAAATGTTTCTGTTGTTGCACAATAGTTGTGACAGTCCAAGGTGCTGGATGAATAAAGTGATTTCCCATCAGGCTGCAATAATGCTGTATTTGCTCTAAGTGTATGCACCTTCACAATTTAGCATCAATTACGTGAATGATAATCTTGGTTTCAGCTCTAGACTCGTCTTCATTTCAAAATGAGGCCGTACAAATCAATCACAACAGATGTGAGTAGTGTCTGGAGAAACAGTGATTTGTCACCATCTAGCGGTCGATTAGACTTTATGCAGACAGGTTAATTTACCTCAAACTCAAACTACCTCAAACTGTCTGAGATTGATTGTAAATGACAAGATATTTATGTTGAAGTGTTTTATTCATCACTCAGCTCCTGCAGCAAGTGAATGGCTTCATCAGAAACTTACCCGTGGAAGACAAAACCCTCATGATGGCAGACTGCTTGCTGGATTGCGTTGATCCATTCTCACATGTTGGAGTAAGTGAGCCCTCTGAGCAAAACTCTTCAACTTCTGTGATTTCATCTGGACATAAACCATTCCTGGAAACTCTGCAGAGACTTCCTTGAGCCTCAGATGTGTTAAGGTCGCAGGCTGGGGTGACTTTACTTGTATGTCTGTTGAAAAATGTCATCAGTTTGTGTCCAAAGCTCCTGTTTTTTCCTGACTTGTTCAACCCTTGCTCTTTTGGTGGGCTGGTACCACCTTTTTCAGAAGCCGTGTCACTGGATGCCATGGAAACCTGTGGGAACCTTCCAGTACACTTTGGGGAAGAGGGACCGAACTCTTCCAGACTCATATCTCCCAGATTTTTCTTTTCTTTAGCCTTGGCAGAACAAAGAACCCGATGACCTGAATTTTGCATCTTTGGTACAGGGCACATTGGAGTGTCCTGTGGGCTGGAGTGTTCAATATTTGCTACATTGTTTGGACAGCAATCCTCACTGGTAACGGCACAGGGATTTTCTGGATCCTTTGATGACTCTGTATCGTTTTTCAGCAAGAACTTCAATATACTGCCTGCCTGGTAAACCATTCGAGTAGTATCAAAATGATAAGATTCAGTCGACTCTATCTGTGGGCAAGATGCTGACTGTCCAGCTGAACTGATGAGTTCAGGAAGTGACTGGTTCACCCTCTTCTTCACCTCTGCTGCAACCAACTCCAGTAGTATCACTGACTCATCTGACCTCTCCTGTGGGATTCCTGTTACCTCACCGAAACAGTGATCAAAAGTATTTCCAATGCTGGCTTTGATATCATCCACTGTCACACTGTAATAATCGCGAAGCCTTAACGAGAGAAAGAATCACACGCTAGTCTGATCAGTAACTTTACTTTGAACTCTAATATTCTCAAAGTACAAAATGTTACATACAGTATGGATGTTTGAGAAGATGGTTTAGGTGAATATGGTGTTTTTTGGAAGTTAGGAAGGAAGGAAGGAAGGTTGGTTTTGACTTACCTCATGTCATGGTCTTGGGCAGTAGTAGTAGATATCCAGTTTTGAATCTGAGGTTCCACGGCATCCAAGATCCAGGCAGTGATGAAATTTGTGACCTCATGGCACATGTCATATAGCAGAGTAAATGTGTCAACATCGATTTGGTCAGCTGCCAGAAGCATCCACTGACTGTAAGAAAAGATGATTCATAAAAACAGACCTTTAACCAGTGTATGTGTATATAAATATTCATATGGGGTCAGGATTTCTGCCACTGATTTGCTTGATAACTTTCAATGTGCGACGTACTCATCTGAGATAGCACTTAGAAATAAAGTGACTATTGGTTCGAGGGTCTCTGATGTAATGATAGGAACAATCAGTTTTCTGTAAGTCAGTTCTCCAAATTCATCTAATGAATCCTACGTAGAAAAACAATCAGGTCAATCATCTCAGCAAGCAGCGTTTGAAAGATGAACAAAACACTAGTCATCGGGACTGCAAAAGAATCTGCGTGTGTGATCTTCTTACTTTGTTTTCCATCTTGAGTAGTAATGTATCCTTCGAGGCACAATCTGGTACTTTGTCCATGTAGATGTGTTCACCGTCTGTCTTGTGAGTTAACCTAGTATCTTCTGCTCACCGTGTCCTCTTACATCATCGGGTGACTGTCAACAGAATCTATAGGTGGAACCACATCCATGGAACTCCAGAATGTTCTAGTCTATATTGTACACACACACACACACAAGTGTACAGTTCTGTCACACAACATCGATCTCATAAGATGGGATAAGATAAACTTTAATGAAGCCACAAGAGAGAAATTCACTTATTTACACCAGCTTGTGTACACAGGGTTGATGAGAAATTACTCATAAATAAGAAATACACAAAAAAAGTCATGCTGGTGTTAAAGAGTCTCAAAACAATTACATTTTGTACATATTTATTTGATTTCACAAGCAATTTAACATTGGAAAACCTACAAAAATGACACACTGACAATACATGATAATGGAAATAGCAGTTTCACATTAATACTGACACTTAGTATAAATAAATTACTAAAACAATGGAAATACTGTCTGACACAAAGATGTAGACCTAATTCAAATGGACTCTAATCAATCTGAGCACAAGTCCCACACATACCAGCTTCACTTTTAAAAAAATTAAAGTTAAGCTTCCTTTATTGATGTATTTGTTTCCCTCTTAAACATGTTCATCTGTGAAGATGATGATGATGGTGGTGATGATGACGATGTAGCACAGTGTTGCAGGACCGAGCGTTCTGCTCGAGCTGACCAGAGGTGACGTGGAGGAGAAAACGGCGCTGCTCTCGTTTCTCGGCACCAACATGTTACAGATGTTCCCCTCGCAGCAGGACGAGCACACCTGCCGGATGAGATTGAAACGGTAATGAGTGTCAGGTTGTGGACGTTGATTTCAGTTTAATCCAGACGCTCCACACACACCTGATAGCCGTTATCAGTGACTTCAGCACAGCCGGTGAACCGACAGTCCTCCAGGGTCACACATCGCTTGGTCACAGACACACTGTCCCCGTGGTTATCCATCATGTGGAGTGTGTAACAGTATCTGGCATCTGGAAAACATGACATTAACTTCTCCACCACACAGAGAGAGGGTGGAGTGCGGTGTCCCAAAATGCTCACATAGAAGAAAATGAGAGAAAGCTGATACCTGTACCTTTTGGACAGTAAACGTCCGGTGCCCAGCGGTTACACTCATAGTTATCTGCAGCGTCTTGGCATGTGAAGCACTTGAAGCCACCAGGATGAGGTGTCGCTGTGGAGGACAGACAGGCAGACTTCAGTACTCTCTGTTTTTTCTTACATTGTATCACCAACTGTAACAGTCAACAGCAGTAACGCGCAGTGGAGCTTAGATCGGATACAAAAATATAAATTATGTAGAAGTCAGTATTAAAACCTCTGCAACGTCACTCAAATGCCACTGTCAAAAATGTAGCCTAGTTACTGACATCAGCATATTATAGTGCCAATTCATTTTCAGAGACATACATTCACCTGCATTTCTACAGGATTTACAGCTGAGCATAGGAGCACCCAAAGACAGGAGCACAACAAGAAACACACATCTATAAGACCAACATTAGAAACACATAGCATTAAACCTCTAAGCGAAACTAAGTCTGAAAGCCTAAAATAGCTACTGTATGACACCGCTCACATAAGAGCACAGCATAGGAAGACATTATAACCAGAGAGAGAAAACTAAAGTTTTCGTGTCGGCGCACCATTGGCAAACAAGTGAGGGGGCACTTACTTTATTGCGCCTGTCCGTCTGTACGAACGTATGCACGGGAAGCAGGGCAGCTTGCTAGCCTGGCCACATCCACACAACCAGTCTGTTCGAAAAGTCCTCACAATTGTTGTCCCTTCCTTTGGATTAAATATTTTAATTCATGGGTTGGTTTCCCAGTTAAAATTATATTTTTTTTCTCCTCAAAAGTCAATATTGAAAATCTTTTTACATACGAAATATCCATCTTCGCTAGCCGAAGTCACTGCAAAGGTGACAACAGCGTCGCGAGACGTTAGGGTGGGGTTCGGGACATTTCGGCGGGATTTCCGACAAGTCCCGAACCCCTGACTGCGGAGGCAGAGAAGCGTTGTGCCTCAATGATGCCCCCTGAAGACAGCGTGAGAACAGACTACGCATGCGCGACCCTTCTAAACTGTTCGCGTACATTTCACACAGGACAGAGATTGAGTCTGCCTCAGCCTCCTGTATTTACGCATTCACATACGCTTTGGAAACAGGGTGAAAGCTGTAACCTTAGAGAAAAACGCAGTTTGTTCAGCGGCGTATGATTTTAAAAACGCACGCGATGGAGTCACAATTTGGGCGTCACAGCCGTGCGTAATGACGCAGCCGATTAACTTTAAAATCTTCCTCGTTGTTCTTCTCTCTGTAAGTCGCTTTTATCCAAAGCGACTAAAGCGAAGTTAGTCTGAGTAGTAATCAACACACACACACACAATTTAAGGTGGCGACTTTCGAGTGGCGACACGAGAAAAACAGATTTCCAATGAAGCGACTGAGCAGACTTTTCTTTCAGTGGTTGCAATATAAATGGACACACACAGACACACGACGTAGCTAACATTTTGTTGGACAATGAAGTAAAGTTGCAGTGGAATTTCTCCTCTGGCGTGTACCAGTCTTCATCACTAGATGTCGGTATATAATAGTCTACTGCCTACACCAATAAACAGCAGTTCAAGCGTTTTTGTGACAAACCACAATGGGATTTGCTTTAACAAAGCGAATAAAACGCCGATAATCAAATGTATTTCGATTTTTTTCAAGCCGCTCAGTTTAAAACGCCAAACTTACCGCGACGCGCTTCTTTGTCCTCCGGAGGCCTCCCGCCAAAACCGAGCCCCGCCCACAGAATCACCTTAAGACTAGTTCAGGTAGCGCGGCAGAGCGCGGGAAATGTGAAGAGGGAGGTTTGGGTGGTCATGTTAAAAAGTTTAAGTGTGTACATTTTGTTGGTTGCCATATAAATATATATTTTATTCATCCTACTTAAATATGTCAATAATTGTATATATTTCTATTGGATGTTTTATGTAAATGTTTATTTATTTGTATATAAAAGTTTGAGAGAAACCCTACCAGTTGGTATGATCCAATTGCTCATGTGACTGGTAGGATGAGTATATAAGAAAGGCAGAAAGCCATGGTTCAGTTTTGCCGGTTTGTGCTGAGAGCTGTAGGTAACTGCTGTGGTTCGTCTTCATCAGCTGCCTCGATGACTGCGGTGACTCCTGAGACTGACTGTGTAAGTTTAAGTGAGTTTTACTCAACTCATCTGTAAGCAGGAGCAAATGTGCATAAAACTGGATGAATCCTGAAAGTAAAATTTAAGGTTTAAGTTTAATTTGTGGTTTAGTTTAAGTTTAATGAAGCTATCAGAGAGGGAGCATCTTTTGAACTCACTACATCAATTCACTCAACACATCTATGTGGTGTAATGGTAGATGATTATGATAATGGCTTGTGATTGGGTTGCCAACAACTGAAGGTACTATAATTTTTAGATGGTTGGAGCAGCAGTTGCTGCAATGCAAGCGAGTTCCTGGTTTATGATAATGCTAACATAGTGACTAAGCTACAATGGAACTCTGGTACTTACCGAATTGATGTGTGATGCCATGTCGGGATCTATTCTGGCTGAGGCACACGGCCCCTATATGGTCGATATACGGAAAGAGGAGCTCACACACCGAGGAGCGGTCGCACATGATGCCCACTCACGTGGTATGTGCTGTGTATCATTTGCCTCTTGGTTAGCCTTATTAGGCACTTGTCCCTCCCATTCCAAACCATGCTAGGTAGATCATCTATAGCATATCTAAGCGGAAGGTGCTGCTCTGTGATGGCTTTGCTTCAGAGGTTGTGTGTTCATCCACTAGGCCTAAAGTTGACCATGGGAGTTCATCTGCTCTCCAGACAGACCATAGTCCAGATGATGGTACACACACAACAGAGGAAGTGCTAGTATGTTCTGTTGTATTTTGTCACTTTGTTGCATTACTGATTTCAGGAACAATGCCTTCAGGTGTCAGCAATCTGATCACCTCCAAGAGTCTTTACTTTGGCACTTTGGGCCTACTGTATCCAACAGTTTTGCAGATCTTATTTCTTGATACAGGAGCCAGTCCCAGCCAGTGATTGGTAGAAAGATTCAAATCCCTAGAAGGAGCCGAGTTTGATATTTCTGAGTCAATCACTAAACAGATCTGCATCTTATGTGTCATTTTAGTCAGTTTGTCCATAATTATACAAGTTATACCAGTGAAACACAAATAATTCAAGAGTTATTGTACGAGGAAGGTAGTCTACTGTTTGTGTGCGTTTGAAATTTTGATGCAGGAAATAAAACTTTGCATTTTCATATTTAACAATTCTCTAACTATGGGGCTTCAACAGTAAAGTAGTTCACAATGTTTTTATTTAGATGGCATTATATTCAACTGACACAAATAGTTATATTCTCATAACTCAGTTAGCGTCACTCATTCAACTGAATACAGTAAATGACATAATAGAAATGTGGCAATTATAACTCTGTAATTATTGACACTACATTATACTTTATGCTGCAATTCAAATGCTTCTCACAGTCACATGCTTCTCAAGCAGTTCGCAGGTCTTTTGGTTCTTTTGCTTCTCAGGTGTTTCTGTACAGATTTACTAGATGCATCTGAATCTGAGGGTCTGTGCTTGCATGAAGTTACGCTGATTTGCTGTGTTTGAGGCTGCTGGATTGGCAAGTCTCCTGAGTCCTTTGGTTCTTGGGTGTTTCCGGCTCTGTAAAGATTTATTCTGACTCTGAATCCGGGTCTGTGCTACTGAGCCTTAGAAATTAGCTAAACTGGGGTCAGCTCATCTGAGTCCTGACTCCCGAAGCTATTCTACCAGTGGAAACAAGCTTATTGTCCACAATTGCAGCAGTATAGCTTTTTTTTTTTTTTTTTTTTTTTTTTTTTAAATCTCAATCATTTGGTGGGATTTGGATCCTCTGCCACAGCATTCAGTTTCCTCTCTTGACAGGAAGTCAGGCCATTTAAATATCAGGTTGAACTCAAGAATGCAATCCTACTGGTAATGTAAGTATAGCCTCTTGTCATCCATAAAGCTTCTGTATTCTGCAGCATAAGCAGAAGCCTTCTTGAATTTCTTGGCAAGTTCAATATGTTGAGCTGTCACCTCATCATTGTTAGGTAAGCCCACATTTTTATCTCAAAGGTAAGTAGAAGTGTCCATTTTTGAAAACAGTTGAACTTGCTTCCAGGTCTATGAATAAAATAGATTGAACTTACTGTGGAGAAGATTACTCGTCTTGTGAGTTCTGCTCTGGACAGCCACCATGAAGGTAAGTGTCCATTGGATACCTAGTACTTTTTCAAGAGGTGGTATCGCTTACCAAATCAAAGGTAGGTAGAAGTGTTCATTTTTGAAAACCGTTGAACTTGTCCACTTGGATTTCATTCATATCAGGTTGGGTAAGTAAATTCAGATCAGTTTGGGTAAGTAAATTCAGATCATTTTGGGTAAGTAAATTCATATCAGGTTGGGTAAGTAAATTCAGATCAGGTTCACTGTAAAAAAAAATCGTAATTTTAGAGTAAATCACTCTAAATTTTTACCATAGTTTTACCGTTTTTTTGAAATAGTGTAAAAAAACAGTAAAATTACAGACATTATCTGTAAATTAACAACCTGCCTGTTATTTTATGTGTTATGCCAATAATGACAAACTACAGTTATTTCCCATTTTTTTACAGAAAAATTACCATAATAATTATACAGTAGTTTTACTGTTTTCTTAAATTATGTGCAAATGTATGTAAAATTATGATAATTGCCTGTTATTTTATGTTTTTCTTGTTATATAAAGGCTTTTCTCCATATTGACAATTTAAGATTTTATTCTGCCATTTTAAGGTAAATCTTACTCTTAAATCTTAATTAATTGTATGAGGTTTTACATTATAGGGAAGCAAGCAATACTGATAACGATGCTTGCATATATATATATATATATATATATATATATATATATATATATATATATATATATATATATATATATATATATGTGTGTGTGTGTGTGTGTGTGTGTGTGTGTGTGTGTGTGTGTGTGTGTGTGTGTGTGTGTACGTGTATACGTGTACGTGTATACGTGTACATATATGTGTACGTATATGTACATGTATACATGTATACAATTGCTATTGGCTGTTTGAGTATGCTTTGATGCTTTGAGTATGATTGGTCAGTGTGGCTGTCATCCAGGAAACTGTCCAATGACTGCTGAGCGCGGTTTTATTTGAAAGTACGTCGGTTTGAATGCTGCAGGACTTCACCGCTTCTCTGTCGGTCCCTTCGTAATTAATTAGGTGGATCATTACCTGGATTATTTTACATCTGCACGCCAAATTCTTATTTTAGTGAATTTAAATTATGGGATTTCTACGGAGAACATAACAACAAAACAAAAACGTGAATATGGACACAGGAGAGTCCACAAGAGTCCAGATCTGTGCGGTCTGCTAACATGAACTTCACGTTCTAACTGTTATCCTGACGATATCAGGTAAGAAAACATTTCCCTGTTACTTTTAAGTTAGTAACCTAACGTAATGCTTGTGTTCATATTCATAGTTTAGACTGTAACGTTGTCAGTAATGAACTGATGTTACAGATAACGTTACGTGTTACGTTAGCGAGCTTGCTAAGCTCGACATGATTCATGTCAGTAAAACACAACGTTAATACTGAGTGTGCTACAGGCAGCAGATCTTTGTCATACCATTAACGTTATGTCACTAAAGTTACAGACACGTGTTGCTCAGCTCAGTAATAACGTTACATTGTTATAACATAACTGTACTTGCTTGTGTAATATCTGTGGCGGTTGAGTGGTAACTGCCTTCTGAAAATATCAATTTAAAAGTTATAATGTAATCTAACTTCTGGTCACAACGTGTGTGTTGGGAGGACAGTTTAAGTTTCAGTGAATCAAAATGTTTGTTAAGTTCCATGTATGTGTTTATGTAATACATAAATTCACTGATATTCTTTTAATTCCAGAGACACCCTTATCAAGGCGAGGTGATGACTGCCAGAGGGAAATGTAAGTTAAAAAATATATAGCCTATACTACAAAATATTTTTAGGGAAGAGGTATTTCCATAAATCATACTATTTGCCCAATTCAACAATCCTGATCGGTGACAGAATGACACTGAATGCTTATCATAGCAACCATTCTTATCTCTCATCTGGTGTTCCTTATCCAGTTGAGAACTTAGTAGAACAAAGACATTTGATAAAGATGACCTGAACTGTCTCTGTCCTGGCAGGTTTTGCAAAAGGCAAAATGCAGAATTTGCTGAGACTGGCGGTTCGATTCTTGGCTCCTGTTCACCTGTTGGGCAAGACACTTAACCCCAAGTTGCCATGGATGCTGTGCATCAGCGTGTGAATGTGTGTCTAAATAATTAGGGCTCCCTCATCCCTCATCAGTGTGCGAATGAGTGAATGAATGTATTGCAGTTCTTTAAGTGGTTGATAATACTAGAAAAGCACTTTAAATGCAAGAACAATCCATTTACTGTAGTCTTCACTGTGTCCCTGTATTTCACACAGCAAAGAACCCATAGATGTGCATCACCTGTGTGGTCATGAGAAGGCTGAAGAACCAGGAGTGACATGACATCACCGACTGCTGGGGTGCAAACTCAGGAACAGGTAGGCAAAACATACAGAGAATGGATTTGTTTTATGGAACCAAGTTCACACCAGTCATAATATGAATATTATGTAAGAATAAATGTATGTGTGAGGCTGCTGAGGAATATTTTGCATGTCTATGTCTCCAACGGAAAGCTGGCTAATATTGTTTGTTTGTCTGTGTTTTTTCCCCTCATCATCCAGACAACATGGAAATAAAAAGTATCCTGTCACAAGGTCTTCGGAGCCAGTGAGTATTCATGTTATCCTGACATAAAGACTGTGAATGTGCATGAATCCAGTGGTGAAATATGAAATATGTACACAGTGCCTCAAATGAATCCCTGTTTTCTATGACTTTTCCATCATGCTGGCCAGTAATATCTGTAATACAATTGGGTCGCACAGTAAGGTAAGTTGGGTGGTTACTCCCCAAAGTTCTCCAGCTCTGCAGTCCAATGGCCACTTTAACATCCTTTCTGGGTAAAAACCTTGAACTATAATGTCTCATAGAAAATTTAAATGAAGTTTGTTTGAAAGACTAGTTCACTTTAAATTAAAGGAGCAGCTTACACACTGCTCCTTTAATTGCCGTTCGCCAGATTCTGTAATTTCCGATTGTGCTTGAAAACTTGCAGCATCCTCCCAAACAACTGTAGTCAACAGCAGCATGCCAGGTTGACCTGAAAAGTCATAATTTGCACCATGTGTTTAGCGTCACTGTAGCTTCTTAGTTGGAAGCTGCGTTGATCTGTAGGTGTGGGTTTGTTTGACCGCATTGAAGAGCTAAGAGCATGAGGATTCTTCAGTTATTTTTTGCATTTAAAATGTAGTCACTATTTACTGCAGTTGTTTGGGAAAATGCTACAACACTGATTTCCTGTGGAACTTCAGTCTTTTGTGGACCAAAAAACTTCACCTGACCTTTCATTGACGCAAGAGTGAGTAGATAATGACTGAAATTTCAGTGTGAACAATAAATGAAATCCTACCTTTTACAGTAAAGATCTTTCAGTGGTAACTTCTCTCTGTCTGTGTCCCCTCCAGGATCACCAGAGATCCAGACGATTACTGGCAATTTGGAGGGGGATTCAGATCTTTCTGCTTTTTCTGCTGTGTTGCACCTGTGTTACCGATTCATTGATCTTTTGTGGTATGGTTCCATTTGACTTAATACACTGTATAGTTAGGATTCTTAATTAAAACACTGTAATGCTTGTCCACAAATGTTATCAGAACTACCTTGCACAGAGCCCCCAAGGGTTAGGAGAATATTGTAGTAACAATATAAAACTTAAAGGGAAAATTCAGTTTCTTTTAACCTGGTGTAACTTGGAGTGCTTCGGACACTATTTAGATCATTGGAGATCTGCGTATATCCATATAACAGGAGTGAACCGGGCAAGGACTGCAGCATCTAAATAAGGCATTATCTGCCATGAAACTCCTTCGTTTCACCAATACTTTAAGACGAATGAATGAACGAATGAGTACTATTGCCCTGTAAGTACAGAGTTGTTGTTATCAGGGGCTTTCACACACGCCTACTGACGTCAGACACGCGCTGCCGCAGCACAGCTCTTTCACTTCATGCTCTGTGATGGTCGGCCATCTTTACATGGAATTTGCTATGAGCTGTGCTGCAGCGGGGCGCATCGTCCCATGTGACCCGTGTGTAGAAAGTCCCTGATAACAACAACAGGGTGACGCTGAACTCACAGGGCAATAGTACTCGTTCGTTCATTCATTCGTCTTAAAGTATTGGTGAAATTTCATGGCAGATAATGCCTTATTTAGAGGCTGCATTGTCCCAGCCCCATTTACTCCCGTTATATGGATATACGCGGATCTCGAATGATCTAAACAGGACTCCAAGTTACACCAAAATGTTATTGGTGAGTAAATGCACATATGTTTTGCTAACTAACTTTCCCTTTAAATGAACCACCTTCCCTTTAAGACCACAACCCCCTCAGCTCAACAGCACTATTTGTTGCTTTCTCTATCCATTTCAAAAGTGACCTAATTTTGATAGAAATGCTAATAGAAACACGTAACACACATGGAGAAATACCATTTTTAGTTTTTCAGTTCCTCCTTGGGGTCTCTAAAGAGCTGTTTGTGAATAATTGGTTAACATTGTAAATTTACATCTGAATACGTTAAATAAAATGGTTTTAGAATCAATAGTGGTGTGTACTGTATTTGTAATTCATTTCCCACAATATTTAGCATTGTCCCTTTATTGAAGGTGATTGATCATAATTATTTGGTAAAAATCTGTAAAATAACGGTATTTTCCTGCAGATCTTTTAGGATTCTCCCTTTATTGAAAGTGATTGATCATAATTATTTGGTAAAAATCTGTAAAATAACGGTATTTTCCTGCAGAACTTTTAGGATTGTCCCTTTATTGAAGGTGATTGATCATAATTATTTGGTAAAAATCTGTAAAATAACGGTATTTTCCTGCAGAACTTTTAGGATTCTCCCTTTATTTAAGGTGATTGATCATAATTATTTGGGGGAAAACAGTAAAATAACAGTATTTTTCTGTAAAAAATGTAATGAAATTTTCTGTAAATTTAATGTTTTTGCATATTTTTTGAATTACAGTATTTTACTTTAATTTTAAGGTTTTTGTTTGGCAGCCATAGCTGCCAGTCATTGACCGTTTTTTTACGGGTTTTTTTCTTACAGTGTTGGGTAAGTAAATTTTTTTCTTGAACAGCCATCCAGATTTCCAACCTCTAGTCAAGAGGTAGGAAGAGCAGTGAAACTGGAACAATTGCTAGCATACATTCATTACAAGCATTCTAACTTATTCAAGACTGAGAAGGGTAAGTACTGGTCCGTTCACAGTTGGTAAGATCTTTGGCGTTTTTCTAACTTCTACAGGCATTTCACTCATAACAGTTCAACTGTTTCCCCTTGAACTGTCTTATCCTTTTTAAACTTGCCACTTCATTGATCTTTTCACACAGAACAGGCATTTCTTGTAATGCCTTTCTGTAATTTAATGTAAAACCTTCCATGGTTGTGAGGTAAGTTTGTTCATCCAGTGTCATTTCCAGGGTTAATTCCTGTAACAGGGAGCATTCACTATTTCCATCCACAGTTTGCAGTGCCTTGGATGATCTTTCTTTTTAAACTTGTCTTTTCAGTGGTCAGTTCATGCAGGTAAGCAATTTCTGGAGCTTAAACGTCACTTCGCGGCTGCACCCATGCTTGTTAATCCAGGTTGATGTCAATGTGTGAACGTAAGTCAGTGCATTCCCAAAACTTGCCCCTTGCCTTTTTTTCGTCCACCCTATTTCATAGCCCAGGTTCTGCCTCAGTTTGAGGCTAAGGAATCCACTGGAGAACGTCTTGATCACTGACATGATCACCTGGGACATCAAATGTCAGGTAAAGTGGTCAGCAATTCCACCCCCCAGTGGGTGTTCTGCTATCTCTGCTATCTGGCTCTTTTGTCCCAGAACATCTCCGCTTTCAGGTGCTTTTTATTCCTCTGCCCAGGTTGCTCACTCACAACATTTGGTCCGCCAACCTGGTCTTCCCAGGTATTGTATGTCAGACTAAGACCTCCAGTTCACCTCCTGCTTCTGGAGAGAGTTCTGCAGCCCTCTTTGTACTTTAGTTAGTCTCTCCTCAGGTTTCCATCTTCATCCAGGATCTTGCTCTGCCACAGGTTTGTCATCTTTCCATTGTCCATATGGTTACAACCCTTGTTTCCTGAGCAGGAAATGGGAGGTCAGCTACTTACTATGTTATCATCTGCACTTTCACCTGCTATCAGTGGGCTACTGACTGCCTTACCCCAGCCCCCATGTTATTACCCAGGGCAGAAGGTGTGGCTGTCAGTGCCTCAGTTTGTGGGGCCTGTTTGTTTTTTTTCTCTTCCCCAGGACTTTGTGGATACTGCTCACTTCACTGTCTCCTTGGGTCAAGACTTTAGTGAAGGGTCCATTGTTGTAGTTGCTGTATGTACTTGGATCTATAAATCTGTAAAGTGTTCACTTTTCCCATGTTTCATTGGTGTAATTGCTCGGTGACACTATGGTGTTCCTGAGGCAGACATAACTGCATGTTCCAATTTTTCATGGCAGTTGTTGATGTTTTAGTTTAAGTACAAGTGTTGGATGGCCTAGAAATTGTCTGTCTCTGTGGCTATGCTTGCGGTATGTTCACTTACTTGAAGGATGGAGAAGGATGATGTCCGTCAGGGAGAAGTCCCTAGACTCCACAGTTTTTATCCATTCAGCAATGTTGGTCATTAGCAGGACCCAGGCCAATGTTGGCCAGGGCTCCATCATCGGGCCACAAGTAGTTTCATGCACTTTCGTGTTTGGGCAGGAGAACACTGCGGGGGAGAGATCATAAGCAGCTCAAATGTACAGCAGGGGTAGTTCAAATAAATCCCCAGGAAAGGTAGCTTAAACTTGAATTAACACTTGATAATCCAAATTGCAGGATGTATACAGTAAATGAATTTGTATTTAAATTTGAGAAATATCTTAAATTTGAATCAAAAAGGTGTATATGTCTATTTCATAGCTGCAGTGTTTGGATAAAGATAGCAAATGTCATATTACATTTTAAAGTCCAGCTCTTTGTGCTGCTTTATTTAAACTGTCTGCTGTAGGCTTTAACGTTGAGCATCCATCCTTGGGTTTGAATTGCTGAATGACAAAATGTCTTAACATCGTCACTTCTGATATAAACATTAGTTATGTTTCCGTTTACAAGCCCCTTTTGACCTCTGGGAATTTGTCCATTAATCCTTTCTAGCCCAATGTTTTTTTTTTTTGCCCCCCAACATGCATTGAGTCATTCATTGGTACAGCCCAGTCAGCACGTACATTGTCTTTTACTTTGACTCCTTCAAACTGGAGATTGTAACAGCAGGTCAAGGAGGAAATGCCTCCCTCCAGGCCTTCTTTACTTCCAAATCAGTTCCTTAGCTAAATAGATTCACTATCCCATTAATAAAGTGCCCAGTGTTTTCAAGAAGGAACTTCAGAAGAAGGATCAGAACATTAAATGTGGAGACATGTATGCAGGTCTAAGTAGCTAATAATGCATCTCTGACAGAAATGTCACACCACAATTATGCTAACGTTGCTCGTAAATGTATTAAATTTGGAAGTCTACAGCTATGCTAGTGGTCTGAGGCTGTACTTACTGGCGCAGTAAGTTGATTTTCACCATCTCACTTTAGTGTAGTGTTTTTACTAATTGGCATTAAACGTAAAGTATAGCTGAGGCCGAGGGATAAAGAGGATAAAGAAATCCTTTTGAGAGCAGGCATTCCTTATCATGAGACTGACTTTGAGGAATTCAAGAAATATCCGCTAAGCTGCTGTGCTAATCCTTGGAAACATCTCAATCAGGTGCAACTGTGGCCATCTCTATGCAGCAGGAAACAATTTGTTTTCATTCCAGACTCCAAAGGCAGATTTAACAAGTCAATGACTGACATGTACTGTCTCTCTACACTCAATAGCCTGAAGGTTTAAACCACACTAAGAATATCCGACAGCTTATTACTTCAAAGAAAGCGTAATGGTTCTGTGACACACGTCATTTTTATGTCAACTTGAGGAGGGGGCATTCCTGTCTGCAAAAATGTAACGTCTTTGTCACTTTTAGTTTGATTCACATCATCTTTCAGTACTAAGAGATGATGCTTGAATGCCCATGTTTGCAAAGATGAATTGACATTAATGTTGTTTTTTCTCTGAGCTTTGGTACATGATTCAGCAATTATGTTCATGACAGACTTGTATTAGACTTGTATTGTATTTGGCTTTTTAATTGACATTGTTTTCCTTCTGGTATTCAGTTACAGTGCAGGCAGAACACTCTCTACCAAATGCTCTTCTTAGATTCACTGAGATGTCAATCAATTAAATACCAGATGACCTGGTTTTTCCTTTGAACTGAGATCAGTAGATATGTGTAAGATCAAGACTCTATCTCCAGTTTTGTCCCCAGGCATTGTGCTGGCTGTGGTGTTGTAAATGCTTGTTTTCTTTGCATTATGCATGCCCCAATAACACTGATCCATGCCTTTACTGCAGACAGAATAAGCACACTGTACTATACTGTACAGCATAGTCTGAATCTTTATCAATGGCTCTGATTATTCCGTTTAAAGTCAAACTTAAATCAAATTGAACATGTAGACGATGTATTATGAAGATGTGTATTTAGTTTTAAGAGCTAAATTGCTTTGAATGCTCTGTGTAGACTGATTGATTCAGATTCATTGGCTAGAATGCCAAATTTTGTTTCTCAGTTGAGAAAATGTGCAAAACAAGGCGTTTCACTATTTTAATTTGAAACTTGAGAATGGTTCTCTGACTTTTTATAGACCAAACAATCATTTTATTGTAGAAATAAATCAATTTAATTTCTTTATCACTTGCAGCCCTAATTGGATCCCACTCAACCCAGCACCTGAGGGATAATGTATCAATACTTTTTTCGATGAACGTTTAAAGTTGAGCTCCATATTTGCATGTCTTTGGTCTGGAACCCAAATTTGTGTCTTTGTGACATTACCCTGTTCGCTTAGCGGTTGTGTTTGGATTTTTTAACCCTTGCTTGACACTGAATTAATCTGGAACTGCCAACTAATTACATGAGTATTATTTGAAATGATTCAGAGAAGTCTTTGAGTCCATGGGCTTGCATTCATTAGAGCACTTGTGCTACAGTATAGCTCATAATGATATGCTGCGCGCTGAAAAGAAAACTTGAGACTAGCTCTCCAACTTTGAGCTGCCTGGAGTAAAATTTAGTTGGAGTTTGAGAGGTAGGAATTGGGAGGGATTAGGTACAATGGCTTCCTGTTACAACTGGAGTGGGATGGAGAGGGTTTATATCACTCAGGGTTCAATCAGCACCGACCAACTCCTTCGGGTCCTGGTTAAAAGGCCACGCAGGGCTGAAAGAATCTGAAGGAGTGTAGATTTTAAATCTTTCTGTCTCCCCTGACGACTGGGGATCAAGTTTGCAGTGTAAAAGTTGATGAACTGTGCAGTTTCTCAGACACGGTGATATTATTTGTGATATACTGTAGGACACAAACACAGTATTGTTGCAAAAGCACCTAAAAGTAGTTCTTTCGGGGATTGTGTGACTCTGCCATCTGATCGAAGGTGTCAGTTTGTTTTGTGTATTCTTTTATCCAGAAAATCAAATCTTAAGATTTACATTTAACATACTGTTTGACTCATGACCCTGCTTGTGACCTCTTCATACCAGAGATAAGTTGAGTTTATACAGCGCTTTAAATCAGGCAACAGAAGTTCGGAGGTTACACTTTCTGCAAAAGTATTTAAAAAATGAATAACATGATTCAAGTTAATGAAAGAAGAACGTAATTTCCGAGGAGGACTGAAGTTATATTCAGACATACTTGTAATTACTTCTCACCTTCTGTCTGCAGGCGGTACTATGCTGCCTTTAAGTGCTGTCAGAGAAATTATATTTATGACTGAAACGCACAGGGATGACCCGAAACATTGTAAATATTACTGGGAAAAGTCATCCGGAACATTTCTTGTAAAGCTCTGTTTGCATATATTTCACAAGGTTCACGGCTGACAAAAGTCAGTTGTTGTAGAATATGTGGAACCAATAAAAGCAGAGATTACTGATAGACCGGAAAAAGAAACAGAAACAGTTCAATACCCCGAGGCCCCTAACTCAAACTGGAATGTGTCACATACTGTATGGTAAAACAACACTGGCAGCTTTGGGAGAGAGTTTGACTCTACCAACAAAGTCAAATTTAGAGTAAAAAAAAAATCACAAGTGATCTGGGGTGCTACAGATCATAAAACAAAATGTCAGAGTTGGACTATTCGGTTCCTTAGATGAAGGATAATTGCTCAAAAGAATATTGTATCAAGATTTAGGCCACCAGGGTTGTCTTTGAAGCTGAGCCGATATCCGGCAGCACAGTTCTATCGACCAGACACATATGGCAGGGGCTTAACTTCTGTCATAACACTGCTAATGTTTTTGAGTCTGACATACATGACTGGACAAGAGAAATTATAGCTGTGTTGCTGAATTCTTGTGTCTGAAGCTGTTTAACACTTCACTGATGACTGAAACACTAATCCACTGCATCATAACTTCAAAATGTAATCAAATGTGCAGTGTTAACTTGTGCAGTTCAGCCTCTAATGGACGGAAATGCACAGTCTGCTTCCCAAGCTTCTGCACCTGGGTTTACTGAGTCACTACATGACTTTTATGAGGTCCTTGCTGAGCTGGCATCTCATAAAACGCCTGACATCTTGTTTTTATACAAATGGAGAAGAGATGGAAGACAGACCAGTGCCCCTTAATAAACATGTTTGCCCTTGTAAAGAAGTACTGCTTAAAGATCAGTCATTCTTTTGGTAACCAAACTATAGTATCTCCTTCACACCAGGAGGAGATTGCAATGTGTAACTGTTAGATGTCACTAAATTCTCCACCCTGGTCCCTTCAAGTGCATGGGAGAAACTATAATGAATGTGAAAAATATAAAAATATAGAAAACCTTGTTTAAAGCTAGTGTTTCTGTTCTAGGATGCTGCAGGAACATGGCAGTTCAACATGGCGGACTCCACCACAGATGAAGACCTCCTGTCTCAGATATAACAGGCTCACCCTAAGGTGACAAACACACGCCCATTCATATTTTCAGCTGATTCTGCACTAACACAAATGTATGAATATTATACATTTTAGACTGGAGAGTTTAAGTGCTAACGTGCTAATTATGCAGCCGTGTGTCCTCTTAGTGTTATATCATTATATACTATTACTATGTAAACAGTATTTTGATGTTGTAGTGGATGGAAGTGAAGTTACCATTAATGTTGGGTAGTAATCAGTTATACATATTCATGTTATACATAGTCTATAAACTGTAACAGTATGCAAGTAACAAGTAGCTGTTGTAAAAGTAATGTAAAACATATGCACATGCGCAGTGTAAATATGTAACGCCATGCATGCATATAGACAAATGTATAGCTACAGCAGGCTTCAGTGTAATGACATTTATCATGTCAGAGCTCAGCACTCGGCGTGCGTGTGATTAAAGATGTCTGCTGCCTCAAATCTCAGCCGCTGCGCGTTAATTAAAACCGCTTTAATAATTAAAAAGCCTGTTTATGGAGCGCAATAAACACTTGCTCCAGAACAATAGCTTTTATTTTGAAAGAATCTGTTGTCTCAAAACGTGTTACAGTGTTGAACTGTATTCGGGGAGTTCTCACTTTGGTGATTATTAAACCTGACTTTCAAATATCATATCCTTAATTAATCTTAAATTAGCTCCGTTGCGGATTAATTAAACCGATCTGTGAGACACTTAAAAGCGCATTCAAACAGACTTTCACGTCAACATTACATAAGTAGTCTACAGGTACTTTATAATGCAACTTACCGGCTGTGTTTCCTCGATCACCCCGCAGCAGACCTCCAGCCTGACTGTCCGCAGATTCAAATCAAACAGCGCTGCGCTGCTGGTGAGGCTGCGGGAGGAGGAGGAGGCTCCAACGTCACTACAACTCCCATCAACAGCACAACGCCTGGACCAATATGGTTTTATTATGTAGAAACTATGTGGATCCCATCACTGAGTAGCATTATAATCATAACACAGTGATGGGATGTAACTAAATATACTCAAGTACAATCTTTAGGTCTTTGTACATTACAATTTACATTTTTATTTTTATTCTAAATTTGAACAAATATTGTACATTTTAACTTTAATTTTTGTCAATATCTTTACTCTCTGTATACTTGTTTACAGCTGTCAGAGGAATACAGTAGTAATTTGCTTCAGCAACACACAGCATCGAGTGCTATGTGCGTTCAATACATGTTTAACGAACATAAACTTAATTAAGGATATCAGTGTCTTATGTGCAAAATGAATGCTTAAGGGCTCTGGATCAAAGGAGATCAAACAGCAAACCTTCTCTGCACTCTAATGAGCTTTCGTTATTTCTGCAGGCAAATTAGGAAAAGACCCTCCAAAGTGTGCATGCCCTACAAACCTGCTTGCATATTCACATTCCTTGAGTGAAACACATGGCATGCATTCTATGTGGACAGACTGAACATTGACAGGCAGCAGCCCTCTGACCCGTCTGGATATGAGATCCCTAACAAGAAAGCAAGGAAGAAGAGTGCAGCCCCTTCAGGCCCTTGTCAAACAGAGGTATTTAAGTAGCACATGCACACAGATGTGCCATAATATCTGGACAGATGGCTGGTCCGTCATGGAAAAAGCTTTCAGCGGGACCTCAGGAACTCTTACTGTGATCGAATGACAAAAATGGCCAGCAAAAGACACGTATGGGATCAGTCAAAATATTGTGTTCATGTTGGAAAAAGGGCATGAAGGGTAGGATAGGTCTCCTGGATACATTCTTGTTTGACTCGGGAGCTTTGAAGTATATAATTGATCCCATTATGCAAATTCAATGAGGGGCAGAGTGTATGTTGGAGAAGGAAAGGGGGGAGGTGGAGAAGGATAGCGCGGAAACACAACGCCTTGAAGTTGACCTAATATTGTCATTATGTTTCTTCAAAGTGTATTTTTACGACCATTATATCTGGCTACTTTTTCATGCAGCATTGATTTTCCTTATCCAAACCGAGGGTCTAAACAAGGGCAGCCATTTGCTTTATTTGCAGCTCCAAGCATCTTAACGTTTTATATATCACTGTACACAATATTTTGTAGTTTTGTTTGGACAAAATGAGTCTGAGATCTCACCTTGGTTTCTTCACATTTTATCTGCGCAACGTGTTATTGAAGTGATAATTGATAATAAAGAGGTCAGAAAAGTTAAACAGTCATTATATGCAGCCCTGAATTCAGTGTGTGTCCTGGTGGAAGTTGTTTTTGCTTGTAACGCCCCCGGTGAAGGGGGCTCAAACAGCCCCGGTGTCCACATGTTTTGTGTACGCCCCTGGTTAAATCCGGGTACTGTGTTGCGCGCGCATCCATCGCCATCATTGAATCTAAGGTGGCGTGCACCACCGACAACACTGACCCAGGAGCGACTTCCACAAACTTAAGTTTAACGCACAGCCTTGGATGAACTATTAAAACATGGCTAGCCGAAATATGCAACAGACGAGCATGCAGAGCAGCGACTCTCCTCAACCAGCGAAAGGCGGCACGGACTCCCCGGCCCTGGAGCAAACGCCGGCAAACAAAGACAGCCCACCGCCGCCTCAGCAGCAGCAGCAACAGTCCCCCGCGGACGAACAAGCCGGGGAAGGCAGCGAGGAAGGCCCCTCAGAAATGACTCTGAATTTTACAAGTTTTCGCAAACCCGGGGAGAAGACGTTCACCCAGCGCTCACGGCTGTTTGTCGGGAATCTGCCGGTGGATATCCCGGAGGAGGAGTTCAAAAACATGTTTGCTAAGTACGGGGACGTCAACGAGATCTTCCTCAACAGAGAGCGGGGCTTCGGCTTCCTTCGCTTGGTGTGTACAAAGTGTTATGTTAGCTTTAAACCGTGCTGCTGTTGTGTGTTTGTGTGTAAACTATATTCGTAGTACGGGCACCGAAACGACGCGACTAGCTAGCCAGTTGCTTAGCAACTAGCTAACTAGCTAGCTAGCTGCTAGTTGTTATGCTAGCATAAACACCAGGTGCAGGTTGATTAGACATCTTAACGCCGACGTGTTAACTTGACACAAGTTGTAAGTCACAGAGCAGGTTAAGCAGTGTGCCAAAGACTTGTTAGAGAAGTTTTAAACGACGTTTATATTCCTGAATGTCTTGTTTTTCCACCTGCTATGTGACATTACATTGTAGCCTCGTTGCTTCTACTAACAAATGGACCTTTTTCCACAGCATGACATGAGATAGTAATATTTTAGCATGATTCTAACTGAGGTTATTTTATTTGAACCAACATGCACCACAGCAGCACCCTGACTGTTTGTTAGTATATATAACACCTGTGTCTACCTACTATTTCATGTCAAAAAGATCTGTTATGTAGTGATATGTAGTTAAAGTATGTGACATGCTTTAACAGGCCGGTTCAGGTCCAGTATGGACCAAATTATGGTGGTGGACTGATAGTTGAAGAGGTGCTTACTGCTCACTCCACCATCTCTCTCCATATTTGCATGTGAACCCTTTGTGTGTGTGTGTGTGTGTGTGTGTATTTTGGGTTAAAATGCATGTAAAACTCTTCTTTATTGGTCAGACAATAGAAAATCCAATGAAACAAGGGTATGAACACGGACAAACAGTTTTGTTTCTTTTCCCTTTCCCCCGTCTCACAGGAAACCCGTACGCTGGCAGAGATTGCTAAAGCTGAGCTGGATGGGACGATGTTAAACAATCGGCCGATCAGGATCCGCTTGGCTACGCATGGTGCCGCACTCACTGTTCGCAACCTGTTGCCGACAGTAACAAATGAGCTGCTCGAGCAGGTAAGCTGAGCTTTCAGTCTCTGCTGTGCCGTTGAATTGCTCATTTCCTCACCGTGATATTTAACCTGAAAACTGTCTTCTACCGTCAGGCGTTTTCTCAGTTTGGGCCGGTGGAACGGGCCATTGTTGTGACAGATGACCGCGGGCGACCCACCGGGAGAGGCATTGTGGAGTTTGCAATGAAGGGAGCTGCACGTAAAGCCCTGGAGCGCTGCACAGAGGGAGCACTGCTGCTAACCACGTAAGTAATGTGGCGATAACTTGGTTTGGACTTGCAGAACTCAGATGAACATCCAACCAGATCAAAGTGATTTGTGAATTTGTAAGCCTCATTTTCAGTCAGCGCCATTTGTCTTTGATCAATCGGCCTTCACGGATCATCACAACATCTCAAGAGCTTTTAATCATGTTGTCTTCTCTTTCTTCAGCACACCGTGTCCAGCCATTGTGGAGCCCACAGAGCACTTTGACGACGAGGATGGACTGCCTGAAAAAATGCTGCAGAAGATTCCAAAGTACCATAAGTAAGTGTTTTCTGAACATCTTGAGCTCCCCCTTGCTCTCTGCTGTTTGTAGTATCTCATTGACTTTTGTACTTTAATGTTACATGTATCTTTTTTTTCCCCTCCAGGGAACGGGAGCAGCCTCCACATTTTGCTCAGCCTGGCACGTTTGAGTTTGAATACTCGTCTCGCTGGAAAGCTCTTCATGAGATGGAGAAACAGCAAAGAGAGCAAGTGGACAAGAACATTAAAGAGGCCAAAGAGAAACTGGTGGCTGAACTGGAGTCAGCCAAACATGAACATCAGCTCATGTTAATGAGACAAGGTAAGAACTGCTTTTACTGTGCTCCTTTTGGACTGGTGTGCGTGCGTGTTGTCTTGCTTTGATTCTCAAAATGTGAATGTTTGTCTTTGTTATTCTTCATATATCCATCTGTTTGGGAGGTCCTTTGTAATTATGTCACGGTCCTTTTCTCTTTTGCCGTCTTCCAGATCTAATGAGACGTCAGGAGGAGCTGAGGAGACTGGAGGAGCTCCGCAACCAGGAGCTGCAGAGACGAAAACAGATAGAGATGAGGTATGTTTTCTCTATCGAGCAAACTATTAGGACAAAGTGAGAAAACTGCTGAGAATCCAGTTAACATTTGTTTTGTGCTTCAGGCACAAAGCAGTTCCTTTGAAGCTCAAACACTCATTGTGTTTCTCTTTACTGTCTGTAGGCATGAAGAGGAGAGGAGAAGGAGGGAGGAGGAGATGATGAGGCACAGAGAACAGGAGGACCTGAGACGCCACCCAGATGGCTTCAAACCAAACTACCTGGACAGTGTGAGTACAGCTGAAACACACACACACACACAGACAACACATTAAAGCTGGTCAGGTTCCAAGTGTCTTTTCTTCATTTCTGAGTCCTTTACACCTGAGCAGCAGCTCGACTGAATTGTGCTGCTGTGGAGGGAATTTATATTTCCTCATAGTTTTATTGCCACTTTCGGTCATTTCTATTTGTTGTGCCTTTCCTGTATTTTAAGGTCAGGTTACCATAGTAACATAACTGTCATAATGCAGTTCATTTTGTCAAATTATTGAGAACTGCATGCATGTCCAGTCAGCACAATACTGCTGCATTGAGTATCACCTCTCCGAGGCTTGATGTTGTCGCAAAGTACTAATGTATTGGTTCGCATCATATTGTGCAGGTGTTTCTTTACGTTTCCCTCACCTGAACAAATAAACAGAATGCATTTTGTGATCACAGATCACTGCTGAACTTTCATGACTCCACAGACTTGTTTGCAGTTTCTTCCTTTATGCTCCAGATTCCTTGTACTGGCGGCTTGATCTGTTCATTTTGAATAGAAGTGAACACAAATGACGACAAAGGAAGAGATAGTCGTAGAGTACGGAAAGGAATTCAGTGGTGTTGGTCAAGGTTTGGGGATGAGGGTAGAAGACTGCTAAAGATATATCGACTCTAATGTCATTGTTTCAGTTTTCTAGTGGGGGCTTCGAAACACATGATCTTTATGACACCATTTGGCTGCCGACGTTAATTCAGTGTGGAACAAAACACATGACTGGAACATTTTAACTCTTTTACTAAGGCTGGTATGACGGACGTCCGAGTGAAGTCTAGAGTGACAGTTTGAGTGTCTGTTGGTGTGATATGATGTTGAATAACTTTTCTTTTCAAATCCTTTGCTCTGTTTAGAGGTCCTGTTGGAGTCTACATCTTTACATGCATGTAGCACAAGCACACACACACAGAACTTGAATCTAGAGCCATCCATCCACCAACGGCCCTCAAATTAAAATGTTTCTCATCAATGAACACATGTACTTTTCTGTTATCTCTTTTATTTTAAACTGAGGGGCTGCATGTGTGTCATACAGTTTGTGTGGATTGATTTATGGAAAACTTTAGGGAGTACAAGTAATGCACATTACCTCCCAAACAAACTCCATGTTTACATTTCCATAAATTTAAAGGTATAGTTTTATAAATATCGGTAGAATACTTGGATTTAAGAACACAAAAGCGCACTGATACAGAAAACACTTTAGGATGTAAGAGACTCCTTTATGTTACTCATAGCTGCTTTGTTTACCTTATAGTTTGGTTTGCTGGGAGGAAATAGTTTAAGAGTGAGGCCTCCCAGAGTATAAATGATCTCTGCTGCCATCTAGTGCTTAGTTTTAGCTCAGCCATCACTCTTCAATCTGATCACAAACAGAATCAAATGCTACCGTGAGAATTATGAGGTCTTCATCACACTTATTATAATTGCAACATATTCACAATTTAACAGGTAAGTATGTAAATCATACAAGGATATCACAGTATCTGCAGTATTTTAACATGTTTTCTTCACAGTTTACTAGATGTTTGGTGTGTGTGGGACTTATTCTACCATCAGAATGAACAGCATACATATATTTACATACAGCTACATTTCACCTCTTATTTGTGTAAGATCAACATGTTTACATTGGTGCTAAACTCTTTACCCATTTCGTGCCTTTATAATGTTTCATGTAGAAATATTAGATAATCCATGTGCAGCTGGTTTCAATGATCTGGATTAAGCTTTGTCTAGATGTTGCATTGGACATTTTTATGAAAGTAATCCTAAAGCAGACTCAGTCCAGCTCAGTGAAATCCATTATTGTTGAATTTTATTAACTTTGTGTTTGTAAGATTACGTTTGAAAGAGAGAGAGAGAGAGAGGATTGTGTGTTTAATATATGAAAGAAATGTATCCCTAATTGTGCTGTCAGGTGATGTATGAATGAATGAACAGAGTGTTTTATGTTTTTGGGCCCTGAAACAAAAAACTGACAGTGAGACAGTGAGGCAGGCTGCTGTAGCTATGTGATGTCCAGCACCATAACCACAGTCAGCCTTTTTCAGCAGACATTTGTCTGATAGCGCTCACTGAATGTGCATCAAAAGCTTCCTAGTTTCCTCAGTCGACTTGACGTGTCAGGGCCCTGTTTGAATGAGTGAGTGAATGTCATAATGTGTCATTTGTGTATTGTCAAGCTGACAGATTCTCCAAACGTAAAACACGTGTAAATGGAAAAATTATGGAGCCCATTTTATGTGGCTTATTCTTTTCAAGCTTTGCTTGCACAGCTAATTTGACGTAGACTCAATTTACAAATGAGATTTTCGCTGTGACTGAAATTACTTTGTCTGTTAGGAGTAAATCTACAGACCAGTTGGTGGCTGTTTCTGCCTTGCCAGAGTTTAAATGGACACAAGGGAGCATTGAAACTCACCTTTTCTGTCAATAATATGAATGATGATCATATTCCAAAAGAGCAGTGAGCAATTTATGCAGCAGTCATCAGTTTGGTGGAGAAAATCAATACCTCTGCAGTGTGAGTGTTGTACGGGAACCTATCTGCTGAAGAATTACACTTCAGTTGAGTTTATTTCTGAAGGCTCTTCTTCACTTTTTGCAGAGAGAACAGGAAATGAGAGTGGGTGAGCTGGGCCCGCGTGGAGCCATTAATATGGGAGGTACGGGCATGATTGTGTAAAGACTGGATGATACAAAACCAGACATGACGATGATCTGACGTGAACTTTGACTGCCTTAATGTCAATTAACACTTCTATTTGTCTTGCATCCCAAGTAACTTTTCAACACCTAACACATAACAGCATTATGTTTAGTTTGGCACCCATGTTGGTGTAAAATGGACTCACTTTGGATGCATTGCAAAAAGAGGAAAAAACAGGACACCACATGACAGCATAAAGTTTGTACTAACAGTTTTTACTACAGTGTCATGAACAGGGTTGGTTTCATAGTTTGAAAAATCTTTGGTCCCTGAGCTCTCATCCACACAAAGCATTGAACTCCTATTCGACATCCTTTTTAAGTCATGGAAAAACAATTTGAGACAAGATGTAAAGACATCTGTTGACTTAAATCAGGAATTCAAACGATATTCCAAAAGTAAATATTGATCTGTGGAGTGCAGGATGAGGGGCTAGGGACTGATGTCTAAGTCTTTAATATGGGACAAACTGTTCGAGGTTCTTGGTGGCTCATCACCGTACAAATATGACCTAGGATTGCACATCATCTATACAAATAAAGACGTCCAAAATAAAGTAGCATTTACTTAAATTATTTGTCATGAAGGGGGTAATTTTCTCAATTTTCTTTCCTCTTGGCTGTTGGTCTACAGTAATTATTGTGTACTGTATGTGCATATGTTGAAAAGTTAGTCACGTTTCGACGATTCAAATGCACCCTGTGTTTACATCCGCCACTCTTGCATAACTTGTTAGGAGGCATCGAGATAAACATTTGGTGGAGCAGATTCTTCTGATGGGTGCCATTAAACTGTTGCATAAGAAGAGGGCAGAATAAGATTATGTAATTATTAGATTACAAGCCAAACCTTGAATGATCTAAAACAACCTGGAACGTGTGACAGATGTGTTTCTGTTTGATTCATACATTAATGTGAGGAAAGTTAAGTCTGCTCGTCGCTCCACCGATTAGATGTTTCGATTTTTTTCGTCGTCGGTGGTCACATGCTTTATTTGGTTTGTCTGTTTCCATTGAGCTTGGTCACATTTTCGCCTTAAGTCAAGTATAAAAACCTTGTGCGATATTTAACTTTGACAGTTTTTTTCTACTGCCGTGTTTTTTCTGTGCTGAATTGCTGTTAAATTGATTCTGCGGTTGGGTTTGTGTTTGATTGGGATTGGGCTGCTTGCTTTTTGAAATGGTTTCAATTATTTTTTTATACTCCAAGGTGATGTGCAATCCAAGGTTTAGTTAGCAAAACGTGAATATTGGCACTTGGCCTCAAAGTTTAGCTGTAAATGTAAGAACCTCTTATTCTGTTACTTACACAGTCTGCTGTCTATTCTGACTGTCTTCTTTGACTTAATGTACCACCACCAAATTAACGTTGGTTTTTGGTTATGTTGGTTCAACAAACAGGATGTCATTTGATAATAGAATTGTTTTGTAAAGGTCTTGATAAATGTACTGTTGAAGTTGGACAAATTATAATATCGTATGAGCCGTTGACCAAAAGCCAACATTAACTTTTACTTTGAAGTCAGTGCAGTTAGTTGAACGTTCAGCTACAGTTCTTGCGTGGCGTTGGGTACGTTACCCACCAAATGACAAAGCGATGCTCCGTTGTTTTACGTGTAGATGGCTATAACCGGGCCTCTCCGGGGCCCAGTGCTAACCAGGGTCAAATGATGAGCATGAGTGGAAGGGGAGGAACCATTGGCCCAGAGGGAACTACAAATATGGGGACACCATTGATGTCAGAGAATGGAGCCATGGTAATGTATCAGGACAAAATAAATCTCTCCATTAGTGCATCTTTATAGAATATACTACTTTGCCTAAAAACAGAAAATAAATCTTTTAGCTTCAGAGGATTTCCAAATTTGATAGTTAAACCTTTGCCTACCTGTGGAAGCATAGTTGAAATTTGATCTGAAAACTGTAGACTTAACTAATAGTCTTATTCCTCTCTCTCCCTTTGTCTGTTTGGTTCACCCATCTTTTTCTCTCGGATGGCAACACTTGGATCAAACTAAACCCTGACCGATGAACTTTTCTGGATACCCTGTATTTGTGTTCGACTGCCAAACGTTCTCCGATGGCTCTAAAACAATTATTTCGGTTTCACGCCATTCTCATCTTTTTTTTAATGCCAACCCGATGATACGACAGCGAAACGATAGATACCCACAGGGTGGGCCAATGGGAGGGCGACCAGAAGTTGAATCCCCAAAGCAACAGCAATCACAACCGCAACCGCAACAGCAACCGCAACAACAACCACAACAACAACAACTGCAACAACAGCAACAACAACTGCAACAACAGCAACAGCCAATGGGCCCTCAAGTTGGACCAGCCCCAGGATTTGGCCGGGGGAATCCAGTAGGGGGAGTCTTTGATGGACCAAATAACAAACGCCGGAGATTCTAACTTGTGACTGTTCTCATGGATCTTTGTTACCGTCCCATCCCGAGAATTTACAATTCTGTTTTCGCCGACCCGTTTCCTGATTGCTGAAGAAAGTCGGACAGATTTTTGTCAGCTTTGTGTATATGTATATTTCTTAGTTTATTTGAGTTGTTTTGTGAAATGCAAGTCACTGAGCGGAATTTCTTTCGTCACTGATGAAATTACAGGATAATGCTTTGTATCTAGAGTCACCTGCAGTGTTTACACATATTTTTTCACAGCATGTTTCTCCTCTGAAGTCTGAATGAAACGGTTTTCTGTGTGCTGAAGATGTGGTCAGATGACACTGCCGTCTCTATGGCTGTGATGCTCTTGGATACACCTGTTTTTTAAGCTGCTTTTTCAGTGAGTAATGAATTTCTAAAAAGATGAATTAGATTGGACAATGATGAGTGAAAACATGATTCCTGACCTTTTCTGAAAGGTGGTGTAACACAAAAAGAAATTTCTGGGAGTAAAACATCTTATTAATGTCTACATTCAGTTGTACATGCCCTACTTTAGATGTTTTGTTCTCCCTTTCAAACATACTGTTCCTCTTACTGTAGCTAAACGGATACGGGATCACATGGTGAGTGAATGTTTCAGCTGCTGTCGCAGCTTCACTGCATCCTGTGTTTGACAGTTAAGAGAAATAAACATTTTGCAGGTAGTCTCTTTGTGATCTGAAAGAATTATTTTTGCCTCCATAACCTTGACAGTAAAATCAAATAACTGTTCAACGCCCAAACACACCAAATATTAATTAGATCAATTAGTACTTTGTTGGCTAGTGAGCGTAGACGTTGGATACATCTTTTACAGTCTCACGTCGCCTTGTGGGAGATCACGTACCCATTTGTAATTTAACTAACATAGCGTACAGTATATGGCCACTGCCCGCTCAACTCCATGTCAGATGGAAGTCTTGCAACGTGACTGCGCTGACTAAAGAACTGAGGGTTCAGCTGAGTCACAGAAAAACTGCAGCTTAACAGCTAAATCAGATTTACTATCATTAAAACTTTAATTCCTCCATTAAATGCTAAAATAGAAAATGTATCTCAACTTTTAAGCTTCTCAGCCTCTGATGTTGTTTAGTATTTACTATGAGAAGTCACTTTGTACGGCCTGTACTCATCAGAAGTCCTAGTACGATCTTTGTACTTGTATGTTATTTTGATATTTAAATTTTTATAAGAATGCATTTCTTAAAACCTTAAATCACGAGCTATCCGTACAGTTTTTGGTTTGGTGTTTAGCTCCCATGTCACTGTTTAGTCTAAAATTTTAGTGAGGCACTTATAGTGATGGGTAAACTTTTTCTGCGTGAAAGTCGGACAGGCTTTCTACCTGAATTTGTAAAGGTGATGCTGCTTCCTACGTTCCTGCTTCAGGCACTAAATAAATTGTGAAATCATCCCAGGTGGACATAATCCCCAGGACACTGGTCCATTTAAACCAAATGTGTAACAGGTTTAACTCGCATAGATAATTTCTCTTGACACAGCAGCAGTAGGTTTGCAATAGGAATGTGAATGCACGTTTAACCAGATCTTCTGATGGACGCATGGGGTGTGGCTCGGTTTTGAAGATTTGACTCAGTCAAGTGTATTTGTGTGTGTGTATCTGGACTTTGACGCACTTGAAACACTGTAAATGCAGCTTTCTGACAGGTCAAATAACCATTGTTGTCTAATCTTGTGATTCCACATGGCACGGACACGTTCGTGTGGCCCGTGTTTCTTTTTTCTAGTCTGTCACAAAATATAATTGAAAATTGGCTTTCCACTGATGTTTAGTCCTTGTACCATACTTTTTTTTTTTTTTTTTAAACTACTTATAAATTTCCTCTGATTAGGACCACAGAATCAAACCTGTGAGCATGGAATCTAAAGAATAGTTTTATAACAGGTAAATACACTTCATTTTCTCCTCTCTTGTAGGTTTGTGTTATAAAACACGAGTATTTGTGCATATTTCTGTTTTTCTGTGCTTTCATGAAGTGACGGTGAAGCAAGTCTATACCGTACTCTCTAACAATTCCCACCATGAGCAAGCAGTGGCAGTTTCTAAATCAGTACATATGCATCAGCCAGTTTTACCACGGTTTACTGATTTTTGTGAAGTTTGACACGGTGCTGTCTTAAATCCAGAGTGCCAGGCAGAGATGTGTTTGGATAAAAGGTGGAGTGACTGACTAGATCTGACCTGATCACCACTGTGATCTACTTTTCTCCCTTTTGCACACATACATCATTTCATAGGCCAAATAACAAACAGTTTATGAAATGTCACTTTTAGTTGTATAAGAATATGTTGTGTAAGAATATTTGGCTAAAATATATTCTCGTCTCTTATAGGTGCTGTTGGTGTACTGCCCCCAGTGAAGAAAAAGGTAAATGTCAACACACAGTCAGTTTTATTCTGCTCTGCATGACATGAATATTAATGATATATTTTCAGTGCTCTTGCATGTTTAAGTAATTGAACTAGTGTGAGATTTGATGTTCATCATCAATAACTATATGAGGATCTATGCAACATTATTTAACCATATAAAAAACGTTCAGTTTGAGCAGTGTGTGATCTGATACAGGTAGGTTTCCAGAGGTTTTGTGCTTACACAAATAAAGATGATTTTTGAAACAACAGTGCATTCACTTCTTTGTTTTTGTTTTGTTTTAATCGCTGTCAATGATTTACCATCGATGCAAATATAAATCTGTGATCCAGAGAGATGACGCAATCCCTGAATTTGAGATGAGACAATTAAAAATGGTATTTTCTGTTTAGTCATGTCATAGTTTAGATTGGCTTGTCCTATTAATATAGAAATGAGATGAGATGCTGTTACAGTCACTAAATTAGAACCTCAAACGTTGAATTTGTTAATTGGGTCGTGGCTTTAATTAGTGTACAAAAATAATTGTTGTCCTGTGGCAGCATCACTGTTTTTCAGACTTTTTGGTCCATTTGCAGTCAAACAGAACAAGAAACAACTTGAATTGTGTTTTTTAACAAACACCAGGTATAAAATCCAGTATTTGGGACGCCGGCTGATGTTGGTGAAGGTTATTGATCCTCTGTTGAGATCTCTGACTATCCAACTTTGTTTCGTTTAATAAATAGGTGTTTCATCTCGTAGACTCACTGGGCTCTTGGCCGATTTTTGACCAGATGATTGATTTATAAGCGACAAGTTGCTGTGAGATGTGAGACGACTCATCTCCAACATTTGGATTTACCTCGGCGGTCCAATCAAAGCAAACTGATTTATGTTTTTAGTCTGGAAAAAGTGTTTGTAGCGGGGCGGTTGGGAGCCGGTGAGGAGGGGCGTGTTGCTTTTCTTTGCCATGCCCAAGGCTGTTCATTATCAACACGAGGGAAGGTAATCATTGAAGTGATCCAGTTTTAACGGGGCTGATTGTGGCCAATTTGGGGAATGAATACTCACTGTCTCTGTTCTTCATTTTGTGGCCTGGTTCTTCTTTAGCCCAGTTTGTGGCCCACTTCTTTTTCTAGAAGGACAATTGATTTTGGGGCAATTTTTCCTTTTGACAATGAGCCAAATCAGATTTCCTCCCTCTATAAAGTCAGGTGTTACCTGTACCCATTAGTGTAGGTGCTGTATATAGACCTACATTCATGTAATTGTTCACTAGAAGTCCCTTATTACAGCTTTGGAACGTCAATATCTGCTTTACAAAGACAGTGTTTCTTTGTAGTATGAATTTGAAGGAGACTGGCTTCATTTAAGGTTTGAATGTGCCCTACATTACAACCTTATGGCCTAGATTGCATTCAGTACTATTCATGACTGTTTCCCAGAGACGCTGGAATCTAATAATGTGGCTTCAGACTGATGGGAGAGCCTGGAGCTACTGTACTGACAGTGAGCATCAGACCGACTCTGTCGACCCATAATCTGATAACGCTTGAATATTGGATCTAAATAACTTCTTTTAGTGTAGTGCATGTTCCCAGCATGCCTTTGATTTGTTCATCCACACAGCTAAACATCGGCGCTTCTCTCTCATTGTTCGCAGACACTGATGCTTAATGTGAAGGCATCAATGCCCAGAATGTAGAAACGCTTCAGTGCTAATGTACTTTTCCTGGAACTGGACTTAAACGTTAATAAAATACTGTCACGCCCGAAAAGCAGCGGCTCCCAACCTGCAAGAGGAGGAAATTCAGGTATTTTACTGGTCTCCTAAAACACAACAAACACGCTCCAGCTGCTCACAGCCTGTAATGAGAAGTCACTTTGATTAAACGTCAAAGCTAACCACTGCTCAAAGCATAATTATAAAACCAGATGAGGAAACATTTGATGTAATAAGTTTCCTAATTTAATTTGTTTGCCAAAAAGTCACTCGCACAATGCACTGTGTTATTCTAATGTGTGACAATACTAATGTTTGAGACCACGGAGGTCAGGCAACTGGAGAAATTATATTTTGGATTTGGTGAGTAGTCCTGTGTGAACAGTACTGTCACATACTGTGTATAGCACATATCAGTGTCCCCCAAAACCCCAAACAGCTAATGTGCCATCTATTTCAGCAGACTTCAGAAACATCTTGTTAAACTAGGAAAAGTCAAAGTATAAAACAATGTTTGAGTTTTTGTTATTGACGAGTTCTCAAGTTAAGTACTGCTGTGACAAGTAACTCAATTCCTATAGTATAATCAGGAGCTGGCTGGTTATACTATCTTATATATCATTATTTATTCATTATTCATTATCATTTTTGAACTTTTTTTTTATAGGACTAATGATTTTCATCATGAATTCATCTCATTATTTTCTCGAATTGTTTTTGGTTTTTAAAAAAATGTTCAAATCTGAATGAAAAATCTAAAAAATACATTTTAATAATCAATAAAGCAGAAAAAATCTTGACTAATTGACATATCACTTCAGCTTTATTGAGGTGTGTATGCTGTTTTGTGCAAAACTCTTGTGCAAAGATTTAAAAAGCACTCAGGAAAGCTGCCAGGGCTGCAGGAAACGGTACAAACTTTCCCTCTTCTGCTGTGAAACTTTCCTTCCATCGGTGCGGTGTTAGACCAGCAGCGTCCTCTCCTCTGGACTCCTGCAACACATATGACCCCCCCTCACACAAACAAACAGCTCTTCTATCCTCAGCTTGTTTCGGGCTGGTTCCGATCGTGCGTTGAATGGAGCGATCCGGTTAAAAATAGGTAGTCCTATTTTTTGCAGCGCATCGGCGCCGCCTCCATCCTGTGCGTAAAGGCGTATTAAGAAGTGCAACAGCTACTGATAATCCAGACAGGAGGTGCTTTTAGTTACAACGCAGCCGTGCATTGATGGTGAGGAGAGACACGCAGATCTGTGGATCAACTGAGCTTGTTTTTTTTCCTCCTCTGGTCGCAGGCTGAAAGTTTTCAGTGACTTTTAACCAGCTTGTGATGAGATGCGTTTTTTCTTCCGGAGATGGAGGATATTAATGGGATATCTCTCTCCTCTGCATCACCCGGGGACAGTGGGACAGTGAGCCGCCGGGCGTCTGGAGGCTGGATGGACAACATGTCTCCACAGCAGCAGCAGCAGCAGCAGGACAACCTCAGTCGAGGCGGCGCACAGCAGGAAAATAAAAGGGTAGGACATTTCTCTCCATGCTCTGAGTTTGATAAAGTTAACGGAGTGTGCTGACTTTAATTGTAATGGAAAAGAAATTGCGTGTTTAAATTGGTTAAATGGACGCATGGATCATGCAGTTCTCTTATTTTGGAGCGTCTTTATTTCCCTTTGGACTCGTTGAACTGACACATGAATGAGTGTTTTGTGGACGCGGTGCAGCCGGGTGAGAGGTTAGTTCAGAGTTCAGGCCTTTATCCAGGTGACATCCGCCTGCAGAGAGACGGCACAACAACCGCAGCAGTGCGTGAAAACTGTTGGGATGGTGGTGCGCAAAATACCGCAGCCCTACATCCAACAGGAGGAATATTATAGGGGGAGCGGAGACATGATGACCAGTGAAGAGGCTGTCAGCAGAGCTCAGATTAAAAACACTGTCAGCTGATACACTGACCAACAGGAAGTCTGTCACCACAATATTAATGATAACTGAAATAAATATTAACAAACAACAAGTCAAATCAAAAGAAACATCTCAGTTTATCATTTTATTTTGAAGTTTGGTAACATTTTATTTTGAAATTTCATCATTTAAATAATTTACATGTAGCATTTATGTCTTGTGTATAATTTATGAAGGCTTAATACACTGTAAACACTGAGGATTTATGCAGATATCACTTCATATGATCACATAATCTTCATCGTGTGTACAGTTATTAGTTATGCTGTATCCAGATTTACCAACTAAATTATCATTTTAATTCCATTTTTGCCACGTTTTCTTAATGATCATTTGTTTACAAATGACAACAGATTAACCAGACCAGTCCACAGTATCACCACAGTAATTATTAGCCTTATTTACTAATTAAGTTCTCAGCCTGTCTGCAGCCTCTGAACTGCTCACATGAGGATTTTCAGCTTTTCTGTTTATGACTGCTTCATGGTTTGTTGTCAGAGTGTGAACAGCAGTGATGGACTGCGACGCAGAGGCTGTTTTCATTCCTGATTGATCCCAACATCAGCTCCAGCTTCATCTGCAGCTTCTGATTTAGAAACACAGTTTATCACCATCATGCTAATGATCCCCGCTGCCAACAACTTTCAACGTGAGGACATTCTGTGTTTCTCTTCTTTTACATGGCAGGCACAAAACTTTGTTAAAGTTTTAAAGCAAGTTCAGTTCAGAAGGACTTTGAGTACTGTGGCACCTGCTGGCAGTGCGACAGTCTGCCTCCTAAGCTGCTTTGTGTTGAAACAGTCAGGAATATGAGGCTGGGCTGCTGCTGGTCAGAACATTTGTTTCCCAGCATAAAACCCATATCTGCATGTTGGTTTATTTTTAGGACTGAAAGGTAACATTGTCGTGTCGAGTGTATGGAATGTTTCACCACCGTGCGACCCCGCTAAATCAATCATATTACATTGTGAAATGTCAGAAATGTGTGGATGTGTGCGGTTGGTGCCGAGAAGAGGTGATTGATCTTTTGCTTTTGATTTTTTTTTTTGGTTGCTGTAAGGTCACAAAGGCCTGCAGACAAATTGGTGACTAATGTCAGCGGGTTGGTTCACCACTTTGGCTCAAGGTTGAAACATCTCACCAGCTTTTGGGAAGACTGCCATGAACTCTGGTGCAGACATCCATGTTCCCCTTCAGGATGAATTATAATCATTTTGGTGATTCGCTGAGTTTGTCTAAAACATGTTTACAGCGGCCTCGGCTGCACTTTGAAATAATTATTAACCAGAAGTTATGATATAATGGACATGATGGGATAATTTAGCTACCGGTCTGTTTGTATCATGATCAAAAATGTGTCATTTATTATACTGAGAGGTGTTTCTAATATTTACATACATGAGAGGGCCATAAAATATGCAGTTCACTTTAATACTGCTGCAAACTACAGCCTCAACATTAAACACGATAGTTAAATAAATATCTCTGACATTGTCGACAAAAACTGGATGTTTTTCAGTCATGTGGTCTTGTAAGTCCTTGTAGTCCTTCAACAGTTATGGAGAGAGTTTATTAGGGAAAATGTATGAATTACTAAACATACTAAACATCAGCATGTTAGCATTTTGCTCAAATAATATAATAAACTTTATATTTTTCTCAGCAAAGTTCTGAAGTGCTTTATAGATGCAAATAAAAACAATCAAATAATGAAAGTATTAAAATAATAAATAAAAACTGGCAAGAGTGGGGTGATGAAGCCCAGCAGCAACAGTCTCCCATAAGAGAGGAGAAATTTAAAGGGCTGACAGGGAAGTCGGAAAGTTTGAAGCGGGTGACGACATCGTGGTCACTCTGATTTCTGCCGTGTTGGGGAAATGTGCTGTACACAACCAGCCTCTCACATTCTCATTAATCAGATTATCGTGATTATTATTTTTCATTTCTTCAAACCAGTGAAGAATCAGATTGAGCCCACGTCCTCCGGCCTCTCCTGGAGTCACCGTGTTGCTTACCATTAATTTAAAGCGTCAGCGGCTGCAGTCACATGGATCAATAGTGTTCTGTACTCAGGCTTATTCATGCTCAAATCTAACAGTTACATTCGATTAGTTTACTGATGAACCTGGCCAAGAATAACTGAACATGTTTAGTCCATATGGTTACACATAATAAGTCTGAGGTGAACGTGCCTCAGTGTGTTAATCTGACATACAATGAATGAACTGTGGTTATGTAATCGCTGTTTGTCACCCCGCTTCACACTCACAAATCCATCTACGATTAGGTTAAATAAAACTTTAATGATCCACATGGGGAAACTCAGATAATAGGATCCAGCATAGAAAAACAGAATATGGCTGCAAGCGGCAGCTGGTGGGAGCACAGTACAAAGAGAACAACACATTAATTCAGTATTCAAGTGCCGTATTTTTGTCTAGCGTTGTGTCATTTCAATTTAAAAGACTTATATAAGGCTTGGGAATGAGAGAGACATTATCTAGTTCTGAATTTGCACCGTTTAAACACTTGAATAGCTAAAAATGTAAAGAAACAGCTTCCCAGCTCGCTTTCACTGAGCGGCCGAGCTGTGAGAGAGGTCAGGAGTGTCACGGCAGAGACGGGTCGAGGCTGCCGGTAAAATGTTGTCACCTGGCTAATCTTCACTCCTCTGTGTTTAAATTCTCCTGCCTCAGTGTGCTGTTCCTGTCCGTTTGGAGGCCGCGGTCTTAATGAGGTGATGAATGTGTAGAACATTTGCTTATGTAACAGATGAGGAAAGTGTGAAGGTGACATAAGCACAGAGTGCTCACTTTGTGAGTTTTAAGCCCTTTTAGAGGCGCAGGGCAGGGAGGTCGCTGTGCGGCAGTGGATGGTTTCTTTAGGATTATTTCACAGCAGATTCTTTGTGTGTTATTAAACATTTGAGTGGAGACTAACAGGAGATGTGGAAAGAAGAGTACTACAATTCTTTTTCAAATGTTTGTGTTAAAATATTGTTTATATCTAAAGATAGAAATATAATGCTTTCCCACCTCCAAAAACTTTAAGTAACTTCGCTTGACTTTCTGTTATACCCTTGATATACCTGTGTGTGAATAATGCAGTAGTCGCACTTTCATGTGTCTCTGTTTCTCTCTCAGAGGATGAAGTCTCAAAGTTATCGGCGTCAGTCTGCCCCGTCTCTGGTCATCACCAAGGCTCTGACCCGGTCCAAGACTCTCTCCAGGTACTGTGAAATACACGTAAACACAAAACAGTAGTAATACTTAATCAACTTGTGATCACGTGTCCAGCGTTTTATTTGCACATCCCTCCCTTAAAGCATATGCAGTAAGGACATACATGGTCTGTATTGTCCCAGAGGGAGACGACAAAGTAGTGTCTGGTTCAAAGCTCTTACTTATATCCACAGAGGAGTCTAGATCTCTCTAACAGTGTCAGCAGAACAGTTTGTTCAAGGATGTTATAGCACAGGAGACAAAACGTTTCTGTTTTAACCTAAAAGAGGTGAACTGTGCAACTTCAGCCTGCCGCGGCCGATTCAAAACATCACACGAGCACTGAACGCGGCGATGATAAAGAACAGGAAGCAGAACGATCAGCTGAGGGATGTCGAGCATTTTCATTTAAGCCATCCCATCAACATCATTCATAACAATTCTCCCACACTGAGGTCGCTGAGGTCATGCCACCCTGAAAACACACACACTCACACACGTGCATGCACACACACACAGAGTCGAGTGACACATTGAATCCACGCGATAGATAATCCTCCTGGAACTAGACTTATCAGAGGATCAGGCGTCTATTAATAGCTCTGCCTTTGAACGTAGGGAGAAAGTGAAGAAGAAATAACCTCATTAAAAAGCTCCTGCAGAGGGTGGGGCAGCTCACGGAACAACACCCACCTGGACCGTTGACAGCGTGCATGTCCTTGTTGTGCGTGTGTGGACATTGTTAAAATGATACACCCCTGACATTTCGAGTCACGTCTACATAATTTCCAACTTTTGTTGGAAATATTTTAATATTACATATTTTCTTCTTCAGCTGTGAGCAGTTTCCCCCGTGTCTCCAGTCTGTCGGTTTATATTTAATGAACGGAAATTAGTGATATAGATCTTCTCTAGCTAACTCTCAGAGATAAATCAAATAAGTGTAATTCCATATGTGTCTAACAATCCTTTTAAATGGTGACCCACCGGTGAACCAAAGAAACCAACGAAAATACTAATTCAATCAATACTTTCCGAACAATAAACACATTTATTAACCTTAAAGAGAGCATCAGTTTAAGGAAGCGAGCCCTGTTGTGACTTAACTTTGTGAAACCTATAGATAACCTGACCCCATACTGCACTCGGCCATCATAAAATGACGTAAGAGTTTACGTAATGAAGGCTCTTTAGATCTCTGATCAGCCTCCGTCGACTCTGAAACACAGGTCAAAGTGGATCATGCAAACTCAATATGAGATATTTTTGTTGATGGAGGAGTTCAGACAGAGACAGAGATCTGAAGTGAATAATCAAATAAAAGAGGCACTGACCACTTATCATAAGAAACGGGGGATGACTAAGTCTCTCTGTTTACACTGGAACATCACCACCGAACGCCGCAAACCTCCAAACGTCTCCTTTGGAGACGGAATGGTTCGACCCAATGAGTTAGCGGCTGCCGGGCATTATCACACAAGTCACACTGCTTCAGAAGCAAGTCACTGTTTTAAACACTGAGAGGTTCTATAGTGGAAGTGGGAGCACGGGTTGGTGTAAATCATGTCACAGGAGATGACGGGCAAAGTTGGATTGCACTTCGGAACAATTTAACTAATGTTTCCAATATATTTCTCCAGAAAGAACTCATTAAAACATTAAGTGCTGCAAAAACGTGCTTCATTTTTCACTGGTTAATCTTTACACACCCAGGTTTTTATTAATTACACCGTTAGAAGGTTCTGAAAAATATGATATAATAATACATAATGCATTACCCATCATGCTTTCATACTTTGTCTAGTATGATCCTGAAATTCGATTTAAATTATTAAATTGTGTTTGACGTGGTAGTAGAAAATGTCTTAAATGTGACTTCCAGAAACATCTGCTCCAACCCAGAAGGGGTTCACGGGAAATGTGGTCTGATTCCCAGTTGTCTCATTTTAACACGGTGTGACAGTTCATTTAACAGCATTATACTGATGCCTGAACGAGCTGCACACGTTTTAAATGATAAAAATATGTCAGTGGTTATTCGTTTTCCAGAGAGAGCTTCCAGCTTCCTGTCTGCCCAGAGAGCTGCCCGTTGGTCCAGTCCTTCCTCACCGGCTCCGATAGGTCGTTCCTTCTTCACGGACATGCGCAGCTGAAGACGGGGATGCAGAGCCAGGACCGACACCTCTTCCTGTTCACTGACATCCTGGTGATTGCCAAAGCCAAGTAAGCACAAGTGTGTGTGCTGTATTTTTATCCTTGCGTGGAGCACATTCTGGCTGCTCCTCCTGTTCTTTGGTGGTGAATTAGGTTAATGCCCAAGGTTTAAAAAGTGTGTGGGGTGCCCTGTTAGCTGACCTGGCAGAGGTTAAAAGCTCAGTCCTTGCCGCAGTGGCCGAACAGTGTTCACGTGTCTCTCTCTGCATTCCCAGATCGGCCAACCACTTCAAACAGAAAGCCCAGGTGTGTGTGTGTGAGATGTGGACCGCGGGCTGCATGGACGAGGTGTGCGAGGGAAGCACAAACCCAGAGAGGAGCTTCGTCATGGGCTGGCCCACCTGTAACTGTGTCGCTATGTTTAGGTAACACACACACACACACACACACTGACAAGTCGGCTGGTGTTGTCATTATTTAGGTTAAACACAAATATTCTGACAGGAAACACTGGAATGTGTTTAGCTGAGGTTCCCATCTGTGGACGTTCATATAAACACACAAACTAAACATATTTAGCCCTGGAGGCTTTTTTCTTGTTTTATACCATAACGTTGGATGAAGGTGTGGACCGACCACTGCAAGTGACTCTATAAACTTTAATGGTTCACGCTTCACAGCCTGTGAAATGTGTTTGTTTCAATAGTAAATATATTACTGTGGCCGTAAACTTGACCTGAACCAGCGCATGCACAGAATACACACAGCGTGGGCCCATAAACACTTGTACCACCAGCTCACGGCATCCTGAGACCAACCTGGCTTTAAAATCCTGCCGGAATCCATTAAACGTGCTTAAACCTGATAGAGACACATTAAAAGATTAAAAATGACCCAAACCAGAAGGTTTCCGACTGCACAGGGAACACGAGTTCGCGTGTGTGTGACGCTCGTCTCTGTTCCCACAGCTCGGCAGAACAGAAAGAGAAGTGGCTCTCCCTCCTCAAAAGGTAAACGTCACACGTCCACATGAAGTGTGTAATGATGTGCGCGCGGGGGGAAATCTCTCACGTCGTGTTTGTCTCCTCTCAGTCGGATCAAAGAAGAGAAGGAGAACGAAGAACCTAAAACTATTCCTCTGAGAGTGTACGGGAAGGGACTCAACAGTTTTGCAGTTGTAAGTTTACTCTTACGTGCATCTGTAATCGTAACACTGTGAACTTTTTCTACACGAACACTCGAGCTGCCTGTGAGATGATGTCACCGTCACTCTCCTTGATAAAGCGATGATTTAAATGATCTGTCCTTCCTCGCCGCTGTCTTCTCCTCCCGATCAGACCAAGACGCTTCCTGTCAGCAACTCTGATTTAACCAGCGAGGTGATCCGACTGGCCCTGCAGCAGTTCAGCATCATAGTGAGTGAAACACACATGAGTTACACGAATGAGATGCCGTATTTACCAAATGATGAAGATGGAGAACGTAGGAGAACCATTTAGTTACAGCTGAAAGAAATCAGGTGGCCGCTGCTCCAGGTGGTGCTGTGACAGTAAAAACAGAAGAGATGTGAGGGAGCAACAACAACTATATATACTTTGAATAAAATATTTAATGCAGGCATATGAGGTGCACCTGTTCGGGTCAAATATTTGCATATTTAGCTACATTATTTGTCTAGATGCATTAGAATTAGAAGTTTAGAGAATAAAACATTAGTTTAATTGATGCATTTGTTTGTAATACTGCTGTCCTCATGTCAGATCATATATTGCAGTGTTTGGTACATCCTCCATTGCTTAGCGTACACTACACGGGTTTCTGTAAAACCCGCTGGCCCGCATGTTCCCATCGCGGTGACACAGAACTCTTGGCCTTCTCCGCAAAGATGCAAACCAGAGGGTGCAGCACGTCTCGGGGTCAGTTTGGTGAAGGTGTCCAACTCCCTACAGACTACAGCCATAAATCTTCGTCTTGGATTCATGAGTAAAAAGGACAGACATACTTCATATTTTGAGTCCACCCCATGTGGCCTTGTTTCCCCTCCTGAGAATCCTACAAGACGGCTTTCTTTGGACCTTTCCTGATTGGAGTCTTGCACTTTTTATTCAGCAAATCTTGTATCTGTGAAGTTGCTTTTATATCTCTCAGGGAACTATATTATATTATTATTATTATATTATTTCCCTCCTGATGTTCTGAGCACTTTTGCTCTGCCTCATCGTGCTTCGGATCCAACTGATCCAGTTTGTGCAAAGTTGAATGCCCTGCCCTGTTAGGAAGCTTTAGTCTAACCGCGGTGTGACGCGCAGAGAGCTCCTCTTTGTTCACAACAACAATTTGACCTCTTTAAGTTATTTCTCATCATCAGACCTTTCAGCTTTATGTGACTGACCAGTCGCCAAACAGCTTTCCAGCGAAGGGGTGGTACTTCCTCTGCAGTCAGAGGATGATGTTTGCACAGACACCTTGTAGTTTAACCAGCTTAGCTTAGCAAGCTCGATGTGATGAGATAATATTTCTCTTCTACACATCTCAGCTTTGTAAAATACATTTCTCTGTGCAGTCTGATGTGTTGCATCCTGTTTCCTGAGGTTGTGTTTTTCGACCGTGTCTGTCTGTTTGTCTCAGGGAAATGTGAAAGACTACCAGCTGTGGGTCATCTCCAAGAGGGAAAACGGCCCCTATCCTCTGATCGGTGAGTGAGTGAGCGAAAGGTCCAGACCAGTTTCACAAAATAACACCAGCTCGTGTTGTACGGCGTGAAAAAGTTTGAGAATGACTCCTCTAAGTCCTGACAGAGTGGTGAGATGTTTTATTTAGGCACACTGGCCCCATTCATTCCCAGAGAAGAGTGTGTTGTGTGATGTAGCTCCTGCAGGGAAGAAGCGAGAGGTCACAGAGTGTGTGCTGACTAACAATGTGATGTTATGGTGATGTTGATGCTACACCGACTATAACAGGCCTTCGGGGAGTGACTCTGCCTCCTCTCCTGTGTCTCAGGTCACGAGTTTCCCTTCAGCATCCAGATGAATCATGTGAGACACTCCATGTCTCAGGGAGGAAAGGACGCTGCTGCACCACCTGCAGACCGACAGAGGGCCATGCAGGTGGAGCAGCTGCAGGTGTACAAGCAGTGCCAGTTCATCCTGAAGCCTCGACCCACTGAAACACTGAACGAGTCTGCAGGTGAGATTATTTCTCCTCTTAAAAGGGATTAAAAACAGACGACTGAGCGTTGATGCTGATGCGTTCTGCGATGCTGCGTTGTCTTTTCAGATTTTTCTCAGAAGCCGTTCAAAAGGAGGCGCTCTCTCATCACCTGGGCCTTCTGGCGAGGCTCCTCCTCTCACCTGAATGAACTGTCCCTCGGCGAGCCTCAGGGCTGCCTGTTTGGTCAGCCGCTCAGCGCCGTGTGCTTGGAGGACACTCTGCCAAAGCCAGTCATGGTGAGTCAGTCCAGTGACAAACTAAATAAATTGAGTTACTGCCTCCAAAGTCTCACACACGACACAAACCGTCCCCCTCGCTCGTCTCTCACCAGGACATGCTGTCGTTTCTGTACTACGAGGGCTCGTGGACGCGGGGGATCTTCCGCCGACCGGCGGGAGCTCGGGCTGTCAGGGAGCTGCGGGACTCTCTGGACGCGGGAGAGTTTCAACTTCCTCTCACGAGAGATCACGTCTTCATCATCGCCGGGGTCTTTAAGGTGTGGTTGAGCGAGTGCGTCGTAGTTAGACCTCAACAGGTGGATGCGCGGGCTTTAAAAACCTCCCCGTTCACATCCAGGTGGGGTATAATCTCACCTGTTTTGTGTATGGTGCATCGCTGTTGGTTACCTTGATGACCCGCATCTGTAAGCACAATATTAATCTGCATCCATCCTACTCAGCCTCTCAGCAGGACAAGCTGTTCAGATTGGCTTGTTAATGTGATCTAGATTATAATCTCTTATTATCTGCAGGGATAACGGAGAGCTTCTGTTTACGAGTGCTTAAAATATGTCACGTCCTTAGATGGCAGCACTGAAGATTTGTATTTATTCATTTTATTTGACAGAGTCTCATTTTAATTGCAGTATCTGTGAACGTTTGTTACTTTTATTTATACCAAGTAATAAAAATGTCTTGCAGTAACCGAAAGACTGAACAAAGACCAGTAATAGACATTGATTTGATCACTTTAGAGGAAAGACTGGTGTGATTGACTGATGATGATGGTGTGTTCAGGATTTCTTGCGCAGCATCCCAAGCAGCTTGTTGTGCTGTGAGCTGTATGAAGAATGGATGGACGTGCTGGAGGAAGACGAGGAGGAGGAGGAACAAGTGCAGGACATCAAGAGGTAACGGCACACACTCTATACTGTCTTTTTTTTTTTAGTAACGTTTGATGTGATTCTTGATATTTTATGGGGGAACATGGCATGACTTTCTGTAGAAGACCTTCATCATTTCCCTGGTTCTATATTTCTGTAGGATGATCGGTCGTCTGCCCAAAGAAAACGCCCTGCTGCTTCGCTACCTGCTGGCCATGCTGCACGGCATCCAAGCCAACGCCCAGGAGAACCAGATGACAAGTTTCAATTTATCAGTGTGCATCGCTCCCAGCATGCTTTGGCCTCCAGGAGTTCCCTGCAGCCCCGAGGTGGAAGGAGAAGGAGCTAAAAAGGTAAGAGAGGGGCCAGCTTCCACCGAGCCCCTACGCTTTGCTGGAATTATCCTTGTTTGGTGAAATCATACAGACTGAGAGCAGACAGCGCAGTGATTTGAGAATTTCAGAAGTATTATGGTCCGTGTTTGACACGCAGAAATATGGAATACCAGTTTAAGCATCTAACTCACTGTGGAATTTGACCCAGACAGACTTGACTGCTGGAACTTTGGCCCCTTCCGCCGTCATGATTTTGTCACCCAGACATGACTAAGCTGTGTAACAAAGAGACGTGTGTTAGTTTCCTCTAAAAGCCATTAAAAAAACACTTAGGAAACAATGGTGAACCAAATAGGTGTCTTTATGAAGCACTGCTGGCCTGGGATCAGGACAGCTGCCTCTAGTTTTCAGGAAAAAACTAAACTATCTTCAAAATGTTTTACAGTATATTTATATTTCTGTATTAAAATGTAACTGTGTATTTTTCTGTATCCACACAAATGCTGAGCTGTTGAACGATCAACAGGCATTAAAATATCTCTAAACCGCGCTGAGCTCTCCTCACAGGAATGTCTCAGATCAGGAAGGTTAAAACGTCTAATTTTAGAAGTTTGACTTTTTAAAAATATGACAGGATGTCATATCGATGGTGATGTAACGTCCAGTAAAAGCACTTTATTCCAGAGAGTATTAAGCTTTGTAACACCCGCAGCTGCTCAGAAATGATGATGCACTTTTAACGCTGAGGGCACAGTGTGTCAAAGAGCTTCCGCTCAGCCCCGAATGTGAGAAATACTAAAATAACTGTTGCACTTGTTTGACGCCGGTCTTTCTCTTGTGCCGGCCGCAGGTTTGTGAGCTGGTGAAGTTCATGATTGAACACTGTCAGCAGATTGTGGGAGAGGATCCATGCTCCCTGTTTGGAGGGCTGCCACAAAGACCCAACACTGACGAGCTGGTGTCAGGTACAGGAACAAATAAAATGTGTGTGTCACGGCCTGCATATATTCTGCGTTATTAGATGAGGAGGAGGGCTCAAGCCCACTGTGACACGCTGATCCATGAGCTAACAGCGCAAATCATTAGAAACGTTTGACAGTGAAGATTCTGACTTATGATTGTATGAACAACACCAGGACACAGTTAAAAGTTAAAAGAAAAATGTTTTATTAAAGTGTTTTCTCATCATGTAAATGTTACCTACACATTACAGACAATTAATTGTTATTGTCCTCTTTCCTTCTGCATCAACTCTTGGTCTGGACCATCAGACCCCTGGATGTTCCCTCTGACTGACTCGTCCTACGACAGTCTCGAGAACGAGTTGGACAACAGCAGCGGTGGGTCACCGGGCTTCTGTAACAGAAGGCACTTCAGACCTAAAGCGCTCCAAGGCAGCCTGGAGTCCATCCTCACATTCAGCGATGAAGAGCACGACACGTACGCAGATACAAACCAGGCTGAGACCGGCGCTCCACACGGTCTGAAGATACGACTGGGGAGAACCAGAGGCAGGAGAAACGACCCTGACCTGTCCTGCCCTGGCCGGGACACGCAGACCAGTCAGCACAGGCTGCGACGGCGCTCAGAGCCCGCCATAGCCTACAGGGCCGCGTTTGGGCCGTGCATTTCAGAGAGCGCTGATGGTCTCACCGGTGAGGAAGAAGATGGCAGCCACACACAATGTGCTACGTTAAACATACATGACGTGAGCTCCTCCAGCTTCTCTTCCAATCCCAACTCCCCTGCACCAACCCGCTCCTCCCTGGACTCTCTCGACTCCCTGCACTCCCTTGGCAGCGAACACACCTGGGTGACCAAACGAGGGCTTCACCCAAACAAGACCCATCTGCCCTCCAACCCCTCTACCACGAGCTCTGCTCTTCCCTCTGGTGGACATGCAGACCTGGGGACTTGTCCAAAAGGCTCTCCACCCAAAGAACCCCACAGCTGGGGGACCTTGAAAGGCTACAGGGGCCTCCACCCAAATTCTTGGCTGAGGAAAGGCCGGAGGCTGTCACTAACTCAACAAGACAACTTGGAGAAGGAGGAAGAGGACAAGACTGGCGTGAGTCTGATTAATATGGTTAAATTAATTCAATTATATACACAAATGTGGATTAAAACAGTGTCTGTATGATTTTAAGAAAAAGCATGTGAATGGAAGATGAAGTTTCTTTCTGAAACCCATAATCTGGGGCGTAACCAGCTAACTTCTGATCCTTTGCCTAGTTTATCAGACCGTAGCTGCTATTCATCATCCGAGCAGGTGGATGTTTATGACCAATTAAAACAGGCAATAAGTAAAGCACCTAATAAAGGACTGTACAGTTTAGGGAAGTAATATAATCAAATACATAAGAGACTGGAATCAATGATGATAAGAGTGTGCCTGGACTGTTTCATTGATTATTGTAATAATCGACACAAGGCAGTGGAAATTCACTTTATTTAGTTATTAGAGTCTGGATCAGATGGTGTCCTTGATCTTTCTCTGGCTGTCCTGATCCCCTTCCAATCAACCCTGTACCAAGGTTTGGTGTTTTCATTTTAATCATCCGTTCCTGTTGGCGTGGAGTAGCTCAACGAGGTCAGAGTGTGTTAATAGTGGCAAATAATGAATAAAACCCATCTTATCTGGGAAAACGGACTCATGGATTATCGTGTTAACTACCCAAAACAACAAACACATTTGGAGAAACTTTATTTGAAGAGCGCTTTGAGTTTTTAATATCACGTTTATGAAAAGTAGTCCCTAAAACGGGACTCTGCGGTAAAGAAGAATGAGGTCGTATCTGGCATTACTTAAAGCAGCTGTGGGGAACTTCAGACCAAAATTGGCCTAGATGTTGACTGGAAGGGGGGGTCATCAACCAGGATGAAACAGGAAACAAAAACAGTTATGACAAAATATCATCATCATTCATTCGTTGACCTCTGAGTAAAGACTCTCTTCACTTTGTGTTTCTACAAACAGGGAGGTCTCACTGATAAGGCAGTCGCATTTGGAAAACTCATCTCAGAGAGAGGGAAAGTGTCTGAAAAGGGAGGAGGAGGAAAACTGATCACCATCAGCCAACCCAAGCCACCCTGCAAAACCTCAAAAGATGCAGCAGGAGGAGGGGGCCATGTAAGTGGGAGGCCTGGACAGGACTCCCACAAGATGAGACATCTCAAACAGGACTCCTCCAGCCCCCCTTCTCACCACCGCTCCACAGGAAGTCTTCATGTTCCCAAATCTGCTTGGTTCCAACCCTCAGACGCTCCACTAACCGCCAACACTGGAGAGGACGCCGCCAGCCTCAAGAGCAAAGCAGGAGGTGAAGTGAGTGAGCAGAAGAACCCATCGTCTTTCTTTAACAAGCACAGCGGGCCATCTCTGTCCCTGTTCAAGCGAAACAAGTCGCACTCTGTGGAGGAGGAGTGCAAGCCCTCTGGAAGGCTCTTCCAGCGCCGGGTATCAGAACCTGGACAGCAGATTGTGGAGCGAGTCGCCACCCTCACACGGGCGAGGCTGCCCAGCGACCCAGGACTGAAAGTCTCCGAGGTGGATCCACAGGGAGGGACAACAAAGACTCGTTTCTGCCTCTCGCCATATGCCACCAAAGCAGTGAAAGACTACTTCACGTCACACCCATGCAGTAACCCGGCCCAGAGCAGCCAGCAGGTGGCGCTCGCCCTGGTGGAGAGTCGCAGAGAGTGGCTGCAGAGATGCAGTGACCCCGCAGCAGAAGCAGACTTTGACCAGCTTCTGTTTGCTGAAGAATCCTACGTCTGAGCCCGATTAACTACAAATACACGACTTCAGTTTTCAACTTAAGTTGTTAATTTTACTCTCCACCTTAAATAAACTGACTGGCCTCTGCCGTGCAGCACAGTGTGTGACAGTCTGACTGTAACAGGACTTCAAATTAAATTGTCTGCTACGGTAGAACAGACAGAAAACTAGATGCACACAAGGCTAGGTACTTTTTAAGAATAATAAGGACGTCTTAAAGTTTGCCTAGAGCTTATTGCCATTAAGGGAATGTATGATTGTATTTTGCTTGTATGTTCTCCAGGCTGGATTTACACATGCAGAAGGACTTTATTTATATTGAAATATTATCTCAGTCTAAGCAGACGGATTGTCTTTTTAAACTATTGAAACCTGCCAATTAAATCTACCTGGTGTTGCCTTCTTTCATTATGACTAAAAAATATTAAATCCGTCAGCTCATTTTATTGCGCGATAGCAAACTTGAGCTCTAAAAACTGTTTTTTAGGTTTGACCTGATTTCTGCTCCCAGAGCTGCGTTATGTTTGGATATACGAAGCTGCATTGTACGGACTGCCTCGACAGATTATTGGCAACATATAGTGACTGCTGCTGTACAAAGCATGTGCAGTTATTTTGCTTATTTGCTTCTGTTTATTACAGCTTAAAGGAATTGTTAAGGATTGTGCTCTAATTACTGCTTAATGCTTAAAAAAGCCGACCACTGCCCTACACAACTGTTGTTAACGCTGTATGGCAGTCACTGTTCTTCTGCAATGGTACTTTAAGAAATCAGCTCATAATATTTGCACATGGAGATAATTAATAGTCGAAATTATCGGATATCTTTAGGAAACTTGGCCTGTAGTGTTAATGCAGCCTGTACACACTGTGACTTTGCTTTTTTCTGAGTGATAATTTCTTAATAAAAGAACAGATTATACAGGATTATGATTAGAGTGCAGTGTCGCTTCACGTTAGTTAGAATCTTGATTAAAACACGTTCCACATTTACATAAGTTGTGTAGATTAAGGTCATGTGATAATTCGTCATTTACAGTTGGTAATTGTATGGTAATGGTAATTCTGAAAAACATCTGCTTTTTTGTTCACACTGCTTTTTGCCAGCTGTCTATGGAGGTATTGAAATATTCTAACTAGACGAGGAGGATCAGGTTTTACTGGCTGCAGGGCGTCTGTGCTCTTTAAATATCCAGTTCCAGTTCATACATGCAGTAGATTTATTTGTAGATATGATCCTTATTTTCTATTTGTTGCCAATAATGTTTTGTTTTCACGCACAAGCCTGTGTTGATTTGAAATCACATGTGACCTGTCCTAATATTTATATGATGTAAATACGATCCCTCAAGAAAAATGGGTACGTTCATGTTTTTATAGCTTTATAATTCATGCAGCTCAAAACTTGTTGAAATAGACTGTTGCTTTATTTTATTGTCTGACTACTTTCTATGTATTCATACGCGGTGTTGAAGCCTAAAAATCTGCTTTTGCAAATAAAATGACCTACGTGAGAATCTGTTTGTCACGTAATTATTGGCAGACAATTCAACACGCCATTAGAAAGGTTATTTTCTCTTTATTACATTACTTTTTACTCTATACACATATGTGTGTGTGTGTGGTCTATGTACAATCACATGATGAAATTACATGGTTACATGGAGGATTCGATCAGACCAACAATAATGGGGTATACATATAGCGTGGAATAAAATAAAGTCTCTCACAATCTAAGGCGTTCAGGACTGTTAGTTGCGTTCGTTAAACGTTCAGTCGGCTGTGTCTTTCACTGCGCGCTGGATATGACTGAATTAACACAGGAGAAGTATCTGATGATGCATCTAGACCAGATCTGCAGTCCCTGAGCTAAAAGAAAAATATATCCTGCAATGGCCACAAGTCTTGTCACTGTGCAGGCAGCTGTGTGAATTCAGTCATACTTACAAGAAAAGAAGAAGGCTGGTAATTGAAGGCACAGACACAAACTAGAGGTGTACAGCAGTGATGGGTTCTGGGGATCTGGACCTGCTGTTTGAAGCTGATGTGTCCATACATACAAAGTTACAGTGATTATAATGGACAAGCAGAGTTTATAACTAGATCAGATCACAGGTTTGACACTTTAGAGGTACCTAGTGTAGTTGTACTATGAACAATGATTGTCTTTAACATTGTCAATAGTTGCTGAGCTGTCTTGAGCGGTCTCTGACTTGGAAGTTTGTTTTTAAAACGAGGAAGTGACGTGACGGCAGCCGTGTTGGACCTACCAATCCGCTGTCCTCATGCACGTGTGTACCCTCAGTTCACAACCGGACACAACCGCACCGTCTGCAGCCACGGGCTCCCGGTTAAGAGGATCCATCTTGGCTCTGTCGGATGTCCGCTACGCTCTCTGGAACCCGGGCCACGATGCCCTCCAGAGCCTTCGTCAGACAGACCTGGCAGCCCAGACGAGATCTGGTGGGGGAGAAATTAATTATTGTTTACCTGTTTCTAATCCCTATAGTAGATCATGAAAGACTGTCTGGTCTCCAACTACTGGTCTGAATGATCACTGAAGAACCAATCGTATATTGTCAAGGACCAAACAGAGACAGAGCAACTTGGAAAATTGTGATTCATTTCTCACTAGACTGTCTTTCTTAAAGTTGAAGCTTTAGTTGGACTTTAAGTTGATAATCTGTGATGATGTGAACAACATTCGCAGCAGCTCAGGTTGATGCTTTGTTTACTCATTTGTTCCTCCACCGATTAACCGATCAGCCCTGACAAATCGCATTACCTCAGGAGGACGATATCACCGGCGTCCTACTGTATGAGATCACTCTCTCAAAAGGATTAGGCTGACGCTGTGCATCATTTTTTATCAGCAAATTCCAAATAAAAACCTAACAATGAATAATCCAAATCAAACATTCAAATGGAATGAATGGCTGTGTTTTTATAACTACGAAATGGTCACATTTCCTATAAAAATCCAGATTATAAGGAATAATATGTCACAGATGTACTGTATTATATCTTAAAGTGACCATGCGATGTCATCAGAGATTAAGGAAACATGCCAAATTGAAATACTGGCTTGTTGAAAATATATCTGAGGTGGAGGCAGAGGGAGATGATAATCCAATATTTTGAATTTAGTCTCCAGGACCCATTTTAACCACTAGCTGGCAGTGTGTGTGTATTTACAGAGGCCCGTGTGTGTTAACGTCCTCCTTACGTCTCAGTCAGGCCGTAGGCTAAGTCTAACATGTCCATCTCCTCATCTGTGACTTCCCCCAGTTTCTTGTAGACGTCCTCGTCAAAGATCAGATGGCAGGTGGAGCACGCCAGGGTCCCCTCACACGCTCCTGAAAACAAACACACGTGCACACATTTTTAGAGCTTTAACTGATGGAGGAGTGTTGTCTAATGGTCTAATTGTGACAGTTAAGATCCCTGACTTGGATTTAGAAATGGAAAAAATGTGAAGAGAAGAGAGAGATTACACCAAAACAAACCTCTAAGTCACCTTCATTCTTCACCCATTTTCTATCACTAACATTAACATCAGCAAAGCATGTGGACTTTAGTAGAGGCAATTGTATATTTTTTAAAGTTATCTTTGAATAAATATACTTTTTAAAATATGTGTGTATTCATACCAAAGCCATCAAAGTCGAGGTCCTCATTAATGACCACATCTAGCAGCGAGTCTCCAGGTGAACCCTTCACTGTGATCTTCTGTCCGTCTCTGTTGATGAAGTGGACCGTCACCTTATTGTCCGACCTGACAGAGAGAGAACACACACGTTTAATTCAGCTTTTTTAAATCATTGTTTATTAATAATATTTTAATCACTGTATGAACAAACTATTTATGTCTTTTCTATTTGTTTGCATTTTGACCTTTGACCTCACGGGCACTCTACAAACTGACCTTCCACTGCCCTCTGGTGGAATAACTCACCATTACACTCAGTCCAGCTGACCACAGGTGGCAATTTATCAAAGTTTTAGTTGATCAGTTATTCTTGAACAGGCGGGAGTGTAACTCCAATAACGCTGCACACCAAGAAATGTTCGTTCTCACTGAAGGCTGAGTTGAAGAAATTCTTCAGACTAAAAATCTCTAAAAGCGGCGACAGGTTATTAAATCTTTATTTATTAATATTTTCAGGTTTTGAGCATTGAGCAGACAAAAAAAAACAAGTAACTGTTCGACAGAGGAAGAAAGAGGTCAAATAAGTCAGAAGTTAGAAGACCAGTGGTGTACATCAACATGAACACATGCCATACATTTGTCCACTGTGCAGGAGCTGACAACTCCTGATTGTGTTCAGTTCAACCAGTGAATGTTTCTGTTGAGCCGGTTAGAGATTTAGGATAAACATTCCTCGTCTGATTAGCCTCCACAGTCCTCGCTCACTTTCTTGGAAGTGAATGTTTAAGTCTGAATTAAATTAAGACGCCGATGCTTTCAGCTTTGTAATGCAGATCATTCCTCCGTTATTCTCCACGAATGGTCAATAAGATGGATTTGTAAAATTCCCCGAAACTCTATGACATTCTGATTTGCCCAGCCGCACACAGGAAACTCAGTGACCTCCTGGAAATCTCTGGACCTGTGTAATCCGCTTTAAAGAGCACGTAAATTCTCCATACACTCCCCTGCTCTTGCACTACATGACCCTGGATGAGGGACACGAGCACACGTGGACGGGGTTACCCGGTTTGAGGCCATCCTGGCACACCAAACCTTCAACTGCGGATGGGCTTCATGTCAGCAGTCTTGTGCAATGCAACAAGTTGTTTGGCCCTGAGAAGGCCCGGCCTTAGGCACAGCCTTGTGCATGGACAGAGAGATGGATCACTTTGGCCTTGTGGACATGTGAAGACCTCAATCAGCCAAGATGATCACACACACACATCCAACTCTGTGTGTGTGCAAACACTGGCATGACAAACCACAAATGTGATGCCACACTTTGTTCCGCTTGTGTGCTAAATCAAGCAGCGAAATTATTTGTGTGTTTCCATTAAATCCCGAGGATTTAAGCTGCAGTGTGTCACTACACAGCACACAGCAGAGTTAGAAAATGTCCTCCCTGATTGTCTGATACGCTGCGAGGCGTGTGCTGCTAGTAAAGGTCACACCAACCTGTTTCCTGAACGCAGCTCTCTTATTGTTTCAAACACCTGTGCTTCACCTGTGTGTCTCACCTCAGAGGTCGCATCCCGGCGGTAAAACTCCTCTGACCGGTCAGCCAGGCACCTGAAGCCGCCGCCGCCGCCGTCCTCCGCGAATATTCCCGTAAGCTAACTTGAGCCAGTCTCCGCGACGCTGCCACTAAAGCCATTTGAAGTCACGGATAAGTTTCTCTTAGCGAAAACTATCGGAAGTGCCGATGGAGATGGAGGTCTTCGCTTCTCTCCGGAAGGGACGCCGAGAAATGTTTGACTTAGCCACCGAGCTAGCTGCCCGAGCTAGCTTGTTTTTATCGGCGAGGAGTCACTCCGTCACTGTCACGGTCATTGCGCAACGTGCAACGTCCGGTGTCCGTTAGTCGTCTGAGCTCCGACAATAACGAGCCGCCCGTGTCCGTGACAAACGGCGACAAGACAACAAAACGGGCAAACGCGAGCGGCTGCGGACACGATACCTAAGTTCACGCCGTCAATCGATAGATGTGACGTACTTCCGGGCGTGCAAAACAAGAGAACATCCTGTCGGGACTTTCAAAATAAAAGCACCGACAAAGAACACGGTGAAACTTTTCGGTGCGTAATTTAAAATTACGTTTCTACATTAGAGGAGATGGGGGGGAAACGCTGTTAGGGATACATAGGCTCTCATTCATTATCATAAATGTTTCTTTTATTTTGAAAGCTGGACCGCGAGCTTGGTGACGTCATTAACTCCCACAGGCGCTTGCGTAAGTTTGCAAGTGAAACAGGTGTCAAGCAATGAAGGTCAATATGCCTTCCGCCTTGTGGGTCTCCACACTCTTCCCTCTCGTCAGAGGGATTAAAGACAACAAGAAATAAGATGCCACACGTGACCTTGAACTTGCGAAATGTTTGAATACAGGGCACACCTTGTTCAAGCTGCACCCTGAGCTGGTCCTGATAGGAACGGGTTGAACATGCTCACAAAGACTCCTTGTCTTACTGTATTTACAATAGCTGGAGCCAGAAAAATGTTCATACACAGTCTATATGATGTAACTGTCTATAGCCTGTAAAGCCACTGGAAACCTAAATCCAGAACAGCCTGTGTGATCTGTGGTCTTACTCACATAACAATAAAGATCTAAAAAGTGTTTGGAAATAAGCTCTCCTGATGCTGGGTTTAAATTTAAAGTGGTTATGCCCCGATTTATTTATGCAATTCTGCAAACCAGTCATAAAACATCCATATCAGCTGTTCCACAAAATAAAACCTCTCTGCTCCCAGTCTGTCTCAAAGACAAGACTTTCAGTGTGATCAACAAACTCAAGCTGAAAAGAAAGGAAATATTCTTACACCTGATCTCACGATTAAACAGAAAAATACAACAACAACCTGCTGAATTCAAGTTTATCTCTTAATGTTCTTAATGTACAACAATGTCTCATTGTTTTCTGAAATGTTGTAAATCAGGGGCTTGAATTTCTAGCTACACCTCTGTCATTTTGTCATTAGTACTACCAAGGTGTACATGTATCAACAACACCATCACAATGACCTGTAAGACACTCCCGTCCCTCCCAAAACAACCTCCACTGACCACGGTCACATTTACTATCTGTTGTAATCTCCACTGTGACCACGTTCACAAATATTGATTAAACCAAGTGTCATTCACCTTCAACACATTTAGGAAACCCAGAAAACAGGATGTGTACAGTATAATAAGATGATGGCTTTACATCAGAGGTCAAACTGCTGACAGCCTGCACGTCATGAGCCGCTATTCAAGCCTTTATCAGGCGAGAGACGAGGGGCAAAGTGCATCAAATATCAGTGATCAGATTTATCTACGAGCAGGGTTGGGTTTATATAATGTAGCCTCTTAGAGCTGCTCAGTGAACAACACTGCTGTCTCAGGTAAGCACCACGTACAGCCACGGAGAGAAACGTACAGAAGCTTAATCCTTAATTTTCTGCTGTTTACAGGATGCTGAAGTTAGTGCTGCTGTTCCTGACACTGTCAGGTAAGATCCCGACAAATATTCATTTCAGATGAATAATGGCTTTTTAAAAAACTTAAATCTATTTCAATTTTATAGCATTATATCCTGAGAACGTACCATAATGGCTTTGACAGCTCGTCAAAATTAAAAGCTTTTCTTGCGATCATCAATCTCAATGAAATAACCTCATGTTGAGATAATAATATATATTTTAGCTGAACTGTTTATAAACCAGTTGATTAATGTAAAATGTAAAAGAAAAATACGACTTTGGGCAGACTACGGGTTATTGTGAAGATGCACAATAAAAAAACATGAAAAATAGTATAAATCAATCTTTGATCCTTTCCATGTCATAATTAATAGTGGCTTTGTTGCCGTGGCGGCAAAGGTGTTGACTATATCAAAGAGCACTGTAATCTGAGCAGAAATTAGACTTTGGCCATTATTGATTTATTACACTGTGAAATAAAAGCTGTGGCCTACTTAATATCCTGGCATAATAGTTAATAATTGATGTAAAAGGTCAGATAGTTATGTATCTGTCAGCTGGCAGAGTATTTGTTTAATTTAAAGTTGTGTATTCAAACACCATTAGGTTGTTAGATCTACCTGAGCATCTCAACTGAATAAGCAGGATCATGCAGATCCTCAAAAGACGGCCAAAAAATCTAATTCTAAAATAAACATCATCCTTCACAGGCCTCCAGGCTGCCCCCCTTGCAGTTCCTGGACGTTTGCAGAAGGGATCTTCAACCTACCAGCTCCCGCTCATCCATGAACGCATTCCTGATGACTTTCGACAAGGTACAGAGCCCTCCAGGAGATTCCTTGTTGACCTCAACACTGGCCTGGTCCAGGAACACATAAGTGAGATGGAAAGGAGAACGGGTAAGTATATAATCCTAAATGAAGAACTATTTACTTAACACCCTTTGGGTTATCTGTCTCATTTGGGAAGCTTATTAAATGGAACTACACAAATATGATTGTACCCATATAGGAGAGTTCATTAGCCGCAACAGGAATCACAGGAAATGCATGACAAATTTATTCTTTCGTTTGTACATTCTCTTCTAGGTTTCATGCCTTCTTCTCGGGGAAATGGATTTGGCGAGATGGAGAGAAAACAATGGCTGACAGATGAGGGTGAGAAATCCATAAAGTAAAATCATCACAATTCATAGATTTGTTCGATCCCTCACCCACAAGAAACATTGGCCATGCTAGCCTCATGCATTATCCATTGGTTGGTCTACTAATTTAAACCCCTCTTGTACAAATATTCATGATCCCCAGACTATAAATCCAAATGACTTTTCTCTCTCTCAATATGCTTAAACAAACCCGTATGATCTAAATACCTTCTGTCTTCCAGTTCTTCACGATGTTCCAGCTCAGCAGAATGCTGGTGGTTGGGTTCGCGTGGAGGAACCATCTGCTCCTCGAATTCCTGATGGTTTTAGACAGGGAACTGAACGCATGCTGTCGATCCCAGATGGTTTTAGACAGGGAACTGAACCCATGGTGTCGATCCCAGATGGTTTTAGGCAGGGAACTGAACCCATGGCGTCGATCCCTGATGGTTTTAGACAGGGAACTGAACCCATGGTGTCGATCCCAGATGGTTTTAGACAGGGAACTGAACGCATGCTGTCGATCCCAGATGGTTTTAGACAGGGAACTGAACCCATGATGTCGATCCCAGATGGTTTTAGACAGGGAACTGAACCCATGGTGTCGATCCCAGATGGTTTTAGACAGGGAACTGAACCCACAGTGTCTATCAGAGAGGGTTACAGACAGGAAACCAAGCAGATTTCATCTATCCCAGATGGTTTTAAACAGGGAACTGAACCCATGATGTTGATCCCAGAAGGTTTTAGACAGGGAACTGAAACCATGATGCCAATCCCAGAAGGTTTTAGACAGGGAACTGAGCCCATGATGTCAATCCCAGATGGTTTTAAACAGGGAACCGAACCCATGATGTCAATCCCAGATGGTTTTAGACAGGGAACTGAACCCATGATGTCAATCCCAGATGGTTTTAGACAGGGAACCGAACCTGTTGTGAACGTCCCAGAGGGATTCAGGCAGGGCACCGAACCCATTGGTAAACTCAAAGAGGGCTTTAGGCAGGGAACCGAACCCTCCACACCAGAGCGTCAAACACAGACAGTGGCATGTAAGGGAGAGATCATTAATGGAAACTGCTATGAGTTCAACCCCACACCACTGGCCTTCCTAGATGCACAGGTTAGACACATTACAATGATAAAAAGTTTCAGTGGAATCCATGTCACCAAAGCAATTTTGTTTCTGGCTCTACAAATTAAATCTCATTGTATCAAACATTCTTTGTCCTCTGTCTCCAGGCCTCATGTAAAGCTCTTGCCCCAAACGCTGAGCTTGCATCTGTAACCAGTGGCGATCTACATTCCCGTCTGGTCTCCCTGGTAACCAAGGGGGGCGAGAACAACCCTGTGTTGACCTGGCTTGGAGGCATGGTCAAGGCAAGTTTCTTTCGTCATTTTGAAAGAGACAGCAATGTTTGTTTGTTTTGTCTGAAATTACAGACTGCTGTAGAAATGTAGCAGCAGCGAAATCATCCTGCCATTACAGATATCCAGGCTCTCTCCCCAAAAACATTTTGCAAAGTTCATTTATCCCTCAGAGAAGAAAATACCATTGAACTTTTACTACCTCATTGCCATTTTTATTTATGTGCTTAACGACTGACGCCAGGAGTCTGGTCCTGTACTGTAGCACACAGTGGAGGCCAAGGAGAGTGTCATCAGATAAGTTATCAACAGGACAGATAATGTTATTCTCACCTTGGTAACACATTCATCTTTGAACCTTTAGTTTAAGATGTTCCATCTGTTTCTGTACTTAACATTTTGCTGATAATACTTCTGTGCTTTTACAGTATTTTTTAAAAATATGTTAACTGTCAAAAGGTTTAATCAAGTGTATACGTGTGCATAACTTTAATATACTGTATGCGTGTTGGTGTTGCACAACTCAGAACCAGCAGGCATCGTGGGTAGATGGGTCAGAGTGGAGTTACAGCGACTGGATGCCGGGTCACCCCAACATCCACACCGATAAATCGGTCTGTGTGGAGATGTTCAAGATTGGTAAGACTGGGCTCACGCACGAGACACACATTAATGACTGAACTGTGTTCAGTGCTTTAGTTGCACTGTTAATCAATTAAGGGGTTGAAGGGCAACACACAGCCGATTATCTAATAAAATACTCGAATATTAACTTTTATGAAGGCATCCTTGTTCTGTGGCGCAAACACTTCTTGGAAATATAATTTTTTGATGGCTTAAACAGCAGATATACTTTCATATTTTTACTGAATGCTCTTAGAAATACTGTGATGCTATGTCTCAGATCTGTCCCTACCACTTTTTTTGCAGATGAGAGCTGGTGGACGGCAGCTGAGTGTGACCTGGAGAGAGCGTCCATCTGCTCATACCCGATCACTGCATGAAAACCACAAAGAATCACAACATAAGAGGGCGGCTCTCTTGATTGGTCTCCTCTCGAATATCTTAAACAGTCTTTCTTACAGACATACCATTGCATGTATTTGTCGGTTTCCTTGAATAAAACGCAGCATATCACATCTGTGTGTCTGTTTTATGTATCTGTGAACAAAACTTTGATTACATCAGCCATGGCAGTCATTCTTCAGTCCTTCTTTTGAAGTGAGACCTCAGACAAACCACGATTCATTTGTATGACACATTTAAATTTAGACAAGACTTTAATGATCGTTTTTCACTTGTGTATACAAAGCAGTTTTTACAGATTAGGGAGCCAAGTTAAAACAATTTGTTACAATTTAGTACCTGGAAAGTGCAAAAGTACATTTCAAATACGCTGAAATAAAAATCATGCTGTACATTATATACTGTATTCATAAATAATCACAGATATACACACATCCATTTGGTGACAGTCACAGAGAATGTTGCTAAGACACAAAATAGTACGTTTTGATTTTGCTCTTGAAGTCCTACAGTATATTCTCGGTTCCTGATGAACCTGTGGAGGTTTAACTTCTGGAATGCTGCGTTCGTTTGATTTATGGTACAGTCGGGGAAGATCTTAGGTGATGAGAGAAACCTAGCTCTACGTTAACACCACGCTGGGATAAAGGCACTCCGTTTGTTGCAGTCGTGGAACAACTCAAACAGTGGTCTCTTGTCTGAATGACAAATGTGGATGAATGGAAGGAAAAAACTGCATTGACAAACATTTTATGCATCTTTCACAGAAATCTCTTGAAGAAGGACACAGATTGGTCTTTGCACTCCACCTTGCTGTGACATTTAAATAAAAACTAAATACAAAAAAAAAAAAAAAGGGAACCACCAGAGCGACCCTGTGTCCAATGACGAACCCATGACTGAGTCAAAACAGTCGAGGGTGGCCACGGTTTACAGAATCAGAGAAAACATGTACGAAGAAATCAAGAATTTGGCTATAAAAAAATAAACATGCATCATTAGCATGTCCTCACACAATCTCTCTCTCTCTCACACACACACACACGGGTATGGTGCAAAAATATAAATCACACATCACGTCTCATCCACAGGAGCTTCATACTGTGGCTTTTTTTTTTTTTTTTTTGGTGATTCTAAGATTACAGAAATCACGTTCACGCACGCGAACAACAAGGCAGGTCTACCTTCTCGATGCCCCGTAAAAGGAAAACTCCTCTGAAATCAGTCACTTCACAATGAGCAGGAAGACGAATGAGATGTAAAAGAACAACAAAAAAGGATAGACTGAGGCAATGATGAGAGCTGAAGGCAGTCGGGGGGATGTTGGGGTGCATTTGCTGTCCCGGTTAAGCTATAGGAAGACTGGAGATAGACTGGCTGACAGAAAAACAGGAAGAAAGCATCGACAGCCATCTGACGAAGGAGCTGTATTGCTGTTAACACTGACATCTCATAAAGCCCTTGAGGATTTCTTCATTCTCCTTCTTTTACAGGTGTCTGAACAGTCAGAAGAGTTTAAAATATGCCATAATTCTGTCTGTAATCAAGAAACAAAATGTGATTTAAAAAACTGCTACGTTTACTTATAAATAAACACGGATTCAAGTAACTTAAAACATTCGATGAAGCACGGAGAGCGGCGTGCGACTTCAAAGTCGTTTCTTTTTCTGTACTCCGGTAATAAATCTTCACGTGGAAGCTTCTTGCTTTCAGACCGTAGTGTTATGTCTGTAGTGAGAATTTGTTTTTACAAAACTACATCTTCAACGATATGAACATTACCGACAGACACTACAGATGATCTTCTGGTGTGTGTGCGATGTTTCTAAAACAAAACAAGTCAGCTAGATCCAAGCATTAAGAAAACTCTGTCTGCTACCTAATCTCAAAACGGACCAAAAACGCCATGCATACAAACTGATGCCGAGTTGCTGGGCACATGCATAAATCTGTCAATAAAACAAAACATGAAAAGAAAAAAAATCAAGACAGCAAAACTAAAAAAACAAATGAAAACACACACACAAACACACATATATAAAACACACAGGAAAGGCAGAGAGTTTGGTCTTGTGAGTGATGGAGCCGTCTTACTGCATAAGGCTGCCGTGTGGCAGCTTTGAGGCAACCATGAAAAGTCTCGGCCTACAGAGCACAGGCCCGCCTGTCTGCACCGAAGGCAAACTAAGGGGGGACGAAAAGGCCACTTGAAACTATATTTTTGAGATGCAGCATGGTAATATGCTGCACATACACACACACATACAAGAGAGCCGACCGGCCCTGTCAAACTGAAGCTGAGCAGGTCGGAGAATACACAGTGCCTCTGTGAACGTTAGCATAACCGCGTAGCATCGTGTGAAAATGTCGATGAGTGGCTGACACGCCGTGGTGTTTGGGAGTGGTGTGGCGGTGCTGAGGCTGGCGCCACTTTTGGATCTGATCTGGCGCCAGCGCCGTATGGTCAATCCAAAGCAGAACACACACACACACACACACACACACACACACACACAGAAACATAACAGACAGATGGACATGAAGACAATGTTTTTAGCACCACCAAAACAGCCACCCATTAGACTGTGGCAAGGTGCTGAAGAGAATTGAAGGTGACTGATGGGTATGAAGGCGAGCTGTGTGACAGGAATGTGGGTGGATGTGCGTGGAGGGGGAGGTTTGGGGGCTCTGGGGGGGAGGAGGGGGGTTCTGGGACAGGTCAGTTGTGGTCGCACTAGATGTTGTACACCGTCTCCCCCGAGGAGATCTGGGTCAGTCTCTTGCTGGAGCCCCACAGCTTCCGTGTGATCTGGCCCGAACGCATCTGAGAAGAGTGGAGGAAGAGGAAGAGGAGGAGGAGGAGGAGGAGGAGGACGAGGAGGAGGGGGGAGTGGGGAAAGAAAAGCGTGAAGTCAAAGGAAACGGGGAGGAGAAAAAAAAGGAGGAGGGATATGATTCATGAGTGATTGATTAGTTCATTGGAGCTTGATTGATTTGTGAAGCGTGTGAGGCATTAAAGAATAAATCAAAGCTCGATTCACGTCAGTGAGTCAGTCTGAACAGAAAAGATGAAAAAAAAAAAAAGTGCGATGATAAAACTACTCAGAGGGGAACTGCCTGGATCAACCTCCGACATCTAGGCTACATACTACATTATCAAAACATTAAAGTCTATCTTGGCGTAAGATTATTAGATTGCACTATTAGATTGTAGCTACACTGTTAATATGGCTTGAGTTTGCAGAAGCGTTAATTAGTTTCACAGCATATTTGTTATAGTCGTAGAGTACACTCAAACACGTAACATAATGACACTTCAGGTAAACAGCAGGGGATGGAGTCTATCCCAGGTCGTTGGCCAAATCAAGTCAAATATTGCACAAGTGTAATATTTAGGAGAAAAACAGAATGAGGTAAGCACAACAAGTTGTTTTCACGTCACAGTTGTGGCCACTGTTTCTGCTCAGCTGTGTGCTGAAGGAATGTGTTTAATCTGTGTGGCTCAGATGAAGGTGTGTGTGTGTGTTTGTGTGAGTTTGTGTGTGTTGGCTCGGGAAGAATGAAGCCAAATGAGTGAATGTGGGCGACTACCATCCCTGAGAAGGAGAGGTGACTGTGTATTTGAGGGCACTGCAGTGCAACAGGTTTATCTGTGTGTGTGTGTGCGTGTGTTTGTGAGTTTTACAGCAATGGATGAAAAAGGAGGGAGGGACTAGGAGATACTACGGTTTGTGGGAGCTGGATGTGGGGCTGAACACCAGTTGGTCGCGCTGGTGCAGCAGGCGGGTTGGCGAGCGAGCTCGAAGCGGGGCCAGCAGGGGGGAGGCCATGAGCGGCGATCCCTCCAGGCTCTGAGCGATGTAGTTCCTCAGCGAGTTCTTTACCTCCGCCGGCTTGCCCACGCCCACGATGATCAGCTTGCCGTCCTCCAGGCCCACCAGGACGTGACTCTGCTCCTTGGTGACCGAGACGCAGCGCACCGGCACCCGCATGGCCATGGGCTCCGAGCACAGAGACAAACTGCAGAGGGGAAACAGCTTAGTCTGTTACATGTATCAGAATTATGAATAATATCACAAAATAATGACAGTTTTCCATCTGATAATAAGTTGGAAGATAAATGGGAGTTTACCTGTACAGGTCACGGATGGACAGGTATCCCTGCTCGCTGCCAATGACCACATACTCTCCTGAAACGCACATGTCAGTCATCTGCTCCTTCAGGGGCTCACTGCAGAGGTGCTTCCCATTTACAGAGTAAAGATGGAGAGCGTTTTTATCCTGAGAAGAGACAAAAAACTTTAACAAATCTGAATCTAGTTCCACATTTTCTCAGAGTCCTCTTTTCGCGTGCCTGCACCTTTAGTGTTGCTTTGCCCTCGACGCAGGTGTGGACCAGCAGGTGACCCTCCCAGGACACGGCCAGGTGGAGGATAGAGAGTGGCAGGGAGCTGTCGCACGGCGGCCGTAGGCAGCGCATGTACTGACCCCGACGCACCGTGTGGATGATCACTGTCCCATCCTGGAAAACAGGAGCACGCCAGAAAAATGTTTCAGTCAGCTGTAAAAGTTGGCTGCCATTTCATATCAGGAGTATTAGAGCCCCCGTTTAAAGACCCTGAATCCAGGCCACCGATTTTCAGTCTAAACCCAACTTCACGGCTCATTAACTCAGCATGTGATTGAGTACTTTTTCAAAATCACATATAATTGGAAATCCAGCATGGCACAAACATTCTTTCACTCTCTCTTACCCGTGATCCAGACACAGCCATGTCGAGCTCTGTGCTGATACTGACGCTGACCACCTCGTCCGTGTGTCCATACAACACCTGAACTGGTTTGGGATAGAGACCCACGGGAGCTCCACCCTGCACAACAGAGCAAACAAACAGACTGAAGAGAATGTGTCTGAGAGATCCGGTGCCAAAGAAAAAGTTAGTCTAAACGTGCATAAAACAGATAAATAGCTGATAAATGAATTATAGTTCTATCTATAATTAATCAAACAACATCTTTTCTCTGTGTCTTCATATTTTATGAAGTTAAATCCATCACTCTAGGTGCAGATCGATATTTGTCCTGGCTGTTCTAACCTGCTGCAGGACCTGCCACACCATGCAGGTCGTGTCTCTGGAGCCTGAGATCAGGTGGATGCCGCAGTGGTCTGTTGAGAGGCAGGTCACAATGTCTGAAGGACAGGAGAAGAAAACCACTGATTATTACAGGACACACAGACACAGTATAAAACTTCAACTGTGTATTTATCACACATTCGAACATACACAGGTTGCTGCCTTTCAGTCTAGAAATTGGGCGTGTGCTTACCCATGTGTCGGATGTGCTGTCCCACTGTCTTGCCCTTGACCAGGGAGGTGACCCGGAGGCTGTTGTCCCAGTGGCCACCGCTGAAGAGCAGCTTGCCGTCGTGGGAGACCACAAACAGTCCAGCAGTGACTTCCACACCGGGGGCGAAGGGTCCGGACAGGAAACGCTGAGTCCTACGAGAAGAGGAAATTGCAGAGCTGACCACACACTGATACTGTGCTGTAGTTGTCTGTAGCGGCATGTGTGCTGTGGGTGTTCTCACTTGGTGTTGGACACTGTGGGGTCTTTAATGAAGGTGAAGTAGTTGGAGATGTTCTTGTTGTAAGGCAGCCACCCATGGGTCCCAACAAGACAGTTCCGACTAACTGTCACCTGAAGACAAACACCATGAGCAACACGGTCACTTGTTTGTTTTGTTTATAAATTATACTGATTATTTGTATGAGCTCCGAGGCTCACCATGGTGTCAGGGCTCCCCTGAGTGATGAAGGAATGGGACTGATTCTTTGGCACCACGGCTTTAACCAGCGGCACACTGTCACTGATGCCCTGCAACACGACAGAGGAGAGAATTGATTGCTAAGTTATTATTAGAGGGATATTTTCATGATTATCAAGAAGTCACTGAGAGAGACGTCAAACCTCAACAAAGAAGGACTTGAGGTCGCTGAGGTGTTCGAACATGCTGAGAGGACATGAGTCTAGCTGAGCCTTCCTCTTCTCCACCTCCTCCTGAGACAGACGCACTGGATGGGGCTCCTGCAGTAACACACACACACACATAAGTCTAAATGTGATCCATCAGCACAGATACAGAACTTCATTACCTGATTGGTTTCAGTCTTTCTGTTAATTTCTTTTTAAGCTAAATGAAGTCTGGTGTGCGTCTGCACCTTGAGTAACTGGCAGGGTGTCTGTCCAAAGTTGCTGATCATGCCTTCCAGGGCCTTGCGTTCCTTTTCATCAGTGATGGCATCCAGATCCACGGCCCCTGCAACACCAAACCAATCAATCAATCAATCAATCAATCAATCAATCAATTGACCTTCCCATTTGGGAATTAAAGTAAGTCTGTTTTCATCGGTATTACAATACGGATTAGTAAATGTCTGATGATAAAATTCTGAATGTTTGAATAGAAGTGATTGTCATTTTTGATCCATATTTACGTGCTTTTGTAACCAAGCTCTTGACAAAATCATTTCATACACACAGTGCTGCAACTGCCTGGATGTTTTACCCTCATATGTGCAGTAGTAGAAGACGTTGAGGGCCTCCACGGCTGCAGGGCCCCTCTGCTTGTACCCAAAGATCAGATCGATCCACTCATGGAGGTGAGCTGAGACGTACTCAGACTCCTGTCAGAAAAAACACATACACACTGTGGTCAGTGAAAAACACAAACGCAGGGAATAATCCACAGACATGTAGCACTAAACCACACCTGTATGTGCACAGGCTACATCAAAGTGTACGTCTTATATTTCAGTTCACAGGTTCATTCATATGTGAAAAAAGTGTAGATAGGATAAAAATACGTGAAACTGAGATAATGTGGAGATGGTAGACTAAAATTAAAACCTTAACATCAGTTCAAGTAATACTGCAGACTAGTACTAAATCTGCTTCTCACCAGAGCTTTGCGGTGCTTGTAGATGAAGTCCTCGGGGGACTTGGCCCATTTGGGCAGAACAACATCATTTACCCTTTCTTTGGAGATCTGCAGGCGACCCAGATCAAAGCCTGGGAGACAGCAACAACAAAGGACAGGAACAGGAAGAGAGAAGCCGGGTACAGAGAAAAAAAGAAGAGAGGGACCAGAGAGTGAATTCAAAAGACAACATGTATTCAAACATGCTGCGTCAGATCTTTTGCCCCCAGTCTGAATCACAACTTCAGTGGTAGAAGTCAACTGTTTTGTATGTAATATTTGAAAGCCTTCGAAAAGGACAGTCAATCCTCAAACCTCACCATTTTGATTCTCAAGGAATTCTGGGAAGTAGAAGAACTCTGGGATGAGCTCCTTGACATCATTGGGGTTGTCCATGAGGGTCTGCCACGTGGCAGGGATGGAGTGGAACTGCCGGTCGGCGCAGTCAAACCTGAGCCGAGTCGGGATGGAATGGGTGAGCGCCGGTGATAAAGACAACAAACAGCGGCCGTGTGCTGGCACATAAATGTCCAAACTATAAACGCTGAGGATATAAAGGGGGAAACTGGAGGAGGAGTGGCTGTAATTCAAAGGCCTCTTTACCGTCCACTCTGCAGCTGGATGTGCAGGGAGGTGAATGGCTCCACTCTGATCAGGTAATGCATCACTCCGGCGGCGTTTGAGTAGTGGGTGCCATAATGGAACCTGTCGATGGTGCCTGTCGGGTCCTCGAAACTTTCATACCTGATGGATACATTTAAGGAGTTAACTCCTCTGGCTGCTGACACGTTTCCAGATATGTCATTTATAGTGTTTCTTTATCCAACAATTAAAGATGAACTGAATTGTGGAAAAATGAAACATACTTCTCTCTAACAGCCTTTGCGTTGCGTTCGTTAAGAACTGCCACCGGCTTTGACAGATCCCTGAACACTCGAGGATCAGACAGGTCCAACTCCTCTGAAGTGTAGTCTGCTAGAATCCAGGGAAACTGGTAACACACAAACACACACGCGTCACAATACACACATACACAGTTGAACAGTAATGTTCTTTTTGAAGTGAAGAACGTACCACTGGATACTGAGCCAGGTTGTTGTACGTTCTTCCTGCGATCGTGTTCAGCTGCATCAAGTAGTCAAAGTTGGAGATCTCCCTGTTGACCCATTTCTGTGTAAAAGCAGGAGAAAGAAATGAAGAAAGGAAAGTGTTAAATCTGATCTACTGACAATAAGTGTTTTATATTTGCAGAGATAAATTCCTGGATTATATTCTGATGTTTGGAAAGTCTTCTAGAAAAGCAGCTGGCATCAGGATCAGGTTTAGCAGGTGTTCATATTGATCTAATTCAGAAGAATGATTCTTTTAATTCATTAACAAATAAACAAGAATCTCCCTTATATATCTCTTCATGATAGATGCCATCTGTTCAACCATATTAAAATTAAAGTAACTGAAAGAAAATTATTTTTTTATTGCAAGTCTTACAGAATGTCTGCACGTCAAAACTTCAAACAAAACTTCGTTTTTATGGAATAAGAGCACAACACGGGATCAAATGAGAGACCGGAGCTCATCAAAAACTCTCTTTGAAACGAAATACTTCAAAAGCAGACAACATTGTTTGCATTACTGAGAAATAACACAAGGTTGGTAATTGACTAGATTGACAGACCAAAGGTCGTTTAATAAATCAGCTCTCACGCAACAAAGCCGTGTATTTCATTAAAGTATGTGTGTGTAATAGTTAGTGAGAGGTCTGCTTCTTTGTTTCCTGACCTGTGTGAGTCCAGAGGCTTTGAGGAGCTCCTGTGGTGAGCGGGTTCCATAAAGGCTGAGCGATCGCAGCAGCAACATGCGGCTATAGACCTTGTTCCTTGCCTGTTAGGGAGAAAACAAAGATATTATGATTATTAGATGATAATATAAAGTATTTATAAATGGGATCAAATCTAAGTTCCATCTGTGACTCGTTACCTCTTTCTTGAAGTTGAGGAAATAATTGGTCTGGTCGATGAGGAAGATCTCCAGAGCGGAGCGACGCAGGTTATAACGACGCAGGTGAACCTCTCGGATCTGAGACAGAGGCCATTTGAAGTCGTGGCCGACTCCTTCAGGAAACAAGCAGACCGTTAATGACTGAAGCACGTTCGGTGTTATTTTTATCACCTTTTTCTCATCCACCTGTCTCAACGCCTGCTCACCTTCCTCTTTCTCCTGGCTGCTGTCGTAGAAGTAGATGTGTTGGGTGGTGAGCTCCAGGCGGCCGGGCACCACGTCCACGATCGTCACCAGCTCACAGTCCTCCCACAGCACCATCTTCTCCTTCTGGCCCGCCTCCTCTGCTTCAACTCTGGAGGACAGCGACAAAGAATGGAGCTTTAATTCTTAGTATCAATTACGGGAACGTGGTCGATCTGTGGTTGTTGTACTTGGCGACTGACTGGTTGTTGGCAGCAGCGGGGTCGTCCTCTGGCAGTTCCAGGATGTCATCTTCCAGGTCGCTGACTTTGACCTGCTTCACAGCCTCCAGCAGCAGAGACTCTGGATTTACACGCTGCTGATGGACGCCTGGGCAAAGCAAGAGAGACGGGAGATGATTAAAAACAGAGAGGAGGCATCCAGAAATGATTCGGTGGATAATAACACATGGCAGCGCTGGAAATTAACTTCTTAGCATGCTTGTCAACTTTTGACAAACTGCAAGAACACCTCCCAAAATAACATACTTGCCAGGAACATAACACCAGACTTTGGTTTCATTAATAGAAGATCTACAGTTTAAACTCACTCACAAAGACCAAAGATGAAAGACTAGACAGATTAGTTCCTATATGATACGATACATTTGAAAAATGAACAACACTAATCACTATTTTTGAAAGAAATGCTAAAAAATAAAAGACTGCTGAATTCCTGATTCTGCATCACCCTTACACATGACTTAATAAGGAAAATACCAAGCAGAGTGGATCATCCTCCTCATAAAGTGGATGGGAGGGTCGGACATAAGATCGGCTTAAAGAGGATTTTCAAGGTCAGTCCTTTTTAATCTGTTTATCAAGGACAGGCTGGATGAGTGTGCTCATGACATACTGTACACACACTCATGCCTCATCGTCACATCCACTCACTAAGTAAGTCTGCTGGAGCAGGTACTCTTTGCTGCCAAATGGAGACACAGATGTGCAGCTTTCAGCCGCAGGAGGATTAAATTCAGTCCAGATATCCGAGAGACATAATGAAACTGTACCAAGCTGCGTAAACCGACACCAAAAATAACCCAATTTAAAGCCAACAGAGAGGCAATGCTGTCTTACCCAGGTTGTCTCTCAGAGCACTGGCCTCTCTGTGTGGGTCGAAGTTGTAATTACGGACCAGCTTCAGCCTCATGCGGGAGAAGTTCTCAGCACTGGACACCCTCCAGTGCATCTCATCCTGCTGCCTGTTAGAAATAGATACACAGACTTGTAAAACTCCCAAACCATCCATTATCTCTATATGTAAGTATTTATTTGCAACTGTTTTCCGTTCTGTCTTCAGAAGTGGAAACTTGTATTACTATGGTACAAACAGAGGAGAGAAGCTGATGTCGGTACCTGTCAGCCCAGGGCCCTCTCTCACACACCAGTCCCCGGCGTGCTGCCTTCCACTGCCTGAGGGAGGCACTGCTCTGGCTGTGCTGCTGCTTCAGCATGCTGTTGTAGCGGAGGTTCTCCTGGCGGCCTCTGCGAGAGAAAGGCTCCACAAATTGCTCCTTAGGGGAAAGCGAAGAGGGGGGAGTTCATTAGAGACGAGCTTTGGACCGAGCGACATTAGACAGAGACAGAAATAGAGGAACAGAGGCTTCGGTTATTATGAATCCAACTAACCTGGAAGCGGATCTTGCTCTCACCCCTCTCCCTCTCTCTCTTGTGCAGGCTGACCATGAAAGCCTCGTAGCACTCCTTCCAGTAGAGAGCCATTGTCTCATGGCCCTGGCTGAATGTTTCGATTTCGTACTGCTTCATGTAGGGGATAATCTGAAGACAAACAAATTAAGAGAGAACATTTTCATGACATTTCCCAATAAATTTGTATCCAAGATAATTTAAAACAACTGACTCTGACTCTCATACATATTTGTCGAGGTAGACGCGCCACTCAGGCGAGTTGCAGTAGAGCTGGAAGTCCTCAAAGAAGGACGGGCTTCCGTTGGTGTCGGGGAGCTGGGGGAGATGCAGCTCCATGTAGAGGAGGCGGTGGACTTTGGAGAGCAGCGTTCGCAGCAGGGGAACCAGGAAGGAGTACGTCTCCTCCGTTTGCTCCTGGATGGAGCGCCGCAGGATGCCCTCCACCTTGCCTAGCAGGTAGCAGGCCTCATCCTGGCTGGAGACCTCCTTGGTCTGCAGGATGCCATTGAGCTTGGCGGTGGCCATGGCACACACCTAGGACAGAAGTCATTTCTTATAGTGGACACATGGGGACAAGAAAAACAAGCCAGAAATGGTAGAAAATAAGAGAAAAAGCTCACTTCAGGATCCTCTTGAGCCATGAAGCCCAGCAGCAGTCTCAGTCCAACTTGGGACAGCTGGAACCACTGGGTGCCAGACGAGTACCAGACCATGAGGCTGTCCATCAGTGTCACAGTCTCTTCCAGCACCTTCTCCGTCCATAGGGCTGGATTAACCAGACCCTCCGCCTGCAGGAAGTCTTGTACCATGTGAAGCAGCCGCACTGCGTTCTCCGTGTGCTGCGGCAACGTGGCGGCTGATGCCTCGCGGTTATCACTCACCGCCCACTCCAACATACGCTCCATCAGACTTAAAGGAGAAAGAGAGTGATGACGTTAGCATGTTTTAATCTCCTTCTACATCCAGTCCTGTCCACAGTGAAATGGAGGACTGACCTTAGTTTGATTTGGTCGACAGGAAGTAGCAGCTCGTTGGCGGTTCCCAGTTTGGTCAGGGCTGAGAAGACCTGGCCGCGCTCCAGCCACGCTGAGTCATCTGAACCCTCCACGCCACGCCACATCACACACAGCACAATCTCCAGCAGCATGCTGGACAGCTCCTCCTCTGCCCGCTAGGGGGCGACACAACACCAGAGAGACAGAAGAGATTAGATTGGATGAAATTTAATTGATCCCTCTGGTGTACAACTGCAGCACTAGGTAACATGATACAGCAAAGGAAAAACAAGGACATTTATCAGGAGCTGACAAATATAATGTCACCAATGATTAGGACAATCTTAAAGTTACCTGCTGCATGTCCAGATACTGTTTCTAATACTACTCAAAGCCTTAGAATATTCAGTGTCTCTTCATATTCATATCTCTGTTCATACTGGCTGAATTTGTTCTGCCAGGGCGATCAGACACATTCCCCGACTCGTACGTGACACAAATGACATATCTAGTTCCATAACTGACAGACTCCTGCTGCGTGAGGAGACAGGTTGTCGCTCTTCCACCTCTGCCCTCCAGTGAGTCACTGAAATGTCGATAAGAACGGCACTAGATTAAAGTCAGCGATGGGCTCCCCAGTGCGGTGGCGACATTTCACTCACTGAGTCGGAAGCTCTCGCTGTTAAGTGACATTAAGGCGACGATGGAATATAGATGGTTATATGAAATTGGAGGCACGGTTTCTTATCACCTGCTTACATCAAGGGGCTTTGTGAGGCTCTTTTCTGAGGGCACTGTGGATGAGTCTATGTCCCACTGACAAAAATACTATAAATAGAAAATAGTCCCCAACAATTGTAATATATACTCTTGTTTGAGGGATCTTTACTGATTTACAAGTTTGAAAAGGACACTTTATATTTTTATGATTTATGTCATTACTTAGAACCAATAGGCTGCCACAGGCTTTTGGTCTTTTCATGGCATTTGATGACCAGTAATACAGACCTGGTCCTTAACAATGTAAAACTTTCTCAGTGACTCATCATATCATCTTCCATCTCACCTCTGTGTTGTTGAAGGACTCCCCCAGTGAGATGTTATCACTGAAGAGAAAGCTGTCCTCAGTCAGGGAGGAAGTTGCATCTCGATCCCCGGAGCTCCCTGGAAAAGGCTTAGAGGTCTCCAGTGGTGACGGTGTGCTGGGCATGCTGCCAGGCGTCTGGCTGCCACTCTCCCCAGCCTCATAGGCCTGCAGATGGGACAGGTCCAGCGTCAAGCCCCCTGACTTTCCCACCACCCAGGGCTTGACGTGTAGCTGCGGCTCGGTGGAGGCAGAGGACGATGGCGTGTCCAGCAGCGAGATGACGTCACCGTTCTCCAGGCTGTCCACGGAGCGAGAGTCACCTATGCTGAGCCGGTCGTCATCCAGCCGGTCCAGGCGGCTGGCGCTGCCTGCCCTTGCTCTCTTCTCCAGCGGCAGCTCCAGGCGGGTGCTGCTGCTGCTGCCACTGGGCCGGCTCAGGTCCAGGCTGCAGGTGCTGATGGTGTCTGTGCCACGCAGTGGCAAGGACCCTTCCCCCCGCAGGTACAGCCGCATCAGAGTGTCCTGCCAACACTGCTGCCTTGAGATCTGGACGGCAGCATCCTGTTGTGATTGTAGCAGCTGGTACACCTGAAGACAGATGAGGAAGAAGATTAATGTTTAATTATTCCTGCAGGAAAACTTAGTGATGGAGCCTCAAGAGGTAAAAAGATGAAAAAGAAAAACAACGACAGCTCAACTTCAAGTGCTAATGACGGAACAATTAGTTGTTTTTTTTCCTCCAGCTGTTGCTCTCCAAGTGATGTACTTTGATCACTGCTGGTTTCAAACGCAGTATTTTTATGGCCTGAAAGTGTAACTGTTTACTCACCCTCTTGCAGACAATGAGGCGTACACTGGGTCCAGCCCGGTGAGTGAGCTGGACGAGGGACATCAGGTCCTTGTAGTTCACCACGTTATCTGCAGATTTTAGATACACAAACACACGATTTTCCATATATGGGGTTGTGATGAGGAGCATTTCTGTCCACTGATCTAATGATCTGCTCAAAGTATTTGTTAGATATTAGATTCTCTACAAAGTCATTCATGTTATGACGTATGACGTTACATAAATATATAAAGACTGACTTTAATTCAAGCTTGTGTTGTAACGTGTACAGGAGTGGAATGACGTTAAATCCACACTGCTCCTCTATTCAAAGAAGACAGATAATGAGCACTGGCTGATCGCTCCGTGAGGACTCATGAAATTGATTTCATTAATTCAAGCGACTGCACGTAATGGTATTTGCCTTTATGTGTACTGGAGAATGAGGTGGTAGGATATAAAAAAGAAAAATCACCTCTGTTCACTGACCAATTGACTAAAAGCTTCAAGCTTTATAGATTTGTAGTAGCAGGAGAGCTAACTGGCAAAAAGCCAGGCTGACCAGTGGCACTGTACTTAACTACTTAAATTGAGCAGTGTAAAACTCATCAGTACCTGTGTGGAGGACCTGGTTGAGGAGACAGCGGATCAGGGTGGGAGTGATGTGAAGTTCAGAGAAGAGCAGCGACAGGCCGGCGTAGCCCGCCTCCCTCAACCGCAAACGCTGCTTATTCTTCTCATAGACGCGGTCGCAGCGCAACATCCGCTCAAATAACTGTGAAGAGATGAAGAGAGATTTCATTTTTAATGACTCTACATATGATAGTTGATCGTAACGGATACTGAAGAGGGTTTATTTAACTTTCCTGAACTTTTCTAGAGTTCAAGTTACTCAAATCAGAATGTTCCAAGTGTAGTTGGCTGTAACCCACCTTAAAAACAAGCTCTCGGAGTCGATCTGAGTGCTTGTTATTGAGCAGGAGAGCGTAACAGGAGTCGGCCGCTCCGGGTTCAAAGAGGAGCAGGAAGAGCTGGTCTCTGGCCGGACTGCTCTGAAGAAGGCTGAGTAACAATTCCAGCAGCCCGCACAACTGAAACACACACACCGCACGACAAGGTTGCTTGAATTCAAATAGTCTCACGCTGTCGTGAGAGGGAAACGCTAAAATACATCACAACAGTTTATCAGGCTCTGTGATTAATAAGCAGACATACAAACGCTAGGCAGACTATTGTATCACTGTGTAAAACTAATTATTGCAAGATTCATTTTTCATAGCTTTAGCATAATTCATTAAGTGTGGCATTTAAAGACTCTGTCTGTCTTAATGAATGGATAAATAGTATCAGAGTGATGGCAGATGCCGAGCAGTGGAGGAGGATCATGAGATTATATTGACCATATGTTCATAGAGTGTGATGCAAGCTTCCACATATATAGCTGCGGTGTAAGAGGATATGCAAAGTGACGGGCAAAATGAAAAACAAGACAGCCATAAAAAAAAAAAAAAAAAAAACAAGGTGGTGGGGAGGTGTGACAAAAGGAGGAGATGGATTCAACAAAACAGGTGAGAGCTACCGAGTTGTGTGAAAACTTCATCGAGCTTACAGGAAAACAGTCAAAGAATAAAGTGGCTTGTCTCAGCCAGCAGTCACTGATGGATATTGCTTACAGAGAGGAAAATGTTTAAAAATAATGCACAGAGAGTCAGAGATGGAGGCTGGAAAAACAGCTGCCAGGCGGGAAACAAACTGATAGCTTCCTGTGCAGGCGTCGCTGCAGTGAGTCTCAGAGGGAAACAGAGAATCCTGTAGTGACAGGTCATCTTATTTTACAATGAAATCCTCAGATGGAAAGAAGCTAGCACTAACCTGTTTCACAAGATATGGGTCATCCGGAAAGTATGCACTAATAATAACTTGGGGGTATTCTTTTCTTGCTCAAACATGATAAACAGGCGTAGAAAAGGATGATTCGTGTTCATATGACATGAAAAGATGTGGTAATCTACTGTTGAGATGCATTTAAAGAGCGTATAATATCTAACTCAACCCCCTCACCTGGTCCTCGTCTCCAATGGCAGCGATGTATCCTAGAATGCTGTGCATCTCCTCCTGCGACATGCCCTTGCTGATGTAGTATTTTATGAGGCCGCAGAGAGACGCCCGGATGGTACGGATGTCATCCTCGCTCAGGTCACTCTCTTTATTACTGTTCTTCCTAAAGCACAGAGCAATGACAGTGATGATTTGGGGAAAAAAATGAATTTTTTGGATATGAACTTTGGGAAATGGGGTCTCACCCGTAATAAAGCCGTACGGTGTCCAAAAGGAACTGAACTCCATATTTTTTTCGGAACTGCTTCCTGTTATCTTTGATGACGGTGGACATGTACTGAATATGACCTTCATTGGACGGAAACAACAACTTAGAACCAATAACAGTTTAAATCAGGGACAAACACACACACACACACACAACTGAACTTCAGCACATATAAAAAAATGCAGGAATAAGCGATAAACTAACAGACTGTCGTGATATATTTTAATCTGCATTCCTTCACCAACATTTAACCTCATAGTTCTACTCCAATCTAACTAACCGCCTTCTGTTCACAGGCACTCATTTGCATGCTGCGTGTGTTGACCTGTTAAAGGAAGAGTCTGACATTTTGAGAAACGTACTCAATTGTTTTCTCGCCCAGAGTGAGATAAGAAGATTGACACCACTCTTAGATCTGTCTGCTAAGTATGAAGCTGGAGCCAGCAGCTGATTAGCTTAGGATAACATAATCTGCCAGGCTGGCCCTGTCCAAAAAAAAGAGAAGCTAAGGCTCATTTATTAACATGTCGTATCTTGCTGTTTGATTTTACGCGAGGTTATGTGCTGGACTATTTCTTAAATTCCTGGAGTCTTGCTGTTGCCAGGCAACCAGCAGGGTCTCTGGGAAAATCTCAATTATCCTCTCCGAGTTGTTGGTTGCTTCCTGTGCAAGAACCTCTTTTTTAATAACTCACCTACCTGTTTTACTTATCTCACACACACTCACACTACACATTTATAGAGATCTAACCTATGCGTAGAGGGAAGTCTCCTTTGTTCCAGATGTTGAAGTTGAACAGTAGATGTGTGTGGAGCTGCTGCAGCAGGGCCTGGTTCTTCTCATATGTCACCTGCTCTATCAGAAGCTGCATAGCAACGAGCACGCTGACGTCCACGTGACCCGCTGGCAGCTAAACACACACACAAACAAAAGATTGTATTTCGCTGCTATTAGTTCAATTATATGCACATTTACTGGCAGACATGCAAATAGTTCAGAAACAATGTAAACATGTATGGTTCCATAAATCATGATAAAATGTCTGACATCCATAACTCAAGTCTACGACACAGATAAGAGACGTGTTGGAATGGGGGAACACATTCATGGTTTATTTGCAGTTCTATCACATACAGGGTGTGGTTACTCTGCCTCGAGCAACTGTTACCACATCTAAGACATTTTCTTTTATCTGGGTCTCTGTGGAGGCTTTTATTTTCCCATGATATAAATGCTGACTAGAGGTATTTCCCCCACCGCCCCCGATAAACAAATAAATACTGAGGCATTAGCACCAGACAAAAGATAGAAGAGGAAAGGGGGGAGTAAGAGAGCGGAGGAAAAAACAGAATGAGCAATCAAGGGAGTCAGACAGACACAAAGGAAAAGACAAACACAGACACACAGAACAAACAGAGAGAGGGACCTACAGACCAGGACAAACGCCATCTGAGGTGAATTCATGTGACTGAGGATATCCAGCAGTATTCATAATTCTCACACCATGTGAGTCTCATAAAGTATGAGCAACGTAATAAAAGCTGTAAGTGGTGTTTCGCAGGCTGCCAGCAGTCAGTCGGCAGAGATCCTTAATTTGTCCTCTACAGAACCAAACTAATCCAGTTTGAATAGCCAGAAAAACAAAGGAGACTTTTGTGGAGCTCTTTGTGAAATGCACACTACCACACTTCTAGAAAATGCTTATAAAACATCCGTCTAGTTCACCTTGTAACCACAGGAACAAACAACAAACATCTGATGGAAGAACAAACTTTACACACCCCCCCTAAAAAAATTAAAGCCAAGCTGAAATTAATTAGCGTGTGACTCATGCAGGATTAGTATTATCAGAGGGCCTGTGGTAATTAGGTAACCTGCATTGTAATAAGGTCACAAATTGCAGCGAGGCATGAGATTTCTGTTCCTGCTGTAAACTGTCTCTTGTGGTCCTCAAGTAAACACGCCAGATTTGTTTTTCAAACTGGTTCATGACAAAAAGTCTTCTACCAACTCTTAAAGAGCAAAACTATTCTCCTCTGGTCTATCTGAACAGAAGAAAGCGACAGAAGCATGATGTTTCATTAATAAATGTGTTGATTTGTGTGAGTGATGTTGAATAAATTAGATCTATTTCGCAGAAATTGAGCGATGCCCAAACACATTAGTGCTCAGTGCCTGAAATTCCATCCTGACACTCTGGTAATATCAATCATGTGTGGTATTGGACTTAAACAGACCTTCTGCAGCAGGGCTCCCAGTGTACCGACACCATGCGAGTGGAGCAGATTCTCCTGATTGATGGGGTGTCTCTGCAGGAAATGCTTCAGCACCAAAAGGAAGGTGGCGACCAGATTCTTCTCCAGGCGTGCCTCTGGAATAAAAAAACATGAAAACACATTTGAATAAAGAGAAACAAGAGAAAAACGAATGTATTATTGCAGGTTGTGTCGGAGCAGACCTGAAGCCCTGTTTGAGGGGAGAATGACCCAATCTCCATCAGCGGGCGTGGACACATCTGGGGTGATGAAATCTGACCCAGCTGCCGGATCACTGGCCTGTTGATCAGGGGTCACCAGTGCCAACTGCTCCAGGATAGGTAAGAGCACTGGCAGGCCGCCCACACAGTTGATCATATCCTGCCACGCAAATATTCAAACATACATATTCAGAACATCCGTGCAGCTCAGGTTGTAACATTCCTCTGAGCAGAGAATAAATACATGACGGCGTGAGCTCGATGTTCAGCTCACCTTGATATCCCAGTTAACGACTTTATTCCCAGTCAGGCGCCCATGCAGCATGTTTGGAGACAGATCGAGACAGATGGGGTTCCTACACGCCTGTTGACAAAAGCATCACGTCCTCATTTAGATAATAAGACTGCTGTGAAAACATCATTTTATCCTGATAGAATCCTTAATTTCCACTCTTTAATTTAACATCATTCTGCAAAGATAAATTCCCCATTCCTATAAAAGACAAAAGTCACTGATGCAACCCAGAGAATCCCATCAACTGCACTCCACACTGTTTGTGGCTGATGTTAAAGCTTTAAGAAGGAATAGTCAAAACCGCAGTGGTCAGTCACCTTGGGTGAGTAGTGCAGCAGCAATTTAGTTGAAAGGTCGCCGAGTTCGGACTCCTGGGCTTTGAATGGAGAGATGCAGTTTGGACCTGCATAGAAGACAAATGAAGAGTTTCAGAGTTTTACTCGATCTATGATTCATACTCTCTTCTTCCTCCTCTCCTCCTCCTTACCAGCACTACAGATGGCTTTTATGTGGTTAGGCTGCAGGGGTTCATGGAAGACCATGACGCTCCCCAGCTGGCCCTGCAACGACGTAGGGCTTCCCCACTCGCTGTCCTGCGTCCCTGCAGAGATTAGCTTAGTCACGGACTCAGACTTTCCGCTAAGCAGCCCACCCCAGGTCTGAGGTGACAGGATGCCGCCCAGCGATGAACGAGTGGTGGGTGTTGTGGCAGAGGAGAACGGTGGGTCTGGGATCTGGGAGGGCGGGGGAGTGGTGGTCCGGTGGCCTGCTGAGCCGATGCAGCAGGAGATGAACGGCTGTGGGTGGAGGACGGCAGAATAAGTTAGGGGAGATTTAGGACAGCTTCTTACTTTCCAGCTTTAATCTAGTGGGTGCAGGTCTCACCTCTGTCATGGTGGGGTACTTCAGCGGGGCAGATAGTTTCTGTTGTCCGTCCACATAAATGTACACAAGACTCTGTCCAAAGGGCCTTTTTCCTGGTACATGCACCACGCCGATGCTGTGCTGTAAACAGAAATTCAGACTTAGTCCCTTTAATCCTTACAGTGGCTCTCTTTAATCAGTCTTCAAGACTTTAGGTTCAAAGGTGTTAATCTTCTAATTGTAGGGTGCTATCAGAGTTGGCAGACCTTAGGATATTCATTTAGCCCAACTGTGCTGTGTTCAGAGTTTTTCCCGTACGTTATACTCAATGCCACTGCCCCTTGAAGCTGACTCACCCAGAGAGAGTCACAGAAGCAGTAGTCGGGCAGCATGACTGTGACGTACTCTTTCTTTGTGCATACAGCCACCACCAGCACACCGGCTGAGCTGATGAAGGCCTCAAACCCCGTCCCACCCGGGGTAAAAAAGCTGTGTGGGATAAATACAAAAAAACTGTTTTAACAAGTGTTGGCATACAGACATGTCTGCAGGGATAATCTCTGCATCTGCAAGACTTAGAAGGTGTATCTCTTCTCTTCTCACCTGTAGAGCTGCTTCCTCTTGTCCTTGCTGGGTTGGCCCAGCTGGTCCTGATCTAGTGACAACCAGGCAAGAAAGCTGAAGGCAGAGCCTGGCCAGCGCTGCACTGTTGGGACTACAATGCCTGCCATGCTGGGTGACAGGTCAAAGTACTGCATGGCACTCTCCAGGCCCTGTTTCCGTACCATGGCCAGGAGGGCTCTCAGGGCAGGAGCTACATAGGGGTGTGCCTGAGTCGACTCTGGTGGCCTGAGAAGGCCCAGGAATCGCTGCACTTCCCTGGCACTCAAGGAATGGGAGCCCAGTGAGCCCAACAGCGCCAACAGGCTCTCGGCGCAAGCTCGGTGTAGCCGTTGGTGGCACTCCAGGGCGGCCAGCGCTCGCATTACCATAGCGGCGTTCACGCAGGTGGCGCGGGTCTGACGGTTGAGGCAGCTGAGGCGGCGGAGCCAGTCGGCAGTAAAAAGCTGACGCTCCGATGAGTCCAGCTCTGGGAGCCACTGGACCAGTAGCAGCAAGGGCTCCACGTTACTGATGCCCAGGAGCCCCACTGAGGTGTGCTCACCTTCCACCGCCTACACGCATACAGAGAAATACACATAAACACCAACACAGATGAAGGCACAGAACACTCAACTACCAAAAATGCAGGAGGTCGACTGCAAGCACAATCTTCCTCTTACCATGTTCATCAGCTCTTTGAGAAGGTGCCGCGATGGCTGGCCAAGTGAGGTGAGAACTTCATACAGGTGATTGTACCCAATCCTCTCCTTGAACACCTCCTGCAGAGGTGGTGGAAAAAATAAATGAAAATGAATGTGCCGCCAAAATCTACAAACACAGTGGATAAAATCTTACCACAAGCTACTTTGTAAACCTCTCAAACCAGTTCATGTTGGAATGGAGGTTCCAGTACTGGGCAGGTATCTTTCTGTGAAACTTGGTAGCTTCAACTTTTAATTTGTGACCAATTTTCACCTAAGATCTGACCAAAATCGAAAACATGTTGGCTCGGAGCCAGGGCTTGCTTTTAACCATGTTAATGCTCTCTATATAGCATATTACATACATGTATAGATATATAAAAACAAAAAGCACTAAATCATCTGCAGTTTGTCTAAAATACTGCTGATACCACTCGACTTTTAAATGGAACACATTACCCCAGTTTTAGCACCTCATTGCTTACAGAAATTTTATTAATCACTTTAATGGATTCACTCCAAGCTATAAATATAACCTGCTAACATAAGCCTATATGTGCAAGGATGCAGACTGAGGCAGCAGAAAAAGCTCTTCGATGCTACTTCTGTGTTTTCTTTTCAAACCTCAGATACAAACACACCTTAAAATGGCTTGTATGATATTATCGGACTTGACACATTAAACCATAAATCCATAATAAAGCAGGACTGTAGGAAATGCGTGTGTTCCTGTTACCTTTGCAGCTGGTGATTTGTGCATCACTGTTGTCAGGGCTTTGATGGTTGCTACAGCGAGGGAGTCGAGTCGCCCTTGAAACACCTGCAGAAAAATCAAACCGGTCAGCCACTCACCGCAGGCAATCACTCGCTCTGTTAGCGCTTTGTTGTAACAGATGATTGGTCACAAAAAAAAAATCTCCTCTTATTCCCGATGAATGTTATAGCATGCGGACAATTTAAAGCCACATTCATTTAAATGCTTATGATGCTAAGATGATCGCTGATTACAACATGCATCACACTTGGAGGAATAAAAAGGAGACTTGAGTCGATGCCTTGAAGCTTGATTTAATTCTCATTAATGTGTGCGAGAAACGTGAGTAAAATCATCGATGATCGTTAGAAACTTGTTTTGTCACTGCAGCAGGAGCTGGCATCAAAGCTCGTACTTCAGATGTTATAGTGCTGATAAAGAAAATGTCGTCTTCCTGCTCCAGGTAAAACAAAAATGCTCCTTGTGATAGCATGATGATCTGACTGGAGCAGGAAGACGAAAAAACAAATAAAAAACACCCACCTCCGCTCACAGACACCCACAAACGCTTCACTCTTTTTCCTCACATTCACAAAAAGCATGCAACCCATAAAACACAAGCCAAACCATGAGAAACAAACACAAACACATCTCCATCCAGCTCTGTCCTGCTCGTGTTTCCGGGTCCCTGGACCCGTTATTCCGTATAAACATGCAGCTGTAGACCGGTTGACGCTACAAAGAGTCTTGGACTAGCTGGAGAGGGACTGTTGTTGTTGAAAATTAAACACTTAGATCATCGTCACTGAGTCCAGATCGCCTCAAACCACTGAACTCTGTGAGAACACACACCAGGCCAATGTGACAGCATTCCAGTGGAACCCATAATATATTTGCAGGAAAACCAGGACAATATGGAGGGGAGGGGAAGGGGTGAGGAAACTGAAAATGGTGATAAAATAAATTAAATGACACAGCTGTGAAAGAGGCAAAGTAGTCACTCCACAGCAAGACAAGATATTTTGGGGCAATTCATTTTTGGAATTTCATTTTTTTTTTGTGTAAATGGGTTAAAAAGCTGCTTAAATAACATGAAGCTGAAGTTCTACAGGTGACCTCGCAACAACAAAAGCTTCATGTGTAAAAACCAGCCGAGCAGGCTGCAGCATCTGCCACTGCATCGGGTTACAGCTGCACAACAACAAAGGCACAAAGGTGTATGTGTGTGTCTCCACGTCGGTTCGTCCACCTGTTTTCACATTATCCAGGTCAATGGAGGGATTATACCTTATAAAGGTGGCTCTATAAAGACTATGAAAGCTGGTATACTCTGAGGGGAACAAGTGACCTTTCTACCTTTTTGTGCTCACGAGATGATTCAGTGAGAGAGCTAACACTGATAGCTGACACTACACCATTCAAAAGACAGGCCTCAGACACTTCAGAGAGATACTGTAAGTGACAGCTTGTCTTGGAGCTCTTAGCAAAACAAAAAGTGTGCAGAGAGCAATACTTAATAAAGTGAAGGCTTTTAAGCGTGGTAAAGATCACATTTGCTCTGTTTTTTTAACTTCAGGTACATGCTTAAGTGACACCTAGACTTTATTATCGACTAGCTGACCTGTTGCACGTGTTCTGACCTGCGTAATACGACCGGAACGACACTACAGCTAACCTGGCTCTTCGACAGATGCTGTTTATCTGTACAAAAAAAAAGAGGTTGTGGTTTTTTGTTTTATAGCATGTTAAGTTCGAGACTATTTCTGGTGTGGGTGCACTGACTTCCTCAAGTCTCGAAATGGAAGTGCCAACTAAGAAATAATGCAGCTAGGCACTCCACTAGGCTGTAGCTTCGTATTTAACAGACAGACATGAGATGGCTAATATTGTAACTCTCGGCAGGAAAGTGACTAAGCATATTTTCCAAAAAAGAGGTCAAACAGACTTCAAAAAGTATTTCTGCAGGCAAGTAAACAGATCAACACCTCGATGACATCAAGTCCGACAACTGATCTTTGGGTCTGCTCTAATTTTTGCTGAACCACAAAAACCCCAGGCTGTTAAAATAAGTGTAAGAGGCCATCAAGTATAAATGTGAAAACCTTAAACAGTTAGAGTCTATTAAATAAATAACACACGCGGCTAATAGTGTGTTGGCTGCCAGCGCTCTGACAGCCCAGGACTCTGTGAGTGTTCTGTTGAGACATGATCCAATTACAAATAATTATCTGAGACAGAGCAGTGTAAGTGTCTTGCTGTGGAGCGGCTCTGGTGAGGTGAGGGTGGTGGGACTTGGCAGCAGGGGAGGGCGAGGGGCAGGTGTTGGGGGTTGAGGGGTGGTAGGATTGGGTGAATTGAGGTGGGGGCTTTCTCGGTGGTACCTGAGTGTCCCTCTCTCCTGTCAGTAACCTGTTGTTGGTTATATCTTTCTGGTCCTTGTCTGCCGCCGTGCACCTAGCATTAACCAGCTGACACACACAACAGGCAACATGTCAACATAGCATGTAGGGAGGGGTTGATAGAGAGAGAGAGAGGATGGAGACAAGGGAGAGTCAAAGGATGGTGCAGGGAGAGGAAAGATGTTGTAAGTGGAGGAGAGGGTGAGAGGTTAAAAGCCACGACCCTTGGCAGGGGTCACTGTGTGGAGGCGTGTTGGTGATCCAGCCTTGCTGTGGGGAGGTAAACATGCAAGGTGGGCAAAATGCTCTTTCTCAAACTGAAACTTTAAACCAGACCTGGACACAATGAGTCCAAATGACAGTTTAAACAGCTGGGACCATATTCACAAACCCAAAGGACCCAAAGGATAAAAATGGTGGGCAAATCCTAAAAATAAAGGAGGTGTCAATCCTAACTTTGACTTTTGGTACTAAGACACTCAGCTGCTGCTGATAATGTGTGTCATTACTCCACTTTTAAAACTAGATATACTTATTCTGATGGTGGTGAGTTAATAAATATTGAAATATCTATGTGATTTCACTCACAACTGGTCACCTGATCTCATACATAGCAGCAGGGTCAACCCTGCTCCTTCTCTTTGTTCCTTACTGAAAGTGGCACACAGCAGCTCTTTGAAAACCTTTAGTGACATTTAAGATGGTGAGGCTCTTTGTGAATACAGCCCCACAACTACAGAAACACGTTTACCAGAGATTACCTTTTTCTGTCTTTAAAAGTAAAAGAAAGCTATTTTTACTCCTTTGTAGACAGAATAAAACACAACTGCCACAAAGCAGTAAAATGTACTACACTACTATACTGCACGGTGGGTCCTTACAATATATTTTAGAACTGATGGTGCCTTAAAAAATTCATAAGCCTCCACATAAATTTAAAAAAGCAGCAGTGGCAAAAATGGCATATTGGGGGATGTCATACTGATATGAGATTACAACTTCAAACAGCCTTAAGATCTCCCAGTATCAGATACAAGATATGATCAAGGGGAAGTAATATGTTGTGCTCAGGATGATCAAACACCAGATCAGCCCCATACACTCATAACTGAGTCATGTCAGGTTATGCTTCAGGTTATATTTAGACAGAGAGGTCTGCGCCATTACCTTGCTGTTCTGCAGCAGTCGTGTCAGATGCTCGAAACAGTTACTATTGAGGAAGATGGCTTGTAGAACTGGCCTGTCTGAACACAGGAACATGTCCCTGATAGTGTCTGAGAGACAGCAGGACAGACAGACAAAGAGACAAAGATGGAGGGGACACAGAAAAAAGAAGAGAGAGAAAAGCAAAGACGGATATATAAAAAAGAAGTCAAGTCATTCAACAGCTTGAATAATATAGTTTGTGTCCCTTATTGTCAATTAAGACCCTACCTAGCATGTTTACTTGCAGCGCCACAAATCGGCTCTCCCAGTGTCGGCCCAGTGTCGGCACTCGGCCCTTAGCTTGCTGCTGCTGCCGGGCAGCGACGACAGCCGCAGGATCAGAGTTGAGCAGCTTGAAGTAGTTTTCCAGCACGGAGGCAATCTCCACTTGCCGCTGGTCAGAGCTTGAGGCCAGGAGGCGCTGGACCACCTCCCGCAGGCAGCCCAGAGTCAGCAGGGCCTTACGGTCAGGGGCCTCACTGTCCCAGTCCTCGCCCTCATCTGAAGAGCAGCTACCCATGGAGCAGTCAGCCAGCACCCGCATCAACACCTCCATGGTGGCCGGAGAGATGGCAAGCAGAGCATTCCTCTGCCAGAGAGAGAGAGACAAAGTGAGGTTGGAGAGATAAAGACAAAGGTATGGGGGTTAGTCAAGACATTGAGAAGACCCGCCACTGTGATAAGTTAAACAGCTTTCATGCTGAATATTTTACTGCCTCTTAAAGATGAATGCAGTATCCTGCTAATATAACGATGCTGATGGTGGGAGAATCCTGCTAATGGAATTATTTGGATGGGAAATATTAGGAAATACACTTTTTGGCTTTCTTCCTGTTAGATGAGACAATCAATACCACTATCTGTTTGTTTAGTATGAAGCTAGAGCCAGCAGGCCATTAGCTTATTCCTTTAGAATATATATATTACTTTTTTTTTTTGTCTTTTTACTAATGGTTTAAATATTTCAACTGACAGACTGAAGTCTGGTTTTGTTTTGTGGATTAACTCTAGTGATCAGTCATCATGTGAAGTTCAGTTTGTGAGAACAGTTTGGTCTCTTCAGTTCTCTTCATGAGCCCTGAACTTCGATGCATATTGCATCTAAATTGTTTCTGTCAGATTGGGGTGAATAAAAACTCCTGTGAGTCATGACAGACAGCTAGGTCCTTCAGAAATGTAAAGTTGTGGTTTTACTGAAAGTACACGCTGGGACTATTTCTTGGCTCAGCCAGTAACTTCCTGGCAGAAGTTCACTGTGACAAAAAAAGGCTCCAGGGAGTCACTGTGGCCACAGTAGTCACTGCTTTAGCAGACACACATAAGGGTGGTATGCTATAAGCATATTTCCCAAACAGACCAAACTATTTCTTTTTACTCTTTTCCTGTAATGACTAGATAAATAGATTCTTTATAGCTCCTACTGAAATAAGGAATTCATATGTGGGGCACACGCTTTACCAGGTGGACGTCTATTTTAATAATCAGTTGTTTCTTAAACAGAAAAAAAGCTTCTCAAATGTGCTGCTACTTTTCTGTCTTATACATAAACAATTGTATGAATTTATTATTTTTCAACAGTTGTTTGGACAAAACAAAAAACTTGAAGTGAACTGTGATGGGAGTTTCTTTTGAGACATTTTATAGACTAAATATAATAATATATAAAGAGCAGTCAGCAACAAAACAAGCCCTCAGGAGGAATGCTGGGTTATGTACACAGCCTGGTCACAGTCTGAACTGCGTGCCGCTGTTGTGCATTGTTGACATTCACACGCACATATCCATTGATGCTCTATTATTATATGTCTTTTACTGTGATTGTTTAATTCTGAGAACAAATGAAGACTAAAGGAACGCCATTATGCCACACAGAACAGTTCTAAACGACTCTGAATTACTCATTTAGTCCAATCTATAAAAAGCCACCACAAAGCTTTAATGAATACTAGACTTTAATGACTTAATGGCCAAGAAAGTGGAAGCAGCTTTCACTGTAATGAATGTATGTGGTGCCATCTTGAAACACTCTACATACACATCCTGCTGGCAAAAGGGGACACGTGTTATCAAAGGGATCGAGCCTGTGACCTCCAGGCCATCCAGGGCGTACCTGATCACCAGCTACTATGGCCCCAAACAGGTGCAGCAGGCAGCATTTCAGACTCTCCTTCAGGTGCTCACTCTCCTGGAAGCACTCTGGAATGAAGACACACACACACAGACAGTTTGAGCAGTGGGCGTGACGTCTGCTATGCAAACACGACATAACCACATAACGAAAGTGTAGCTCGCAGCAAACTGTTGGAGTTCCTGTATCTTTGTCTATAAACAAAATGAACGCATGCACGGCCACACCTTCATCTGTTCTCACTCTGTCATATTCATGCACACTCACACAGAGCTAAATGAAATCTGCAGAGGAGATAAGATAGCACACACACACACACACACACACACACACACAGGCATGTGGCAGCTCTGCCAGTAACCTCTGGGTCATGGTGGCCCCAGTCATCCATTAACTCATCTGTCAACATGTCCGATTGGGGAGAAGAAGCGTGACATCTCGGCTCCGTGATGTCTGTTTCCTTAATCAAATACATGCTACAACTAAATAACATTCTGCTGTCATGACATCACACTGATGACGCAATTACCCAATTCAGCTTAATATAAAGAGAGGAACAAAGTGAGCTTTGGTCTTCACCAAAAGTCTTCCTACTGTTTTTCCACAAACCACTTCTTTGCCCAAAGCACACACACATGTACGAAAACACACACAGTGTCTGTCAGGTTGAGCCTCGGGTGCTATCTTTGGTGCCAAACCACAGCAGCCACACACAGGACACAGGACAGAAGGGAGTATTTGTTCAAAATGGCCACCAGCGTATAGCTGAAGTGGCTTGACAGACACCATTCACTATCGGCTCATCTCAGCGCCTGGCGAGCAGAACACGGGCACAAAGAGTGGATTCAACTGGACCAAGAGAGGGAAGAGGACGAGGCAGCAGAGCAGAGAGGGAGAGAGAATGATGGCATGGGAGCTCTTAGAGAGGAGAGGAGAGGAGAGGAGAGGAGAGGAGAGGAGAGGAGAGGAGAAGAGAAGAGAAGAGAAGAGAAGAGAAGAGAAGAGAAGAGAAGAGAAGAGAAGAGAAGAGAAGAGAAAAACATATTCTGTCATGACCTGCTGGCTTTTTTATGATGTACAAGTTTGCTTCCTCGTCTACACCCAAACAGGCTATTAGAGCAGGAGATGCAAAGTATGGATGAGACACAGGACGCACTGTAACGCTGCCAACATGCCAAGTGTGTGCAAATAAGTTTCAGTTGTTTATTATGGCCAGGTTAACTGATCATGTGCAGCTGATGTTTATATCTGAATCTAAATATTTTAATACAGTAGTTTGGGGATTTTCACCAGCATGCTGCAAACACCGTGTGCACATGGAAAAAGAGTGTGACGGACTTACGGTAAAAGAAAGGAACAAACTCAACAGTGAGCGGAGCTGCCTTGTACTTCTGTCTGCTCCTCTCTACTGTACCCAGCTGCTCCCTGGGGGAAAAAACAAATATAGTTTAGGTAAGACAAGACTACGGCGCATTATTTCGGGGTCTTGCTGGTGCTCAACAACTTGAGCTGTTACCCGCAGGTTCGATGCCTCCAGTTGCGATATGGGTCGTAGAGGCTTTCGCAGAAAGCCAGCGCATGACGGACAAACTCCTCTGCCTGGCTCTGGTCTGCCATCTCCTTCTCTTTGGTCTTGCTCTTCAGCTGTAATGCACAAACACACACTTCACTTCATGTGTCTCATTCAGACGATTACTACAACTTCATGCAATTCAGGTGATAACATTTGAACCTCAGTGTGTCTCAATAGGTTTTTTCTGTTGCCAAATAGAAGAAGGACACAGATGTCACTTCCTCATTTATGTTCCTCCAAAATCAGTAAACCATTCAACCACTATCTAATAAATGCATTGAAGGTTTTGTGCATTTCTGTTGATCCTGTTTACTGCGGACAATGTTTTAATGAGAAGAGAACAGAGCAAAGACAGTCACACCTGCTGAATATAAAGCGTTGTCATCGTGATGATGTGGTTGATGTAAGAACAAGTGCCAATCTCCTCCACGTTGGACAGGTTCCTTTTGGAAACATCCAACCACGGACATAAACAAAACAGAGAACAAGTACCAGATAATGTCAAAAATTCAAGTAATGTCCCAAAGCTAGACTACTGCACTACAACACAACTCTTTTCTCCTGATAAGTCACTCTGCTGTTTGTATATGTTTACTGTCCAGACCTGCAGATGATGATAAGGAACTTGAGCAGCAGCAGAGCCAGGTTTTGCTGCTCAGGCTCCAGGCCGTCAGAGGCTTTCTGGACGCACTGCAGCAGCTGATGGCGCAAAACCTGCAGGATGTTGTCTGGGAGGAGCGTCAACACCGGGGGAACCTCCTCTGGCCTGGAGACACAGGAGAAAAGAGGAGAAGCTGCTTATATGCCCGGCTTAGAGGGGAGGTCATGTCAAAACTGGTAGAGTGCAGATGGACACTTGGAAGATGGAAGTGTAGCCTTTTTAATCATGGAGGTGTCGCCGCAGTATATACAAGGGCAACTTCAAGGACCCTGCTCTGCACTCACTCAACACAGAGGCACATGCCTAATGCATTCAGGCATTAATTCCCAAGAAAAATAGCATGTGTGCTACACTGCTCATATGAGAGAGGGAGAGAGCGGAGCTAAACCGATGTAATGAGTGTCGATGGGGAAGCAGGACAGATGTGGCAGCTGCAGAGGAAGGGAAGGAGGAGGGGAGGGAAGAAAATGGAGGCAAAGGCAAGGCAAAGAGATGACAGAGAGAAGAGGATGAAGGAAGGAGTCAGAGAAAAGAACGAGAGAGAAAATGAGTCGAGGGAGGAGGAGAGTGAAAATGACAGAGAGGGGAAGAGATGAAAAGCTCAACAAATAGGATTTAACCACTCACGCTCCTTTCACACGGCCCTCCCTCCATTATAAAATGTGTCTGACCTCCTGGGGCGATATCTGATGTTCATCTGTTCACAACCAGCAGCAGAGCCAAAGTATCAGCCAACTTTCAGATGTGTGTTCAAGCGCATTAACCTGCATCATATGTTCGCGTGTTGTCAACGATTGGAGCATCACCTGCGACAAAATGCGACCGCTCTGCACAAAAGCATCTGCTGTGGCCTTGCTATTTTCAGTAGTGCTATGGAAGGCAGCACAGTATGCGGTCACACTGTGGATGACGCACATAAGAAGTGATAGTTCTGATCCCACGCGCTGTGACCTAATGCAGAAAACTGCTTTTATGTATTTTTAAACAGAGGTTGGTCAGCGTAGATGTGTTGGAATAAACAGCAGAAACAAGATGCCACCCCGTGGTGATGTGAGATGTGATTACCAACTAGGAGAACTCAACAACTTTTATTTTGTAGCTTTATTGTTGTCATTTTGTCTCTTTCATGCCGTGTACAAGAAAATATGCATAGCCTTTTAAATTCATAAAGTATAATGGGTTACCTGCCAACATGTTTGTGCACATTTTTGTTACAATCTACTCTTCTATGAAATTAATAAAACAATAACAATAAATAACAATAAATACAAGTAACTGAAGTTATAGCAGTACAAATGAAATGTATGCCTTAAAAATATTCACAATGTCTCCATTATGTAGTTAAGAATGTTAAATAACATCAGATTTATAATCCATTTATAAGAACATATTTGGAACATGATGAAATATTTTGAGCTCATTTGTGGGAGAACATCAGGGTTGGAATTACTGTTTCTGGGTATGCACCTACCACTTATTTTCCAGTTTTATGTTACCAGCTGAAAACTGAAGAACACGCACAGAAATCGTCTAAGTGGGCTTCAAGTGATTACCACTGCAGTTTGCTAAAAGTTACCTTGAAGGTGGCTTTTCAAAGTCCACATCCAGGCATCGCTCGTAGGAGCTGATGAAAATCTCCAGCCATAACTTCAAGTAGTCTGGATCCCTCTGAGAAATGAAAAGAAGGAAGGGAGGGAAAGAAAGAGGCAAATATAGTTAGTGGTCTTTGCTGACAAAAGCTGTCATGCTTAAAATACATACAATACTGCTGTCAGCTGACAGGCTTTGTCTGCACTTTGATTAAATGTATTGTGTGGATGTGTGTGCGGCTTCTATAGCCAGACAACAATAGACTGTAAATGTGTTTGTCTTCTCTTAATGCATGATAATGACAATGGATATGAAAAACTGTCACACCCTTTCAAATGTTTTCATTTCCTCAACGACTTGAATGCTTTTAGTTACTACATTTGACCTAAAACCAGCACAGGATCCTGCACTGTGTGGTTTAAGAAGCCGCTGCTGAAGCAATGACACGTGAGAGCAGGAATGTCTCAGGTGGGGCGAAGCTGAAACACGCACCTGTCGGGGGGGAAAACAGGCACGGCTGCATTCTGAGGCCGACTGATCGACATTTCCTAAATTCCTGGAACAATGCCTAAGGATGGGATGGCAACATGAGCCACAGAGGAAGGCTGGCTCGCTGACTCGGTCACAGTACAGCTCCTGCTGTAAAATCCCCTCGGCCCACAGGAACAAAAACACCAAACACAGGGGACCACATGGAAAAACAGCTTTAGAAAGCAAGAGCCGGGACCATAAAGACTGTGACTAAAATGTTACCGATTAACAGTCAGTGCATTGGCTCTTATGCATCCCATTAAAAAATACAAACGGCTCGGAGCAGTGGCAGTTTTTATAACTATAGTTATTGCCATAACTGATCACAATTTGTCACAACTGCAACACGCACATGAGGTTATTTTTCTTACAAACTAATTGACTTTGATGTTATTTTCACTCATTAAATTATAATACACATTTCCCTTTTATCGTTTTAATCACTCAGCAATTATTTCAACAAACTTAATTATCATTAATTCATCTGTCCAGTCAAACCATCATCGCCAATGGCTGTGACCTGGGGACACAGAGAATAAATAGCTGAATGCGACTCATACTGTAATGTCATTATGTAATCTCTCCTAACACTGAACATAATTGACGGGTGTGTGCCGTTTGCAGCAGAGGTGGAAGTGCAACCAGCCATGATGTCAGAAATTGGCTAAAGCATATCACTGACAAATCCTAAAGACCAACTGCATTTCTGATTGCTAATGATTCACCGGTTATCAAAACAGATGTAAGTTATTAACTACTAATCATTTCAGCTCTACACTAGGCTGGGTCAGAGCAGTTTGTAAAGCATCAGTAATTCATCGTGTAGGACTAATAACACAGCGGATCCTGTCACTGGGACTTTGGGCCATCTGGAGGGTTTGAGTGAGCAATCTAGGTCAAGGAGGGCTGAAGACGTAATCAGGGCAGATTACCATAACACAGTATATTGTAAAGTTAGATCATTGACCTGTTAATATTTGTTGATACTGGTAGTTGTCTGGTCATGTGAATACAGCCTCTGAAGATCATGAATGTCTGTACATCTTGTGGTAATCCATCCAACAGTTGTTCTCAATGAAAGTGGTTAAAGGGAAAGACTTGCCTACATATCAATGATCACTCCAAAACTATTAAAGAGTGTTTCAACTTAAAGTTGTTGAAGTGTTGTCAGCATAACTGCAGTCTACTTTGGTACAGAAAATGTCTCCTGAGCAGGGACCGACTACGGCCTGGAAAGCCGAAGGAGCGTCTTCTACTACTGATGATTGGCAATACCCAGATGATTGTTAGATAAAATCATCTCAGAAATCACTGTTGGAACCTGGTTGGAAAAAGGCAGGCACTCTCAAAAAAGACTTGACAGGTGAATGGATGAACCATCTGTACGTCACCGTCTATCATGGCCAAATTTCAACCAGAACGGGTAAACAAACTAAGACAAGAAAAGCCTTCAGTGTTGTTCTTTGCTCTCCTTCCAGTGAAATTCTCTGCAGTTTTAATATAACTGAAGCAGCATTTGTGCTAACCTCTTTAGCAGCTGCCAATGAAGCTTTTTTAGCAAACACGTTGTCACACACACTTAGCGTTAAACCGTAGACCATGCCGTAGCTGATTGGTGTGAACAACTGTGTTCAAGCCTGTCAAGATGGATTCTTGCGTGATGTTGCAAGTCAAGTTGCCTCGCAAGGTTCGCTATCCACACCTGGACGCTGCAAATGCTGAATACATCCCATGATGCAAATTTCAGACAAACAGAAGGCCTCAGACAATACACCGACTGATTTATGAAGTTTCCTATGAAGCCCTACATAGGAATGTGCAGATTAGAGTCTGAAACTGGTGAAAAAACATAACAACTGGAAAAAAATAGGCTTTTCTCAGGATAGCAGTGCCATCTGGCTAAAAGAGTGGGAGAGGGGCTGAAAGGCTGTCTGCTTCTGTCTGCGTGTCAGAGTGGGAATCAGCCAGAACGAAGCAGGAAGCCAGCTCGCTGCAATCCCTATGAAGTCATCAGAACAATCCTGCGACGCTGGCCTCTGTGAGTGTGTGGTGAGAGAGAAAAAGGGATGAGGGAGAGAGAGAGAGAAGAAAAGAGGGAGAGAGGCATCTGAACGGAGTCAGCAACAGCCACGTGTGAATAATATGTTCTTTTGGGAGAACATGGCATGCCGCCTGTGTGCTTCTTTTTCCTTCCTTACCTTTACTGCATGACTCACAGGGAGCACAGCACGTTTATTTGTGGTTCGGCTGAAGCTGTTTAAAAGGCATAAATACCATATTGTCTTTGCATGCATGTGCACTTCACTGCCAGAAAATGTAGATGTCACACTCAAGTGACTGAGCTTGCTAGTAACACTGACTGAATGGACTGTGTGTGTGTGTGTGTGTGTGTGAAAGAATGTCCTCCTTTTAGGCAGCAGCTTGGGAGCACAGATGCCCATTGAGGGTTCGGACTGTGGCAGGCAGGGACACACCCTGCTCTACATGGCTCTGTTTATCCTCTGCCTTCATCACTGGCCTAACACACACACGCACATAATCAGCAGACGTACAAGTAGGAAGCCAAGCTCAACAAGAGTCACCTTGTCCCAACTCTAACAACCGTCTTGTGTCCCAGTGTGTATAAAAACAATTCCCATGAGAGGATCACATGCCTCTCCTTCCCCCCCGTGTGTATCCATTATCATATTAGGCCTTTACCCAAGCTAGTGCACCACATTCTTAATGATCTGTTTAAGCTGACCTCTGTGAAGCTAACAAGGTCACCAGCAACACGGATCAATGCACCTCATTCTTGAAATTGAGACCCCAGATGACCCCGCCGAGTGTTATATGGACAGTGAAAGTGCTGATTGAGGATCAATTGACAGCCTCCTCTCATTCAGATATGAGACACCTAGTGCTCTGAAAAAAAAAAAGAAAAACACACACACACAGAAGATACGTGTTGACCTGGGGTGGAGGATCCGGCTCAGCTGTGTGATATGATATCCACACCACTAAAGAACATTTTCCCAGCACTGGAGGCTTCAAAGCAACAAGAGCAGATACTGCATTTTTAAATAAACATGAAGCATTTCAAAAAATGTCTGTTAAAAGAGATAATAAACAACATTTTGATGCACTAAATAAATGTTTGATTGCTCCAAATCCATGGCTAATTAATAAATGACTCAATCAAGCTTTGATATTTGCTGTCGTTTCCTTTCTTTGTTGATTGATGAACCTGTCAATAGTTTTACTTTCCTTATTGTAGTCAATCAATAGCCTTCAGTCAATAGCTTTTTTTGCTTGAACCACTGGCTGCAGCTTTACTTCTACTGATTTAACTGTATGTCTCAGTTACACATGAAGTAGTGCATTTTATGTATTTATTAAAAAGGTGCCCTGAGGAGTATTTGGCTTCTTGCAGTGCTATGGGGTAATGTCTTGACGAATGGGTCCCCATTGGGGACGGTTGGTGTCACATGCCAACAAATGCACTGAAGAAGAAAATCTCTTTATGAGGAAGGAAATGCCCTAGACGTTAGTCGACCTCAGCGTTACATGCAGTGCATTTTGGTGAAAGACACTACATGCAAACAAAAAACCCACACACCTTTAGGTTAGTAGTAAGCGCCTGCAAGCCAAAACCACATCGTGCTGACGTCTAACACAGAAGAAAAACAATAAATCAAATAGATTTTCTTTGCAGCTTTGGTTGCATTTTCAGCTAGTTTAAAAGGGGCACTGACGCATTAAAAAGTAATCAGATTACTTAATTTATCTACTATCAGTTCCACCGTACTGTTCTGCTGTGCAGCTCCACAGCCTTGCAGCTCAGCAAGTGCCCGGCCCCTCCAGACAGGCGTGGTCGGCCAGCTGGTCGGGTGGCTGCTTGCTTAGTTTGGGTGGGTGACCTGGTTCGGTGGAAGTGGCACGGACTCACTGAAACCACAATGTTTAAAGGTCTCCTCCCTGTACTCTTTTAAGAGACGGCTGTGGTCACTCCTGTTTCTGTGCCGTCGCAGCCCGACATCGCTGCCTATCAGTCAGCGGCGTCTCTGACATGACGTCACTGCCAGGGGTGTATTTAAAGAGACTGGTGGGAGGGGTCAAAACCACACGAGGCATGTCTGATACACAATGTACAGTGACATCAGTGTTATTGCAGAGATATTCATAGCACAGAGGAAAAATGAGACGCAAGAGAGGAACGCTGAATGAAATAAGCTGCAGTGAGAAAGAAAGCTAGCCTGGGGCAGCAAACTTTGCATACCGGCGCATGAACCAAAGCCTGAGTGTGAGAGCTTGTGAGACTGTGTGGCATGTGTGTATATGTGTGTGTCTGCGACAACGGAGATTAGACTGTGACAAGCAAACAAGCAGCGAAGCCGGAAAAAGACCTGAGTAATCTACTTCAGGAATTATGTGAAACCGAGGCACTTTCTCCTCCTCCATCATCTCCCTGCTCTGCTGTTTGGTTTTACTTCCCTCCTCGTTTCTCTCTCCTGAACGCTCAGGAGAGAGAAACCTTCAGTCCTCTCAGTATATCTTACTCCCTTAAGTGCAGGGGTTTATGCAAATTGCTGCTCCTCTGATCCTGTCAAGAAGCCACTTACCACGCAGGACAGAGCAGGGTGCGGTGACACGAGACGGGATGACGGTCCTGTGAATTAACCAAACATCCCCAGTTTGAGCACAATTAAAAGGCAGTGAGAGAATTAAGATACCGGACTCAGCTTTAAAGCCTCTGAAGGGTGAAATGATGCCCCTGGCTGTTGAGGCATGTTCCCCGTGGTTGGGAATTAAAGAGGCTTTTCTGCTGCAGACAAAAGCTTTAAGAGAGTAACTGGCATTATTCAGAAGCCTGCTAAACCCTCCACTTTCTCTGACAAGTCTCTCTGGGTAATGTACTGATGAAAGCGGAGCAGAGCGCTGCTGCTACTGCTGCTGTTGCTACTGTATACCAGCAGCTCCATGTGTTCAGGGACAACACTCTGGCACGAACCAATGACAGGCAGCTAAGAGGATCCAGGGTTATGTAACAGTTTCAGCGTCGTCTGTGACCTCTTGGTCCTCTACAACTACAACAAGGATTCGACCTCTGCAACTGCTGCAGTTAGACGTGTTACTATGCTGCACTGGACATTGCACATAATATGTGTGTAAGCAAGTGGTGCACTGTGTCCATCTTGAAATGCATATGAAGCTATCTTTGATATAAATAAAAGCATAAAAGCAATGATTAAGACTTTGACAAACAGTAGAGATCAAAAGTCAACTGTCAAATAATTTAGTTACAGATCTTATGTTAGCCTGTTCTCAGTCAAGTCAACAGCAAAAATCCTAAGTGAAAAATGTAAACTTGTGTTTTATATACTGTCAACAAATCCCAAGAAAAGATCCAAAGCATGGTATCTCCTGTTCCTCAGTGCCACAGAGCTCCACCGTGATGAACGGAGTCACTGGAATTTTTTTTTTTTTGAGTCAATCCCACATTCACCGTCCTGCTGCCAGAAATAACGACGAGAGCACCAAACGTTGATGAAAATGATCCCCAGCTAATGGCTGAGTGCAGCACCAGTCCACATCACATACACCGACTCTGATGCTGCAGCTGCTCGCCAGCAATCTGTGACCTCGTCATCGTCACGTAAACAGCTGCATAGCCTGAAATTATTATTATAATATCTCATGTCAAAAGTTTAAAGCATCTGTTCCTGTCCCACACAACCCCTGTCCTCTCTCTGGGTGACAACCAGGTGAATAATACATACAGAGGCAGGAAAAGACAGCTGATGTCCAGCTGACGGAGCAGGTTGAGCCGGTTCCCCTGATGTGACCATCGGCTGCTTGTATTGTGTGAGCTTGCTCCGTCAACAATGAGCACCTGACTGACTCCTCCACAGAGAAAAATGCGTTCACCCCCGACATTGAAGGCCTAAAAGTCTCCAGTGTTTTGTCAATTATTAAACAGACAGATGGCATGAGGGAGCTATGATGAGCACAACAATAAAACAAACATCTTGCAAGTCATGAATTTTATCACCTAGTACATTGCTTGTACCCTAATCTGTTTTTAAAGCCTTCATCGTGGAAATACTGTTTGAACTGGAGATGTGCTGGGCTGAGACATCGGGAAGTAAAGATGGAGGTCTGTGGTGAGCCCATTAACCCTCCGGTGGGACACAGGGGGTCGCAGAGCTTTCACTCCAACATTCCTCATCTGATTTTGTCCACGTGACTGCAGGTTCCCCTTACAGCCACACATATCCTGGCAACCCTCACATGCAAGCACATATATAGTGCTGAGACAACCCCCTGGTCATACCTGACATTTCAGCTTGGGAGAGAGACAGGTTGCTGCACATATATATTTAAATGCTTCTCTCCCTCTGCGTCTCTTTTGCCTCATGCAGAGAGAAATATTGGCCTGGTGGACTTTGGCTCACAGCCAGGATGAAATGAAACCATCCTCTCCTCGCAGTGTAACGCTCGGTCAATGCAAATACACCCTCCAGCTAGAACAAATGCGATGTGTATGCTTGCAGCAATTGCTGGCATTTTCACAAGTGACTGTGACAAGTGTGTGTGGGCAGCAGCGTGTCTGAATACTTCAGTTATAAACCCCAAACACCCACGGCAAACTGGCTTTAGGTATTTGTGTCAGCATTCATGCTTCCACACTTTTGTCATAACCTAAACCTGCAGAAGAAAAAACAGCTTTGCGTTCGCGGGGAGAGCTGTGTACGGTTTGTGTTTGTGTGAGGGGATTACCGTGCGACTGCAGCCAGGCTCATGTGCGGGCCGCTTTGATTGGACGGCAGGACGTGCGCGCACCTCATCGCCAAGTGAATTAAATCTAGCCAACAGCTGACTCAAGGGGTGCCGTCTCTCCGCTCGAGTGTCATTCAGTCATCCACGCTGTAAAAACTAAGCGGCATCCTACATGCAGCGCAGCGCTCACTGCAGCAGTGCCCACCACATTGAGAGACCAGACCGGGCCTACCGTAAACTGATTTTACAGCCTCAAATGACCACGCCGCATCTCGATTTGTGTTATACATATGCAGAATATGTATTTAGAGTTCATGGGGATAGCACCGATGTGATGGAGATTCCTCCTCCTATACTTTGTGAATTATTATAAATTTATAAGCCTAATGTCCACCCCCACCACCACCACTTTCCACCAATAAATCCATCAGGATCTGCAAGCAATTTCATTAGTCTGGGCTTTAACTGGAGCCTTTAGAGTCCTGTAATGTTTAATGTGCTGTTTTCAGAGGCGTTTGAGTCTCATACATGGCTTAACGTTGCCACAAAACGATAACAGTGAGCGAGTTTGGTGTAAAAATGTCCCATATAGATTTGACTTACACCAAAACAGCAAACAGTACCAGTACACAGCAGAAAGGATAACTCCCATGCCAGGAAGGAAATGTCATCACGCTGTCCATTACTTCACCCATGACATCTCTGTGGGTGTGTGTGTGTGTGTGTGTGTGTTCAGGACTACACCTCACCTTAGTGCAGTAGAGCATCCAGACCTCGTACAGTCTCTCCTTGGACGCCATGGTGCCAGTGAAGCGGCACCCTCAGGCTGTAGTGTCCACCGAGGTCACTTCCCTGGCTGCTTCATGGTCTCCAGTCATGAGCTAATCATCTGCAGCTGGCCTCCAATGCTCAAAAGCATGACTGTCCGTCTCTGGCAAGGTGTAACTCTCCTTCAAGGGGGTGTAGAAACTGACTTCTTATAGGCGTGTCGTGGCAGAAACTTCTCAGAAATGTTATTCCATGGCAGAGCTGTGTTGTCCCGAAGAGGTCTCGGTGCAGCCGGGCCTGTACTCCCACTTCTTCGGCTCTTCCCGGAGGGTATTCCCAGCAGGGCTATCAATGATAACAACACAGGCGGTTACATATCACGGATCAGACGCTAGCTAGCAGCTACCGATGTTACTCCCCGTGCACTTTGAGCTGCCCTGCTGGCTCGGACCGAGGCGGCTGTGGTTCAACAACTAAAAACACACACCGTTAATAACGTCTGCCCCACGAATAATGACGACGGACGGCCGTTGACAGCTCGGCAACGCCGACCGTTATCACCCGGGAGACGTTACCGCGTACCTGACCAAGCTAGCTTCAATGCTAGCTGTCAAAAAAAAAAAAGCCTATTTCTATTTTTTTTTTTAGCCTCCCTTTCTCCTCCTCCTCCCACTCCTCCTCCTCCTCATGTGATAGAAACGCGTCGTCCTCCAAAGCCTGCCCGTCTACAAGAGCTTCGTATATGTACAAAAAAATAAATAATGTACTTACGTCTGTGAGTGCGTGATAAAATGCGTTAAAGCCGTCGACAGACCGAGGAGCGCTCACCTGCGTGAGGAGAAGACCAACTGTCAGTGGCCTGACGCCGTCTCCACAGTTGTTTGTAAATGTGTCAAGTTTCAGGAGATCACGCCGCATATGACAAACGACAACTTCCTGTCAGGGGACAGCACGCTACTTCAAAATAAGAGACACAAGTTAGAAAACATGACAGGCATAGCTCAGTACACATACAGGCTGATAAATAGGTTTACAGGGTGGAGTAAAAGGTGAATGAAGTAAATATAATTAGTTTATATACTTGTCATAGCAGCAGGAAAAAAGATTGTAGTACACGCTACAGAAGTTAAAGTAGAGAAAAAGAGAAATGGCAACAAACCACAGACAGACAGAAGAATCTTATAACCAACATAACAGACAGACAACAGACAGTGTGCAAAAAGGCAAGTACTTGAGGTAAAGTGACCATGGTATGAAAAATATTGCACTGTAAGTGACCATGTAGTACGAAAATATTGATATAAATATTATTTTAAGAGTAGTAACCATGATATAAGTAATATTTCAGAAGTAGTAACCACGATAACTAAATGTATCTAACTAGTACTTATAGTTATATGCTTATATATGACACATGTTTAGAAGACATTCATTCAAAATGAGTCAAAATAGTCTAATAATCTAATCTAAGCGGTATATGTAATGCTGGATGGCATTTAGAGGATAACAATATGGCACATTCATACCAGTTTTCCCATGCCTTAAAGTTTATCATGGTATAAAAGCTGTTGTTATTTTGCTGTGATATAATTATGCAATCAAAAGTAACACAGCAATAGCTTTATGGTTTGTCAATTATCTGTGTGCGTTATGCACAATATCTATAAGACCTTTAATTTGTAAGGCGAACCGGAAACACAATTCACTGCAGCGACTGGCACAAAAAAATACCGCCAACCGAGTGAACAGATTGAAGCTTAAACTGCACTTTCAATGCACAGCACGTGTTTCTTCAGTTTAACTTTGCGCCGAGAAAGAGAGGGAGAGGAAAAGGTGGCTCAATACGTGGCTCGTGGTATTTATCCTAAAACTCAGCCTGTTTGCGACAGTCGAAACACTTTACGTTGTCGATGTGGAGCTATGTGGTTGCGGAGCCCCCTCGGTTTGTTTTGATGTTGCATCGCCATCTAGTGGAGCAACGGAGAAATGTTATTTTAATCACAAGAGGTGTGGAGATGGGTTAGAGGAAAAAAGATGGTTTTAGGTCTGAAAAATAAACAATACAAACATTTATATATCATTTAAACATATCCCTTTGAGTTAATTATACATATGGGAATACTCTGGCACACTTTCAGTGTCTGAAATAGCATTGCATCTCCAGGTATATGTCACTGTTTATTTGAATCACCCCTTTGTACTTCTGAACAGCCTCAGGACCAACTTTTTTCTCCCAGTCATCTCTTTGCATCATATTCAAAACGCCGCTGGAAATAATGTGTCATCACTTTCTTTGCAGCGGGTCTGGCAAACGGTAGCTCTGCCTGTTTAATCTTTGACGTGCATTAATTTGCAATATTTATTCGAGGGTTACTCCAGGGTTGGCCTCGAGTACAGCGCTCTTTGAAACTTTGAGGAGAACTTTGGCCAGACTGGGAGCAAACCTCAAAGAGAAGGAAAACTCCTTTAACTTCCAATAAAATGTGGAAAAAGTAAAACCGTCTGAGTTTCAAAGAAAGAGGACAACAGTAGTTTATTAAAAGGGCAAGAAACTAATACCTGTTTATTCATTTTAATAATTAAAACATTATTTATCTTACTCACTCTGTGCCCCGAGCTGCTGCTACTGGCTAACACCAGCACATGTAGGGTTGGTATTTAAGTACTACTGACTTGTAGACCACAAAAGCTGAGCTGAGCTGCACATCATTGGACATTAAAATGGTTTACAACATAATAGTCATAATTTGTAGTATTATGTGTATGTGTGTGTACAATATAGACTATAGAACATGAAACATTCTGGAGTGGAATTCTGTTGACAGTCATCGGACACAGTGAGCAGAAGATACTAGGTTAACTCACAAGACAGACAGTGAACACATCTACTCGGATATTCACCGCGGAAGACACACACATACATTACTACTCAAGATGGAAAATGAGGTAAGAAGATCTCACACACACACAAACAGAGGCGCACACACACGTCAAACCTGTTTTTTTTTTAAATTTATTAAGATTTAAGATTTCACAACAAGAAATACTAAAACTCTTAACAGCACACACACACACGCAGATTCTTTTGCAGTCCCAATGACTCGTGTTTTGTTGATCTTTCAAACATACCTGCTTGCTGAGATGATCGACCTGATTGTTTTTCTTCATAGGATTCATCAGGCGAATATGGAGAGATGCTTTGCAGTGAACTGGATGTTCCTATCATTACATCAGAGGCCCTCGAACCAACAGTCGCTTCATTTCTAAGTGCTATCACAGATGAGTACGTCGCACATTGAGAGTTATCAAGCAAATCAGTGGCAGAAATCCTGACCCCATATGTATATTTATATACACATACACTGGTTAAAGGTCTGTTTTTATCAATCATCTTCATCTTTTCTTACAGTCGGTGGATACTTTTGGCAGATGGCAATGTTACTTATAGCACATTCACTCGGCTCTATAAAATGTGCAGTGAGATCTTAAAAATCATCAGCTCTAAGGTCTTGGAAGTTGTGGAACCTCAAGTTAAAGACTGGAAGATTATCCATGCGACCCAAGGTGGCCATAACCTGAAGTAAGTCAAAACCTTACTAGTCCTTCCTTCCTTCCTTCCTTCCATCATATTCACCTAAGCCTTCTTCTCAAACATCCATGCTGTATGTAACATTTTGTACTTTGAGAATATTAGAGTTCAAAGTCAAGTTAAAAAGGTGAGACGAGTGGTATATGTTTGAATCCCGCTGCTTAGAGCAGATCAGACTAACGTGTGATTCTTTCTCTTTCTAAGGAATCGTAATTATTACAGTGTGACAGTGGATGATATCAAAGCCAGCATTGGAAATACTTTTGATCACTGTTTCGGTGAGGTAACAGGAATCCCACAGGAGAGGTCAGACGAGTCAATGATACTACTGGAGTTGGTTGCAGAAGAGGTGAAGAAGAGGGTGAACGAGAAACTTGCTGGACCGTCAGCCTCTTGCCCACTGACTGTAGAGTCTATTGATTCTGAAACATCCAATGATAAAGACAATGATTACGACGCTACTGAAATGGTTCACCTAGTGGCTACTATATTGTATTACTTGTTGCAAAATGATAGCAAGTCATCTGACTATCAAGACACAGTTTCCAGAATGGATTGCACTTCAGATCTGGCAGTTATTAATGCTGAAAAAATTTGCTCAGAGCACACTACAGAGTGCCCCGTACCACCAGATGTGAAGAGTTTTGGCAAGGCTACAGAAAAGAAAAATCTGGCAGACATCAGTCTGGAAAAGTTCGGCCCCTCTTCCCCAAAGTGTACTGAAAGCTTCCAACAGGTTTCCATGGCATCCAGTGACACGGCTTCTGAAGAAGGTGGTACCAGCCCACCAAAAGAGCAAGGGTTGGAAAAGTCAGGAAAAAACAGGAGCTTTGGACACAAACTGATGACATTTTTCAACAGAAACACGAATAAAGTCACCCCAGCCTGCGACCTTAACACATCGGTGTCTCACTCTTCTGCAGAGGATGCTAGAATAACGCGCCCTGTAGCAAAGATGCAAAGATCACATAGTGAAGAGACTGTTGTTAACGGGATATCAAGTGAGCTGCTGAACAATTCCTCAAAAAACATCAGCTTTGGACACAAACTGAGGACATTTTTCAGCAGTAAAAAGAGCAAACTTACTCCAGGAAGTGGCCTCAACACATCTGAGGCTCAAAGAAGTCTCTGCAGAGTTTCCAGGAATGGTTTATGTCCAGATGAAATCACAGAAGTTGAAGAGTTTTGCTCAGAGGGCTCACTTACTCCAACATGTGAGAATGGATCAACGCAATCCAGCAAGCAGTCTGCCATCATGACGATTTTGTCTTCCACGGGTAAGTTTCTGATGAAGCCATTCACTTGCTGCAGGAGCTGAGTGATGAATAAAACACTTCAACATAAATATCTTGTCATTTACAATCAATGAATAAGAGTCTTTTCTCTCAGACACAAACACACACTGATTTTGTGGTTATAGATTTGTTAATTAAATTTAAAATATGAATTAAAATATTAGTTATTAATATAAATATTAATTAATTAAAAATAAATGGTCCTTGCTGCATCCAGCAGTCAAATCACTTATTCTCTCATTAAATTTAGATTTTTGAAAGTTTATGTTGGAAGAGACATTTGGCTTAATCTCATCCACGCTGGCAAATACTGAAAAATGTAACAGGGCCCATCACAGTGCCAGTAAGAGACAAAAGTGATAACATTGTGTATTCTGCCTCTATTGTTTTTAAGAGTTATACAGTTTAAATTTTACAATAAACTGCATCTTCTCTTTTAAAATCCTAATTATCTCAGCGCTCTCTTATTATGAATATAAGAAAGTGTCTTATCAATAAACCTGAACTTTTGCAGGCTTAGACTTGGACGTAAATTATAATCCGGTTAACTCAGTTATCCACGTAGAAATAGACCAAGATTTCAAAGTTCTACATTTGAGTAACTGACATATCAGCCCTGAGAATCCATCAGAGTTCAGGAGTGTGTTATGTCAAAACACACAAGTGTGTATCAAGGCCCTCACAGCGTCTCTCTCTGTCCCTTGAACTTCCTGCCTATCTCTCCAGCTATCACTATCAAGTAAAGCAGAAAATGCCAAAAAAAACACCTTTAACACACATGCACACACACACACACACAGAAATCAGTCAGGACCAACAGGAAGTTTAGAAATCAAATGTTGTATATACATATTTATCATAGATGTGTGTGTGTGTGTGTGTGTGTGTGTGTGTGTGTATGTATATATAAGGCTCATACAGCTACCATGTTTGATATGTACTGTGGATCACAGTTCTTATACACAGCACGCTTAATCACAGTTACAGATAGATCACCATATTCAGAATGCAGGTTTTCAAACAAAAAGGCATTATCGGATAAGTGGTCACAGAAAATAGTATAAATATCATTTTGGCGGATCACTGATGACCAGGGCAGGGAAAGGTTTTCCTCTACTGCGTCTACTGATGTCTCTAACTCCTACATGGAACATTAGATCTACTCTATAGCCCCTGTGCTCTTTTCTTTCAGAGCCAGGTTTGCAGCTTGTCTTATTGGCTCATAGGCAAATACGGGATAACATGTTTGAAAATGACTACACATAAACACTATGTGCATATATGTTCAAACACACAGCAAAAACATATTTACATATTTGACTGTGGCCAGTAAAAATCAAGTCTATGTCTCGGGTTAGGGTGTAGACTTTAGTTCACTTCTGACTGAGATATACTGAATGATGAAGATGGACACGTGGACAATTACGGGCATAGTCAGGCTCTAATTGGGGGCTTTGGGCATAAACAACAAGTGTAATGCTGCCACGGAGTCAGACACTTAGTTAGCTGCTTTAATCTCAGCCCAGGTTATTTGTGTTTTTATATTTTGGCACTAAAATATTCCAAATATTAGCTGTTCCTGATTTTGTGGATGTTTATTCACAATGTACACTGGAGATCATCCGTCTTCTTAGTAAGCGTAAGTCACCCTGAATCTGTTCATCGGCTCATGTTTCTCCCTCTATGCTCCCCCACCCATTCAACACTTGGATTGAAAATGATATAGATGAATATATATGCACATAGCTATTGTAAATATATTTTTATGTACCTCAGTATTCACTATTCACAGTCTGAATACAAAATAACACTTTAAAAAGGAAAAATCCACCCTCGTAGTGTCTGAGACTTCAGGAGTTGTTTTGTCAGTACCTGTTAGGATTGAAGGTTTTGGTGTATTCACTTATTTATGTCAGATTCCTTTAAAGAGGTCCTTCATTTTGTGGAAAACAGTCACTCAAAATGACTATTATCCATGTAAATATTAAAAGTACACCATGAAAATAACACAATGTTCCCCAGACATACTGTTTAGGTCAAATAGCTGCTTTAACAATAAAGTTTTCCCGGGTGGACTTTTCCTTTAATTCATAGTTGCCTTTTAACTTAGAGGAAGTGCATGATGAGTCTCTTTGTTCTGTGACTTCGTGACAGTCCATTATTATAATTATGGATCCGTAGTATATGATCAGAGCAGCTTCTTTGATCCAGCACTTTCACAGTTGTGTCACCAACCCAATGACCCAAACTCCACATATGCGTCGGACGAACATATAAAAAAAACTACACACTACTTAAAAAAAGCTCAGAGAGTCAGGTTAATGATAAAAAATAAAAGCACAGTAGAATTTGGCCTCATTGCTTTGCTTTGATTGTCTCGTGTTTGGTTTGCTAGTTAGGATTTGGAGATTTTGGGGGGGGGGGGCAGAGAATCGGGGTTACGAGAAGTCCCACACGGCCTCAGTCGTGTCGGGGGAGGTTGACTTCGGAGCATGGCAGGACGGGGCGGGTGGGCAGGAGACCGGAGGGTCCTCGGGACTGGTGAGGGGCACTGCTGGGTACATGAGGCTAAGGAAGGAGTCTCTGGTGTGCCTCTTCACCTGTCACACAACAACAAAACTCTGCTTAAACACTGACACAGCTCACTGTATCGTGTATTGATGTTACAGATTATATTGCATCACGACTAGGAAACCCACCTGCTTGAAGAAGGCGTGGGTCAACAGTGCAGAGGCTGACGGTCTTTGGAAGACAAAAACAGGACACATTAAGGTTTGTGTGTTTGTACTGTAGAGGCATGCAATTATATCAGATCGCTGTCACATAAATGACCTGCGCTCAGGCTGCTGCTGCAGACACAGTTGAACCAGGTTGTGCAGGGTGACCGAGTGGTTTTTAGGTCCAGGGCTCTGAGGTCGGTCGGTAGGTGGAGCGGTGGCGCTGTGTGTCAGGCTTCCAGTGGCCACGCTCTCCCCGATGCCTGAATCCACTCCTGACCGCGACACCTTCAGCCCGCCCAGCTCACCCAGCGGGAAGGGAGCGACGTCCAGCAGGCAGCAGTGCGAGCCGCGCAGCTTCTGAAGCAGCATCTGAGCAGGGAGATTCAAACACTGATGCAAACTATGGACAACAGTGCAAATCTTGTAATTTCACCTTTAAAGCTGAATATGCACACACGTTTTCTTCATAAGCACTCTGGATGTGACAGTTTTCCTCACCTGAGTGGGGGCCATGTCTTGGAAAGGCACCCTGCCACTGACCAGCTCACAGGCCACGATACCTAAACTGTAGATATCTGACTTCACTCCGTAACCGTGCAGGTCCTACTGAGGCCAATACCAAACGGAGAGGGGATACAGAATATGTTAGAGTAATGGAAATAACGGGCACTGCAATATTGGGAGAAGTAGAACTCATGTCATATGGGACTCCTGACCTGTCGCAGTAGTTCAGGGCTGAGCCAGGGCAACAGGGCGGGGCTGTGGTGGGGCATATCGAACACTGCCCTCATCCTCTTCCCCTCACGCATCATACTGTAAACACTGTGGAGCCCCGAGAGGTAGACACGCCCCTCCCCTGACAGCAGGATATGACTGGCCTTCACCCCCCTGGGCAGACACAAAAATACATATATTTATAATTTATTTGCTTTGTATTGTTTAATGTCTCCTGTCTCCCACTGACCTGTGAACGTAGCCCATCCTGTGCAGGTATTCTAACGCTTTCAGCACGCCGTACAGAAGGTACGCTATCAGGGATTCACTCATTCCATCTGGGAAATATGTTCTTAGTAAGGTGTCAGCAGAGCCTGCAGACGAGATGAGTGGGGAAAGGTCAGATGAGGAGGTCATTGGTCCCACGGTCAAAACAAAAAGTTAATGAGGTGTGGCAGTGGCTGACCATAAGCCATGAGTGGTGTGAGGACCCATAACTGGCAGCAGGAGCTGAAAACCAGGCGAGAGGTCAGCAGGTTGGAGTGACGGAACAGCCTGGACAGCAGAACCTCGTTCTGGGGTTGGAGACACAGTCAGGCATTAAACAAACCTGAATGGAAAGCAGCTTTGAGGAGAGGACACACACGTTCTTTAAATAAATGTTTGTGGATGGCGGCTCACCATGAGCTGCAGCAGCTCCTCCTCGGTGCACTCGTCCAGGTTGGTTTGTTTCACGGCCACCAGCTGGCCGGTCGGGGTGTGACGTGCCATGTTCACCTGGCTCAGGTTATTGAAGCCCCTCCCTGTGAGAGTCAGACAGTTGTTCTGAGCGACTCGTGCGAGAAATAAGGCGCAATTTCAACTCTTTCAAAACTTGAGACTGCTGCTGTGCATGTCTGACTCAGTGTGTGGTGTTCTCACCCAGCTCAGACAGTAGCTGGTAGTGGGCAGGCTCAGGTGACAGCCCAGTGATGTCATCGCCACCTGCTGGCCCTTGCAAAGTGTATTCAGACCCGTCACAGCTCTGCAGGGACGCACACACACATTCACCAGATGCACATATATTCTTCATCTTTAAGGTAACAGAATTGAAAATAGCAAAGAAATCCAGCAAATAAAGATGTGTAATTATAAACCAAGTTACTTATAGCCTTAATCAACCTGGGGTCGGACGCAGACTCATTCACAGGTCTGATCTCATAATCGCCAGCCAGTAATCAGATGAATGCCAACTTGCTTTACATTTAGCTGGTGTAACGTTTTCTTTGTTAACCATCTTTGTTTAGCGTGTTAGCCTGCTAACCGCTGAGGGTGCGACAAACGTCATCAGTTTGGACCAGAGTATTGGACAAATTTGAAATTCTGGCCTGATGGTGGCACTAGATGAAAAGTTAAGTGATCACCAAAGTTTGTAGGATTTCATGGCAATCTGTCCAATAATTGTCCAAAATGTCAAGAAACATTATAAGTTGATTGCAAAGAACAATCATATTAGTTTTGTTCAGCACGTCTGTCTACCTAACTTGTAAGCTAATATTAGGAAATATACAACAGAAGAGGTACAACAACACGATGCATACAATAATATTAAATATGTCTGTCCCTGGTTTGGACCACCATCACTATGCAGCTGAAAGTGTAAGCAGGCAGGGTGGAGGTGGATTAGAGTTCCGCTTTGTGCACCTTGGGGAGGTTGTGTGTGTGTGTGTGTGTGTGCGTGTGTGCGCGTGTGTGCGCGCGCGCGTGTGTGTGTGTGTGTGTGCGTGTGTGTGTGTGTGTGTGTGTGTGTGTGCGTGTGTGTGTGTGTGTGTGTGTGTGTAGGGGGATGCTTGCAGTTGTATTGATACAGACAGATTTTTGGGACACAGTCTGGTTCAGTTTCAGCATCAGACAGCTGCAGGTGCTTCTGATGCCACTTTGTTTAAAACACACCAGTTGAATGTGTTTTATGAGTTTCAACCACACTGGCCCAGCGTTGTGCCTGTATTATCAGGGGTAAATGATAATAATAATAAATATTAAGCCCCTCATTAAGAAGGATTATAGAGGAATCATAAAACAGGCAAACATTCTGATCAAATGTTGCGACTAAAATCTTTATTTAAAGGAGCACTCCATTGATTTTACACGAGGATCAGTTCACTTATCGCACGTCTTCTGTGGTCAAGTCTGAGAAAATAACACCCGATCATGTCACGGTGATGTCATCTGCATGAAGCTTCATTACAAAAAGTCTGCGTTATAAACTAGCAGAGACATGGCCGTTCACTGGAATTAAAGAAAAAAATCTATTAAGGTTGCATTATGGGAAATGTAGTGTTAACTGTTTTTAAATCTTCACCCATTCTAGGGACTTAAAATCAGGATATTTTATTCTTATTTATTATTTTTTCTCAGCATTATTATATTAAATTTATGGAGTGCCCCTTTAAATGTTCCCAACAGCTTTAACAGCTCAAATGTTCCAGTAGTTTCCGTCTTTAAGGAAAGGGAAAGGGATAAATGAATAGTGATGGAGTGATGGAAGAACATCAGCGTGACGCCTGTCTCCATGCTGACAGTGTCTTGGCTACTGACCAGGAACTGGTGGCTGGTGTCCTCATAGCGCTCCTCTATGTCCAAGGGCTGGACCTGAGCGTGGGAGATGCAGGAACAGTCCTGGTGAAGGGGGGGAGGAGCACAGGTGAGACATGCCCGACAGGACAAGGAGGAGCGGAGAGGAGAGGAAACATGGAGCTTGGGGAGTGGGTGGAAGGTGATACACTGCCTCGGGGGGGGGGGCTTTGAAAGGTCGGAGATGTGGGAGAGGAGCAAGCATCAGGGAGTATGGACTGTGGAGACACTTGAAGGCTTTTATCAGAAGTGGTGAGTGGAGAGAGAGTCAGAGCGATGATAACAGGCAACAAAGAGGCAGCTGACTCACTGGAGCGTCCCAACAGAGCAAGAAAATGCTGCATACACAATTAGACGTGAGGGATGCACAGATAGCCAATATTAACATCTGAGATTTTCCATCTATAGTAGCCTGTATATTTAAATGCAGAAGCACTTTTCAGACAAGCTCTGCATAACTCAAGAAAATCAAAGAAATATATTGCAATAATTCTAACATACTTCAAAGATTTGCCATGTCCCAGCAGAGGCAACACAGCCAACTGAATCGTGACTCGACTAGGTCACAACTGAGCGGCACGCACGGAGGCACAGAGCAGCGTGATATCCTTACCAAGAAAGACATGGAGTCCTTTTGGCGATGGTAAAATGACAGGCTTTGGCATTCATCCGCACACAGGCCGAAGGAGACCGACCGCGATGGAGGAGGAGGAGGAGGGAGACAGGCGGGCGAAGCGCAGCGGTGTAATGTGAGACAAACGAAGGCGAATCCCCCACTAGACTAGAAAGCATCCAGCATCCATCCAACTCCAGCCACTCATCCATCCGCCTGCAGTTTACCTGGCCGCATCAGCTGATCTGGAAGACGCGAGGAGGGGGGAAATGACATGAGAGACCAGCGGCGGCTCCAGACAGTCCAGGCAGGAGTGGAGGCTGTGAATGAAGCCTGGAGATAAAGTGTTTGGTCACAGAGCTACACGATAATAAAGTTAATATGTGCGTCTATGTCGCAATGAAGCCTCGTTTGTTAATTACAACGCGAAATTTCGCAACACAATTATCAAATTTCACTTCAAGGTTATATTAACTGCAGCCATTTTAGCCGAAACAGACACGACCGCTGTAACTCAAACCAACAGTGACTTGTAGGTTAACTATGTCATGTTGGAGTCACGTTATTTTAACACACGCTGTTTTTTTTTTTCTTTAACTAAAGACAGAAAACACCGAGGGAAAGCAACGACAACAAAAACAACGTCTCCCGTTTTCGGTAGCTAGGCTAGCACGGCTCCAGCCCGACAGCCGTGTTTAGCTCGCTTAAAGACGGTGTTTTATACTTATTACAGCGTTTATTTCAAGCGGTCCGTGGTGAGAAGAAGAAGCTGCCGTCTGCCGTCTCCTGTCCGCAGCAGCCCTCGACGTAAACAAGTTAAAAATACAAAGCGGAGCCTGCTGTCCTAAAAACACGTCCACTCCGCGGCGTTCACATTATCTGACCGCGTGTCAAAAACGATGCGAGGCATGCAAAAAACAAAAAAAATAAATAAAGAAAGAAACGGTTCTTACTGTCAGCGTGGAAACACGAAACATCCCGATTTGTAGTCCTCTGACAGGACTTTTAATTTGACACAGATAATTGTCGCGTCATAAAAACGTCACGTCCCGCCTTGATGACGCCACCGGTCCCCCCTCCCTGCCTCTCGCTATTGTTTGAGGCTTCGTGAAGGGATCGACCGCCGCCGCGTGCACCGCTTCAATTATGGACTAACACTGACACGGGGTGAGTTTGTTATGATCATCAAACATCATATTTTAAATATAAACGTCTTTATAATGGCACGACGCGTCCCCGCGTGAGGGATGCCCCTCACCTGAGCTCGCGGTGGCTAGTTGTTAGCCAACAGTGGAGCTGTCAGCGCAGGTAGACGCGAGACGACGGGCTAGCTCATGATAAACAATTATTAAATGTAACGTGGGGGTCGTTTACAGGAGGTTAAGATAGAGGACCGGCGGCTAACTCTAGATTAGATCCGCAGGTTTCGCTCATGTAAGTGTTAGCCGGCCTGCTAAACCTGTTTGTTAGCTAACACAACACGAGTCATTAGCATAACGTGTTTACCTTGATTTAATACAGATTAATCAAGTACACAGGCTAATAAACGTGTGCTGTAAGTGTCAGCTGATTGAAGATGAAGCAAAGTGTCATCAGCCAGTGACGAACACGTCAACGTCAGTCTCGTGGCTCATTCATAAACTCTTAATCCTAATCTTTATATTTACATTTTGGGATTTTCTGCTGTGTTTGTCACATAAACGAACGGATTGCTACGTTAGCTCGATTCATAGCCCACCGAGGTGGGAGTAGAGTTTACACAGACAATATAATGTGATTGCAACAGTTCATTCAAAACGTCATGCAAGTCACCAGCCTCTGAGGATTGACTGAAAGGTTTGAAGTCATGTGTGTGTGAAACCTCCCACAATGGGGAAAATATGTAATATACACTAAGAAGTCATATAAAAGGGAAAACACAGCAAACTGTCCTTCAAACTATACAATAAACAAAAATGGGCAAATGACAGATGAGTGTACAGATGTGTAAAACTAAACTAAAGGTTTCCTGCATCCATGATAAGCTGCTGCTGTTCCAGTCAGAAGTTTCTGGTTATCTAGTATAAATGGACCAGTCACTGTCACATGCCGCTTCCCCCCCGTGTCCTTTTTCTTTTACAGCAAGCCCTCAGGCGCTGGCCAGTTTGTCAGATCTAAGATGGACTCAGCCCACACGCTGTGATACAGCACAAATGTGCAGCAAGCTGGATCTCTTCCTCCACGTTTAGCCCAGATGAATCTAGGTCAGATCTTCAGGTGCTCCTTGTGGTTTTTGGCCGTTGGGTGATTTCGGTGTTGGGTTCAGGCGCTGGCAGTTCTGCTGCTGCACTTGTTGTAGGTCACTCTGGATAAGAGCATCGGCTGAACGCTCAGATTAGACATGAAGTCTGTAAAAAGCTGATGTAAGCAGACAGTCGCTCTGGGACAGCTGTGGCAGATTAGTGCTGTGTTTAATGCTGCTGTGTGTGATATAGTTGCTGTTAGTGCTGCTCTCTCTCTCTGACATTTTACACCTTTTATTGTGTGCAATAATTAATGTCCCGACTGTGGTCTCCAGCTTTTTCAAGCCATGGGAAACTGTCTATGTAAACAACACCAAATTTAAATTCTGTTTGCTGAGCTAGTGTTTTTGTTTAACCTTGTCAAGAGGCCATGGGGCTTTATGTGCATCTGCTCATAGTTACATTTCTAAAATTTGATCTCTCTGTTGCTCATAGGGGTGACTCACAGGCAGTTGGTCAAGATCAGCCTCCGCATTTCAAATCAGGAAGACCTGAAAGATGTTGCTGTGATCAGTATGAATGTAATGGATGCAGAATTCCTCTGTCCGGCTCGTACTGATGTCAGCAGCGATTAAAGATGATGCCGTGTGAATCAGTCAGTCAATACCGGTATGATGAATCAGTCAGAACAGTGCATCTGCCGGGCCTCTGCTGGTAAACAGCACATTTAGTCTGTAGCGTTGCGTGCCTCACAGTAATCTCCTTTATGGAGCAAACAATTTCAGCTTCAGCGTTACGTAAGCAGAGGATGAATGTTGCTCAAGGACGCTGTCTTTCCAGAGGCGCGCTAACTGATACACACAGAGATCTGCGCGATGTGTGCATGCACTTGCTAAGCAGTGAGGTCAGTGAGGCAGATGGTGCTGCGGGTTTTTAAAGGATGGTGGGATGTATGACCCTGCACGCTGTCCTCTCTGTGAAGGAGCTATTCACGGCGTTGTCCTATTAAAAACTCTCACTTTCTCCTATTTTTATCCTTTGTTGATGTAATGCACACCTCCCTCCGTCCACTTAAAGGAGCACTCCAAAGATTTAACACACGAAGCTCAGTTTAATCATCATGACGTTTGTCAGGCAGAGGGAGAGCTAATGAAAGATGCTGCCCGATTGCATTATGGGAAAAGTAGGACCAAGGTTTTGGGGTCAAAGGGCTAAAAGTCAGGATGTCTTCTCTCCTCCACTGCTCTGATTTCTCTCACAAGTCCCAATTTTATGGAAGTGCAACACTAAATTGCTGAGCTTCCCCTTTACTTCATGTTTTATTTATTCCAGCAGCTGTGTGTGTGTGTGTGTGTGTGTGTGTGTGTGTGTGTGTGTGTGTGTGCGTGCGTGAATAAAAACAGTAAGTGTAGCTTAGCCCTGACAGACTGTCAAAAGAGACACCCCAGAGTACTGTACTGTACAGACACACTTGTCCACTGCTGGGTGAACGTCTTTCACGTTCCAAATTTTCCACTTGGAGCTGAGCGTTAAGAGCGCATCCTGCCTCATTCCCCCAGAGATAAGCAACAGGATGTGGGAGGGATCTGTCTTAAAATCAGTATATGGCACGTAAGAAGGAAAGTGAAAATGCATCAGCGTTACAGCAGCTGGCCCGCTTTGTGCTCGTCTGTGATTTTACTGTCAGTTCTTGATGTTTAAGTTCTTAAAGCTTGACTGATGAAGGTCAAACCTGTGTTAGATCCAGAAGAAGATGACAGACGATCAGTGGTTAAAGTGTCCAACAGCAGACACCGTGGGAGGAATGTTCTTCATCTGGCTGTAAATGTCAGCAACTAAGTGGGAAGGAGAAAAGAGGGAGGGCAACAGAGAGAGAGAGAGAGAGAGAGAGAGATGATGAATGCTGTCAGCAGCCTGGAGTCAGAGATGCTCCACATACACAGATCATTAGCAACTGAATCACTCCACTGCTAAACTGATTATAGCTCAAGTTAAACAGTAAATATTGAGCCTGATATAGCTGGTAAACACGAGCAAAATCAATGAACTGTAACCTCTGTGGAGTTTCTTCTTTGACGTCCCTTCTCTCCTCAGGTGAAGATGTGGAGTGGGCACCACCCATCAGTGCTGGAACAGGATGTGATGTCACAGCGATAGCGGCTGCCGTTTTCTGTCCAGCTTCGCGTTTTCGCCGCCCCGAGGACGGGACATGTTTGAGGCCAAACCCCGGGCTGTGGAGAAGAAAGAGTCGAGCACCGAGACAGGTCCTGTGTGTCGGATGAATGTGAAATATCTCAAAGGCTGCAGTGTGCTCGTGCTGTAAGCCGTGTGTACATTTTCCAAACGATGCTCCGCCAATGTCATGCTGCCCTGAAGTACAGAATGCTGAGTCTTTGGCCTTGATGCTATAGTTAGCCCATCTGTCCCAGTAAACCACATATTTGCTCAAGTGGAAGAACATTGACTTGTACAGCGCCGGAGCCAAGAAAACACACACACACGCGCACTCACTCAAATGCTTCATCAACCCACACTCACAAAACACATTAACTGCGGTCTGACATTCTTCATCTCACCATGGCTGCATTATTTGAGGAAATAAAAGCATCCCTCATCATTCATTTACTTCACATTATAACTGTGATGCATGATGACATGGTTTGTTTTCAGTATAATTTGTCATTACAGCTGATCATGGCCTCCATCGGCTGCAGAAATCTGGATGTTAGTTGGTCATTTTCATCATTCAGAGATTAAGAAGTGACACGACCCGTTCTCCAGAATATTGCAGGCAGTCGTATGTTTGTTGGATTATGAGTGATGAATAATGAAAGTAATCATTGCATTGTTTCTGATGTACAGATGAGGGGCTGGGCAGCAGCGGGAGGCATTATGGCTCCGGCTCGCTGGGCTCCGGTTCGGCCGGCTCCATCTACCTGTCAGACAGCCAGGACTGGGTGGTGTCCCCGATCTGCTCGCCAGACGAAGGCCCCGGCCAGCACAGCGCCATCTCCCCTGTGCTGGCCGAGGAGACGTTTCGCTACATGAGTAAGTGTTTAGATTTAGCAACACACAAAGTTTGAGTTGGACATCACTGTGCTGGTTTTGAATCAGTTGTACAGATTCTCTCTGTTTCTGTGTCTCTTTGTCTACTTTCTTTTGATTGGTCAGGCCTGTGGCGACATCACTGAGCAGATGGTGTGTTTGTGTGTGTGTGTGTCTGTCTCGGTGCATTAGCCACGTGAGGGATTCATTTTATGCAGCGCACGTCCTCTTCAATTAAACTCACAGGGATTTAGCATGGATATGACTTGGCACGGGGTTGTGTGTCTGTTTGTCTGCGCTTGCGTGTATCAGACAGCTCTGACTGTGTGTGTGTGTGTGTGTGTGTGTTTGCCTGAGACGGAGAGAGAGGGAGACAGTGAGCAAGAGGAATCCAGAGATCCAGCCAGAGTTAAGTGTGGTTCAAAGCCAGGGCCAGAGTCACGGGACAGAGTGATGAGGAAGGAGGGGAGGGAGGGAGGGGGGCAGAGTGGATTGATAGAGGATGAAGGCAGGACAGTAGGGAGATGAGTCAGATCATGCCGGGTCTAAACATCCACAATGAAGAGGTTTATGATAACTTCGCTATGGAAGGTGAGCGGGAGACGTCAGCATGTTGTGTGTGTGTGTGTGTGAGAAAGAGTGAGAGCCAGTGTGAGTGCAGCTGTCCTCAAGGTCAGGCAGAACCAGTACGGGTGGAGGGAACTGTGTGTGTGTGTGTGTTACTGTGTGGGTGTGTGTTGTAAGTAAAAGCCCAGAAAGACAGGAAGTGGGCAAGACTGAATGAATGCTTGTGTGTTTACATTCAAACAAGCCGTGGTATGCGGGAGCTGTGTTGACGGTTGCAGAGACACAACTTCCTGTCTGTTTTTCTCATCTTTGCGTTACACTCACTTCCTCTGTGTGTTTTTGTGTTTTAATTAAAGACATTATCATTCATTTTTTTGGATTATTATTTCAACCTGAGCTGGACACGTGCAGAAGATGCCTCTGTTGACATGGTTTTGCACAGGGCGCGTGTTTAGGTGGTCTGTGTACGTGTTTGACGAGTGCACGTGCCAGAGAAGGGCTACAGTAAGGGAGTCTTGGTTTCATGTTCCAGCTCCCGGTGAAACATTTGCTCCACTTCTGCGGTGCAAAATCAAACACGGCCTATAAATAGTGCCTGATGCACTCACTGAGGCATGGCATGTTAATATAGAAATGCCCCCTGGTTGTCCTCAAGCTAACATGTTGATATAACAGAGGAAACGTGTGAGGCGGCTGTGCGGTTTTGGTGCGTTCAGACATTTAAACAGCCTGAATATACCAATACTCCAGTTTGCTGATACAAGTCCCTCAAGTGTCAAATGTCCCACTTTTGTGTCATGTTGTGAAATTGGAAGAAGGTGCTGTCTGATGCAGAAAAATGCTGTTTGAACGGCAGAAACTTTAGACAATTGCAACTGTACTTGAATGCAAAGAATGCACTGAAGCCCTCAAACTGTAAAATACATTCATAAATATTTGCAAATATTCAATCAGATCTTGAGAGTACAGTCATGTTTCTTATTTGTCTGTGAAAGCAGTCACAGTGCTTTGTGGTAAATCATTAATTATACATGAACCCAAGGTTGAGACACGGACAGAATTAAGTTTTAGGATCAGACAATCTCGTCTTGGAAACTTTGACCGCGTGTGTGTGTCCTGCCTGATCCAACCGGACAAAACCACATCAGCAACACAACTCACACCAACTTTCACATTCGTTTGACTAAAACTGACACTGCGTATTCAAATCAGATTTTTTTTTTTTTTACCCTGTCCTGCTCAGATAGATTTACTCGAGCCAAAGGTCCAAACAGTCATGAATCAAAGTGGCCACGGTGTTTCTTATCGAGTCACTCATTGAACATTGCATGCATGCAGTCCAAGAATCAATATCAAAATGAAAGAACTGATTTTACTGGACTACTTACTGGACTTTGTACTTTTACCTGCCTGTACAATTAAACACACTCTGGATTAGTCTATCACAATGAGTATGCACTGTGTAACTCTATGTGGAGTCATTTTATATAGTCTTTGGTAGATCATGATCAAATCGGACCATGGACATAATTCATATACTGACATCATGCGCTTCCCAGCAGGTAAAGGGATATGTGTGCATGTGTGTGAGAGAGAGACGAGCGTCAAATGAACCGTAACATGAGAGATTATATGTATTGTGTATGCACAGTATCTGTCTTCCACCCTCTGTGCAAAGATTGTTCTGTCAGGCAGAGGTTATTTTTAACGGCCGCTTGTTGGAGGGGAGAGCAGCGTCCAGATCCAGAGGTCACCGTGGGCTTCAGATTACTGGACGGAAGCTCTCATTGACTCGAAGCTTTCAAGCACTGCTGATTATATTTAAGTCCTGATGAAATGTAGACAGTTTCACTGTCCTGAAGGTTGCACTCTAGATGCGATTCTATATATTTCACTTCCATGATCAATCGCAGAAGTTCATCTTTCACTCCAAATATAACCAGAGGTGTGACCAAGAAAATCTAGGAAATGCAGTTTTGCATTTCGCTGCAGAGTCTGGAGTCAGAGGAAATGTTTCAATGATTAGAGATGCCACTTTTCTTTAAACAGGTGGAAGGGGGAGCGGTGCAGCGCTGGTGACACCCACTCAGGTGCTAAAAGTGGACAGAACTAATTGACATGTAGATTCTCTGACTCTCAACAAACTAATGTTTCTGTATGAAGCTGATTTATTGAAGCTTCAGCTTTCACCCTCGGCTTCTTACTGCTCCTTTCCTCCTTTCTTTCTGTCTTTTGCCCCCGTTCGTCTTAAAACAAGCCAGTTGCTTGTTAACCTTTTGAACTCTCCCTTCTTTTTCTCTCTCCCGTCTCTCACTAGCATATCTTGCTTTGGAGCCCTCTTCTTATTCCCACCCCGGCTCTCAGAGCCTCTCCAAAGGTATCTTTCTCTTTCTATCTATCTGCCTGTTCTGCTCTGCAACAACTCCATTTAACTCCAGTGTGAGAGAGGGGGGCTTCAGTCCACAATAGGGCTCAGACAGCTGCACTTTAAATCGGATCTGGAACTACACCAGGGCCACAGACCTGGAGCCCCTCTCTGCTTTTTGCATGTAGATGACTACAGATTTGTGTAGCGTAGGTCTGCCGTCTGCCACTGTAGACAGCTTGTAGCGTTATATAGTCTATATGTGTGCCGTCTTTTTTATGTCTGTATAGGGCTTCATTACAGTCAGACCACTAGCAACCACTTTGCCACATTGTGGAGCTCTCATCAAATGGCATTAATATATTTTAACCACACTTCAACCACACACAGTGCAGTGAATAAGCAGATTTTGGGAAAGTGGCTGCTCGCGTTGCTTGTGGTCAGAACATTTTATTCGGTAGTAAGTAAAGGCATGCTACATTAGTGTGTCAATTAGTGTGGAGTGATATTCTATCTTCACTGCAAACATTTTTGTTTGCATGCACTTGCCACAATGTGCATAAAAGACTGTGTGTGTGTGTGTGTGTGTGTGTGTGTGTGTGTGTGTGTGTGTGTGTGTGTGTGTGTGTGTGTGTGTGTGTGTGTGTGTGTGTGTGTGTGTGTGTGTGTGTGTGTGTGTGTGTGTGTGTGTGTTGCTTGTGTGTCTCCTGAAAGTAAAACCTTTCTTTCTGGTCAGTCCTCAGTGCTGATCGCGTGGAGCAGATGACCAAGACTTACAATGACATGGAAGTGGTCACGCAGCTCTTGGCTGAGGTAGGTGTCCCCTCACTCTTATCAATTAGTTTTCTATTACGCAGCAGCATCTGATTGGCTGATTGACTCCGTGTGCTCTGGGCTCTTATTGGACAGCGGGACAGAGACTTGGAGCTGGCAGCTCGGATTGGCCAGTCGCTTCTGCATAGGAACCACCTGCTGCAGGAACGCAACGAGGCTTTAGAAGAACAGCTAGCACAGGCCCTGGACCAGGTAACATACTAGTTTTTTATTTTTTGTTTGTTGTTTATTTGGATTCTCAGTAGCTGTTATTCTTCCTACCAAAAAAAGAGGCCCTAAAATAGACCCCTGTGGTACACCATTCTCGTTAATTAAATAATGGATTGAGTGCAATGAAGAGAAACCTACAAGGAAACAGATAATACTTGTGATACACTAAGGAACCATTTGAAGACTGAATATTTAATTTAAAAGTTTGAAAAAGTTAGTTAGTCTCTCAGGAATCATGCACATTAATCACTACACATTCCTTCCCACTTGGCCAGGTTCACCAACTCCAGCATGAGCTCAGTAAGAAGGATGAGTTGCTGCGGATGGTTGCCAGCGCCTCGGAGGAGAGCGAAACCGACTCCAGCGTGTCAACGCCGCTGCGGCAGCCTCTGCCACCAGGGGGAACCGCCGCCGCCGCTGCGCTCAGCCAGCTGGAGTATCTACAGAGCAAGCTACAGGAGCTAGAGGAAGAGAACCTGTCACTGAGGTCGGAGGTACGAAGTATACAACGGGAAGCTTTAAATCATAGCTGCATTTTGAGAAGTACATATAATGAACAGGGTTGGAAGTTTATAATCTACCATCACAATGTAAGAGGAAGTTCAGATGAGTGTTTAAGTATCTTTTGTAAGCTTTTTGCAGAAGGTCCTGTGTTGACAACAGACCTAATTTAGTATCTGAATTATTGTGAAACTTGTTGACATCTCTTCACCAGGCATGTCAGCTGAAGAGCGACACCATCACCTATGAGGAGAAGGAGCAGCAGCTCGTGAGCGACTGTGTCAAGGAGCTCCGTGAGTCAGATGCACACGCACACACACGCAGACTTATACTCAGATGACACTGTCGTACACGGAAGACTCATTGCTCTGTGTGTGTGTGTGTGTTGGTTCTAGGGGAGTCCAACAGCCAGATGGTGTCTCTGACAGATGAACTGTCCCAGAAGAACGAGGAGCTGCTCAGGCACCAGGAGGAAATCGCTCAGCTGCTGTCTCAGATAGTGGAGCTGCAGCACAGAGTGAAGGAGGTGGGGAGGGTGAACTGCTGTTACAGATTGGGTTCCCTGGATGTGTGGACTGTGTGACTTTAACTGGAGTCCGACTCAGGACACTAATATGACTGTAGTTTTCTTGAGAAGAGCAACACCACTTTGACTTTAACACCAGTGACTCATGACTTTTCTTGCACTTTAGCCCTTTGATATCGTAAAAGATTAGCCAGGATTGGAGAGCAGGTGAACAAGACAAGGTGGAAAGTAGTACATGGCTGGACCTGTTTGAATCAAAAACTCATATCTCAAGATGTTTGATTGAACATTTAAACCCATCGTTATGCATTAACTCCCCCTGCTCTTTCATTCGTTACTTAACTTGGAACTTGGTGTTGACTTAATCATAAACATTTTCTACTCCAAGAATCTTTTCTGCAGAGTAGAACGAAGTGAAAGAAACAAATGTCCTCATATTGACTGTCAGTGTCCCGTGTGAATACATACATCATGTTGTTTCTACGCAGCTGGCTCTGGAGAAAGAGGAGCTGAGGATCCACCTGCAAGCCTCTAAAGACGCTCAGAGACAGCTCACAGCAGAGGTACAATCTCTGTTCACGTATGACCGGACAGCTGCCGAAGTTTGTAGCTTTAACTTACGGCATCTGCAGGGAAACACAACACAACACTGTGTTTCGTCAAACTCGCATACTTTGTAGCACAGTAACCTGAAGTCATTAAAATATTCAAATGGAATTAAATTACTTGAATGCCTCATTGTGGTTTAAATCTTTTTTAAAAACAGTAATTATGTTAATTTTGTAAATCCATTAAAAGGTGAAGCAATTTATTTTATGCTATAATTAGAAATTAAATGACACATTTACCGTCTGAATTTGTGCCGAATGTAAATATCTATTGAAGTCTTCCCTTGGCTTAATTAGTTCCTGCGTAAGGAACCAAAGTCATTTCAATAACCACTGCTTGTGTATGTGTGTGTGTTTGTGTGTGCTGCAGCTGAACGAGTTAGCGGACAGGAATGCAGAGTGTGTCGAGATGCTCCATGAATCCCAGGAGGAGATCAAAGAGCTGCGCAGTAAAAACACTCCCTCTGCTGGGATGAGGAGGCACCTCTCCTACGGCCTCTACCCCATGGTGAGAGAAACACACTGAAGTTTTATGTGGCAGCACAGAGGAGGAGATGGGAGGAGAACTTCCTGAGTCCCGAGAGACAAAATCACAAGAAGTTTGGGTACAGCAGGCTCCACAGATGCTGCTTACTTTATATCCTCTTAATCACAGACTTGCAAGTGGAAGACAAAGAATCCAATGCATCAAATGCAGCTAAACACTGAATATCAACATGTCTCTTGTCTGTTAATGAGAGAACTCCAGAGGGCATCTTTTAAACTTGTGTTTGTGTGTACAGGACTCTCTGGCAGCAGAGATCGAGGGCACCATGAGGAGAGAGCTGAGTGTCGAGGAAGAGACTGCCTTTCAGGACCAAAGGTCAGAAAGCCCAGACATGACTGAAAAATCCAGATCAAATGGAAACGGGAGTTCTTTGTGACTGAGACTCTTTTTGTGTGACTTCCTCTCCCTGCAGAATATCCCAGAAGCGAGTCTTCCAAACAGTCCGCTCCATCAACGCCTCAGCATTGCGGTCAGCGTCAGCCACCCCTCCTATCCCCGGCTCAGGACAGAGCTCTTTAGTGATGACTGCACAGCCCTTCCAGTCCAATCAAGGGTATGTTGAAGAAAATGTTGTCTTACCTTTAAGCTAAGTTTAAACCTCGTCAGCTCAATAAATGTCCCTGTGTTTGCAGAGAGGAGGTGCGGCTGGGTCAGCCCGGCTGTCCGGGAGGGAACGACCTGACCAAAGCGCTCCACCGCCTGTCGCTGCGCCGACAGAACTTCCTGTGCGAGCGCCAGTTCTTTCAGGCGGAGCGCGAGAAGAAGCTGCAGGCGTTGGCGGGGGCCGAGGCAGACGGGGAGGGCAGCGGCTGCAGCTCGCCGATGGGCAGCATGATGTCCTCTTTCTCCAACCTGTCGGAACTCTCCTTCAGCTCCAGTGTCTTCAAGACCTTCCTGCCTGAGAAGCTTCAGATCGTCAAGCCCATGGAAGGTAAAGTTATCTGTCTAGCTGAGAACGGAAGCCTCCAGACTGCAGTCGCAGGCCTAAAACAGCAAAAGTGGAGCAGCTGTCGAGAGCAATTCGATGTGTAACTGATAAAATGTTAACCAAGAAGCCAGCGATGTCACATAGAGTTTGCATGTTGCTGTGCCCGGCTGCAGAACACCGCTCTAATGGTGTTTCAGACGTCACATCAGCTCCAGATCAGTCTGCTGAAAACAAGACAAAATTATGAGTCACATCGTGACTGTCTGCTTCCCTGTGGCCAAGGGAAGAATTCAGACCCTCTCCTACACTCCTGTCCAAAGCAGGAATCAAATGGCTTGTAAATTTGTAATCCTTGTCAATAAAATGTTATATAATTATGTAACACAATTACATAATTAAATTTTTAACTGATCCATCAAATTGTAACTTTGATCTTTCTTTGGCAGGTTCTCTGACGCTCCATCACTGGCAGCAGCTAGCCAAACCTCACCTGGCCACCATCCTGGACCCCCACCCTGGTGTGGTGACCAAAGGTTTCTGCCCGCTGGCTCAGGATGCCGTCTACCGGCTGTCTGACATGGAGGAAGACGAGGAGGATGAAGAGCACAGAAGGGTTGGTGTCCTGGAGAAGGGGGCGTCAGAGCGGGGTAAGGAAGACGAGGAAGAGGAAGAGGAGGAAGGCGGGATCACCTTCAAGGTGCGTGTTTCGTCCACGCCGGAGGAGAGGAAGGACAGAAAGCATTCGGTGTCACCTCTCCCTGTCCCGACTCTCTCCCCCACCCTCCCGACGTTACCCGGAACACCTGCCACAACCTCCTCGGTCACATCGGTCCTGTGTCTCACTCCCACACCTCGCCATGCCACTGACAAATCCAGCCTATCATCTCAACCCATTCCAGGAGTCTGTACAACAGTGGTCCAATCACAAACTTCGAATTGCACCTCAATATCAACAACGGCATCTTCCTCTGGTAAATCTGTATTTCAGTGAGCGGTTTGAATTTCTGCCATCACAACGAAGATTCTCATAACCTGGTTTGTTTGTGTTCAGTCCAGTATCCAGGAAAGTGTCACAGCTCCACCTTCTCCACCTACACCTTCACGACCTGTCGCATCCTTCACCCCAGTGACGTCACACAGGTCACCCAAAGGTAAGTCCTCAGGAAGTTAAGAGATGTGAGACTCTGTGTGTTGTCTTGCTTTTCTGACCTTGTCTGTCTTCATGTTTTTCAGCTCTCAGTCGTCCCTCTTGGCCAACACACCCAGCTCCATGAGGACAGGCCCCAGTACCCCTGTGACTCCTTGCAGACTGAGCCTGGGTGACTCCTTTCCCCCTCGACGCCCCCTTGCACCTCCCTGTGGCTTGGCCAAGCTGGTGCTGGAAAAGGGCATTTCTGCACAAGTCTCCACTGACATCCCCCCGTCATCCCCAAAACCCACGTCCCGAAAGCACCTCTTCCGCCTCCTCCCAAGCACGCCCCCAAACTCCCCCACCCACTCACCTGCTCCCTCCCCCGTGCCCATGGAGTCCCGCCAGCACTCGGCTGACAATTTCCTCGCCTCCCGGCCGGCAGAGCTTTTTCTCCAGGACGTTTATGGGTTGAATCTGGGCCGTGCCCCTCATCCTGACCTACCAAGCTCCTCCCAGGAACCCCCAGCCCTTGTCCCACCCTCAAAGTCAGGCAGAGCTGGGCCTGACCTGGTCAATGTAGGCCTTGTGGAGAGGCTGCGGCGGATTGGATTCACCAAGGTGCTCCAGGGTCCAGAGTCCGAGGCGTCAGTGCCACGCCAGGATTCTGCTACCTTTGTGTCAGCAAGTGGAGGAAGCTTGTTGGACGGCCTGAGGCGCAACCAGAGTCTCCCAGCCATGATTGGTGCCCGAGCTGGGAAGTCATCTAGTAACATGGGACCTCCTCCTCACCCCACCTCCTTGGCCCTGCCCCCACCACCCTGGGGAAACCTAAAAGAGCGGCGCCGGAAACTCGCCTCTATCTCCCATGTCCCGTCGAGTTCAACCAAACGCTGAGGGGAAGAGGTGGATGGAGCAGGACACACACTCTAGAACATGAACATTCTCCTTTACACCTCCATCCTCTTCCCCCCCACCATCTCTCCATCTTTCTGCCTTTTGGAGAGAGGAGCCAGGGCATCCTGAGTGCAGAACAATCCCTCCTTTTTTCTCAATTAATTTTAAAGCACAATTGAACTTAAACTGACTGTTTTTAGTGATACCGCAGTGTCTATAGGTGTAGATGTTTGCCTTGATGCTAGTTATCGAAGCCTTGGCTTGCCTCTGAGTGGGTCATTTGGCTCCTGGTACCTTCTCATGTACAAATCTTAATTAGGTAGTTTTCCTGTGAGGCTCTGGATGTTCAGGTACGGGTAGAGATGGGGGTGAAGGATAGCAAGTAAGTGGACAAAGGTTTGTGGATGTTGATTAGTAAAGAACAAGGGTCAAGACGAAGGTATGAGAGGAAACAGAGTGGTTTTTGCACGTTTATTCAAGTCAGACGAGAGAGTGGAAGACAAAGAGAGACTGAGCATCCAGAGTCTTGCTAATTCAAGGGCTTGTTCTTTAGTGGGTTGGAAAAGCGTTAGTCACGAATAAGATAGTATCATCAGCGAATAAAAACTTTGACAGTCAGAAGGGAAGTGATTCAACATACTTTTATTACTTGCTGACTAGAAGACTAAGTGCTAGCTGGCTTAACAACATACTGCCATGCTAATCTTGTAGTCAGACCATGCTATTAACATGCCAGTATTATTATAATGATTTTACAGTAGTCCGTTGTTGCACGGATGTCTGGTGACCGTCCATGTGCCGTGCCCCTTCCTGCAAAGCGTCTGCATGACACGTCTAGTGACCTTGCCCACAGGTCCCAGCATGCACCTGTCGGCAGACGGGTGGGGCCAGGCTGAAGGCGAGGTCAGAACCACATCAGACGCCAGGTCTTTTTAGTTTTGTGTGTTTTTTTTAATGGTATGAGGCCTTAAGTAGAAGCCAGCACTGTTATGATTTGTTCCTGTTAAAGCCATGTTTGTATATATCCGTTGCACTCGGTGGGATTTGGAGGTCGGGTTTGTGTTAATTTGAGGATCACTGCTTGGTTGAACATTTCAACGAGGCCGCGGGCCTTTAACGGAAAAAGCGAGGAGTTTCAGTTTTCAGCCACAATCCTTATCTCAGGCCCATGGGATGTTCAGGTTCAGTCTGTTAAGAGGGAGAAACCATTGACACGTTATTTGAGTTGCGTATCACATTGCAGGTTTATTCTGTGGTTGTTTTCTGTCTTTAAAATGTGTCTCGGGGATTATCTCAAAGACGTATGTCATTCACAAGCGGTGAGGAAATATAAAGGAAATAAATAACGTAATATGTTCAGATGCAAGGAAGCAGAGCTCTGTATTTGACCCCCGTGAACCTTCAGTGCTGCTGTCCGTAACATTCATCAGTCCAACCAAACCCTCCCACTCAACTACTGCACTTTTACTTTTTTATGTAACCTTTGTTTTACTGACATTATTATTTGAAGAATATAGATTCTAACATATTAATGAGAAGATTTAGTATAATGTGTGCCTGTTGTAACAATGTCAGCTAACATTTCGACTAAGATTTTAATATATGTAGCATTATATATTTTTTTTGCTTTCAACGTGGAGGCCTGCAGAAGGGAATCCAAATCAAACCAAAAGTTTTATTTTGAAGAAATGGAATACTCTGGCTCAAACGTGTGCATGTGATGCATTTTGTGCTAATCAGTTACAGCATATTTAACAACAGGAAAAAAAGAGCTTCAGTTTAATGTTGTGTTTGTAGGACTGGGAGTCGAGGGAAGAGGGCACAACCAGGCTGTTCATATCTTTAGATTGTCGTAGTTGTTTCAGGTTAGTTTTTCTTTGGCTGACATGTAAAACTTCTTTATGCCTCCCATCTAAAAATCATGATCCTCTGTAAACTACACATGGCTATTATTCAGTTGCCTCTTTTTTTTTTAAATAAAGCAATGGAAACAAAGCCCCTGACTCACCAGCTGCTTTATTATTACTCATACTCTACAGAGGAACTCGTGCTTGCCATGACTATCTTTACAAACAAAGCAACAGCTTTTCATCTGTGAGAAAGCTTCCAGTCTTACCTCCTCACATGGGACAGAGCTTGATGCTGTCGGTGCTGGAGCTGAACTGACCGAGGGCAAAATCCATCCCCACCCCGACGCCGCTGCCCACCGCGAAGGCGGCGTAAAGCGGCTGGGTGAAGTTGGCGCGGAAGGTGTGAAGGTGCGTCATGCTCTCTGCCACGCTGTAGAACGCCAGCGTCCCCATGGACAGGTCCAGGTAGATGCCCAGGCGGGGGGAATAGGTGACCGGTATGTCCTTCTTGTCATTATCGTGCATGGCTGTGCAGCAGGTGTCCGACAGCTCCAAGGTCCAGGACTGGGCGTTGTAACCGAGCCCGGACCTGGCGTCTGAGCCCTTCCTGTTCAACGCACCATAGGCGACACCCATAGAGGAACCCCTGCCTCTCCACTCTGCCTCCCAGTAACAGCGCTGGGCATACAGTGGGGTCTGGCACATCACCTGGGTCCAGCCATCGAAACGCTGGGGAGTATCGGGGTAGGGCTGCCCTGCCGCCTGCAGGGTGGCTTTAGTGTTGCCTTCGGAGAGAGCCAGCCGTCTGTGGGCCGTGTTGGGATCAAGGGTCAAGGTCACAGAGTCTAGGAAAGAAAGATTAGTGGACAATTATAGTAAACACTGCAGCAGACAGACGGCTCATCTAATATCTAAAATGTAATATTGGAGTCAAACATTGAGACTCACACTGTAGGAACTCCTCCCTGGTCCTCGGCTCTGGGGCCTGGATGCTGTCGAGGTTGATTTCTCTCACTGGAAACCGAAACAATACATCAGTTCACGCAATTTCATATTTCTGGTCTCAAACCGGAGATGCAAAGATGTGTTAACTCACATGCAGGGAAAGCTGGAGTGTGATTCGTGGTGGGCGTGGGCAGATCCAAAAAGAGACCGGGGTTAACTGTGAAAAAACAGACACGTTAGTGTAAACAAACACTCATCTATGTTCAAATGACAGGACTGACTGTAGCGGCGAAGGCAGCCATCTTACTTTCTGTTGGGGTTTCAGGCACAGCAGACATCCCCCCTGCAACATAAACAACGTGCTATAGAACTTCACTGAGGTGGAGACATTTAATTTGAGAAGCCCGTCTTTCTATTACCTCCCACTGCAGAATAATGGGGTGATTTTAACACTGATTAGAGGGAGGAGAGTGGGAAGTGGAGTCGGGTCTTACATGGGTTTCCTCCTGCAGGCGGTGTGTTGTTGACTGGGGTAGCGGGGGTGGTGCCACGCCGATGGGAGCGGAAGAGGCTGCTGATCGATGCCATCCGACTGAAACCTGACCGAAACAGGAGAGAGGAGGAAAGCAGGCGGTGTTACACTCGTGAGCGTTTGCTGCTCGTCGATGCTGTACTGTACACGTGTTGTCTGATGGTGGCAGCAGATAGCAACAATTCAGAGGATTTGTTGGGATTGTACCTCCAGTTGTTTGTGCTGGAGCTGGAGCAGGAGTAGGAGTAGCTTGGATTGGAGATGGAGTTGGGGCCGGGGCTGCAGCAGGGGCAGGCTGGCTCTGACTGGACCTGCTCCAAAGAGACTGAGACTCTCTGCGGCTGGGAGTGGGGCTCGGCCTGGGGCTAGGTCTTGGGTTGGTCTCCCTCACTGTTTGGGAGAATGTGAGATGTTAGCTCATGGTTGGGATTACACTGTCAGCTGTTAGTGTTCTTCCATGTAGTTGTTTATTTCTTCTTTACCCTTGATTGACATTTACATGGGCATATTCCTCGCAGTAGGAAGTAACAGCAACTTTATTCTCATGAGGAAGTCTTAGTTTTTAAATCAGAGCCGGCGCAACCAGAATGAACTCACCTGTCTCTCTTTCTTCTCTTCTCTGTCTGTCCCGAAGTCTGGGTGAGCTTGTGTTTCCTCTGTCTGCAACGAGGAAAAAGCAGAGCTTTAAATCATGCACGCACACATTTACACAGGTCTGAGGTTAATTTAGGGGGTTTTCAGCAGCGCATGCACAAAGTCTCACCTCGCGGTGTGTCTCTGCTCCTCACGTCTTGGCTTTTAAGGCCTATGCCTGAATAATAAAATGTGAATCATGTTTAACAAGGACCTGCATACTGAGTTACTTTTGATATTGTCACATATATGCTAATGAATGGCAGTGTAGAGTACCAAGTCCTCGTCTGTCTGTGCTCCGCACTCCAAGTGAGGGTGTGGAAGCTGTAAGACATGAAAGAAAATCATGTTATATTAAGACAGAAGATAGAAGACAAAGTGATAAAATGTAGACGCTGCACATACCTGGGGAACGACTGTTTGTGCTGCGAGAAGCCAGTCCAGAAAACACTGTAGAAAAAGGAGAAATCAGAAATTAGTTTCGAATAATGAAGTTCGGTATTGTGGATCATGCAGTCCTGTGATATATTCAGATTATAAAAATACAAACTTACATTTAAAAATCCCTCCTTTCTGCCGGTTGGCTGGATGAGATAAAAGAAAGCCATTGTTAAGTAAGAAGGTTCAACACAGCGGCAACTTTTGTTACGCTCAAAATAAAAATGATCGGTACTTACAGTCTCCCAAAGTGAACAGTGTCGTGTCATTGACTGGAAGAGAGCAGACAATAAGATGAAGAAAGACAAAACATGAAAAGAAAAGAAGGTAGGACAACACAAGACTCTTGTGGCGCACCTTGTTTGGTGATCTTGCTCAGCTCCTGGTTGCACAGGTCCTCCACTTTCTCCCTGAGGTCCAGGATGGCTTCTCGTACCGGCTCAAAGGAAGCTTCTGGATTAACCACCACGGGGGGCAAGTCCCCCGACTCCAGAGGGCTGCACATGGACTCGCACGTCTGAAGGAAAATGAGGCACTTAGTTTAGATTTTAGATGAAACCACAATATTAAAGACTTTCAGCTGCAACTTTAAAGGTTTCATTTTTTATTAAACAGGACACGTGCCGTGCTACACAAGGCAGCTCACATCCTGTTTGTTTGCAGCAGGACTGGTGTTTTCATGTTTCCCATACAGAAAGATGAAAGCTGTATTAATCATTTGTGGCGGAACAGAAAATGCCATGTGGACTCAACGTGGTAAAGCAAAATTCAAATTTACTTACAGGAAATGTCTTTTTAAAGGTCACATATGATGCAAAACACACTTTTTCATTGCTTCAGCACATAAATGCGTCCATGTGTGTCTCCACAAAGTCTAAAGAAGGCCCCTGCTCCTTATAGCAGGATGTTTAAACATTCAGGTCTGGATCGTTTAAGGGCCATGGGGGAGCTGATTTAATTGCACCGCCTCCTGGGTGAGCGCAAATTGTTCTGCAGCTGGCTGCAAGGATCAACATCAAAGCCTTCACATAGTCCCAGGATTTGAATATGTCACGGTGGAGTGGTTAACGTGTAGGTTTGATGGAAATGTTTCCACAACAGCTGGCAAAAAGCTCCTGTATCCAGTAGGTAACCCTAACCCAGTTGGTTGTGAATCGTCCGTTCTGTGCAACCTACCTGTAGGTAGTAGATGTGGTCCTCGCAGCGGGCCAGGTCCTTCATCTCTGTGTCCCTCTTCTTCAGCTCCTTGATCTCGGCCTCCAGGCTGTCTGTGACCTCCTGAGCCTGGTTCATCTTCTCCAGGCCGGCCTGATCCAGAACCTCCTCCAGCAGCTCCTGCAGACGCTCCACCGAGCGCATCAGCTCGGACAGAACCTGCTCCGAGTCACCATGCACCCGTTCTCCTGAATGCTGTGCAGGCGGGGAGAGATGGTCATGGAATTATTGAAGGGTTTATGGGAGATATGGATTTGGTTTTGAGGAAATTAGTGTGACCCAACAAAGATAAACATCCTGCAGACCGACCTTCATCACCTCCATCATCTTCTTCATGTCTTTCAGCTCCTGCTCTCTGTCTTTCAGCCTCTGCTGGTTCTCCGCCTGCATCTCTGACAGCACTTTCTACAACAGGAAACGTGTACACACGAGGTCAAAAGGTCACACAAACAGACAAACAGAGGCACGAGGAAACAGTCGTGTATGCGACAGAGAGAGTCACGTGAGAGGGTGGAGCAGAGTGAATGGATAGGAATGTAGTTAGGAATGTCCTCAGCCTGGCTGGAACCGCAGTCAGACACAAAGAAGAGAGAACGACACCTTAAATAGAAACCCATCACACAGAACAATGGACAGTTAGCAAGAGGGGTGACAGACTGTACGTACATACAGCTGCCCACTTTCTATTCAGAGTGAATAACTGCAGTGAATGACTGAGTGTCTTTGGGAGTTTCAGCTTCTGGCTGAACCTAGAAGTCACTAGAAACTCCAGTCCAGTCCCTCCAGTCTCTGTTTTGTTTAAAATGTGAATGATGTAATAGTTTTTCTTTGAATTTCACGTCTGTATACTGAAGCTCTTCGAGTGCTTTGTTGGCTGAAACACGCAATTTGAATTCTTCCGCTTTTACTTTTGTAGAATAAACGATGAATCGGTTGATTGAACTGAATGTATTTGTCAGTTGCTGCCCTGGTTGAGTGATTACACATACAGCATACAGCATGGGTCTATATTCTTTACTGGTTCTACACTGTCTTACGTTAAATAACATCAAATAGTTTGATACCACTTATTAAAAACGTTCTTTTCGTAGTTTGATAATGGATCACATAACACACAACAGTCCACTGGTACTGTGTCACGGCCCCTCATCACTGCCATCACTTTTGGTGCCTGCATCCTACCTGTTTCTCAAGGCGCTCAGCCTTGGTCGACACACACTCGTGGCCTTTGTGTTGGTTGCTGGTGCACAGCCAGCAGACGAACATCTTGCACTGGCGGCAGTAGAACTCTTGGAGGTACTTGTGCTGGGTGCAAATCTTCTCAGCCAGATTGCTCGTGGGCGCGATCAGCTCATGCTGCTTCAGGGACTTCTTGGTCTGGTGGGGCTTCAGGTGGGCTTCGCAGTACGAGCTCATACACACCAGGCAGCTCTTGACCGCCTGTCGCTGTTCTCCTTTGCACAAGTCGCATGTCACCGCTGAGGAGGAGAGCTTCCCTTTGGATCTAGATGAAGACGAGGCGACACCACGGGCGCTCCGCATGGACTCACGCACGTCAGCTTTGTGGGCCCCTTTGCGGAGCTGCTCTACGGCCTCAGCCAGCATGGTGTTCCTGGACAGGGAGGGCTTTGGGCAGAAGGTCTGGCGGCATTGTGGGCAGCTGTAGATCCCCTTGGGGTCGTCCTTGCTCCAGTAGTCCTTGATGCAACCCATGCAGTAACTGTGCCCACAGGGGATGGTGACCGGATCATTTGGGAGGTCCAGACACACAGGGCAGTTAAACTGTTCCTCTGTCCACAGTTTAGCACTCATGCTGACGCTGTCGGATACGATGAGAGAAGAAGCTGAAAGAATAAGAAGCAGAGAGCAGATGTGACCGTCAGAACACTGGAAGGGAAAGATCTAGAGACGTGAAGAGGTCCGGGTGTCTGGACTCACAGGAGGAAAATGCTGCCTCTCAGGTGAGGGAGCAGGGAGAGGTGAGCGGGGCGGGGCCAGAGCCACCGGGCAGGTCGAGCGGGGAAAACGGGTGTCGGTGGAAAACTGCTAAATGCCACGAGAGTAAAGGTGTGAATGGACTGATCATTTTATCATTTCACCAAACCAGTGGTGAAAGTAGTAGTTTCTCTAGACTGACTGAACTGAAAAATAATGTCAAAATCAAAGCAGCACAAGTTGAGATATTGTGATTTTCAGTCCCTAGTATGGCTCAAGCTTCAGGCTAGCTTTCTGAATTGTGTCTTTCCCTGCTATCTTTTCTCAAACTCTACACCCAGACTTAATCATCTAAGCCTCAGGCTGATTTGGCCACCAGTAAACCAACTTGTGGATTTTACCACATTAAAAGTTAAACTTTCTTTAAATCGCCTTGTTTACTCTTTTTAGTACCACATCAGCATCGAGGGGAGCGAGCTGCTGCAGGTGATGAAATACTCGGTGCTGTAACTTTTATCACTACCTCTCTGCAGCCGGCACACAGACATCTGAGATGTCACATTTCAAGGGCCCTTCATTTTAGTGGTAAATTATTAAGCGATTATTTGAACACGGTGTGCCACATTCAAGTGAAGATGTTTCAAGTATATCCCCGTGGTGGAAAATAATATTTAGAGCTTTGTCAGAATATGAAAGGACTTTGGTAAATGATGTAATCAATCAAAAGTTGTGTTCTATCTGCTATTAATAATCAGTGATAAGTGAGACAATTTCTAACAAAGTTTGGAGCAGAGTAGTAGTACACCTGAGCCAAATATTAAAGAATAACTGAAGAATTATGCAAGAATTATACTGCAATCCTCTTGACTTCTCCTGCATTTGAAGCTGAAATAAACACTTCGCTGTCCTCCCTCATAAATAATCATCATCAGTATTAGCAGCCGCTCACCATTAACATTTAATGGAGCTTTTAACAATGCCTCATTTTCCCACCCACAGGCTACATCGTCTGTAAGTGCAACCCGGGATGCTGGCTATGACATGATTCCCATTGTTTGTGTAGGAAACTGTTTCTGAATAAGTTCATTCATCAACTGAACACAAAACACCACTTCCTTCCTGCACTGCATTGGCCAGTCTGCCCTGGTGTTAAAGATGATGATGCAAAAAGGGTTTCACCTCCGTCTCCATCATCAGGACAGGCACTGAATGCTGAGTCCAACCTATGCCCTCCTTAATGAGGCACTGAGCTCCTCTGAAGCACATTATGCAACGTGAACTCTCTCAAAACATATCAGCACTCCCAGTGAATGAAGGAGCGACTTTAAATAATGAACCTGCCTCAGCACTCCCAGATGAGTCCCGTCTATCAGAAATGGAGCAGGAGAAGCTTGGTGCATGCTGACAATGCTAGCGACGATGAACAAAAGATGTTTTAACGTGTGCAAGATGAGGAAACAATCCAGCAGAATTGCAGCTGTTGTTCACCCTCTAAAAAGTTCACAGCCTTACCTTTATATTTTTGTTTATGTTTTACACAATGAAAAGTGTCATGCAGAAGCAATATGACAGGTAATAACTTATTTTCTTTTGATTTTGTTGCTTATCTAGAAGTTAATAGTGGAAATGGTTACCTTTTTTCACAGTTGACATCAGTTGTTGGAGGACCATCTCTTTCATCCCACTCATGAGCAGATAACTTTTAAAAAATGGATATAAAAACACAAATTTACCATTTTATTAGTCACATATGAGATTTTGTACAGTTTAATCACAACTTGCGTTTACTTAATATGGAGGATTTGACTTTCCTGGTTTGACTTTCTTGGTGCACCATGTAGCCAAAGAGTGTTTAAATGTCAAAATATTTCCCTTTCACTCGGCCAATTCAAAATACCCGGCGAAATTGAACAATTAAGACGATATAAAGTCGCATATGAGCTCCTCGGTGCTTATTTACAACATAATAATGATGTCATCTTATTTTAATTGAACTTAATAAGAAGATTATGCGCCGACAGCAAGACGAGAGACTTTTAAAGCGAAGACGGAAGTACGCAGGAAGGAAACCTCTTGTACTTCCTGAACAGCTGCTCTACAGCCGGTTAGGTCTGTTTGGCTAACTTTAAGTCGTTTTAAAGCTCGTCTAGATGTCAAATAAAGCGGTCAAACGTCCAGGAGTCGGGGTCGGGGTGCTGGTAACAGATTCAGCCCACCCAGGGTGTGTTCTTCTGGGGAAACGGAGGAGCGAAATGGGGAGAGGGAAGTACCAGCTCCCCGGTGGCCACTTGGAGTTTGGGTAGGTAGGTAGCTAGCTCCATTCACAAATCTGACACTGGTTAGTGTGTGAATGCACCAACTAATTAAAATTAATTCACTATATTTTTAATGCAGTCTAACTTTCCAGCTAGTTGAGTGCAGGAGCAGCAGTCTAAATATGTGGAAGTATTCACGTGACCTGCCCTGACATGTGAGATGGTGCAAGGAGGTGATGCATTTGTGTGTCATTGGAAGGGAGACGTGGGTGGAGTGTGCTCACAGGGAGGTGTTGGAGGAAGCAGGGGTGCGCTTGGTGAACGTGCGCTTTGCGTCAGTGGTGAACTCCATCAAACTGGAGGAGCAGTACCACTACGTCACCATAATCATGCAAGGAGAACTGGACAGGGAGCAGTCAGGAGAGCCGGAGAACCTGGAGCCAGAGAAGAATGAGGGTATGTAAGCGGGAGGAGCTGTTTCCCACAGGTGTTGACTGAGCAGGTGGTGATGATTGTTTGGTTGTCTCCCTTCCAGGTTGGACGTGGACACAGTGGGACCAGTTTCCTCCTGAGGGGCAGCTCTTCTTGCCGTTAGCTGGTCTGAGACAACAAGGCTTCCAGCCGTTCAGGAACTCGGTGTCACACCCCGAAACTCTGCTATGAAACATAAGTTGGAAAACTTATCGAAAACATCTAAAGTCAACCTCGTGTTTTACAGATCTTTTTCCGTTATGATGTATTTTAATTATGAGAATTGTAAAGAAAGACCCTTTAATAAGGAAGACTAGATTCGAAGTATCAAAGTTCAAGTTGAATTTATTATTCTTGTACAAGAAGGAGCGTTTAACAGTGCAACACACCTCCTCGTGGAGCTCTAACAGCTGTTTTTAATGAGCTGTCTCGGACACCGCCCCACTGATACGGATAATATCATGATGTCCTTTTTTGGTTTCCTCCTCAGTAATGAGCAGAGCATTCCTTATCTAAATGATACTCTAATCTGTCTCTCCTCTCCTTGTATTATTAATTTATAGCCACCTCTCCCTGCCGGACGCAGCAAAACACTCAGCAAATAAGGGAAGTGGATGAGACATGCAAAAAACAAGACACACACGCACACGCTATATGAGTTAAAGCATCTGAAACCCCAGTATAATGCTCATTTTTATAACAGCCTTCACATGTGCTCACACACAACTCATGAAATTTTGAATATATTTAAACATTTTATTCATTTTGGGCAAGTGGTTATAGCTCATGAGGTTGTGTTTATCAGGAATACACTGGACTTGACACAATTGATAGAAGCACAGAAGGAGAACTCTCAGGGTCAAGGTCAGTTATGATTTATTGTCTTTTATTTCAGTCGGTGAGGTTCAGCTGAGTGTTTTCATTGCTACAACTGAAGGAGAGTGCACATAAAAATGTGATTTTTATCACAATACCTTGAATATACATGAACAGCTTTGTCACCAGTCAACTCGCTCAATGACAAAGTAAATATGACTTAGAATATCAAATAAAACAAACTCACACAACACACTCAGAGCAAAGAGAAGCTTCCTCAGCTGGAGTTTAAACGGTAAATGAACTCAATGCACCTGTGTCTGCTGCACAATTAGCACGGCGGTGTGCTCCTGTCATGTGACCTCCACGTCCAACAGTGTTGATATCCAGCGATTAAAAATGGACTTGGGAATCAATTCTCCTATCTTTGTAAGGCACTTCAAGGATGCATTGGTACTTTATCAGCAGATACATTTCCATAGTTATTACATCTATGATCTACATACATCTATTCTTATCTATGAAGAATTCAACCAGCATTGTAACTTAAAGAAGCTAAAATGTTTCTGCAACCATCTTAAAGCCTGAATTAAATACTCATGCTGTATGCAGGGTGAAGTGAATTAACAGAAATGCAGCTTTGATCAGTTTCCCTCATGCAGCTTTTTCCACCTCACATCAGGGAGCTGCCGGCGACACCCACTGCTAGCAGCATGGTCCACAGGGTTGCGACAGCGGTTGCCACCGCACCATTAAAGGTCTTGTCGTGGGCGTAGGTGATGATGTGAAGGGCTCCGCTGTAGGCCTCCTCACAGGTCGGCTGGATCTGATCTTCAGGAAGCTTGAAGCCGAATGTCCCGTTATCTCTCAGCTCAAAGGTGTAGGCGAGGGGGATGCCACTCATACGAGCCCAGTCTCTGGATGAACCAGAGTTGGGGTCTGTAGAAAGAGGGTACAGATGGCAATCTTCTCAATTATCATTTAGACCCACCTTATTTGTTGCTGCCTTTTGCTTCCAAATTTCATCTCAGTCATTTCAATAGTCGAGATATTTCCATTCAAACTTTCTCTTCAATCGTTGGTGAGAGGAAAAGTCATTAGGATTCATGAGATATTTCAGTCTGGATCAGAACATCATTGCTGTTCCTAGCAGCACGGCTAACCTTAAAGAATCTGTGATGTGCAGACTTACACAAGACATCCGGTGAGGTTCCTACAGTGTAATTTTTCCCATGGACCTTCCAAATGGCATCTGCTGCAGCCAAACCCACATCCATCTGGAGAATGAGACATTAGCTTTGTCATACAAAGACAAAAGTCGTACTGTGTTCAGGAAATTACAGTTTGACGTCAAAGACGCAGTTGCGCCTTTACACTACAAGTCTTCCCCCCGCTAAAGTCATGCTAAAACCAGAGATGGATGGACATCATGCTCTTTTGCATAATTCTCTCATCATTATTCTTGTATTTTTTATCCTGAAATTGTGTAGAACATTGTGTCTGAAATGTGTCAAACATGCATCGCTGCGTTTCTAGATGTAAATACCAGCTCTTTGTAGTTGGGGGCGGTGAAGTTGGGGTGTCCATAGGGAACCAGGAGCAGCTGGCCGTAGGAGTGGATGGTGAGGAAACATAGGAAGTCTTCCTTCCGACTTCCTACAAAATAAGTGACAGCCTGGGCCTCAGGCTCAGACACAGGTCCAGTCCCGCAGTAGATGTTTGAACAGCAGTCATTTGATATCCCGATTGCTGTAAAAACAGCCAAAGAAAGTTTTAACTTCACAAATCCTCGTTAAATGAGTCCAGTGAAACTCGACATGTATCCAAAAATAATACAAGACTGTGCTTGGGAATCTTTCATCATCATAAAAACGACAGGCCGTATAAAGAAGGAGATGGAGAGCCACAACAAAACTTACTGCCCCAGTTGGCGTCAAAGTTGCGGTTGAGATCAGTGCCGCTACAGTTACAGCCTGCAGGTCCTGGTGACCGGTTCTTCCTCCACAGTCGTTCCTAAGCGGTTAAGACAGTCTGTTAAATCGGCTGCTTTGGATTGCTTTATTAATGTTCCACCCATCTTACTTTGAAAATGAGTTTGTATTCAAAAATCTATTTATTCACTGATTGAATTGCTTCAATCATCATTCTTTCATATCTGATTCACCCGTGGCCTTTTAAAGCTAAGCAACTAACTGGATAAATATCCATCCAATGCAAGCACTCACTGTATCCCAGGAGTAGATGTAGCCGTCAATGTTGAGCACAGGGGTTACATAGAAGTCCATGTTCTTCATCATCTGTTGCATTTTGGGGTCTGTTTTGTACGCTTTCAGGATCTAAACAAATACATCAGGGTCAGACTGATATACTGGAGGATGGGTTTCCATCACAACAGCTAAATAAAAAGATAAATAAGGTTCTTAGTTCATTTTTAAATGGTGAGTCATGTTTTTTAAATCATTACCTCTCTGACAAAGTACTGACAGAAGGCCGGGGCGATCCACTCCCTGGCGTGTATACCACAGTCCATCCAGATAGCTTTCTTTTTTTCTCCAGTATCCTGCCCAATCTGGAAAACAAATTCCTCTTGTTAGGCTGCTGTGCTACACTCCAGTGTTCTTCTGACGTCTGCTGAAATTAACAGTTGACTTTTGCTTTACCTTGAGTAAGCTAATTGTCCTTTTCTCGTAGGTCTTTCCATATTCCACTATGCGCACAACGTCAGGGTAATCCGTCTGCATCTGACTCATCCATTTACTGATCTGTAGAGCAGGGCATTGTTACACACCAGAGTATGTATGTACTTTGTGTGTGTGTAATGATCTGTCAAAGTAATGTGTGTGAAAGCAGTGATCGGGCCTTCTCACCTCCAGCATGCGATGGTATTTGTAGTAGTCATACTCCACTCTGTCGCACACACCAAAATACATGAGACACATGAGAAGCAGTCTCTTCAACTTAATATTATGTCGTACCAAAAAATTTGTACTCTAGTAAAGTATAAATCTGTAGATGTCTATTAAAGCCGAGAAGAGCCAAAAACAGTAATAGCGTTTACAGAATATTGTACATAATACAAAAGTACTGAAGTCATAAAAACATAAAAACAAAAGATGAGAACAAGTGTATTTCCAAAAATGTCGAACTACTCCTTTAATGACTTGATTGGAAACCGATAAAATAATGCTAATACTAACAAGACTAACACTAACAACAACAACTATAATAATAAACATTTTGACATGATACTTTTTTGTAGATTTGGTCTACCGAAATGACCGATCAGTATCTGATCAGCTACTGCACAGTAACAAGCCATCAATATCAAATTTTATGAATAAAACTCACCTCTCCACTGCGGCTGCTCCAACTGCTGAAAGCAGCACCGCGAGGCTCAGTCCCACAAAGTTCAGCATCGTCATTTTGTCAAAGTAAACTACTTGTTTGCAACTTCTAAAGAAAAGAACCTTGGAATAGTGCAAGCCTTTATGAACCACCGTTAGATAAAGATACACCTTTGCCTCAGTCATAGACCAGAGGCTGACAGCTGACACATTAACATGTTGGTTAATGTTTAATCTGAACTGATTACTTTAGTATGTTCTATAAAATGCCTAATGATGGAAACCACCCATCATCACTCACTGTATTTGGCTTGTATTCATCAGTTTAAATAGCTTTTTTACACTTTAAAGTTGCCCACATGACCTTTTGTGTTTATCGACTGCTAAGGTTCACCTTTAATTGCATCTACTCCATGTCATCTTTTCTCCCTCAACATGCCCATTAGCGGTGGAGTAAATTGACACCAGCGTTGGTCAGAAAAACCTGTTGCTTTGAAAAGCTTCATCAGAAACACAAAATAAACTCTAGTATTCTGTAATTTGACTGTTTTGTCTTAAGTTAATAAGATGTTGCGATAATTCCTGGAGACTGCGAGGAGGCTTTGAAAAGCTTTCTGTAATTCTAACATCTGGAAAATAACCGAACCCTTGACGGTTTGACAGTAATAGCATGATGTTCAGCTACACGGGAGAGCATATTTTTATTGTGACCACGAACAGTAAAAGGAAAAAAGATTAGATAAGGTACATCACGTCAAAGACATGTATGCAGTTCGACTAATGGAAAAGTGCAAAGTTCCAGTAGTACTGGGCCATAAATGAACACGAATGTTATTCTGTTCAACAAAGGCAGTCAGTAAATACATGTTAATAATTATCGGAGCGTTCTCACCTTGTAATCAATCATGCCATTTGTTTTTTGGGCCCGTGCAGTTTACAGGCAAAGAGTTAGATCAGCCCAGCTGCCATGCAACCTTGATGACTAACTTTTTGCCTTTCAGCATCTGCACCACTGTGCCTGCGTGCAGCCTCACAGAGCACCTAGCATGGGTGTAGCCTCTTCATAGTCTTGTTGACTTCTGCAGCGTCCACATGGACTTTAAATTTCATGGTTTGACTGTTGCTAAATGTGTCAGACCACTAAAACAGTTTTTATAGTTTCTACAGTGCATTCTGCAGAACTTTTTTTTAAAAATGAACATAAAATAATTTAAAAACATATCAAACCATCTACAACATTTTGAATGAGACTAAACAATGAGATTATTGGAGTCCATTAAAATATTTGTTTCAGTCTCAGCCTGGGATGTGCAGGTATTGCTGTAGGATCTTCTGTACTTCAGTGCTAAACGTGCACCATGGTTGGAAGCGTCATCACCGTTTATCGTCTAGAAAATGAGCAGTAACTCATCTTGTGCAATCCTAATCAGCTGGCATAGAACAACTGGTTCTTTGACATTTACAACACATTGTAATTTACTTCATAATAAACCGGAGGCAAAAACGTCACTTCATCATCACGTAGCTGGTCAACATCATTTGTGCTCAGGTGGACCAAACAACAATTTATTTTTTCAGGCTTTTTGGTGTTAAATTGCTGCAGAAGATCACTTGTGATGTAGTCTTTGGATTTTGTTTTGATGCTGTTTTTTTCCAGCCATGTTCAGGCAGACTACCCACCAGTTCTGTCGACCGTATACAAGCGCTTGTGGCTCACGTTTAAGTCTTCCGACATGTTATGTCTCGTGTTTCAGGGAGGTTTTATCCAGGAAAGATCAAGCAACACATTTACCCGATTTACCTGATTTATTTGAATGAATATTTTTGCTCTTTTCTTTCTACTTCTGTTTCCATTACTGCATTGCAGTATTAACCTCTATACTTGGTGATAAGCACTGAAACTTGCTGTGCCGAGGTTGCTCTCATTCTGAGCATGTGATTTATTGTTTTGCACTTTTTTTTATAACGGACAGCATTTCATGTTTGACGAAGTTGTGAAAAACGAGCTTGATGAACGGTCTTTCCGAGACAAGATTAAATGCAAAATGAAACGTGCTGTCAGTGTAGTTTGTGGAGAGATTTCATGTAGCATCTGACCAGTAGATGTCAGTATAATTCTGAGTTTCGCTCTGACCCGTGGCGTAAGATACTCTGAGGAAAACATCAGCAGAGACAGGATTTTCTGAAAACACCTGTGCACCCGGTAAAGATGCACGCAACGCCTGTGAGTGAGTGGGAGTTTAGAAGTGGATAATCTCAAACAAAACTCGAGTACATGTAGGTGTTTTTATGTTGTCAACAGGTAATTTATGTAACCTGTTATTCCTGGCAGGTCCTCAGCATCAGCCGCGCTGTGCTTTTTAGCTTATTCAGCCCATCGAGATTAATTAGTGCAGGGAGTGCAGTCCATTCTTCTTTGAGGTTATACCCTGACAGTAAAATGCTTGTATGGTAACTACGCCTCAGCAACCCAAGTATTTGTTCTCTGCTCCTTTGCTGGCATGTGCATCATATCTGTATTCATGAGCTGCTCATAAGACATAGAGAGAGGATCTGTCTCAGCTTCGGTCCAGGATGTGTCTGTATATATGTGCTATTTTGCACTCAGCTTTTGAAATGTTTTGCAGCTCGTGTCTGTTTATGTGTGTGTGTGTGTGTGTGCACCCGCATAGTGTTACCGTAACCGTGCTGACAGCATCTCAAAGTTTGGCTTAGGAAACATGCACCACTCAGATAAGAGGTTATTCTTGGGGATTTAGTTATTTACTCCCTCTTTTTGCACTCAAACATTCTCGTCATGGATCACCTCATGGTTTTTATCTAACATTTTATGATCACTCCCAACAGTTTATTTCGGCGCTGCGCTCCGTTTTATGGGGGCGCAGTTAACTCGGAGAGAGCGTGTGCTGAGGAAAACGTGTGTCAACATCTGGACAGACGGCAAAGCTGAGCGTTACTGCCAAGTTCTTACACATTCCTGAGAGGCCTTAGGGTTCTTATGGGTCGGTGGGTTTTAAGTGAAGTGTCTGTTGGTACTACAATGACATGTGAGAGTGTGTCTGTCAGTTTTTCAGCCTTTAACTTGACTTCATTTGCTTTCCTGCCAAGAACGAGATGAGAAGATTAAGTGCATTTCCCAGAATGCCTAACTACGGCTGCTTAGCTTAGCTTAGCATAACAACTGGCAGCAGGGGGAACATCTAATCTGGGCCTAAGTAAAAAACAGCAGAGACAAGGTTTTGTGTTAATTGCTGAACTTTTCAGGTGCTGAAAGGCAGATGTTTTTCATTCACACCGAGGCTATCCCCTCCCTCGCTCGCCTAATTCCAGTCCATGTCCTAAGCCAATCACATCACAGGATAAAGAGAGCCAAAGAAGCCAAACAAAGAAGTTAGCAAACATTTTAATGTCACATGCCATAGCCTGAGTGTACTGAGGCTTAGACAGCCAATGTTACTCTCCAATTCCATCGGTGTAAGAGGCAGATTGCTGATGATACATTTCACATCATCTGTTGCGGGGTTTCCTAAATGTCCTCACGCCAGGGAGGCGTACAAAGATTCACAGTCACAGGCCCCGGCTAGGTTATGGGTTAGTGAGCGTGCAGGTTTGAGTACTGAATTAACCAAAAATATTTTCTTTTAACACAAAATACATTCACTCATCTCTCCTGTTTCCATTTCATTTATTCAAAGATGTTCATAAGTTTTATTAAAATTAATTTTCTATGCATCTATCTCACAAATGAATCTGAATCATCGGGACTCTAGGATTGATCCCTGCGGTACAGCAGTCACTCCTGGGTCTAATTAGATGCCATTAATATGTAGATACCAAAAATGATTTAATTTAAATCAGGTAATTGAAAGTTATATTTACTGAACTGAATTCCTTTTGATGGTTCGATAATGTGTTTTTCTTTGAGGTGACTGTTAGTTGTGAAAATAAAATCCATGATTTGACTCATGTCTATTGGATGGACAATGGACAATGATACTAATTTTAAGAGTTATCATTATCCATTACTGTCCGTCCGCTTCACTCAGCATACACTCTTTTGCCATTTCACTGACGTAGCCAGTGAATATGTGAAGTTAAAGGTCAGTTCTCCTGTTTCTAGCTTTAGGAGAGATTGGTACAAGTTCATTAGTACTGACTAAGCTGTCCTGAGGCACTTGTGAATTCTTAAAATGGGTGAACTGACATTCCCTTTCACACACACACATCTGTAGATTTAGTACTTTATTTGTGCTCCTTTGTTTCAGTGGACAGAGAGAATTTCATTTGTACTAAAACAAAATGCCAACAAAATGCCTCTACAAGAGCCGGATGTTTTTACACTCTGGAGTATTGGAAGGTGAGTAGTTCTCCATCTCATCAGACATGCTGGTCATGACCTGCGCGAAGACCTTGATACACTGAAAATCAATACGGAGCAGCTGCCAAATTCTCACCATTGGCGGTTTGAGGGAAAGCTGGAGGGAGAGACTTTTGGCATTCCTTTAATAAACCTTTATCTTCAAAAAATGTGGGAGAAACACCAACACACGTTAGCCAAGCTGGAGCAACACACACCTCCCACACAACAACAGTATAAAAGCTGCAACAACGGGAGTAGCAACACTTGTAAACCCATCAGCAGTACTGACAGCAACCGCATAACAAATCACAACCACAAATAGTGAAACCCTCCTCCCCCACAGTGCAAGCTGACTCCCCCTCCTCCCCTGCAGCCTACAAACATTTTTCAAAGCATCAATATCATTCCTCCAGTGGTAAAACAGAACCAAACCCAGAGGCACTCTGAGATCATTCCCCATAAACAAAGCCATCACGCTTCACATCAGGAGTCTCAGAACCTCTCACCTCATTCCTGCAGGTCGACCAAATAGCCTAATGGAAAATTTAACAGTCCTTCCTCCACAGAAAACCACCAAGACATTCTCTGTTTTAAAACAAAGTGTAAACAAGACAGTGGCATTCATCAGAAACGCAGGATGTGCACAGTTTGTAACCATGGCATCGTCCTCGGCTTTAAATCACTGGATCATTTAGGGAAGAGCAGCCGGTACCGTCCTCTAAACCAACAGAATTGTGGCTCTTTGTCCCATTGATGATCCACCCTGACATTCTGCAGACCTGGAAGTCTTTTCACCAGAGCAGAGAAATAAACAGCAACAATTCTGCAAGAGAAAAAGATTGCCCTGTTATTGATTTTTTATTCATTTAATGAACGAGAGGTCCTGAGAAAACTTGACCGATACTGTAATTGAGGACAGGAAACCTGGGAGACTCTGACCCAGTCATTGCTCCACTGTTACAGAATCACTGGTATTACAAGTCTGTCATCGGTTTTCAAACCGGTTTCTGTTATATTTCCAGGAATAACACCTACACATAACACCCTGGGTCTCTCTGGCCCAGTCTCAAATCCTCTCTCTTGTGCTGAAATGCTGTTTCTGCTCGTATCTTCATGCACAGAACGGCTCATTGAAGGCGATAAATGTATCACCAAAAACAGCGTTTTCTCTTCAGTGGTTTGCAGATATCCCTTTCTCTCTTAACAGTCATCCACGGCAGATTTCTATTCACACCTGATGATGACACAACCTCAGCAGCATAAATCAAATAATCCATGAAAATAAAGAAATAAAAAAAAAACAAACAAAACATGTTGTTTTGGGACCTGCAGCGATTGGACACTGAGGTTATCTCAAATATAAAATAGCTGGAGGGTTGTGGAGAAAAGTAAATATTTACTCGTGTGTTTGTCTAAAGTACACAGTTAGTGTACAGTAGCTGAACTTTACCTTTGCATTTCGATTTTAAGCAACTTCGACTCTGCTGTGCATTTCATTGGCAATTATTTCACCTTCTTACCTGTATCGATTTAACAGCTGCAGTTTCAGATTAAGATTGACATTAAGAAATTAAGAAAGCAATGCATTATTAAATAAACCAGTGGTTCCCAACCTTTTTTTTTTTTACCTCTTAACTTCACAGATGGTTTCATTTATTTATTTCATTCTTTTATATATATATATATATATATATATATATATATATATATATATATATATATATATAGACAAAAACACTCATCCACATTAAAGAAGCAGCGAAAAACCAAAACAAGGAGCTAAAAGATGCTAAAACGCAATATAGCGGTGAGGGGAACTTCTGGTGATAATTACCTATAGCCAGAGAGAGGACCCACATTTTAAGAAACCTCGACCCATCTACAGTAATAACCTAATTTCTCAATTCAGAGAACAGACCCCGGTGTCAGCCCACCTTGCAGCTACAGATAAGGAGCCTATTAGCGCGCTGCTTTGTGCGGTGACGGTCGTGAGTTGACTTGAAGAGAGAGGGAGAGTGTGTGAGTGTATGTGTGAAAGAGAGAGAGAGAGAGAAAAACAGAGAGAGAGAGAGAGAGAGAGAGAGAGAGCGCTCCTCAGTTGCCTTAGCAGCGCAGCTTCATTCCTTCACAGACGGGCTTCAGTCCGGTGCAGTGAGCGCTCCTGTGCGCTGCGCTCCGCGGGGCTTCCCTCACGACTTCACGTTAATTACCCTGCCACAGTCCGCTTATTCTCCAGTCATACCTCAGTCTAAGATTATTATTTTTTTAATTACTAAATTACTCCACTTTTTTTCCCCCCATCCAAGTTTCTTATCTCACTCCGGCTGTTATGAAAAAAAAGGCGACGGCAGCAAGTTGATCCTCCAGTTTGAAACAGCCCGTGCGGGTGTGATCACAGCCCACACAGTCACAGCCCCTGCCGCCGGAGAGGAGGAGGAGGAGGAGGATGGCTCTGCAGGCGCTGAATGTGAGCGTCTGTGTGGAGCAGGGGAACCTCAGCGTGGAAGTTACCGAGCGTAACATGAGCTGCACGAACGGCTCCGTCCTGCCCAGAGCGGTCACCAGAGTCAACGGTAATATTTCTATTTCTTCTTCTTCTTCTTCTGCTGCTGCTCATCTTGTGCACATCAAGCTGCCTCCCATGAATCACTCAGGATGAGGTGTTGGAGCTTCAGATGGCAGCAAGTGCTTCCATCAGGCCAACATGTGGCTGGGTTTGACAGAAAAAGGTGCTGCACCTGTTTGCTTTTTATTAAAATAATATAATTAATAAGTCGAATATGAAGTATTGTGGCTGTCTTTGTATCAGCTTGATAGTTTCTATCACAACTGCCACCTATGACTGATCACCTGCTTAAAAATGTCTTCGATTTTACTGGTTGCACTTTGGTTAGCACTGTGTTCACCATGAAATGATTTGCAATCAGGGGTTTTGTTTAAATCAAGCTCCTCAGCCTCATTGTATGCAATCAGTCAACAAGCAGCCCAAATTACTGCCGCGTCTCTCTCAGTCAATAATGCCATAATGTCATGAGCAGCAGTGTTTTGTGTGTGTGTGTGTGTGTGTAGCACAGCTGTTTTAATTCTCAATGTTTATTTTTCCTCGCTTATAATTGTCGAAATGCTGACCACCTGTTGAGGAGATTAAACCCCAACACTAGAGCGGATAAGCTGCCCCCCTGAGCGGCATCGTCTGTCAGGACACCAGAGGAAAATCAGGGCTGACTTGGGAATCCAGACTAAACGCGGGAGGAAGAGTTGGGTTTTTTAAAAAAAATTTTCCCCCACCGCTGCTGCAGTATCGAGAAAATTTCACCGCCGCCCCCCTCCACCTCCTCCCCACGCTAAATAATTCACAGCCGTTCCTCCTCCTGTGCTGCATTACTTTTATTGACCTCACATGGGAGACACGCCGAAGCATCCTCAGCACTCCAGCCTCAACTATCCGGAGAGCAATCAAAAGCTGTTGGGTGTGTTCAGTGTTTGACTAAGAGATATGTCCTCATGACAGATTGCTGCCTCCATCTCATTCCCTCTCTCTCAATCTCATGATGTGACACACACACACACACACACACACACTCACACACAAACAGGTCTTCTTTATTTACCTAAATCATTAGTGGACTTATTCCTCCTCTGCCGTGTCCCCGACGGAGCCTGATTATGCAGCTGTATTGTTGCTTCCAGATGTGATGCTCCACTGCTGGGACAGGAAATTAAAGCCCTACCTTCCACTTGTGGAAATGCCGCTATTCATTGAATTGGAGATTTTGTCCTCGGCTTGCAAAAGAACAGAGTTTCTGATAAACTCTTTTCCATTCTGAGTCTGAAAAAAGGGATTATTCTGCTGATTATATTGAAAAATGTGCATAAATTACATATTTTGAGCAATGATTCTCTTTTTTCATAAAACTTAAACTTGTTTTGAGTTAAAACGGCGACTAATTTCATTATCGAGTCATTGCAAATAATCATACTGATTAACTGATTCATCGTTTGATCTATAAAGTGTCCTAATGCCCCTGACAAAGTCAAAAATCTCGAGAAAGAAAGCTAAGTCATAATGATTATGACTCTCTGTGTCCGGCTCCGTGTTCAGATCCCGGCCACATGTACACTGACTGTGTGACAACCTGCCAATAAAAGCATCACCACCCTCCTCGGCTTTATAATGATCTCATACTGTACATTTTCACTAAGTTGATTTACTACCTTTTAATACCTTTTTAATACCCTGCGGACGCCCTGAAAAGGCTAATCAGTTTGGCTACAGTCTCAGGAAGTGAAGCATTTAAGTGTGCAGAAAAAAACTTAAATTACTTAAATAAAACTTAAATAAATTTAGGAGATATTTACAGATAATTCTCCACTTGGACTAGAGCACAAAACACAAAAATAATAAATGATTAAATGAAAAATAAAGTTAAGAAAGTTGAACATTTACTTTCTACCCCTGGGAACTAAATTAAACACAATCAGCGAATAAGTTAATAAGTTGTTCTCAACGCTGCACCGAAACTCCGCGCAGGATTCTTTTTCAAAGGCTCCAAACATTTCCTGACTAATGGGTGGAAAACATCAAGTTTGGTCCTTTATATATTAAGTTACACGACTCTTATCTCTTACCGACCACAGATCATATTTCAGACTTTTACTGTGCACTGTTAGCTGCTCAATTGTTTTTGTTTCCTTCCTGTTGTAGAAACTATACATACTATAGAAGTTTTCACACTGGGAGGCGTGCCTCTTCGGGGAGTTGTTGGGAAAATCGAGGGGTCTACAGTGTAAAGTCAAAGAGACTGGAGCATGCAGGTGCTCGGAAAAACAGGAAGTGCGGCCAGCCTCAGTCCACGCACCAATAGGTCAGTAGCAGTCAGAGCTACGGCGGTGCCTCGCACACAGCTCACAGAGGCAATTAAAGCACTTTAATTAAAGCTGCTGCAGTTTTTGTCAGTAATTGCAGTCTCCAAATTCATAATGACGATGATTCACATATTTTTAGATTCAGCGTGAGTTACATTTTCTCAGATGTTGATCACGAATAAATCCATATGCCAACTTAGAAACCACAGAAGGAAAGACGCTCCTATATAAATACATAACTTGACTGGGAATCATCAAGTTTCCATCAGTTTCAAAGTCAGCCAGTGTTAGTTACCTGTGCATCCCCGTGCACACTGCAAACAGGAACCACTAAGAGCGGAAACTAATAACTCTCGTCATTAAATCCCTCCAGACATGTTTTTACACATTAACTCTGCAGACACAGACCGTGTCCTTCCACGTCTCGTCTGCAGCGTTTGCTGCTACAAATTGAAGGAGCAGCTGTAAAACTCCCACAGCACAGGGACGAAACACCACCTGACATACGTCACATTACAGCAATCATTGGGGAGCGGTTCAGATGGGGCCCTGCTTATGTGGAACAACATCTGTAGCTGCACCTTGGCTTGGCCCCCCCCCCCCCCCCCCCCCCCGACGCTCTCCGTTCCCTGCTGATTCAAAGTGACACTTTGCTGAGCTCACCCTGTCCTTTTGAGTGCATGCGAGATAAGTTATCCTGAAGTGGATCTTATAAGCATTAAATGAATGCTGTTTAATTTTTCCGAGAGGGACCAACCAGCTTCCCTGTGCCCTGGGTAAAAAAAATATTTGAAGACTTATTACTGCAGGGGAGGGGGGGGGGCTCAGGAGTTTCTAGACAATTTCTACAACGAGGTGTCTTGTAGAAGAAATTAACTTTTTCCCTTTGGGTGTGTACCCAGTGATGTAGAGTCATAATATGATCATGGTAATCAGGAGAAATAATTGGAAAGATCTTAAGCGACCTGGTGAGTTGGAACAAACAGAGCACACATGCAGGCGCTGAGTGTACAAGCTACTTGGAGCATCCTCCTCTCTGATAATGAGCTGCTGCCTCTTGTAAACAGTCCGAGAGATTAAAGAAAACCCTCTGTGTTAGTATGTTTCATAAGGAAAATCAATTTAGATATAGATTTTATCTCGTCAATTCACTCCATGAAAACAGTATATACCTTAGATCATGTTAGAGTGTGACAGCACAAATAAAGATCCCATCAAACCTGTGCCGCAATAGCTGTAAAGCCCACCGCCTGCACACTGGCTTTATTAACTTGCAGGGCTGCAGCTTCACTGTCGGTTAATCCTGAGTCATGTGACTCTCCAGTGTAGTATAAGTGACAAATCAACATCAGCCCTGCTTTATAGCACCCTCAACCTCTGTGCAATCATACATAACGGGAAGTTTAATGATTTGGAAATGTATGAGCTGTTATTTTTTATTTTTTTCCCCCCTCTGTTAAGTCGAACTCTCACAACGTCTCTATGGTCCAATCAGCACATCCCCTTTGGAAACGCCGCTGCCTCACTGCTGGCTTTGTTTACAGGGTGATTTATGGGAATCAAGTGGCAAACACATTGGCTGAATGTTTAATTCGATAAGGAAATCCCTTAAGATGCAGCTCCTCCTAATAGCTACGAGGTGCTGGCTTCGGTGAGGCTGTATTGAAGCGAATGAGGGAACTCTCGTTTAATCAGGTTCAACAAGTTCAGGCCGGTATAGTTTATTTCACTTCTTTATATTAGTATCTTTGTGGCAATTAAAGCAATTACAAGACTTTATTAATTAACATTATAAAAGTTGTTTGGAGGCGTTTTTGCCTTTGCTGACTCGGGTATCGGACTCATGACACAAAACAAGGACAAATCTTTCAAGGAATATTTAGACGTTTTGGAAAATTCACTTTCTGTCTTATCTGCTATGAGTTTATTTGCATATAATTATAGAGTAGTTCATCCACTTAAAGAAATCCAGGGTTTTGTAGACGTATCCGATATCAAATCTCTTAATTAAAACTCCTCAGCTCGTCTTAATGCAGCAGGTCAAGCTGTCGGACACTGAGGCGACCCCAAAAGCCTTACCACACTAATTGGTATGCAATCGCTGGACAAGTGGACTCCATAGTAATATAATTTACACTTTAAAGCCGGCGTGTCCATCAAACATTGGCAGGCATCCGCTTCCTGTCATTGTGTGTGCAGAGACAGCAGAACGGACAGGGATTTACTGAATCTGTCCCCCTCAGGAGGGGCTGCAGTGCAGTAACTCTGCCTCCGTTTGTCTGCTAAACGTTTTACTTAAAATAGACGTGATCTCACACCTCCGGTGCCATCCAGCTTATTGTCCCAATCCGCCCTCTGTTTTCTCACATCTCCTCTTTTCCGTGATGAATATTCCTGGTTACATGTCTCAGGGCTTGTTTGTTCACATGACTTCTAGTTAAATGTTGACTTTAATAAAAAGTTAATGAGGCACAGAGAGCTAACATACGTGTCTGTCAAGGCCTCGCGTGTAATTGAATACGTGCTGAGTGTGCTGCTACAAACATGCTCTCTCCATCTAAGAAAAATGTCAAGGTAATGTCAGATCAATACTGCTCTCTCATGGTGGAAACTAATTGAGTTTAATTGTGCTGACGGTAACAGTAACTCACCTCATTACTGTGATAAAATGCGCTACAGAGATCGGCTTCTGCACATTGAGCACTATGCTAAATTGGTGTCAAAACATTAATTTGCCACCACTTTGCTAGGATCAGTAACGCAGCGTGGAGCTCAAAAGATGGCCAGCAGTTGAAATCTGCCACGAGTCAGATTAATATGTGTCAGTTCATAACCCTGACAGTCCAAATATAATCCACAGTTGCGGATTTGTCCTTTCAGACAGGTCGAACATGAATCCACATACCTGACATGAGGTGAAATCAGTCTGTGTTCCTCCTCTGTGATTGGACTCAACATGAAGAAGAAGGTCCCGATCTGTATCTTTTGATTGAATCTGTAAAGATAAAACGCGGGCCATCAACTCTCGAGAGTTACCGTTGCTGTTTGAAAAGATCTGATTAGCCTTGACAACCAGCAAAAGAATGATAGGGAACGAAGCCAGAGCTATTAAGTGCTCCGTGATGCAAGATGGGGCATTCGGAGCAGCGTTCCACTCTGAGGAAACATTCATACCGAGCATGTTTGTAGTGGTTTATTCACAATTTGGAGTGTTTACTAGTTAAGACTCCAAAACACAACCATTAATGGTTATGAGGAAACAAATATTTATATGTAATAACCAACAGATCCTTGTGCTTGGAAAGCCTGTCGGTGAAGAAATGAATCAATTTTAAAACAGACTTGAATTCAGCCAGTTCTGTGCTGCGTAGCAGATGAATACCATAGAAGGCAAATTACGGGAAAGGACCCAGACAAGTTCATTATTCCTGGCTGAAGTTGGAAATTGATTGTTTTTGTTCACCTTCCTGCCAAAACCATCAGATAAGCTCCGATAATATAGTGAACCAAATCTAAAACCGCAAAAAGTTACTTAATTCTCAGGTCCAAGATCATCTTATTTTAACATTTATCATCTGTCACTGATGGATGATGTTGCCCTTCGTGTGGGAAAATGTTTACGAGGCTACGGAAAATCAATGATGCTTTTATATTTTGATGACATTTTTCCATCATGTCCCTCCATTTTCCAAAAAAACACTCCATGAATGGAAGATATGAACAGAAAAGTACTTTCAAACATATTTATTGGACTGATGTATTTAATATTTCAACTGTCAGACACAAATCGGTGACGTGTAGTGTGTTTTCCTTCCTCAACAAAACAATGTTAAATAGCGTCTGTGTACTATTTACTTTACCAACTGTTCATCATGTACTGTATTTGTGTTGCATTGCATGTGTATACATGATAAACAAACAGAAACAAAATGGGGGAGCCACTTTTAAAAGCATTGCTCCACAGCGTGATTGCATAACTTTTAGTAAAGCATGCTTGCGGGCAATTCTTTTTGAAATTTGCTGGAGAGGACAACGCGAACTAAAGCTTGCATGCAGGGTGTAGAAGTACTGTGGACGTCTGGGTTGAGACGAGGGGCGAAACAAACTCTGTCTGTTTATTGATCAGCACCAAACATTCACTGAAGGTTCATTCATGACCTTAAAATAAAAGTTTGAGTAACTCTGTCCACCTAGACAGTGAAATATGGTGAAACGCTCTGTAAAAGCTAGAGAGCAGGCCTTGTTTGTTTGTCTGTTGTAACACTGTGAGTTGTAAATCTGCTCGATGTGTAGACATCACCTTGGGGGCTCTGACAATTTATGGCTTTTTTTTTTTTTAATGATTTCTGATGTGTCACAGTCTGACTGTTTGATTCCACCGGGCACAGTAGTGACTCGCTCTGCAGATGACTGCAGACGTCCTAGATAATGCCTGTGATTCCCCAGAAGCGCCACAATACATTACAGAAGCAGCTCTCCGCTCTGATCTGTGGAGAACACGTTTTGTGATGGATCGAACTGACCGGAAACAGAGACAGCTCGGAGAATCTGCTCGATTTTCAAAATAAAACACCCTGTATCACGAGTCAAAGACGAGAAAACGCCTCCTGGCATGAAAATCGATCAACAGATTAATCAGTAATGAAAAGATTGTTAGCTGCAGCTGTACTTTACATGCTGAGTGAATATTCTTACTTGAACATTGCTTGAGAAAAAAGCAATTAGTTGCAAACTCCCTCAAGTCCAAGACTCATTTCCACGCTCACGTCTCCCGCTTCACAGGTTCAGCTCTAAAGGGCTTTCTGCTCACTTGTAATTAGGAGAAACATCAGAGTCATGTGGACAGTCATTTCTAACATGTCATCATCTCACACGGGCTCGGTATGAAACACAGCCTCGCGGCGAGGTTGGGATTGAAGGATAGTTTGAACGCATTCTTTTGCATCTCGGTCGTATCACCTCTAAAGATTATTACTGCTCATTATGGATGATCTTTATTAGAACTGATTCATGCATCATAACGAGATCCAGCTCCAGTCGATCCATAAAAAGTGCTGCACGTCCCCCAATAAATGAAAGTGACTCGCTCTCCTCATGATGTCGTGCTAATCCTCACTTGAAGATAAAACAAAGTGATTAAACTGAAATGATCCTTGCGGGAAGCGCGATTACAGTTTGCTCAGCAGCCCACAGGATAAACAGTACATTATAAATAAAGGTTAAATAAAGAGACACAGGCCAAACATAAGCTTCAGATCCCAGCCCAGGCTCACGGCTATATTGTTCCACGTCAGCTTGCTGCATACGAGGATCCCAGAGGCGAACTGTCTTTTTATCCGCCATGTATTTATAGATGCCCGTGGATTTGAACACACCTGTCACGCTCGAGGGACTCAAAGTGAATTGTCTTGCAGTCGTTAAGCTCAGAGGAGCTCAATGAATACATAACTCTATTTTCACTCAGCTGGATTGCACAAAATCTAACACAATAGAAGCTGCTGAGCCAGTGGGGGTCTCCCCGTCTGGTGTTAGTGCGGGACGCCTTGTAAGTGAGTGCTTATTATGCATATCGCGCGTAAAACCGTAAATTAAACTCGTCAAGCTTGTCACCTGTGTTGCTGATTTATCTCCTGGTGACAAACTGAAAAAGTGACAAAGGGGATGGATGCTGCTTATATCAACTCGACTGTGGTGTGGATGTTCTTGGAGCCGTCAGAGGATTTCATTATCAAAAGAATTATTAATATCAGGAACTAGGAATCTCGTGTGGCAGAGGTGATTAACATGCATCCTGCAGGGTCCTGTGTTCAAATCCATCAAATGCAGACCTCTTCTTTTGTTCCTGCAGTCTAGTTCGAGTGATACTTAGCTGTGGGCCTCTGTCTGTTCTTCTTTAAAGGTTGAAAAGTATGTATTGTTTGGTGCAGCATTGGACTGCAACCAAAAGGACCCCTCAGAGGGGCTCAGAACAGGTAGTGAAGCAGAGCACGATGCACATTAATCAACATTACCTGCAGACCTTTAGCAAAGCCCCTAAACACAATGCAGAGCGAGAAATACAAAGACGTGATTTGAGCACTCTATCAAGAATGTTGTTTGTGTTTGTAATGATGTTATTTCACAGCGACGGAAAGCAACAAAACATGCATTCAATCTATGAAACGCAGACAAGTCAGCTTGTAGTGATGGTGATAATGGATAGTAAATACATTTCTGCATGTTCTCGTCTAAATTTTTTAGAAGCCTTAAAGGAGAAGTGTGTAAAATTTAGTGCCACCAGGCAACTGAACGCCTCTCACGTCAGTATTTGACGAACCTGTAAACAAAACCACTAAAAAGAAGCAGACGTTTCTTTTTATGAATCATATTAACAGGCACTTTAGATACGTTTTTATTTAGAACGCTTCTGTGCGGGAGGACAAATTATGAAAATAAGATTACAGAGATGCCGTCGCAGCATTAACTTGTTATTTCTTCGCTTCATAACTCTGTGTGTGACATTTTAAACCTCACACACGAGCAGCCACTTGTCCTGTTCGTGTCCTGGTTCCTCTCCTCGTGAGTGTGTTTACCTTTAAGGTGGCGTGTAGCTCCTTGTCTGCAGGCTCTGCTGCAGACCTTTAGTCTTTAGTCCTACGTCTCTATCTTTAATCAGAGGACTCAGTCAGAGCAGCGCGAGGCTTGCCCCGGACGTGTCCTGTTAGATTCTCTCATTCTCAGACAGACTCGCTGTGACAGGCGGGTGTGAGTGAAGAGAGCATCCCAAAAACCCTCTGGCTGGGCCGTCCTGCTCTCACTGATGCTCCGCTGTGTGGCAGCGCTCAAAGAAGCAAACCATATGAAAACGCATGTTACGTTTTATTTGTCAGGTCATAGTCTGCAGTAACAAATGTACTATTATTTATATGTAGGGGCTCTTTGTGGTTGGAAGTGCATCTTCTTGTGATTGTTTGCGTAACGTTTGTCATTTTCTATCTCTTTATGGATGTTTTGCAGCTGTATGTAGGTGTTGGATTATCTTTCCAATAAGAAGTGTTAACAGTTTATTTCATACTGAGGCTGTGGACCAGGGTCCGCGGGCCTTTAGCCTAAGCCGGTAATCTATTTATGATACTAAAAGGCAATTATCAGTCACCTTCTTTGACCTGCAGCGTCGGCCGGTCATATTCCACAGGGGGTCATGTCACACCTGTCCCCATCTCAGTCATATAATGGGTCACTAAATAAAAACACTAACTGAGGGAACCAGGTTAATGACGCAAATAATGAGAACTATTTAATTTTAATCTTGTTTTTCCAGTTTGGGTTATATCCCACCGGGCACAGTCTGTTCAGCACCGATGATATTGTTTGTCTCCATCTTTTTTTTGTCAGTATTATTATTTCAATTATGTTTTGGCTTACGGGATAAGCGGGAAACTATTGACAGTGGCACAATTTAAAATGTTGATTATGCGAGGTCTTGTAAGAGACTTTAGTGTTGTTTATGTGCCTGGTCTTATTTCCCAGGTGAGGCCCCTGATACGATCTGTTGTCTTTGTGCATCAATGTTATTTTTTATATTCTGTTATTTTGTTTTCTCACGCCTTTTTTTATGCAGCAGCTCATTTTATTATTTCATGGGCCATTTAAAATGTGGATTGCACAAATGATTACAATAAAAAGTGCCACATACAAGTGAAGGAAATGTTGGCTTCGTGTGTCTGATGGAAGACTTTTGTCAAGCGGCTGGTTCATTTACCGCATCAATCTTCCTCTTCTGCTTCTTTTATGTGTTCTTTTTTTATTGCCGTTGCCACTTATATTAAATATTTGGCTGTTTCTCACGACTGCAAGAAAAAGTACCCACACGAGCACACTAAGAGGTTTTGATGGAACAAGTTAATATTTTCTGTTTTAGAAGACTCAAGATTCATTCAGTGTGTCTCATTAATTCAAAGCTGAGTAATTCACTTGTGCAAATGTGTTTCCTTCCTTTAATTGATCAGCTAAACGACGTCCTCTCTCCTTCTCTCTGTCAGAGATGGACTCGTTTCGTATCCTGCTCTACTCGCTCATCTTCCTGCTCAGCGTCTTTGGCAACCTGCTGATTATCGTCGTCCTGATGATGAACAAGCGCATGCGCACCGTCACCAACTCCTTCCTGCTGTCGCTGGCGGTCAGCGACCTCATGATGGCCGTCTTCTGCATGCCCTTCACCCTCATCCCCAACATCCTTGAGGACTTCATCTTTGGAGGCGCCATGTGCAAGACCGTCTCCTACTTCATGGGTGAGGACGAATTGTTTTATTTCAAACCTGAGCTGAATGCAACATTTTACTTTCCAGACTTTTTGTTTGTTTCGTTTGTCGTGCGAGGGCATGGTACTGATCAATAAAAGCATTCTGCATTTGGAGACAGTAAAAATTTTGCTTATTGCGCTATTACTCAGTCAGTTATCTCAGCACTCACAACGCCCATTCATGCTGAAGATATAATTTGCTCTGGTTGAATCCACATCTGACAAACTGTCGCACCGAGTATTTATTTTAATTCTAGCCAAGATATTTTTGTTCCATAGCAACAAGGAAATGTTATGCACACACATCGTCTACCCTCGAAGTGACAATATTTTGTGTAGGTTGTCGCCTGTTTCTGGTGACCGCTTTGTGCCAGCAAACATTTGATACATTTCATAATGTGCCAAGTAGCATTAACTGGTGTCATAGCTTAGGCTGCCTGTCTTTCACTCACCACTATTACTAGTGACAGATCAGTTTCCAACACTGAGGACATTAATCTGGTTTTATGAAGGTACTTCATGTAGACTATTGAAGAAATAGTTCGATATTCCTGTTAATGCTCAGTCACGTTCCTGCCAAGAGATATCACGCTCATGTGTGGGAGATATTAAACTAGCGTCACCAGCTGGACAGCTTAGCTTAGCATGAAGACTGGCTTCATGTGAAGGTCAAAAAGCTTCGTCCAATAGAGACACTTTCTCCTAGCTTTAGTTGCTCGCTGGAAACAATTAGAGAATTTACCAGCCCAAAGTCTTCAGGGTGGTGACATGTGTTAGTCATTAACTTCTTAACAATGGTGTACCATTTAACGCTACTCAATACTGATTCAGGAGGGACATTTTCTTGAAGTAAAGGCTGTACGCTTGTTGCCGCCACTCTTTAGAATTCCCCAGACGATTGGTCGGTGCTGAGATCTACAACTGTCTGGTATCGCAAGGCTAGTCTGAAGGTAACAAGATGGGCCTACAAGGACCTCTAAGAGACAGACATGACTTAACAACAATATCACTATTAAAATATACAGTATTTCATGTAGTGTTCATATTAGAAATGTCAAACTACTGCAACAAGAAGTAAGCTCGTTGGAGGTAAAGGTAGCTTTTCACTGACAAGAGGGTAGGGCTGAAATTTATCCAAATCGTATGCTGATTTGCGCTCAAACCAGTGACTGGTTTAATAGGTTTCTTTGATTCTAACTGGCCTTTTTTCGCAGCTGGCAGCCAATCAGGAAATATGCTTCAATTGCTTGATATCTAACAAGAGCCTGTCTTTCAGAGAGGCTTTTCTCTGCTTCGGCTTCATTTTCTGTCAGAAGGTAACCGTCATGCTGAAAGTCCTTGAACAGTCACACGTCTTCAGGAGTGTGACTTAGCGATGAGCTGGCTCCCATCAAGCCAGAGTCAAGGTGCCACGTGAGGCCTGAATCAGACCCACAAGACACAGCAAATAAACTGAGATCTGCTGCAAGTCTCTTGTGTCTTTGCTCCACTTTGAGCTTTGAATGGTTGAGAAGAGCTACTGAATGGTCAGGTCCACAATCCTATTATGGTCTCAGAAATGCGATGCACCATCTGTGAGAACAGGCCTACTGATTCTCCTTTTCAATTACTGGACTCTCTGAGCTGTGATAAGGAGGAGGGCAGCAGGGCCAGCTGCCTCAGACTTTAAATACAAAACTTTTTGTTATTGATTTGGCTTATGCCTGTCATTTCAGTCAAGGTAACAGCTGCGGTTTAACTGATAACGAATGACGAATCACTTTACCATATGAATACTGACTGTGAATAATGACGAGGATTTCCACCACTGAAAATGTGATAGATGTTACTTCCTTTCTTAGCCGCCAAAAACCTGCAACATTTCACTTTCTCTGCACGGTAAGAATAAAACTGAACTATGGTGACCTCCTCCTAGTGGTTTGTCTGAGTAAATTAATTTAAAATCATGCTATTAAAACACTGCAAAGATCTGCAGAGATCACTGGAACGTAACTGAATATTTTGTTAAATATCAGCCACATGCATCCAAGAGGAGTTGCAAGCTAAAATGCAATGGTAAGATAGCAAGCAGAGGTAAAATGAATGGTTCAAAGAGACTGCGATCGTGGCTCCTAACAGGAAATATCAGGAGGAGAAATGTGGATCAGGAGAACCATTTTAAACACCAAATGAGGTCTAGTTCTGGCAGTTAAACCTGCCTCCTGCGTGAACTGTCTGTAGCTGAACAGGGTCCAATAGTTTCTGAGGGTGAGTGTGAAGAAGTTTGAGAACAGATATAGTGGATGAGCTGAGTTAAGCTATTGAAAGTTTTCTCTATTTTGTACTCTCCATGCTGAGCAGCACGGTGACACCAAAACTTTGAGTTACTTCACCTCCGTGACTTCACTTTTCATCTTGATCTGGTTCATTGGTGTTCCCCAATAGCTATAGCAACCTTCTATTTGCTGAGATTACTCGGGTACAACGATGCTGCTGTCAAGCGGTATGTTTTTACTTAAGTTCCTTACTTTGGTATGCTATAAATGAATTGCTTCCACATCTAATGCATTTAAGGATTTAGCACTCATCTATACACGCTGTGCTGGGGTGTTGATTCATTACCTATTTCATTAAAATAACAACTTTGATTTGTATGGATGCAGCAAATGATGCAGCTCAAAGTAAACCAAATTAAAAAGATGGGTGTTTAATTACTTTTGACATGAAGCGACCTTCGTCTCTGGGATTGTGTTACAAAGGGGATCGATAACCGTCTTTACATGTCGGAGATCATCAGCGATGATCAGGGCAGACTGCTGACGAAAGGATGTCGACTTAAAGCTGCGTCCTCACACTTCGTGTGTTCTGTGCTCGCATACTATAGAAACGTGGGGCAGTTTGGCAGCGGCTCAGCGGCAGAGCTGTACTGGAGGACATTGTCATAGAAACAAGTGAGCTAAGTAACCAGTAAAAGAGCTTCATTTAGAGCTATGATGTACGTACAAGCTTTACTCTTTTAGCTTGGCTAAAATAGTCTCACGGATTGTAGGTATGTAGGTTTATGCTTGTTTGATGAGACATTATTCTGTCTGTAATTTCGAATCATGTGTTTGCAGACAGTGTATGACTTCCAAATGTCACACATCTGTGCCTGGACTGTAGCTCCGCTGATAAATAATGAAGATGCACGCCTGGTGCTGCCCGTACAGGGAACACAGAATCGGACTTGTTGACACAATTTAGAGTAAAATGTCATATAAATGCTCATCGACAAATACCTGAAACTGCATGTAAAAACTCACATCGATCAAATCTCTCCCCCGAGTGTCTGATCTGAGCCTACCTTGAGCGAGGCGTCTATTAGCCAAAACCAATCAATAGGCATGATCGTTGTGACTATCCTCGCCCATTGATCGTGCGGCAAACCTGCTCGGCAAGCTCATCTACCCTTTGCAAACTCATCTGTTAGCACACACCCATTAGACATATAATACCCCATCCGTCCTTCTATCCACCCATTCGCCCGTGTATCCATCCATCTGCCCTTAGCTGGATAATCACATGAATCATGTGAATCATAGCCGCTGCACTGCGTCGTGGCAGTTACGAGATCGATGTCATAATATTCTGGGTGTGTACGTTTGTGTGTTCGCGTGGGGTCTTCAATCACATTTATGAATCCATGTTTGCGTTTTTCGTTGCAGGTCATATGATGCAATTACCAACTTACCAGCTCAGTCTGCTAGCATCCCTCACTGCCCCCTGAGGCTGCAGTTTGCATTATGTATTAGAATTTGGCTTTTTGCTGCTTACAGCTAACTTCAACAGAACTTGCCGCGAGGGCATCTGGCACAGATAACACATTAACGCAACTTGCTGAGTTTTTAATGCCTTTGGTGTTCTTTAGGGCAGCATTCAAATGAAAACTCAAAGAATTAGGTAGGGAATGTAAATCTTCTCTCCCAGGTTGAGGTATGCTAAGAGACCCTCGACTCTGAACTTCACAGATTTGCTCAAAAGCCAGTTATCAAGCAGCCTGCTGTAGTGTTTGCTCGCTCAAGTTAAATGAACAAGAAAAAGGATTAGGATTTTTTTTTTTTTATCCCACAAAGAAAAGATACAACACAGGGGGAAAATGTGAGCATTTAGTTGGTTAGATGTCTGGTAATTAGCTTGGCAGCAGCTTGTCCGGAATCACCTCTCCTCAGACATCCTCGAGCCTCTCAAAACCGCCCAAGCGTCAGGGAGGGGAGCTTTGATCAGCGTGGCTGTCTGCAAAATGCAAAACTGTACACAGATGAACTGTGCAGCAACACCAGAGACACGTAATGGAAAATATCCATTCTGCCTAACCACCTCGGGTCCAAGCAATTGCTCCATCAATTGCTTGCGCAATCGTGGGTGATTGTTGCTTGGACCACAGAGGATTAATATAGAAACTGGAGCGGCACCAACAGCAGTGATATTCTGGAGCTGACCTCTTATTTTCTTGGTATTTATATATGAATAAATAACATGTAAAATGAATATGAAATTGGGTTTCACTTGTAATCAAGCATTTTAGCTGCTTTCACAAAGAACATACATGAAGAGGAGGTCTTCCTAATGTACTGCTTCCTAAAGCACGTGCAGTATTAATGTATGGGAAAGGATGATACACCTGCTGCACTATTGTTTTAAAATGTTGTGCTACACCAAGATCTCCTCTTCTTTAGAGGCACTGCTGACATCAGATCATGTTGACGTCCCCTGGCAGTAATAAAACAGATGGTCAAGTGGACCTGGACTGAAATGTTGGAAGGGTTGATGGATTTGGGCATGATGCGCCCAGACAAGGATCTGATCCCTGGGACAGTCAGCTCAGTCTGCTCTGAATTTGTTCAAGCTGTCTGTATATCTGCAATTGTGCCATCAGTTCAAATCGCCTCTATAAATCACCTGGAAGTGCAGCGGGCTGAAAATGTCACTCATTTGAAAACCTGTGTTTCTATTTCACACAGGATTCACCCTCTAATGGGGCTCTGTGGGCCCATCTACTCATCCTTCTGCTTGGATGCACTAAATAATTGCACATAAATATGTGTTCAGCCAAATATAATGAGCTAATTTTACCTTATAGCGGCCTGCCTCACAAGAAAGGCAATATCACCTGACTCCTCATGCAGCTTTTATGCTGGATGGTGGTGAAGATGATTGTGCCTTTCCTTCACTCCTGTTTCGAAAGCACGGCTCGCTGCGCGAGATAAATGCACCTTCCTCGAAAATCATTTTTTAAACCAGCTCATAAAGGAATACTTTAAAATTTTAAATCTTTGCTTTTTTGCTGCAGTTCTTATACGACTCTTTCCCCCTGCTTCCACTCTCGATGCTAAGCTAACCGCTGTGGCCGTGGCTTCATATTTACAGACATAAGACTGCTGTCCTTCTCGTCTAGCTCTCTGCAGTAAAGCGAATCACTTTTAATTCTGCTGTGTGTCTACATGCTCTTTACAAATGTCCTGTACACAGTAAATGATGCTCCTTCCTCTTCTTTTATCATTAATTATTCCTCCTCCTTGTCGGACTGGAGCGAAGGCAGAAACACAAATTCCTGCATCTCTATGTTCCTCATTTCCACAATCATTGTCAGCTGGGGTCAGTCGGTGCTGTGGCTGGCCACGACCACCCCAAAGCATAAACAACAAAAGAAACCCCTGTGTGTGTTTTGTTCCTTCCCTCTGTCTGTGCTTAGCACTTGAAAGAGATGTGTGGGTGTGAGGGACTTACTGTGCGAGACTCTTTGCAGTGCCGGTACACGGTTAAGATCTGCATGTGTTGACTGTGCCGCCCACCTCCTTCTGCTTAGCTGTAGTTGACCGGAAGCGCACAGCAGTCAACAGTCAATCAAAAACAGAAATTGTGACACTAGTTCTGTGATGACACATGGAGCCTGCAAGTTGTTTTGATTTACATGCAACACGATAAAAGCTGATATTAATATTTGCCATATTGGCTAAATCACTGGGCCAAACAGAATATCTAAGTTCTTGCTTTAGAGCATGCCGCGTTCCTGTCTCTTTCATCTCGTGCAGTGTCTTTGCTGCACATCAGTCCCCAAAGAGGTGCGCCTCGCCTTTTGAAAACCCATCTGCTAAGACAATAAGCCCAGGTTCAAGGCTGTGTCAATGAACATACAGCTAGAGTTAAAAAAATGGAGCCATTCTTCTCCATCTGAGTGCGTCGGTGACACAGTGGTTTGGTTTGATGTAGTATCCTGTCTGGTTTTGTGTCAGCACAGCAGTAATCAAAAAAATTACCCCTTTCACAAAGCACTGATTTTTAATAATGCACAGCAGAGTCTCTGTGACTGCTCATGGAGCATAAAAGGCATTCAGACGTCTTTTTCTGACAATTATGTTCTCTTTGTTCTGAAGTATCCCTACAAGTCGCTTCCTTTGTTCTGGCAGTGCAGCAATAAGATTAAGCTATTCTTTTGCGTCTATCAGACTTCAAATCTAACCCACAATATCCACAAAGACGCATTTATTCTCCGGGATGCACGGCGCGTATTTGTAGGGTTTTCAATTTTTCACAATATACACTAAATCCTTATTTTTGTAAGCCTCTGATAACAAAGCTTATCACAACAGAAAGGAGCAAAAATGTTATCACCGGTTCGCAGGAGAAAACATCACCAAGGCTGATCGTGGAAAGGATCAATTGTTCTTAACCGAGCCATCCCAGTCCACCACTCAAATACTTAATATGGTTCCAGTAGATTGAATTGCACCATGCTCATAGGAGTTTGCATAATGACTTCCTCTCTTGAATGATAATGCAAAGCTATGGTTTAGACAGGATATGTTCTTCCGTCGTGCAGGAACAATGAATGGGGATTAATATGCGACAGTGAAACCGTGGATCGAGGTTGTTGCCTCTTGTAGCAACAGAGGATCAGTGCGGTGAATTTATTCCTTAGGGGGGATTTTTCTCCCCCACCCAGTTGCTGGTGACACGAAGGTATGAGTTTATTAATGCCATTTGTCTCAACCCAGCTCACCCTCACAGTGCAGGCTATGCACTGATGGAGCTTGCTCCCCCTCTCCAGAGCATGCATATTTATACATGCAAATCTGACTTGGCCTTGAATTGTCTCTGAAGGAATTTAACCCGTGTCAAACCATATAGAGACACTGTCCTTGGAGGTGGAGAGCACTGTTGGAAAAAATACTTCCTAAGCAGACATGTCTCGAGGGCTTTCTGGTGTTACTGTGTCCATGTTTGATGAGGTTTGATCAGCCTGATTCAGCAGCAAATTAATTATTTTACAATGGCTGGATGGACATGAGTAAGTCGGAGTTTCTGTGACTGTTTGTGATCAAAGCAGCTATAGCCAATGTTCACTTTATTAAGACTACATCAAAAGACCACTTGTATGTGAAAGATGTTGCCTGCAGTCACTAAACCGGAGAACTTCCAGACTCCACTGATCTGCAGAGCTTTTTCACATTTCACAACTTGACTGTTTTGGTTCACGCTAACCACTCAAAGAGCGTAGTGTTCGGCTTCAACAGGCGGCTGTTTTCAGCTAAAACACTCTGATAAACCCACTGGGTGCAGGACCTGCCCAGCACCAAACAGAAGACAGACTCACAGATGAACACGGTGAAGCATTTAACAGCCAAAAAAAAAAAACAAACACACAGATATTTCCAACAGGATCTGGCTTAAAAGAAAGTAAACTTGTGTCCAATTTATGTTACTGTAAAGTCTACTTGATGTTTGAAAACAAAACGTTGTCTTGCATTGATTATTGATACTGGACAGTTCTGCAAATCACTGGATTACGTTCAGTGAATCCCCTGTTTGATGTCACACATGTAGGATTGTCCTGTCTTTCTTTCCTAGCTATACGGAGCAGCTGTCCCATACAGTAACCAAGGTTGGAGGATAGGGCTTTCTCACTCCGTAGACACAGACAGACAGGTTCAGGTCCATAATGCAGAAGTCTATACAGAGTCAGATAACAATGTTAGACCACTTAGGGAAACATATTTCCTTGTTTGTAGGCTACTGACCAATTGGCAAATATCTTTTACTGTAGATGCATTGAGTGCGACGATTTAAGGTCACAGAGTAGTTATGGTACTATTCTGAGGGCAGATACTGGCCAGAGCGGACAGCTTCTTCGGAAATGCCACGACAAATGTATTGATGGATCCTCTACTCTCTTTGGCAAAGCTTCAATAAACCTTTCAGCGTGAGACATCTTGGACTCCTGTGAACCATCTCTCCACTGCCTACAATGACTATTGATGAATACATTCCTCCACAACACTCTAGAGAGCATAAATATAGTCGGTAAATTTGGTGCTCATCTGTCCATTAAATTTCTTGTGTATTATGAACAGAAAGGCTGAATGATGGCACTAAAAGACAGGGCAAGAGGACACCTATGATATTTGTAATTATCCACTGGGGACCATGAATATCAGCACCAAATTTTGTGTCTATCTTGTCATAGTTTAGATTTAGAGCAGCTCTCTGAATGTTTTCTCTCTTCTTTCCTGCAGGGATCTCCGTGAGCATCTCCACCTTCAGCCTCGTAGCCATTGCCATCGAGAGATACAGCGCCATCTGTAACCCGCTGAAATCGCGCTCGTGGCAGACCCGATCCCACGCCTACCGTGTCATCGCTGCCACCTGGATGGTGTCACTGCTGATCATGGTTCCCTACCCGGTGTTTAGTGTCCTCAGGTCTTTCCCCAAGAGCAACGGCACTGTTGGACACATGTGTCGCCTGCACTGGCCCAGCCACAAGGCTGAGCAGACCTGGTAAGGACTGGTAAATGATTTTAATCTTGGGTGTTGATGGGACGTGTTGAGGTCGTGTAGCTATTTTAAAGCAATGACAGACTCTGCACAAAGCCTCTGAGAGGCATGACAGTTATTTGGTGGACGTGTTTCCGTAACCTCAACGGGGATAAGTGAGCAAAAGATGAAGAGACAGAGTCAGTTTGTGAATTGAAGACAATCAATCACTCGTGTCATTTGCATATGTATTACAATAACTTCATCAGTGCAACCAGACCACTTTCTATCAATTTCTCACAGTTGGAAAACAGACTGAATGCTGATTTGGTCATTTTTGATAATAACCTCAAATTTCCTGCACAAACCTTCGGGGCCTCCACAGTTCTGCGAGCAGTGCATTGATTGCAGCACCCTTTGTATTACAGTGTTTGTATCTGTGCCAGTTAATCCATGTTTTTCACTTGGGACAATTTCTATAACAGATGTGTAACCTAATACATCTAATACTAATGGCTTCGCTCAGGCCTCTGTTGCTGTAAAATGCATCACTGCCTTCCAGGATACTGGCTAAAGGGGTAGTTATTCCAGCTCAAGTTGTTGCCGCACCAGAAAATGGTGCAGCAACAACTTTCATGAAACAAACCGTGCCAGAAGCTTGCTTGCTTGTAACTATTGTTTTTTTTTCAATAAAAGTGAATGGGGGAAACACAGCTACAGTAGCTTCTGCCATTTTGCTCTCAAAGGTCAGTACTGTCAAGACAGTTTGATATTGGTGTGTGTTTCCTTTACCCCCGGAAAAATTAGTGGTGACCCCTTTAAATTAAATATATTTTGTTGCAGGATTTCACACTTTGAAATGCTGGAAGGATGTGGACCTGGTGTATTTTCTCTTGACCTGCCCTGCAGGAAATATGAGAGGGATAAAGAGTATAGCTAATGATGAGAAAGGGCTCTTAAATTCTTGTCGTTTCAGGCTCGAACCTCTGAGCTGAAGCTGTAAAGGTCATTGCAGAGGTGGAGTCTAGGAAATGAATGCAATCATTAAGTGTGAGACTGTCTTTAGGATGGGAGAGGTGACAAGGTTACTCCCACTGAGGCGTAATTAGAGACAGTATGAAATGGATCAGTTTTCTAGCATAGGAGGGGTCGCACCAAAAAACAGAAACGCTGGGACTGAAAGTAGAGCCTACATCATTAGACAAAGATACTGCGATGATGGTGCAAGGACCTTAATATTGTTGTTTCGCTGCTTCTGACTGCACACTGAAATGGATGGAAGAGTAAAGCTTTACAAAATATCAAGGGACAAAGGATTTCTTGATAGGAAAGTCGTTTCTCAGAGCACGTACTCTGAGGACCAATAAATGCTGCTTTGTTTGTAAAAAGCACCCCAAGTAGATGGATAAACAACACATGCGAGGGCATCTCGGGATGGACTACTCAGGGACTGTTATAGATCTATCCATAAACAACTTTGGGGTTTGGGATGATGCAATTAAAATGAACAAGAAGCTCAACATGGCAAAACCTTGTATATCTCTTTACTTGACAGCCTTTTGTGATCGAACACTCTGAAGAATTCTCTTTTCTCTCTCCGTCTGTCAAACTGTAAAGCTTCTCTGGGAAAGGCGAGGTAGTGGGAGACCAGTTAATTAGTACTGCCCAGTGAGGAGGAGAAGGAGTAAAGGAAGGAAGAAAGTCTGGGCTCGGATGTCAAAAGTCCAGATGTGTCACAGAGCATGAGGCTCTTTCAAGTTCTAATTCCCAGTTTCATCCTTACCCATCATGCCCATCATTTAAATTACACCGTCGTTAAGGGTTAAAACTTAGACGGAAATGAAATAACACCTTTTCATCTACATCTTACGATAGAAAAAAAGACACTTAATGAAGCAGTGAATAGAGGTACTGAAGTGTCCATTTTTAGAATAAAATCTGAGATGATGAGAAGACACGCAAGATCCATAAAGTAGTTAATGAACCAATTTTGTCTAGTCAAAGACAACTCTAATGATTTTTATAATTATTCTTAACGCGTGCCGCACACTGACAGTTATCCACAGACTAGAGCTTTACATAAAGGAAAATCTTATTAGCAGAGATACTCCAGAGGGGATGAATAGTCTTATTCACTGAGACAGATCAACTTACTACACGATGTAGACATCTTATTATGGCCAGATAACATTTTGCATTAAAGAGAAGCCGAGACATTCTTGTATGAGTGACATTTTCAGGTTTGTGATCGATGTCAGTCTGAACTGAAGTGCACATATAAATATGGTTTTATTTTGGCCTGTGTATTCAGTATGCATCAGAACACATCACAGTGTGTCAGCAAGAGCCTACTCTGCAAATCTTTAATCTTTAATACGCTTATTTCAGACAACAGCAGGACTTCGGATGAGTGTTTTTTTTCCTGCAGAATGTCACTTGGATAGATCTTTGTTCTGGAGCCTGCAGCTCTGCATCTTATTTTACTTTTAAATGCCGTCATTTTGAAATTACATTGCTGTTTCGCGGCTTCGACTGTACGGCGAAAAGGATGGAGGAGTAAAGCTTATGCAAAATGTCAGGGGAGAAAGGATTTCTGCTAGAGCCTGGATTTCTCAGTGTTAGGAGAGTCATCCATGACAGTGCTAACCACTGCTGCCCAATATCAGACCAACTTTCTAAAACCGCAAAATTAATAAAATGCACTTTTTTCAGATAACAGCAGGACTTTAGAGGACTGGTTTCCCTGCAAAATGTCACTTGGATAGATCTTTGATCTAGAGCATATAGTTCTGCTCCTTATTTCACTTTTAAATGTCAGGGTGTGAGTCATTACTTAACATTATGTCCTTTGTTTAATTGGGCACAACTGAAGCAGAGATCATCGCGACTACACAAAGATAACCGTTAATGATTTAGACTTTTTTTCTTACCAAAAAAGCTGTAGAGGTTTTTCAAGCCTGAGTAGCGCCTGCAGTCTTCCTCTTGTAGGGTAGACTGTGTGTCAAAATCCAGGGCAAAACAGTCTGAAGACACCTGCTGCTGCTCATTATGTTTATTGCTTTGAGTGCACAGTAAATATTAAGGCAACCCAGGAGAACGTATCGTAACATTTTTATCAACTTCTGTGATGCAAAAAGAAGAAAATAGGAAACAGATTTTTACTTTATCGAGAAAATCTGAAACTACTAAAGGAAGGAGGGCAAAAAAGGATTTTTGAAAAGTGAAGGGGATCCTTGTAAAGGATATCATGTTCCTGTATCTAATATTCATGTCACAGAATACAAGACATGCAACTAAACCACACTGGTCACAAAAGGTCATAGCCTGCAGTGTCAACAAATGACACCAAGTGTCAGAGTTCACTGGTTTTCTACTGCAGTCTGCAAGCTCCTCTCAACACCTTAACTTAAGAGACATTATGCAACAATTCAACAACAAGTCAGTATAATTCATCTTCTGGGGACCATGAATGTCAACAAGATTTCATCCAATCCATCACCGATATCCATCCAAGTTAAAATCTTTAAGTCTGAACTGACAGAGCCACCCATGGAGCCACGAGTTTGTTGATTTGTTTGATCATTAATATAAACCAAACAGATTTTTCCTGGTTAATCAGGCAGCTTTGAGATGACATGAGAGGGAGCTACATGTGAATATTCATCCCTCCGCCTCGGCTCCATCCATCTGGGTTTCCCCCCTTGAAGCAAAACAAGCACAATTATCCAGCAGCACCTTTTTCCTCCCCTACGCGCTCACTTCCTGACAGCTTTTGTCTAACAGATTTTCCACAGTATCAAACAAGCAGCTGATGAGAGGCTTTTACTGAAGCCTTTTTTTTTTTTTTTTTTTAATAAGATGTGAAGTGAAAGAGAGAGGGGGGCTGTGCGGAGTTCATAGGATTGCCCAGGAAGCCATTAGAATATCAGAATGAAACCTGGCCTCTTCCTCTCTGCCGTCGCTTTCATGTGCTGACTGATGTGCACCGCGGACATCAGTGGTCGAGGAGAATGATGCTCTGATTACGACGAATCAAAAAGGGAGACGTGGCGTCAGATGGTGAAGATTTATTACGATCAAAGTGACATCTGTACAGCTCCTTTATCTTATTCATCCATGGCTTACTCTTTCTCAAATCGCTCTCCCTCCTCTTCTCCCGATCACTTCATTTCATGTAAAGGTTGCCTTCGTTTGATTCTCTACTTCTAGATCCCCAAGTGATTCCTCCTGAGTGCATTGTACTCCAACATGTTCTGCACAGGGTCTTATATAGAATAAATGCAATGGTATCTGCAGTCCGATACGGATGCTGAGAAACCGACTGAAGATCTGAGCCCTTTGAAATTTGTACACGGTACAAAATTCCCTTCCGTCAATGTTTTGTTCACTTTTCCTGGCCTTTTCCTCTCTTTGCTACTTTTTTCCTTGATGTGTCATCAATCCTGGCACTCGAGAGAGACAGCCCTGATCGTTACTCTTTCTGAGTGAGAAAAATGGAACATTTCTCATCAGAAAACAGCCAAGTACACAGCCCGGAGCAGCAGAAAATGCCTCACGATTGTCGCATACACTGTTTTTTTTTACACTCCTCTAATTTAATTCTGTTATGTATAGCCACGTTCGCTGCCTGACGTATGTTCTTCCAACTGTTACCATGGGTGTCAATAAATATGCGTTGTGTAAACTATCAATAGGTCGTGTTGAAAACCTTTCCTTGGTTAAACAGGATGGCTGCCACTGTCTTAAAGAATACATTGTCTTCTCGTGTCAGTTCTGCAGCAGCTAACTGGCCCGACGAGTCCAACTGGCCCACCTCACTCTGTAAACTGTGGACGTTTCTTTTTACTCGACATCACACGTCTCCCACTAAAGCGGCCTCATCACCTATGCAAATTTAAAACCGCTGACAGACATGAACAGGGACAGAGCGAGTTAAAACCTCATGATGCTGAGGAGCCTGCGTGGAGAGGGGCTTTTGCCAGACACCATGGGGATCAAGAGGGTTGTTGGGAGGGGTCAACCATCTGCAGGCCCTCCAGCACGGCTCCAACATACGCACAAAAGGTGCACAGGGAAAAGAAAGATTGCTTGGTGTGATCACAAGCAAGTTTTGCAGCCAGTAGCTTCACAATCTGATGGTCGGCTGGTTGGGCTGATTCGACTCAGATTTAGATTTTTCCTCTCTCCCTCCCTCTGCATGTTGTTTTTACACTTCTCTCTTTCCATTCTGGCTGTTTTTCCAGGTATGTGCTGCTGCTGTTCATTCTCTTCTTCATCCCAGGAGTGGTCATGATTATAGCCTACGGTCTGATCTCCAGAGAGCTCTTCCGAGGCATTCAGTTTGAGCTGAGCCAGAGCACCGAGACCACCGGTGAGATCCATCATAAATTCAATCCGAGCTGCAAAAGGCTTTCTGTTCATGTTGATTTAACTTGCACTGTGGGTGAAAACATCTATTTTACCTTGTATAAACTTGAATGTGTTGAAGCTGCATTAGAAAGACGTAAAATTTTAAAAGTTTATCTGTTGGCTTGAGGCTTGAGGAAGTATTTTTGGACTGATCTATCAAAATGAAAACTTTCTGTCCCTTCCCAGGCCAGAAGAACGGTGTAGAAAGGAGTGTCGCAAGGTCGAATGATGATGATGACGGCTGCTACATCCAGGTGTCTAAAAAACCCTCCTCTGCTGTGGAGCTCCCCACCCTCTCTGCCTCGTCTAGCACCACCCAGGTCAAGAATGAGCGCCCCCGCAGCAACACCTCGGAGGCCAAGCTGCAAGCCAAGCGGCGAGTCATCCGCATGCTGATGGTGATCGTGGCACTTTTCTTCATCTGCTGGATGCCTCTGTACTCGGCCAACACCTGGAAGGCCTTTGACCTGAAGTCGGCCTCCAAAGCCCTCACGGGAGCGCCCATCTCCTTCATCCACCTGCTGTCCTACACCTCGGCCTGCGTCAACCCCATCATTTACTGCTTCATGAACACACGCTTCCGCAAGGCCCTGCTGTCCACTTTCGCCTGCTGCTGCCGCAACCGGCTCTGTCGCCAGTGCTACTGGTGCAGGAAGAGGGAGGCAGGGGAAGACGGCATCAACGCCACCTCTATGGCCACGTCGATGGCCACCTCCATGTCCAAGTTCAGCTACACCACCGTCAGCACCACTGGCACCTGTTGAGCCTCGAGGAGAGCGCCTCAGTGGCTGTTGGGCAGCCGTTACTGTGCGCGCCATCTGTTTTTTCAATCTTCTGTTTCTCACTCTTCATCTTAATATGCTGTGAGTCACGCGCTGAGTAAGATCGCCGCCCTCGTTCATGAGGCCTTTTTTTAAAGAGGCCTCCTTTTTCCGCATATTTCGTGTGCATGGTTGCAGAATGTGAGGCGGGGAAGCCGCCGTTCCAGTTTGGTGACTTACTTTCTTCTTCTGGTTAATTGGCAGCATCCGCTTTGTTGCATCCTGAAGACAACATCAAGTGCCTGTGCTCTTTGTGTAGCTTCGGTCGTTGTGGTTCACACATTTTAGTGAAAAACTACATTGAAAATATGAATCTTGTGTACTTGTATATACTGTCTTCATCTTCTTAATGTACCAAAGGTTAATTTCTGACAGAGACATACTGTTGAACAATGAGGACTCATTACCTCATCAAGTGATGCATCAGTATGGACGTCAGCTCCTTTTGTGTTTAATGTTTCGTCTTCATGCATTCAGGGCATCTCTCTCTCTCTCTTTCAGTTATCAGAATTATTCTACTTAAAAACACATGGCTGGGTCCCAAAATCCTGTTTAGTTCCCAGTAATCTTCTTTCTGAGCTCGAGCTTGAGTAACGTTTCATCGCTTGTGTAAAAGCAGATTTTCTGCAAATATCCAAACTGATTCATTCAGCTGATTTTGTTGGGTTCTTACTAATAACGGGATGTTTTGCAGCTGCGCCTTGTGATTCAGGCTGATAAGGCAGGTGCTTGTTTGGATCAACATTGAGATTTAACCTCACATCCTGGCAAGCATAAATGAGAAAGCCTGGTTTATTTTGTGTGCAGTCGAAGGAACTGGGATCAAACAGGGTTGGTCATGGAATTTAAATGTCCTGCTGCCACTGCTACAAATCTATGTTGAATACTGATGCAGACATTAATGTCAGGATTTGAATTAGCAGAAAATGCGCAGACAGTTCATCCGTGAAAGGTTGATGGCACCTGCCATTTGCACCATATTGACCCCGATCCAAATGGCACGGAGAAGTGCTTCAGTCAAACTCACCGTTTCTGCTCAATTATCTCTGCGGTGTCTTTTATGTACTCTTACCGAGACTTCTGCTGCAGCGCTGCAAATTACTCTGAGTATTACCTAACCTAAGTACAAAGAGCTCATTCCCAGGCTGAGACTAACGAGGTGTTTCTCAGGGAGCCTCTGCTGCAGCAGATCTCATGGCTTTGCCTTTATGAAACTGATGACAAAAGGCTTCAATTAATAAGAATAATAACACGCTTGCATTTTTTGCTGTAATTAGGAGAATCAGGAAAAAGCAGAGCAACATTGTTAATGAGTAAAATAATAATATTATTCAAATATTTAAGATACAAGCTGAAGGTCGAAGAACATATCTGTACGCTAAACATGAAACTAGAAGAGAGACGTTTAACTCAGCTCTTCCACAGAGACCACCATGTTCACCGCTTTATTTCAACAGTAGCTCTGATCAGACAAACTGAAAACTTAATACTAGAAAGGAGAGGGCGAGATACACACGGCTCCTTTAAAGGAACTTCGTCTTATCTCTTCCATTTGATGGCCTCACTTGTCAAATGTGAAATATACAACGCTAAGACAGACTTATTTAAGAGCTATAGACAGAAGCTGTCTGATAAATATTATACAATATGAATTATTTCACAGCACATTAAGATAAAAAGTAGCCTTCATATTTTATCATTTTGCCTCTGCAGCACAAAAATATCTGGCTCCGTTCTGAGCAGCGTGATGTAATACTTTTGTCCTACATGTACGCTGACAGCTTAGTGCTATCATCACTTTCAACTTTGGTCCTCTTTTTCATGTCCTGCCATCGCCATCACTTCCTGTATCTGCAGGCCCATCACCCACCCACCACCCTCTGCTTTATCATTTCTCAGTGCAGAGGCGTATGCATACATGAATGACAATAGCGAGTGGGTGACAGCCAAGATTTGCAGGAACGAGGGCTGTCCGAAAGCAGTTTGCAGGCAGTGGCAGAGGTGGAAGCGGGCTCGGGTAGCAGACAGGCAACTGGCACACAAAAACGCCAAGCACGGCCTCACTTGTAAACATTTAGTCTGGCGGGCTCCTCTCCGCGGGTGCTTTTGTAATTAAGGCAGGAGACAATGAGTGATTTCCATATCTCTGCCAGCCCTCGGTGCACCGGAGAAGAGAAGTCAGGATTTATTTCATCGACTTTGTCTCTTTCGCCTTCACCTAACTTTGTTTAACCAAAAGTTTTATGAACCTTATCAAATGGGAGCCAATAGCTTAATGAAATGGAAACTGTTAAGTTATGTAACGACCATAGCGGCTCATTTTACAGGGTACTATTTGCTTGGTGAATCTCTGAACAATGAGGCGAGCTGTTTCCAGCTTCATATTTAGTGTACAGACACAAGAACGGTATCAATATTCTCATCTAACACCTCAAGAAAGCAAATAAGGCTAATAAGACTTCCACTAGTACCAGACTTTACTATACCACAGTAAGTTTACAGACTCCTAAAAAATAAAAAGGTAGAAATGCTCAAATCAAATTCCTAGCCTGTCCCCAGACCGCTGCCTGACGCAAACTGAAAGTGAAATTAGACAGAGGCATGGGACCGTTCGCCCAGTCAGTTTCTCTCTTATCTCTACCTCCTCCCTCAATGAGAATCCCATTAGGTGCTCCAGGCGGCACGCAAGGAAGAAAAACACAGCAAACCTCATTTGGCTCTTTAGCTCTGCACACAACACGTGGAACAAATTTTGATCAACCCTGGACACAAAAGAAGTGACGGCACGAAACACAAACTGCAGCGTCATCTCTTGTAAATGTCACTTTGCTGACACCGATAGATTAACCTCTTATTTGTGCTCTCTTAAAATAACACGTCCTGTCACTTTTCAAAGCCTTTACTCATCTCAGTTTCTGAAAGCAAACAAATATCTTTGACAGACGATCTTCTCTTTAACCTGTAATTTACTCACTCATGCCGATGATGACGAAATCCCTAAAAAATGCATCAGGCAGAGCTGCTCTGCTTAGGACCACAGAAGCTGACTGCTGGCAGCTACAAGAGCTTCAGCCAGCAGGAGACACTGACAAAGCACTCGTAAGAAAATTAGAGGAAGTTGTGTGTCAATTATTCATAATGGCTACCTGGAGGACGGCTGCGAGGAAAATGTGTCTGCTGGATTTTTTTTTTTATTTTGTTCTGCAGAATAATTAATAATTGCAAAAGAGAGATTTTTTGTAGTTTCACTGCAGGCGCAGAATGAAATCTATTGTTTTGGCCTACAGGTCCTGTTCCTGCGTGTTGTCAAACCTGCTGTTCCTTTCCATGTTCAGTCTTTGCTCAGCTTTGCAGAGCACGTGTCTCTCTCTTGCTCCTCAAAAAGGTGAACTACATAAAGGAGTGTTTCCTAACACCTTGTGAAGGAGAATTTTAAGTGTTACCGCGTATGTCAAGCTGAAATCTCAGCCTGCGGGGGGGGGGGGGAGTAAACAAAGTGAGAAATACGAGGTGAAGAGCAGGCGCAGAGATGAGGCGATGAAATCATATATTTAGCTCTTATTAGGTGGTGAAGCTGTCCGCGTTTGTGCGTCCACATGCTGTAAATGTTTACCAAAGCAGTAAGCTGGTGCCTGCTTGTGCTACGTTGTAAAAATATAAAATGTGTAACTGTCTGTTAGTTGAGACAGGACTAACACTCCTGTCCGTGAGAGGTTTTAAATGTATAATGAGGTTATTGATGTGTGTCATGTTTTGCTTTTGCTGTATCACCAGTATGATATACTTATTATGACGCGGTTTCATGGTTACTGGCTACACGTAGAGTATTTTTCATGCCAAATGTTCATTATTTAACAAAAATAAATATTGGGGAAAACATGATTATGTCTTTATGTTATGTGTGTGCGAGCCTTGCAATTACCTCCATAAAAAAATAGCTTTCAGGTATAAATATTTTCTCATCTCAAGCAGAGAGCTGGACTGTGAACAAGTATCCAGCACTGAAAAATGAAAAAGGGAGATGAATAATGAACAAACAATGGCAAAGCCAGTTTCCCGAGCGAATACACTCTGGTATGAATCAAAGTCCTTCTGGGACGAGAAGCCCTCAGGAAGTTCAAACTCGCATTTCACGGACCCGGGATGAGGGAGAGGCTGAATGCACCAGAGTCGTCGCCATAGCAACGAAAGCGCCTCGGTTACAACTGGTCGTCTTGGACCAGAAAACTGAGAAAATACTTTCCCCTTTTTCAAGTTCTCTTTCAGAGGCATCGATCTCGCCCTGTATGAGAACAGAAAAACATTTGTTTTTTCCCCCAGCGGTGCAGAAGTCCGTGAGGCTTTTTAAATATTTTACACAGTCATCGCTCGCACTGAAATATGCTATGTTTCCTGAATATTAATGAGAGCGATGCTGCGTACAGTTGTAATGGAGACAAGCTAAAAGCTGCTCTCTGCTGCTAGAAAAACAACAATTATAAAATCTAAATAATTCCAGAGACTTTATTCATTGAAGCTGTCCACACTCCTTTGTAATGTACCACTACTAGTTTAGTAGTTTCTCTTGTTGGTTGTTTTACTACAGATGTCAGAGGACAGCAAATCCACAGATAATTAGAACATAAAGAGGAGAGTGTTTCCACACACAGAAGAGGCCGTAATTGTTTCAATATTTGGGTTTTATCTTAAAACTGTCTGCCACAGCAGGTAGAGCTGTTGGGAAACAACAGCTAATTAATACCAGTCGTTCCAGCTGATTGCACAGTTGCATTAATCAGGCTGATGATTTGCCATGTTCATTAAAAGGTGTTAAAGGGGTACAGGTGTTACTAATATGAGCACCATGAAACTGAAGCAGCTAAATTCACGTGTATTCATTCGTCTCGGTTGCCCATATTGCAAAACTTTGACCAAATTTGCATAAATACGAGCTCTGACTCGAGCAGCATGAAGCACTCATCCTAACGTGTCACAAGATCAAGACACCACAAGCCATGCGTGTGACCTGCGCGAGAGAATGCGAGAGGTTTGTCAGACTTGAAAACTATGCAAATTTGCGATCTGCATGCAAGCAATGCTCGTAAATCACTGCAGGAGCAACAGGTTGAACTAGCCGCTGTAGCTCTCGCTCATCTGTCCCCTTTAGCCATGTTGATCTGGAGCGACAGAGTCCGTCGAAATGCCTGCTTGTTTTCTCCTGACTGCAAAGTGGAATTCGCAGCCTCGTTTATTCCAAGCTAGTGACAGTATGATGCATCCCGATATGCTGCAAAATCAATGTTACTCAGCTATTCAACAGCTGTAAGGCTTCAGAGCTCCTCGCGGTTGTTAAATAATTTGTAATTCCAGCCAACGTTGTGTTCCTTCAGCCCTGCGTGCTGCTGGTGCCCATACTGTGCTCCGCAGCCCGCTGATTCCTACACTATCTGTCATGGCCTTCCGCCACAGGGTTCAGTAATGGAAGTCAACAGTGGTGAGTCTCATAAATGGACACAGCTTCTCTGTTGTACCCAGCCCCACCCTGCAACGGAGCAACGCAGAGAGCTCATTTATCTTCTTTTCAACCCTCTACCAGGTACTCCTAATGGCCTTTCCCCACCTCTGGCACATTTCTCTTCAGGCCCCCTCATCTCCCTCTTCCTGTTTCCCATGTTCACGTGCAACAAAAACTAGAGGGAACACTGGCTTTTTATGATGAAATAGGCCTGACCAGCAGGTCAAAGCTATGACATGCCCTATTGCTTTTATAGATGTATGCAGGGGTTGCTTCCTTTGGGACCCAAAAGAAAACACAGCATGATCCTTGAAACAGCCTAGAGGAATGGAAGAAACTTTAGACGCGTTTCCATTTCAGACTTCGTCCTCTGTTGCTATGGACGATTCAATGCAGCATTTAAGTTTCTATTTCCAAAGGCCAGAGCTTAGGTATTTTCAGCTCGACACACAAAGGAAGGTCCTTTCATAAAGGAAACCAGTATGAGCTATAAAAGCCTTCAGGCTATGAATTATGATTCTCTCTCTTTTCTGGGCAATGCACACAACTTCCAGTGAGCAAAACACGGTGCACTGATGAAAGGTGCTGTCAAACTCACTGTGTCCCAGGAGGCTAATTCAGATATAATAATGGCTTTTCAATCTAGCTTCCAGAGTGATACAGGACCAAAGGGTGAAGGATGGATTCTCAAATGTGACCTTTTTCACAAAGTAGACAAAGAAATATATCCAACCCGGGCTGAAGGCTGAAATATCCACCACAGACCCTGACCCCCAATATTGTGTCTTTATCCTGCAATGAAAGAGCTGAGCTTAATGCTACGTATTGCAAACATGCTGTGTCAGTGCAGATAATATCACACTAACGTGATGTCAGTACCTGGTGCCAGGTTAGCTGAGAAGAATGACGGATACTGATGATGAGGAATGGGAGTTTGTGCCATTTATGAATGAGATTATCTAAAAGCATGAGAAGTTCACCTGGACAGCATGAGCTGAATGTGAAAATGATCGAGACATTGTCCAAGTGGAGGTCCCAAGAAGAGTTACAACTGATGAGGGAACATGCATGTCATTCCACCTTTGCACGTATCTGGAAAAGCTTCCTTCAGCTGGCTGCGATCGAAGAAACGGAAAAATGGACGCCCTAAAAATATGTTTTATTCGCTCTATGAACAACCATGTTGCTTGACCACAGACTGTGATTTGTGATAACTGCGCTGACTAATTCAGATTAAATGCAACAATAGCCTATGTCTTAAGATAGCCCAGTATAAACATGGAAGACGCGATGCTCAAAAATTCCAGAAATAACAAATTTGGATTTGTAATACGTCAAGAAAAGTTTACAAGCAACATTATCATGTATGTAGGAATGTTAAAAAAAACACAGGGTTCCCGCAGACGTCTGAAACGGACCCCACGGGGGTTTGTTGCCACAAAAAAACAACAACTTTCCTTCACTCAAGTTAATTCAATTAAGCTCCCCAGCTGGTGCTGTCAGTGAACATGGCTGTCAGTGACAGGTCATGCAGCACAGATCCCGGCGAATGCCATTCAAAGATGTCAAAATTGAGCTCTGACAACACAGTTGTCATTGTCGTCCTGCAGCTCTCAGCCTCGATGGCCTCAGTGACGGCTGAAGGATGTGTTAAAAGCGCTAACGCTCCATCGTGGGAGGAAAACCTTGAGTTCGACACTCCCACCTTGAACACGACGGCCTAGAGGAGACAGATTTATAGCGACACGCACTGTGATGTCCTTCTGTTTCTCAAAGTTTTCTTACCGCTGAGTGCTCAGGTTTTTATTTGTGAGATATGTCATTCAGTTGCTAAGTAACTGAAGTGAAAATAACAGCCTCCACATGCAAAATCTGACATATTCCTTATAAAAACACATGTGCAGGCTGGCTTGGTTTGAGAACTGTGAAGCCCAGAGAGGGGGTGGTTACACTGAGAGATAAAATTTGCAACATATGGCTTAGAGGGCATGGGAATTAAACCCTGCATGGTATCTACAGCTAGGCATATATATTGCTAAATATATATAACGCTCTAATTTCCCAGGTCACCACCTCAGGACAAGACATGGACTCCCAAAATGACAACTTGTGGGAAAGTGCCATTCTACTGCACTATGTAATGATTTGGCCTGTGTTGTGTGAGCTAATCATAATGGATTTGGACTTTACCTACTTCATTTGGCGTTGGTGTTGTTTGCCCCGGCCGTCTCCAAGCAAGGAGCCAACAGCTTACTTGGCGAGCGGTGTGCATTCAATTCCTGCACCGGAGGGAAAGTGTCAGTATAACAGCTTTATGCACTCATCTTTGCTGTGAGCACAGTTCTTCTCCGACCACCAAAAGACATCTCTTCCTATTTCCTCGAGAATCACACTTTGACTAACAGATGGGAGGGGATATCCTCTGGAGAAAATTTCCACACTTATGCTTCAGGCTTGTAAACAGTGAAAGTAATGGGAAACCCAGTAAATTCAAAACGAGCTAGAGAAAATATGTTAAATATTTTTATATGCCTGAGACTTGAGTTTCTCACATGAATCTGGCATATACAGACAAAAAAAGACTCAGAAATGTAAGAACGTAGAGATGTGAGAAAATCTGGACGGACCTATCGTAGCTTGTTAGTTTTGTTGCACCATCCACTTTTATTTAAACCTCCACTTAGCACAGAACTGTATTTTTCCAGCCTGGAACATTTCCAAACGAGGTCAACACATCAGGGTGCAGTGGTTGAAAGACCACTTGCACAAAATATGTATTCAGTATAGAAACATCTGGAGTCTGGTGTGCTCAGAGGATGATCTGCCTGTACTATAGGTCAGCCCCGTGGGCCATGAGAAATGTATCTTGCACATCAGGGGTTATTTATTTTTAATGTACAGCACAATCACTGGGGAAAGCTCAGTCAGCGCAGGTGAATGAAGCAAATGAAACCTTGTGAAACAGGAAAAATTCACAGGTGCCGACAAATAAATCAATACTCGTGATGAGGCGTTAGCTCGTGGTAACTAAAAGTAACTGCAGCACATTACTACTTCCTCAATAACTGATAATGAGTGTCGACATCGGGGCTTTCATTAACGTGATCATTTCGGCGCCAGTAATAATCACGAGGACAACAGGGAGCACATGAGGGACCTCACATGTAAAATTATCACCTGTTTAATTTGTTCATAATAATCCGTGGGTAAGGTGCAGGCTGTCACGTATGCGGCTCACAAAAATGAAAGATTTTCAGCGTTATTCATGAAACTAAATTTAATTTCATCTCCAGTCCTGACATCAGGATGATTTTCTAATTAGGAATACCCGACTGGATAAAATAATTAGTGAACGCAGCTGCACACCCATCTCTATTACAAGTCTGCCTGAGAGAGTGAACACACATCAAACAGCAGCAGTTCCTGCATAGTTCACACTGGGAACACCTCCGGTTTACATGCACGACGATAATTGGTTGGTAATTTGATTAAGTCTTGCCTCATTTTGATTAGCGCAATGAAAGAAAGGTCATAATTAGTGTCAGGGCAAAACTGGATTCAGATTATCAATTCATCTGGCCATGTAAACACTGCCAACCAAGTTCTATTTGTATTCATGTAACGTGTTGAGATGTAGCTACATCTTATTAATCACAGGGTTTCCACAGAGGGACACTTTCCATTAGGAGATGATTTAAAAATCACTTTTCCGTCTGCACATTCAGGGATTTAAATTAGAATATTTGTGCACGCATGTGACTGCATTTATGATCAAAAACTAGTGACTCGACAACTTTGCTACAGTAAAAACCAAACATCAAACAAGGTCAACAACACAGGATGGGGTGTGATAGTACGGTTGTTAATACTAACCATTCAAACTGAGCTAACATGAGCTAACAGCAGCTACAGCTGGCAGCAGTTTACTTCACTGTCATTCAGGAAACTCAGAGAGTTGAAGCGGAGGACATCAGAGGGAAAACCAGAAAACATTTTCTCCATAAAATATGATTCAGTTTCACCAAAATCAGTGAAATAGTTGGTGGTGTGTGACTTGGCACCATGAAGCAATCCAGATCGGACCCAGGCCCCAACACATATTCCAAGAACAGATGTTCGGGGAATGAAGGAGACACAATTCACCTGATTACAGGCAGTGTAGTGTGGCATCAAAATGATTTTAAACCTGTCAATTTAATAGAACGTCATCACATAATGTTACTTTAAAGTACTATACATTTTTGGGGCATGAATGTGTATTTTATCATCTCAGACCAGACCTGTTGTTTCATAAACAGAGCCCTGTTTGTGCAATGCCTTTAACTAAAATATGTATGTGGTAGCATGGTGACATTTAGAGACTGTAGTGATGCAAAGAAAAGCAGTAAGCCGGTGGAGGAGGTAGCTATGACACAGCTTGGTCTCATCTACAATAAATATGATTTTACTGGCCCACAGCACAAAATAACTAATAGAAATGCAGGTGCTGATCAATGCAAATGACGCAGTGGAAATCTGATTATTAGGACCAAAGAAAGCAGCAGACGCTGGCAGTAATATCTGTGACTGTGGCACTTCTCCGTGCTTGCGTCACAGCTGATGTCTCCGTTAATGGGAGAGATGGAAACACATGCGGCTCAGTCAAGCTGCCCACATCTCCCACATTTCCTCCGCGATCTGATTTCCTTTTGGTCCCGTTTGCCAAGTGTCTGCACCTTGGAGTCCAAACTGAGGAGGAGAGGAGAGACATCATCCGTCATCCTTGTTGACACCTCATTATGAAAATGGTGATCTCCGGGGCCACACCACATGGCACAGTGGCACTAAGCCGCCTGCTGGCTTCGTTCACTAAGAGAGTCTGCAGCCAACTGGGGAAGTCAAAGGATCCTGCTTTGGCCTCTAATATGAGGGAACGTGTACATGATGACAAAAAGAAAGACAGAAAGAGGAGACTGAGAAAAGGTGAACATACCTTTGAACTATAAATCAGACTAGTGAAATGACTGGCTGTTACCTACTAATAAATACAGACAAGATTTAGGCACCGGGGCTGCAAATATCACACATGCCTCACAGCTTTCAAAGGATTTCTCAGATCGAGTCTAATGCAGCCCCTCGGGTCCAGAACGTGTCCTTCAGTATGATATGAAAGCAACAGGATTAGGAGTTGATTAGGCTCAACGTAAACAGAGACGGAAGCTTCTCTCTGAGCACATTAGACAGTCCTGATCACAAACTAATGATAAAGACACAGAGATTAAGCACTGGATGTGTTGGGGGAATTCAGAATGGAAAGATAGTGAGTAAATATTTCAGCGAGACTATGTAACAACATAAACTTGGTATCAAAGTCAACTTTCTATTTGAAAGAGCAATAAAACACAGCTTTGTTCACTTCGATACCTCACCTGTCTGGTATGACCAGGGACTTAACTGACCCTTTAAATCAGAGAGAGGCCGCGGTGCATTTAAGGAGAAAAAGTTCACCTCTGTGAAGCATGAAATCCACATAATAAGAAAGCTGACAGAGCAGAAAACACATTTTTTCATTTTCCAGAGTAAACGGATCAAACTTCAAATAAAAAATGTCCACAATTCTGTAAGTGACATTTACCTGTACTGAAAAGTAGCAAAGAACATTTGCCATCATGTCCTGACTCATCCTGTCTTTGTGTATAATTGCAGTCATTAATGAAGTATGCGACAACTATTTAATAAACTCAGATGAACGATTGCTATAGTAATATCTACAAGCAACCAATTAAACTATTAATGCTTTGGCAAAACATTCAGAGGCATGAGGGGACTCATTAATATGAATTGTAGCACACTTTGTCTTCATCATATTCAAGATACTTCAGTTTGTAATAGATGTGAAATTGCACAGCAGCTGTCTGCAGTTTCAACTCTGCTATGCAGCAGCAAAATCTGAAGTTTGCGAACAAAACATTTGCAGCATAATATTTGAGTGTACTGAATGCATAAGGGTGTTTTGCTGATTTGAAATTTTGCTTGTAAAAAGGAAAATTCTGTTTTTTATCTCAGAAGTTTTGTGGTCTCACTCTAAAGTCTCCTAAGTTGAGATGGAACATAAACCAGATCATTACAGCCCCAGTTTGTGTTTTGGCTCTAATAAAAGAAGCCAAGCAAAGAGCTTTTTGAAAATGTCAAAGCCATCACTTCACTGGTCTGAGATATCACACTCTACTTTTGGCTTTGCTAATGTATCCTACATTTGGCTGCGCAAACATGGACTGATAGATAATAAGTCAATAATAACCCTTACTTACATACTTACAGATTAAATGAGAGTAAACAGTGCTGAATGTTAACTTTAGCTAATGATCAAACATTGCATGTTAACATTCAACTCCTGGCTCTCATCACCTGACAAATTAAATGTGCTAAAGGCTGTAAAAACCGGGACATGTTGTGATCCATTAAATGTCTGAACGAAGATTGTAGAGAGGGGAAGCAGCCCAGGCGAATTTGACACAAAGTATTGAAACAATATGTTCTTGTGGGGATAATCAATTACCAATTGCCTAGCTGTACATTTACAATAAATCGGCTGTTCGTTGTCGTAGTGTACATGTTACTGTGTTGTTCATGTCTTTTTAGTGACGAGAAAGTCTGGGAATCATTGCTCACTGCTAAATTAAAATGTCACAATAAAACAGGATGTCTTCCTATGAAAGATATTTTTCACTTTCCTGAGACTGACACATGAAATATGACACATAATTGAACTCCCCTGGGAGAAACATCATTCTGTGACCGATCCAGTAGAGGACTTGCCTAGCAGGATGCTGTCAATCATCCTGACAGGCGCAGGGCCCAAGGGACTGACAGTGAGGAGTCACATGAGTAAAACGTAGTGTTTGCAAGGTTCATGGCACCTGAAGCATCCGTATAAAGAAGAGGCTGAAGTCAAGCAAAAACCCATTGAGATATACCCGACAAAATTTAAGAAACTTTCCCACGCTAGTTTGGGAAAATAAAAATATTGACTTCATTAGATTTCTTTATTAAACTTCAGCTTGTAGGTCAGGAATGAACCTTTTCCCAGACCGATACCTAGACTTGTTTTTTTCTAAGGAAATAGTTTTGGGAAATACACCAAATAGCTTTCTTACCCGGAGCGAGATGAGAATATAATGCTACAGCTAGCAGCTTGTTAGCTTAGCTTAGCATAAAGACTGGAAACAGGTAGCCCAAATATATTAAAGTGTAACAAATCTACTTACCTACGCCCTCTAAAGCTAATTAATTGACACATTTGACCTCTGGACCATTTCTTGTCCTGGTTAGCTGCTTCCCTCTGTTTCTAGTCTTTATGCTAAGCTAAGCTAACTGCCTGCTAGCTCTAGCTTCAGATTTAGTGTACGGCCATGATTGTAATTGATATTTGATTGATATTCAGTCCTCAAAATGTCAAACTACTCCTTTAAATAAAAGCCGTTTTGCTGCTCCTGGTCTACTAGCTTCTTTCTAAATGGCAAATCAACAACTAACGTAGCAGTATTAGCTTTCAACACCTGACATGTCACATGCTGGAATTCATATCACTGTGCAAATGTTGTTGTACCATGTGCCTCAGGGACTATCATAAAGGTGAGGTATGAAACGACAAACATTTGCCTGACTACAATGCTTGTTTAATCATAATGTAAGTTAATGCCTTTTGTCAATAAGTGGTTTGCTTAAAATACACTGTTCTCTATGATCTTGTTTTCCTTCTCAAACAAGCATGGCAGGTTACAATGTGTCCTCTGTTTTTCTGTCACGGACGACCAGAGCTGCCACAACATGTGACATGAGTCCACACTCTGTATTTTCTCATTTTTATCTACTTGATGCAAGCATTGGCCCTCAAACTGCAGAACATCTTTAAACTCGATGAGCAAAATATCGTTTCATTTCTTTAAACGTCCGAATCACACCGAAGGTCTCCAGTAAAGTGAAGGTCAGAGATAAAATAAGCCCAGGCTTCGTAATTAGCTTTCAGTAGATTCGGATGAATTGTGGTCTGACAGCTTCACAGAGACAGACTGTCCTCCAAAAGAGGGTGATTAATCAGGCAATAACAAAGCATGAAATAAGAGTTGGAGCTCTTTGTTTGTGGAGCTACCTTCATCTGAACCTCTCACACATGCATCATTATGTCTAAAAACTGCTCAGTGCATACAGGATGATAGACTCAGTGTTCCTGGGAAATTAGGTTTTCGGTGACAGAATACAGCAAATGGAGAATATGATGATAAAAGAGAAAATATGGATATTAAAATTGTATAACGGCCAATTACAGCACGTGTGTGCAGGCTCTGCAAAATAAGATTGCACAGAATAAGATACATAAATTAGAAATGTGTTTTTTTTAAAGAGGCTATATAAATGTATGGCCGTTACTATCCATCCTCTATGTCGTCATGAACACCATGTACTGATCTGCATACTGTACGTGCATCACTGGCTGTTCACAGGATCAAAGCTCCAGATGGAAGCACCATATGCACAGGAACTACTTTATATGTGATGTCTCCTCAAACTCCGAGCAGACAGCACATCCCAGTAAGCTAAATCAAATTGAGAAGGGGGAGACAAAGGCTGTGTCTGAAATGTTCACAGTTTTCTTGGAAAGAGAGAAGACGGAGAGTTAAACATGCTGCATTTTCACAGCCTCATAAAAGAGCATCCGCAAACTGTTTGAACGCTGTTGGAGTAAGTAGCTTTGTTGTGATTTAAAGCTCCTGCGTTCGGCTGCTTCCTTCAGTCGGCTTGTTTTCTGTGCATCTTTGACGGGACAGGTTATAATCAAGCAGTGAGCATAACAAAGCAGAAACCAGTCAAGTGAAGTCTTGTTTTCGTTTGTTCCTTTCGCAATTGGAAAGCAAAGCCCCGCTCTCTCAGGGAATTCCCATTTGAGGCAATAAGCGTTTTTTCATTTCGTGTTAAACTTTAACGTCTTTTCCTTCCTTCAGGGAACAAAATTCTCACATTACTCACAGGCAGCCTGACCTTTATAGCAGCGTTTCACCGTGAGGACCTTCATACAGCCTACTTGATCACATGTAGACACTTCCATCTAATATGCAAAATCTAGAGAAATTATTAAGTTAAATCCTTATTGACCTGAATTAAATCTTCTTTCCAGCCAATATTTTTTAAAAATGTATTATACGTCATATTATATTCAAGGACTACGACCATCAGATATTCTTATTGAGTACCACTGTTATAATGGCTCCTACAGACAGCAAGTTACTGCAAGTGTGTAAAGTCCTGAAGAGTACAAATGAGTCCGAATTGCTTTTGCTGTAGAGACTGACCACAGACCGGACAGCCGAGAAATATCGCCGTCACTGGATGTTTGTAGTGAGAAGTTCAAAAAAAGACAGTTAAAAGAGAAAATCAATATGGCAGCTTCGAAGCGTCTAACAGGAGAGAGCGAGGACGTGACTGATGGACATGGATGAGTTGGGGATTCACGTTCTTCTTCTGAACTACTTCACGTCTCAGGGCTTTGGCGATAAGGACTTCTCTTTGGACTAACTGGAGAACAAAAAAATGCAGTTCAGTTTTCTTCACAATGAGCACACACAGAGGCTCAAACGTGGCTGTTGTTTGTTGCAATCACTGCATATGTACAGTAGACTTCCTATTTTTGTGTTTAGAAAATGCAGTTTTAACACCAACTCCAACCATCTGGCTGTAAAACACGGAGGAATTTCATGACAAAGCCATACAAACAGCACAGAAGGTTTAATAACAGTAAATGTTGTCTCCATCTGTTCCATGTGATTATGGCTACTGGCATTATAGCCTTATTTGTAGCTGTCCCATATGTTTTATGTGTAATTGTCTTTATTTTCATTTGTTCTTATAATTTTTTTTTGGCTCTGCTTGTGTGCAAAGGATGAGTGTGGGTGGACTTTAGCATCTCTGTCTATTTGTCTTTGTGCATTGGGAAGTTCTTCTTTGGCTCGTTAAACAGAGTTCAGACAGCCTGAAACAACAACCGCCACATTTTCAGCTTTTAGCTTCAGATATTTTCTAGCATAAAGTTGTTTACACACCAGCAGATACAGCAGCATGCCAACATCGTGTTACTGGGCACCTGGTGAATGTAAGTAAGTTTACCCTGCCTTTAGCTCCGTTTACTTCTCTACCAAATACCTCAATCTTTTTAGGCTCGCCAGCTAGTTGCTAACTTTGTCTGTCTGCTGATTGGTGCAGGGCGTGGCAGAAAATCGAAATAATGAGCTGAAAGACGCTAAACTAGAGTTAATGGAAACTGCAAAAGTAGGGGCAGGTTTTTTCTGCACGTGTGTGTGTATGCAAAGACTATATATCAGATGTTAAAGTCTGCCTTTGGACTGCCTCTATTGTATTTTACTTGTATATTTTCATGCTACCATCAACTTGCAATCAGAGCGAGGCATATTTCTTTAATGCTTACACCGATAAACGTCAAACGTCCTGATGGCAAAGAGCTGCCAGTTCATCATAATGCTAATTCTCTTCAAACAGCATCACCATCAGGGTAATAGCAGCGAAGTCAGGCACCATTTCACCTGCAATTCTGTCTCTATTAGTGGAATATTCTGTCCTTGAGTAGCAGGACTTTTCCAAAGCCATGAATAAAGCTGATGGGCTCGCTGTCAAATCTCTCGCCTTCTTGGCTTTGACTCCAACAATGCCTGTTTTTTTCCACGTGTGTCGTTGCAGTAAAATATCTCTGCCCATCAGCAGGGTTTTTGGAAAATCGATGCTGCTGCAACACTGACACAACAAACGTTCAGTCCTTCAGAAAAGGCGCTGGTATTTCTAAAAGGTATTTTTTCCCAAATGTATTCACACTGCGTGGCTCTAAAGAATGGCCAATTTATGGAAATGAGGCAGAGTGAAATATTCTGGTCTGAGAGTGGAGCGGGAAGGAATTATACTCCACTCAGAGAAAATACTTTCAACTCAGAGTTTCTTAGGCCTCGTGACTATCGGCTTTGTCTGTTTGCCTGTTTAACTGTCTGTCTGCCAGGGTGCTTACATTATTCATCTGAACACAGAATTCAGATGTTTCACGAACAGTGTGCGGCCCGCCGATCGTTTAGCTCACACAAGGGGACTAATTACAATTCATGCTTCCTGTAAATTGACGTTTTACATGCTTGTTAATATGTTTTTATTTCCAGCGTTTCATGAGCTTCTCATTCTCTGTGTGCGAGAAATAAAAATGTCATAAAAGGATTTTTATTCAGTTCACTCGGCAGAGGGCTTTAGAAAAACATGTGGAACCGTTGAGTGATGATTTAATCTCATTCCTTTTTGTATCTCTAGACATATTTATTTATGAGAGCTTCTTTGGAAAGAATGATATTTCTGATAACACTAAAGACTAAAGCTGAACTGAGCCTGCATACCTGAAGCCCTGCCAATAGCTTCGCACTGATCACTGTGCTGGAAATACAAACACTCTCTTGTACTTGTGGAATAGATTAATCAAGCGTGGCGAATGTACTGTACTGAGGGTATGTTTAATGAAATACCAAATAGGCCTTTCACCCTCAGTTACCTGCTTTCCTTTCACCCTCTTAAGCCGAGTCCTCAAAGCCAACCAGACTGTGAAGAGAACATCCTCGAGGAAGAGCTTTGGACTTCAGTGAGACACTTTGCACTTTTACTTTGTAGCTGGAATTCACTGGAACTTTCATCCAAAAATGTTTTAAACAACGCATTAGCCCAGGCAGGCTTCTTTTCTTTGAACATTGTTTTGAATCCTTCAGATCTCATTTTTTTCTTGTACATATTTTGAGAAAAACACTCCACTTTCAAGTTAGATGTGGAAATGAATACCACTGCCACATCAGTACAATGAAAGGCTGAAGCGCGGGCAGAAACCTTAGTTTAGCATAACCTCTAGCCTCTATTGCAACATGGAGAAATCTCTGAAAATACATTTAAATATGTATTATTCTACAAAAACACTAGTAGTTTTGCATTTCCTGTAATATTTTGTTTCAATATCAGCCTGCTAAGTCACATTCATGCATGTAGCACTTAGCGCACGTGTATATCTAGGAGTAATTGAGCTAATCTTCATGTTTAACTAAGACAATCGAGTACAGAAGAAAGCTGACCTGTTCCTTTAAGAGTCTGTAGGTAAAACACGGACACTTGCGATAGATGATGTGTGTCTGTTAGAGTCAAAACTCTCTGATTCAGATTTCATATGGAGCCTAAGGTTATGACTGAATTACTTTAGTAAGGGCTGTAAAATATCCTATCTGCTGCTCTGCTCGTATTAAAGACAATGAGCCATCTAACAGCGCCACGGAACGGGTGCAGAGACTATTTTGTAGTAAGACCAATCTCCTCCATTTGCCTCGAGGCCAGAGAGGGTAGCGCTTTCTGTATCGGGTGGAAATTTAAATTATTTCAAGATTAATGGGTAATTTACCACCACTTATCTGCAGAAAGTGGTCATGGTTATAGAGGAGGGTGAAGATTTTAAGTAAATGTGCACACACAAACATATTTAAAAACACACACGCGCGCAGACACAGAGTAATGTGACTTCATTTTTAACCAGAGAAATGAGCAAGGCTGTGATTCACAGGAGAGCTCTACTTGACTCACAGATGTGGAAAGCAGCTTTGTTTTTAGGTGCTTTCTCTCCCTCCGCAACAAACCGCTTTTCAGTCTTTCCCTGATTACAATCAATGTGTGTGGGTGATTGTGGGTTTTTAAGTGTTTGCACCCCTTAATTTCTCCCTCCCCACCGAGTAATCAGGTGGCACACAGCATCGGCTCAACCCGCTCCATGCTGTCCTGTATGCGGTCAGTCTCTCTGTGTGGGTGGAACAGCCAGTGTGTGTGATTTTGACAATTTTCTGCATTGTCATCACAGAAACATAAATCACATCTACAGACTTTTCACTATTATGGAGACTATTTTTAGTTTAGTGGCAGATTTGTTCGCTCCGGCTTCCTCTGAGAACATACAATAGCAGTAATTGCCCCTGCACAGTGGTCTCAGTGTAACTATTTGAACCAAAAGTCATTACCCCCAATTTCAGCTCAGTAGATTTTATGCCAAAAATCAATGTAGTGCAATAAGAACGACTTCAGGTGCTCCTGTCAGCTTCCTTTTAAGTCGCACATAATTTGATTTCACTTCACCTGGAAGTCTGACATTAATGTGGATTTTCCAGGATGAAGTACAAAGACTTCACATTTGACAGCAATAAACAACTTTTGGCCATTGAACTTTTCAAAAGAGACGGCTGACTTTAAAGCAGGGCATGGTGGATTTACTCCTGAAGATGGATGGATGAATGGAAAGTGCTGCTTTTCAAAACTGGCAGTTTTGTTGATCTGACAGCATCAGAAAATTATTAAATTATGCATCAGATCACACACACATTAGATCTTAACGTGTTTTTGCCCCAGATAGGAGCATCTCTCTATGTTTATGAAGTAAATTCATATACGTGTCAATTCTTCTTGTGTGTCTTCGCTCTGTCAGAACCAAGCGGCCAGCTCCGCTGTGAAACTGCAGTTCCTTGTTAGTCCAGCCCCCATGTTAAAATGTCCAACTTCACCGCAGAAACTGGTCTCTATAGCTAATTTTTCTATTCATGGTAACTGTACTGAGAGTGAATTTCTGAAGAACTCACCTGTTTAAATTATACTGAGGCTTAAAGTTATGTAGAATCAACAGTGTGGCCGCTTTGATTGACAGATGGGTTCCTTCACAGATGGCTTATTTGAGCAACAAGGCGTCATTCACCCACACTCCACATCTGTGGCCATTTTTTAACTGTCCGTGAAAGCTGAACACAGATACTACGTCCATGTTTTAAACAGTCAGTGGTCTGAACACAGTATGTGTTACTTCAGTGTAGTCAGTTCAGTTTGAAGATTTAGTTATACAAATGTGTGCATAGGGTTAGTTATTGAACGCCACCATAGATACACTCACTTTGGTGAGTGGGCTTTTTAAACCACCCCACACTGCATGCTGAAAAAAATGAAATGTCACGCTGCAAAACCAACACCAGGACAAATGAAGTTCATTTCTGTCGATTTAACCACTTATGACTGACCTTTATAATGCACGAGTGCCTCAACTGTGATTAGGCTGTTCTTCATGCTAAGCTTTGCTCAAGTAGGAGTAAGATGATGACGATAATACCAGCTTTAATTAAACAAAATGGCAAAGGGTTTAATTATTTGTCCACAGCCGTATTTCTAACTGCGCCGAATGTCACCTTGTGCTATAGACGAGGCTGATTAACAGCCACAGATGTGTGTTGGTGCTCTCCACTGTTGTCTGCGCTGCCAGTGAAGATGTGAAATGGTTGTCTTGTCTCTAAGGTAACCCATGTCGACCTCAGAGACATTTTCATTTCATAGAAGATAGTGACAGAAAAGAACAGACAATTAAACAACTGGTACAAAGTGTGCACTGAAGGGAAACTTTCCTGTGACATTTCAGTCACTTATAGCTCAGCTGTACGGCATTTCATCGTGAATGATTCATGCACGAGAGCGTGACTTCATAAAAATAAAATACAGAGGCAAAATGTGTAAAGCAGCTTAAGGAGATCTGTGATATCTGTTAAATGTGTCTCACAAGCCATCTGCCAGTTGTGACAGATTCAAGAACACACACAAAAAAAATGACTTTATGTCCTCCCTGCATGACTCACCCCACACAGTCCATTTACTGCATAGAAATTCAAATATTTCTATTCAGCAGACTGTGTCCAATCCAAAGAGAATCCTTACAGGATGCCAGATTTCATTAAGTCAGTTCACGTAGTGGATGTACATGGCTTTTGATTTAATTGCTAAGAAATGGAAAAACATCCAGGAAACCATACGGTACAGCATCCAGATTTACAATCATGCTGTGCCCTCTGGGAATTCAACCCAGCCCTCATTTCCCATAATTCTTACTTCAAACCTCTGTCCTCTAAGGAAAGACGGGTCACTTCCCTGATCAGTGAGAAAAAGCACAACTGCAACCTGCAGCTACAAACCTGAGACACCTGTCAGACACTGAAGAAAAAAAACAACAACACCTTCAGCATGTTTCTCAACATGACCTCGACCTGCAAGACTGTACTAGCAACAAACAGGACCAGCAGCAGTTTAAGGATAATGTATCCAAGGTTCCCTTTGAGGGTGTGAACAGCATGCCAGCATAGACAAGGCTGTACTGAACTAATGCTAGTATTATATTGCAATGACCTTCTTACCCATGAAATCTGGCTCTGACGTTTATTTTTGATGCTACACCGACTTCAGTGGAATGAATGGCATTTCTGTCATTCACAGTCTGCACGCTGTACGTCTGTTGTTGCATGCTCCAGATACGAAGTCACACACTGCCAACTACTTCAATGACTTTTGGTCATATTTTATGGAGGAAAAATTTTTTGGTTTTCCATCTGATGCCCTCCACCTCAACTCAGTGTCAGACCATGGCAGACGCAAAGAGACCGAAAAGGGCAACTACGCTAAGGAAAGAAAAGGAGAGAGTGAGTGAGCAAGAAGTCGCCAGAAAAGAGCAAATCTGGAACTGAATTTTAGTCGCTGGCGAGGGTTTGGTGAAATAAAAAGGGTTAGTGAAGAAGAGAGTTCAGTTCACATGAATTCACATAGATGGTCTTCAAGTTTCCCCCTGTACCAAAACACACCATAACTATTTTTTTCCAATGCAATAGCCCACTTGAAGAAACCCATATTGTAGCATTAAGATTTAATGCTGTTCTGAAGAACTCCAGTTCCAGATTGGAAACACAACGGCTCCAGGAGCTCGTTCGACAGAGCGCACATGACAGATGGGAAGTGACATGAGTGTCCAGAGGGCGGAATGCAAGACTGCGGAGTCACTGCACCTCAGCCGCGCCGAGTGTGTGTGCGTGCGCGCATCAATTTGTGTAACCTTGCCTGTGCACTTCCCTCAGACAAAAAAAGATCGTGTAAACACATTATTCTCCTTCAGTCTCATGTCAAACTGTCCAACGCCTCATGTACAGTAGTAAGCCCAGCTGTTCTCCCCCAGGCAGCAGCAACAAATGCGCCGTGTCAAGAGTTTTTTTGTCACCCCTCCAACTTGCTGCTGCTGCTGCTGCTGCTGCTGCGGGGCCTTTGAGCCCGGGCGTCGGATGGATGGTAGCCGAAGTGTCAAATCACTGAACCGTCTCGGATGCTGAATGCCAGTTTGTTCGATATCTAAACTCTGTCTAGAGAGGCAAGTGGGCAGCAAGAGGATGAGATGTGGGAGGGATGCTGGCACCTCTGATTCATTTAGAGCGTGTGACAGCGAGAATACAGACTCGGCTTTTCGGTTGGTGGGTTGTCTAATCTAAATGTTAAAATATGTTTTGCATTCCTGCTTTTCAGCAAGTGTCCATTTTTTTTTTTTTTAAATGTCATCCATCCTGGGTTTTATACTTTTTTCCCCACAGGTGTTAATAAAATGCTTTTCCTTCAGTTCAGCTTCTGCAGTCTTATAAGGAAACAGCAGCACTGTCATGGTGTTCATACTTGAGTAGATGAAATGTAAAAAGGCTCTAAAAAACAATTTTCTCAATTAGCTTCCTGCGATGAGCAGCGGGGTACCACATGTAGGGAAGCAACAGTTATAGATTTGGATTAATTGATTATAGCCAGAGAAAAAAATGCTGATGACGGTGCATTAATTTATTTCACAGCACTAGAAAACTAAATATAAAAAAACAACTCAGCAGCTTTTTGTTCGTAGTTTTTAATAAGCAGGACTTCTGCTCTTAAAGGTGATGTTGTTGTCACTGATTTATGTTGCCCAATTATTAACTAACCAATATGTCGTTGATTGCAAGTGACAGAAACACTCGGTGTAGCTCAGCCTTTCCTACATGAACACAATTTCTGCCAGAGTTAGAATATCTCTCGTCATTTCACATAAAAATCATCTGCATATCTTTGTAAAGCAGCAATATTTATTTAGCTTTAACGTGTAAAATCTGAAAACGTGACAAATAGCATGCATTTAGATTGGTGTACAAGAGTTAAAGAGTTAAAATCGCAAACACCTTGAATATAAATCTATTTTTTTTTGCTGTGCAGGTGTCTGATGATGAAAGAGTTTGTTGTATACGGCTATACAGGGTTAAAGAACATGCTACAAATGTGTTGGACAAACTCACTCGTGGCTTGTGTAAATGGAGAAAATGATCTCTGCGTCCTCTATGTGGTGTTTCACCCTGTATGATGAGTGGAAATTAGAGGAAAATGGTGAAAAATTGCAGCTGCTTTTTACAGAAAAATACACTAAATAGCTAAATTAATGGTCATATCCAATCATGTGGTTTTAATAGTGTAAAGGTGTATCGGGGCAGACTTCGGATATGTCTAAATGGGCACAAACACCCAGGAACCATCATGGAGTATATTTCTACAGCGGTGTCACAATTAGGAAATTCCTGGTATAAGAAGATCTCAGAGTTCTCAGAAGTCTCTTCTCAACTCATTTACAAATGTCAGAGAAAGCCCATGAGATGGGGAAATGTCAGATCGGTTGACATGTGGTTCAGAGAGGAAAAGAAGGGGAAAGATGAGTGGGAGGTGTGCGAGCTCTGCTGTGGGAGACTACATGAAATAGCAGCAAAGGCACAGGGAGGAAATTGCAGTCAAACCACTTGAACAGACAGAACTGCAGAATCATTTTGGGCGATTTGGATCTGAACTAACAGGATTTTTGTGTCCACACTGTCTGTGACGCTCATTAAAACGTCCCTTATAATATGTATCCCTGCTTTAGTGAATTTATTCACCTGTACCATCCCTTTGGACTGTTTGTTGTTATTGTAGATACATCATGTGGACACATTGTGCCCTCTATGGATATTTTAATGTGAATGCAAGCACAATATTCATCATACTCGTGTATGTTTCCATTGGGATCTTTGGAAAGTATGCCGTTATGTTATTAGATTTACATTTACTATTTATTATTAGGCCATCTAGACATTTAAATGTATGACTATGGGAGTCCATAGTCTCTATTAGAGCACACTCTTAGATCTAAACTGGTCACGCGGTGCCATCTTGTGGCTGAATCAATGTATTGCTTAGTTGTTACATGAGAGGATGGCAGAGATTTGGCATTAGAAACAATAATAATAATAATAATAATAATATATTTTATTATTATTTCACATTTCAAATAGGACTCAGATTGGAAGGCTCTTCCAGCAAATACTCTACTACCCTCTGTCAATATCAAGACCTCATGTCTGCAGACATTAAAGAGGCTGCTGCTGTCTCAGCATCGATCTGATCTTCATGCTGTCAAAGTGAACGTCGGCTGCCTTTTAACTCCACACTTTGTGTTCTGAGTGGTTTCATTATGGTGTCCTCGGAGACCCCCAAAAGTTCCCCGCAACACTTGATCTGTGTACGCACAACCAAAACTCCATTTTAAGTTTCTATTGCTTCGGACTGCAACTTTGTAGACCTGTCTCTGCCGTGACTTGGTCAGTCAGGACTTTTATTTGGCGTAAGAGTCGTGGACTAGCGACAGTTCATACATGAATCACATGGCCTCACGCGGTCTGATCAGGATTTAAGAGCAGCCTTAGATGAGTACAGACAGGTTTTACGGCTACAGCCTTACTCGGTTTGGCGTGGCTAATGAACGCAAAATATCACATCTACTCGAACTTCCACTTCCACATATACCTGGTCTATCATGATTTGTACTTATTTTGTTACTACCCATTGATGTTTTCTTATTTTTAATCTTCTCTTCTCAGATTTTTGATTACACAGTCCACAAATTGTTTGTCCAATGCCAGGAAAGTTTGAAATTCAAATGAATGAAAACATAACATAATCAAATCAGAAGATATTTGCATTCAGCTTCTGAACGGCTTGCACGCTCAGAGAACATGGTTTGGCAGAGACATGGCACAAATTGATCTGATGAGACAGATGAATGGCTGCTGAGTCATTTCAGATTGCCAAGAGCACTGATTTTTGATTTGTGCAACGCTCGTCTTCGCACGCGCTCTTTTTCTCTGGTGGCATCTCTCCAGTTCTTGCACGCGCCAGCAGGGTCGGACGGGGAACAAAATTTGGCACAGGCAGTTTCTGTCTGGACCAGCTCACGGCACAACCACCCCGCACCCTCGTACATGAACACAGTACATAAAATATGTGTGTAAAGAGAAATGAGTATCGTTTATCAGATTTCAAGAACTTCTTCAAGGGCAGTCACAAAAACAGCTACCGATGAAACTGGTTCTTACGACGACTGCCCTCCTCTGCTGCAGAGAAGCTCATTACAGTTACCAGCCAACCAGTAGCAGACACATCTCAACATCAACTGTTCAGAGGAGGCCTTTGTGGTTGAATCGCAGCGAAGAAACCACGACTGAGGTAGGACAACACGAAAAAGAGAGCTGCTTGGGCCAAGAAACACAAGGAGCGGACATGAGATCAGCAGAAATGTGAACAGGCGCGTGTGTGTGTGTGTGTGTGTGGTTCCCAGCTTGGAGCACGGAGGAGGTGTGATGGTGTGGGGTTGCTTTGCTGGTGACACTGTTAACGGTTTATTCAAAAATTCAAGGCACACTTAACCAACATGGCCACCACGGCATCCTGCAGCAACATGCTGGCCCATCTGGTTTGGACTCATGTGCCAAGAGTTGTCATCTAAACAAAAAGGTGGCCACTTTAAAGGTCATATTGTACAGAAAATATACAGGAAGACGCTCAGCTGGATCTAAATGACACAGGATTTACAGCACAGGTGTGCAAATAGGTGAGTTATGGCTCTTGCTGCACTAAATGGAACGGAGCCTTAATTAGTACCGCTGATAACACCTGTTCACTCCACTATCTCATGGCAAAATGGCTGCTGTGTATTAATGTTGAAAACAAACAACTGACAGCACAATATGGTGTCACCTAATCATTAAATGGTCTCACCTGGTGCAGCGCAGTTTCCCCGGCTCTGCTTCACGTCCTCGGGTCATCAAGGTGCTAACAGCAGGTACATAAAGGTAACGTCGTCCTGTTAACGAATCAGCACAGGTGTTCGCTGTTTATCAGCCGGGACGTTTACCTCAAACCTACTCAAACGCTCTTTCCGTCGTCATTTTGTTTGTTTATTTCCCGCTTCAACTCTGACATTACCTGGACTGAACCACTTGAAGGGGCCGGGGGAGGTGGAGGTGGAGGTGACGACCTGTTAAACAGTCACACCTACAGTTTGGGGCTATGAACCCCCAAAACAGATGGACTGCCCCGTCCCAATAATAATACTGGCAAGAAATAAAAAATAGAAACGAAATGTAAGCTAATGTTTCAGTCTCCGTTGAGATAAATCTGCATGGAGACTGAAAAATAAATAACCTTGAAAGTCTACAAAATATTTAATTTGTGTTTTGTCTCTTTAAAGAGTGACAACCTGCTGCAGGTACATGCTACACTGCCCTCTGCTGGCCCAGATGAAATCATTGGTGGAGCCACAAAGGGTTTAATATGACATAAATATGAAATAAATAATCACATATAGAAATTGTGTGACATAAGTGAACAATAATTAGCTTAATAAATTATCAAAACGAACCCGCTGTTATAAAATATAATGCCTGCCTCTAATATGTTAAATTATATACCCATAATTATCATTTTCAATGTCAAAGACACTCAGTGAAAAAAACACAAACACCAGTAATGTTTAACATAATTTATATTTATTTTCTTTTGAACAAAATGTTAATAAATGTATTTGTTTTACGTCCAAAAAAGATCATGACTCGTGGGACGCATTTTATAAATAATTTCATCCAAGTCTTTTGTAGAAAAAAAAGAAAGTAAATTAGCAAACTAAAGCATCTCTAGTATGACAATATGACAACTTTATCATAATTTTTTCTCTATATTTGAACCCTTTTCTCAATTCAAGCTTCATTTTTTTTGTATATTTTTCTTTAAGACCTCTTTATCTCGTCTTTTTAACATCCAACTTAGTCCTACTCATCAACTCACATCACTGCTTTAGACAACAGAAAAATGCGGCAAAAATCTCAAAAAACAGACAAAAACCAAGGAGGCGAACAGAAAACACAGTGAGATTCAAACAGTGGGGGGAGGTCCGGGAAGGGCAAGGGGGGAGATGGGGGGGTGAGGGTCAGCCATTTTGGGTTCGGATCCCACATCTTCAGGACATATTTACAACAGAAAGGACAAGGGAGGTTGTTGTTGTTGTTGTTGGTGGCGGTGGTCAGGAAGGGGGTTTAGTTTGGGGGTGGGGTTCATCTGCATAGATCCACAGGACTCAAATCGTGAACAGCTAAGAGATCGAAGGGGGACGGAGCACAAAGTGTGGGCCTGTTACATCCGCTGCTGTCTTCGAGGGAATGTAGTTCTCGTCGTCACAGTTTGTCAAGGAAAGCAAACGAACAAAACGACACGTCACGTGAGAATCTATGAACTGCATCCAGAGGCGAGTGTAGACTTCCACGTGACATCTCACTCTGGTGATGAGTGTGTGAGGAGCAAACCGATGGTCGTTACGTGATGTGAGGCGAGGGAAGGTCAAGCTGTTAATGGGGAAGGGAGGCTGTGGAAGAGGGGGGGCACTGATACCAACAATTTGGACTCCAATCTGTCTTCAACTGATCATCAGAAGCAACTTCTTCGACGGATTTAGCGTCCTCAGCTGTCATTCTGCTGTATCAGTAGTTGCTCACTGAATATTGTATAAATCTCCTTTTCTATATAATCTCAGCGCGTTCCTAGCTAAAAATGGGAGTTTAAACTCTTCTTAATCCCTGCGTGTCCTCGTGTCAATGTGCACTTTACTGGCAGCAGCCATGCAACGAAAAACAACAAGAAAAAAAAAACACAGAACATAATCAGGATGGATCAGCCCTTGAAAACTCCTCACACTCCTCACAATGCTGACACTAACACAGCCCTTTGCTAGTCTGTGAAAGACAGCAGTTGATCAGCTCATCTAAGGGTATTTAAGAGTGGACAGATTGATTGACTGGCTGATTGATTGATTGGCCAATCACTCGCCGGCCGAGCCGGCAACAGTGAAGTCGCCACAAAGTAGGACACTAACGCAGGCTGATTTATTTTTTTGTTATTTTTTTGTTTGTTTTTTTTTCTATATTGCTCCATTGCCAGTATCTGCCTCACTGGGCGTACGCAGCAGAGAGGCACTCAAAGATCTGGGGCCTCATTTATCAAGCAAGGAATCTGGTTCTGCTTGTGGACGTACAAGCTCACTGGCATCCAGACGGGCTTATGGATGTCAGCTGTCTGCTCAAGACTGGACTGCTAGTCATGTGCTGTGAACAATTCATCAATATCCCTACCCTATATGCGACTGGTTGAAAGAAAGTTTGGACCAATTAGCATTTAGATCGCCTGTCGACGAATGAAGAGATGATCTTTCCCGCCAATATTTTTTTATTTTATGTTTTTTTGAACTCTTAAATCTGTACTGTGCATTTCAAGAAGATGTTTCCGGTTGAGGAAGTTGTTTGCGATCCCGTGATCGCACATCCTCTGCTCTAATGCAGCCCGATTCGTGTAGTATAGTTCATATAGTTGTTTGCATTTACGTGTTTTTCCGTTTCTCATGCCAGACGTCAGAAGTAGTGATCACTGCTCGTGAATACACCCTTAAACAGGAGTCTTTGTCAGGCTGTGCCGTAGATAAAATCATTAAATTGTGATCACTACATTGTCTGACAAAGTGAACGACAGTACCTGAGGTGACTCCAACCTCAAGATAAGATTGGTTTCCACTTTAAAGCAGCCTTTAGTAATCATTATCAATAACTGGTGGTTGATTGGTAGTCTGGCTTGTGTGTTTGAAGTCTGGTTTCTCCAGTCACACGTGTTTAGTCAGCACAGGAAGAAGTCGACAGATCGGATTGATAAATGAGGCCCCTGGTGTTTTGGCATCATGCAACTATTCTCTAGTGTCCCTGGGTTGTCCCTGCAGTCTCCTGTACGACCACTCTAAATACTCTCTCTGGCGTTAAGACGAACCACCGGGCCGCCCGTCTCCAACACCACCACTACCCTATGAGGTAAACTGAACACTTTAGCAACCAGAGAACACCGCTTCCTGTCCAGGAGCTCAGCATCAACTCCTGCAATACCCCTCAATCTGAACCGTCGCTACCTGCGGCACTTCATCGCTCCTAACTTGCTCAATGGCCCAACAAGTTAGAAGAGAAAGCGAGCCACTCTCAGAGCACTTAAGGTCCTAAAACATGTAGGCATGTAACGTCGTCGCAAGGGGGTTGAAAATAAGTTCTAGTGGGACAAAATACAAGCCGAACATTAGAATATAGAAGAATCACATACACTTTGTTTTCAGAGAAACAAGACCCACATGAATGATGGGTGAGCTGGTCCTGGCAGGCCCTCGAGCAACATCGCACACAAAGGTAGTAAGAGGATGCCTCGGAGGTGGTGGAGAGTAGGAAGTGGAACAGTTGATATGTCAAAACATTCTGGCACCTGAAAAAATGCAGCGAAAATCTAAAGGTAATGATGAGTGAGAGCGCACACTTCATCGATGTCCGTGTTTCCTCTGACGTGCCATCCGTACACACACACACACACACACCGAAAAACGTCAGGAAGGGAGGGAGGGAGAGGGCGGAGGGGAGGAAAGAAGGGAGGGAGGGAGGAAGAAGAGAGGAGGGACAATATGCTAGAAAACATTTGGATGGAATAGAAACAATGAGCAGGTTTCAAGTGGCAAGAGGTCAGTTCTTTAGGGGGTTGGTTGTCAAACGTCTCAGTTCGGCCGATGTCCAATCCCAGCACCCTTAGCTCCAGTTAAAACCCTCCCACTTCCTGTGGTTGATGGTTCATCTGCGGCAGATTGTAGAGGCATTCCCAGCATGTCTCGCCAGATGTGTCCCTGGCAGCCATGACAGCATTAAAAGCCATAATCCTCTCGAGCGACATCACTCTTTACAAGCACCAGATTCAACCCCAAGGTTCACTCCTCGTTAGAAGCGCTCTCCTCCGGCGAGAAAATGGCAGCCACGCCCACCAACGTAGAATTATGGGAGGCTGAAATGATGATGACAGTGTGTAGGAGGACGAGGGCCAGCAGGCAGATCTTCAGTCGCCCGCTGCACAGTCTCGGGGTGGCAGCTGAGGTGACCGAGGCCCCCTCGGGCTGGCAGGAAGAAGCAGTCCTTTTTAGTGTCCCGCCTGAAGGGTTGTCCATTTTGGAGTCCCATCGGACGTCGCAGCACTCCGCCTCACTGTCTGATAGATGTTCTCCCAGGAGCCCTGAGGAAGAGGAGACGTGGGAGAAAAATGCTGACTTTGTTATGCAGAACAGTATGGATCTGTTAATAATGAGTCCAGCTGATACCAATGAAAGTCAGTTCACTGTGTGGAGCAGAGAAACATTAGTTTAAGCATTATTAGAATAGTTCAACTGCAGCACAGTGACGGTTCACGACCTCGATTCTTTTGGACATCCGTCAGCTCTGGACAGAGGTCGCGTGACCTCACGTCGTAGCTGTGATCAGGACGCCGAGGACCAGACACAGTGACCCTCGGCTGAACTCAAATTAAAGTCCACGACCACACGGAGGGTGACGCATCGCTGCCTCGGCTGATGACTCTGGAAGTTTGCACTTGGCAGCAAGTAAAAGGAGCTGTCACCACGCTCATCTGCACAGAGGGAGGCTCAGCTCTCACCGGGGACAGAGAGAGAGAGAGAGAGAGCAGTCGGAGGATGATGAGAGCAGATGTGACGTGGAGGAAGCTCACAGCAAGACGAAAACGCTCTTTGTTTCGGCCATTAAAGGCTGCCACGGTGGCAGATTCATTATTATCACAGGGTATTGTATTTCCACGTGTGCTACCTGATTGGACCTCTTCTGATTGGCTCGTATAGACTGTGTTTGATTGACAACTCCCTGACTCCCCTGCTGTGTGATAGAGACTGTATGAAAATGTTTGGGGTGGGGAGAGGGCTGGAATTTCATATTTGGCTTTTTTTTTAAAAAAGCATGACGCTGCAGAATATTCTCTTTAACTTCAACAAAAACATGAACTCACTCATATAATTCATAAATAATCATAGATTAATTAGCTATCCTGTGATGTGAATATGAATATGAATGAATACGATAAAGCGGCTCTTTACTGTGACGGGCTGGTGATGCCATTTGCAGTTCACCTCGTAAGAGAAGGCTCAAAGGGGGGGCAGCAGAAGCTCAGTCCATAGGGACTTGGGTAGCAGAGGGAGACCGGGTCACAGTGTGGAGGGTGGACCGGTAGCTGGAAAGGTGCCAGCCGTGAAGTCCTAAGCGCTCCCCTTGGTCTCTACGTGGCCTTTATGTGTAAAACCTGACTGAAAGGGATCAATAAAGTTGATCTTTGAATCTTCAAACTATGACTGAGTACAAATACAGCCTCTTTCTAATAAAATTTAGTGACCTCACATAATTCCCAGCACAGGTCCACCTGGTATTGCCCACCCACAATGTCTGAAAACAGCAGAGTGTGCTGCTGTGGTGTTGAGGTCTTCCAGAGGTTTGTTGTCAGCGTCTGGTGCTCCGAGTCCTTGGAGAGTACTACTGTGTAAACCGCAGTAAATATTGAGAGACAGACTAAATTCAATTTCAAATGTCCTTGTCTGAGCTGAGGCTGTGCTCGCAGACACCACTAGATGTCATCAGAAAGCCTTTGGAAACACCTTGCTGTTTTCCTGGAGGAATACCATCCAGCAAATGTGGACACACACACACACACACACACACACAGGGCATGAATTAATACTGTGCATTCTTTTATAAATAAAATGCTATTCGCCGGCCTAAATTAAATTAGGAGGTTTTCTCTGAGGCACTCGAGAATGCAAGGCCACGCAACCACCCACACACACGCTCAGCTGGCAGCTGCTGCTGTTGTAAACAGGAAGTAACAGCGGTCAGCGAGTGGGTATTAACCTGTGCAGATGAAGCTGGGGCTGCCGCCGTGGATCAGGTCGTCGTTATCGGGCAGGATGAACGGACAGCTCTGCTGGACCTCCAGGCAGTACTGGTGGCACGGTACCCTCTTCTGACAGGACTGCTGGGTGGTGGGGAAATACTGAGCGCAGAGCCAGGGCTTATAGGCCGTCTGAGGAGGAAGAAGAAGAGGAGAGAGGATGACATTAATCGATGCTTGTTCGCGAGGATCCACTTGAGGATTTGTGAAAGCTGTTCGGCTCTGGTGGGTCTTCTGTTAGCAGCCGAGCCGTTTGTCCATTTGTCAGCCTCATACCTCGTCCTTTAACGTAATTACCTGTGTACTTAAACCACTGAGCATCAGATAAAGACACTTCCCAAAATGGATTCCCAGCAACTTCATGCATTAATGAAACCTCAGGAGATATTAGTCAAGGCTAGTGTGCAGGCAGAGCCACCGGGATGTTGCTGCAGAGCATTAGCTAACAGAAAGTAAACCATGCCAAATACAGTGTGATGATTTGCTTATTTCTGGGATACGAATTATGACAGGCTGCTGCAGCATTTGGAGGATGTAGAATAGAAATTTAAGACACTTTTACACCAGATTACTCCAGCTAATGATTATTTCCATTACCAATTAATCTGTCAATGAATGTGCAGTCAGAATATAGTAAAAATCATCATTTCCTCGAGTTCAAGCCTCAAAGATATTTAATTTACTCTCCTAGAAGACAAAAAAAAGCTCCAAATCCTCACTTCTTTTTGCAATCTTCTTTGAAAAATGAGTTAATTGCATTGGATTGGATTCTAAAAAAAACTGTTCAGTCGTTTCAGCTGGGCACCACACAGCCACGGAGCACTGTGTGAAAAATTTAGTCTGGCACGTCTGTCCAGGTATGGCACCGAATCACCTCATGAAATTCATGTTTCCTTCCTCTTCCAGGTTAAATTTGCTGGAGTTCACAGTGAGGAAGGGTGTAATACAAAATGCACTTATGTGCATAAGGAGACAGATGGTGACATGTAATAGCCAAAGCCTCAGGCTTGGAAAGCTTAGCAAGACAAAATGAACCAAGGGCAAACCACAGTCTGGATTCATTCTCATTTTTAGCTATTTCTTCATGTGCTTTTTACTGGGATTAACAGCAGAGAGCACAGACAACCCATTGTACAGAGAGAAAGACAGTACTTTTCTTTTACCTGACTTTTCCTACAGTGGATGGTTTCTTTGTAAATGAGCTGTATGACCGGAAATATAGTTTTAAAAAGGGCTATGAGCTTATAGAGAGGAACAACTCATACTCAGGAACAGATGAAAAGAAACGTACATTTTAATTACCACAAAGAAGAGCAGCACAAAAAAAACAATAATAATATATTTAAGCTGGAAAGTTAAGAAAATTATACTAAACTTATAAAATTAGCCCCTCTGTGAGGTAACAAAGCTCAACACAGCTAACATGCTGATGTTTAGCAGGTCTCACGTTAAACACCATCTCAGTTTAGCATGTTAGCATGCTAAAACTGCCTGTGTAGCAACTGCAAAGTACAAATGAGACTGCTAATTATTATTAATAATAATAATACCAAAGTTCTGTGACAGACAAGCAATTAATTAATTAACAAATGTTTCCAGTTGAACTAATGAAATACTATGTGTTAGTAATAATTAGCCACATATGCTAGAGCTACACAGCTAGCTAGCACTTAGCCACAGTGGTGCCAAGGTCAGCATGCTAGCATGCTCACAACAACACAGCTAACATGCTGATGTTTAACCATTTCAGTTGAGCATGGTAGCGTGCTAAAACCGGCTATTTAGCAACCACAAAGAAAATATTTAGCCATAATTAGCCACATTTGCTAGGGCTACGCAACTAACTAGCACTTTACCACAGCGTTGCTAAGGTCAGCATGCTACACGCTGGTGTTTTGCATCTTAGTTTAGCATGTTAGCATGATAAAATTGGCTAAATGAGTACAAATGAGAATGATTATTAACAAATGTTTCTAATTACACAGACAAATAAACAATTAAACACCATACTATGTGTGTTAGTAATAATCAGCCACATTTGCTAGAGCTACACAGCTAGCGTGGCTTTATATCTATTAATTTATCCTTAATTTGGCACTATTTCTGGTTCAAACATGTCTGTTGGTTGACATCTACGCCTGTGAAAGGCTAATGGCTAGAAAAGTCAGTCATAATCGAAATGTTTGAGTTTGGATACATCATCTGTTAAATGACACGTGTGATGTCTCCTGTTCGCAACTCTGTATCACCAACCAGTGTCAAGTCATGTGCAGGCGCCTCAGCATGTGCAACCCACACAAGGTTACTCTATTGTCGACATCAACAACTCCGGACAGCTTACGTCACAGCAGCTCCACTGAGCCTCCGCTAACAGGCTGTCACCGGAGAGAGCCGTGCATGCAGGAAAAGGTCTGTCCACTGAATAGCAGAAGATATGTGAAGCTGTTAAGTGAGGGGGAAAGTGTTCAGAGAGTCATTTGACAAGCTGACACAGGCAATGCGAAAGGGGTACAACAGCCGTCTGCAAGTCATGAATCACAGACAAAACAAACCATTAGTGGCAATCAGGTAATTACTAAGCAGGAGAATAATAAAATGTCCAGCATTGAGAGAGTTTCACACACATAAAGGCAATATTTCTAAAGAAACATGTTGTTTAAAAGCCAAAGTCAAATATTAAGTACCTACTTCTTTATAGATCATATATATTAGAGTTTAAAACTCAAAAACTCTCCAGAACATTTTAAGGGCCTTTAAAATATTAATAAAGTTTCCTGAGAATCAGTGGATTATCTTCCACCCCTCCTCCAACCTTTCAAAATCAAATTGAGGGGTCTGATTTGTTTCCTGTTACACATACGAAGATAACAAACACTGCACGGGCAATTATAATCATTAGAATAATCTGATTATGGTGATGAGAATGATAACGATGAGAACAGCGTGGACCCAGATGGTTTGTGGAATGGAACATACACAGTGTGTGTACTGCAGGGGTTAAATCCTCGTACCTGTTTGCAAGGAAACAGGCTCATCCTTCAATAAAAAAGGTCACCACTCAGGTTTTAGTGCCTTGATGGGAGATCTGTCTCCATCTTAATCCAGGTGGTGCAGGCTTAAAAAGAAATGTTTTTCTGAGGATGTTCTGTCATAATAAACAGTCAAACCGGAGTGACTACACCTCTTTATATGTCAGAGGGTGATTTGGATAAATCACAGCGACTCAGGATCGCTCCCATGATGCTCTGCTTTTTGGCTGCAGCGTGGAGGAGCTCTGCGTAGAGGGGAAACTGGCTCCAGGCCAGAGTAAAATCCCCCTCTGATCACCGATTACATTTGTGCTTTACACAAGTTTGTGGTGTTTTGTCGGAGTCGGAGGTGTCAAATCCGTGACGGGATTTTCAGCGTGGCAGCTTCCTGTCTGTGCAAATGGCTGCTGCTGTTTAAATTTTGCGATGATTTAGCATAAACTCTTGCCAGCGGTGAGATAATCCGTCTAGGGATGCTGCAGCTATCAAAAGAGAACCAAAACAATCGCAGTCAGACAGGAAATCTGGGTCCTCCTGAAGATGTATGCCGGCAGTTGCCAAGGTAACGGCTTTTTCTGCTTTTCATTAGAGCTCAATGGGTACTGCCCCACTCTCTGTTGGTTTTCTGTTTGTGTGCACATGTTTAAGCGTGCACCCTGGCCCTGTGTGCGTGTGTGTGTGTGTAAATGTGTGTGTGCGTGTGCTCAGCGTGAAAAGGGAAGCGTATAAGAGCAAATTGAGTTAGTCAGGAAGCAGGCCTGGAGTCTGATTTGATCAGTCTAATGTGTGATCAGTGTGAATGGGAACCTGGCACTCAAAAAGCCTCTGTCGCCATGCAGCTTAGTCTGCTTCAAACAATGTGCTGAAGCCCAGAGACGCAGACAGGAAAGACACCAAGCTGGCAACCGTTTGCACCAGGGCTTTATGCCTGCAGTCCCCAATTTGTACACACAGCCTCCTTTAGGTGTCATCGGCCAGCACTTCAACGCATTCAAATTTCAGAGATGAAATCGGGGGGAGAACGTGCTCCTGATGTTTTGGATGTTTACATTAACGTGGGGATGTAAAAAAAAAAAAATCAGACATTTTCTGCTAGAGCCTGCATGCAAATCTTTTGAAGCCTAAAAATAACATTTCAAAATTAAGATTCAAACACTGACGCTTTGGCAGATAAGTGTCAGCAGCGCTGGCATCTGAATTTCACCACAGTGATTACTATTATATAAGAAGCAGGCTGTAGAACAAGTCGTGGACGGCTTCTTATTTTCTGTAGCATGCAGTCCTCATACTGCTACACCAGCCAGTCATACTGTTTAGAGAAATTACTCTTGATTTGCAAAATGCATTCACTTTTCTTTTATATTCTGTTTGTGATCTAACTCTGACATCTTTTTGCTCAGAAACACGAATAGAAATCTCAAGACTTTCCTCAGGAGTCCAACATAAACTAGAGCAGATGCATCAGTCTGGTCTTAAATATTAAAGTCAAATCTGAATTCTCCTCACTTTCTGTGAAAATAATACGTGTGAATTTACTTGGACCTGTAGTGACAAGGCAGCTATTGGATGAAAAAGAATAAAACAGCATCTAGTTTTACGGTCAGGAGCCGTGCTGTCAACTACCGTGGTGTGCTACTGACTTCCCCCCTTTTCGCTAATGTCCCACATGGTGTTGTCATGTCCCATTAGCGATTCAGGACATCTGCACCTTTGCAGCATTCAACATTTAGGAGCACCCGTTGTGCTGTTTAGTTTATACTGCACTCATAAAGTGGAAACCAGCAAGTTGTTTATCCCGTGTTTCCACACAGATAGTGTAAGATAGGTTAACTTGTGGCGTGGAAGTGCTAGGAGAAAGTAGAAGCTGGTTAGCCTAGCACGAGTGGAAGCTGCTAGTATTTCTACACAAACAGGGAAGCTAGTTAGCATAGCATAAGTGAAGCTTGGGTAGAAATTGCTAGTAGCTATTCAGCAGCCATCAGCAGCTCCCACACACTCAGCACTGTAGCTGTCGTTCTTTCGTGGTACCATGTGGCGATGGCAAACGACTAGACAAATCCTAACACGGAGTAACGTACAGAGTCACCAGCTAACATAGGGAGCGTCTGAATCACAGATGGGACTAAACAACAGCAGTGTCTGCTAACAACCAGCGGCATGATACTGCAGTACCACCATCAGGAGTCTGAACACTGACAAGACAAGCGCAATTGCAATTCCTTCTCTTTGGTAAACACACGAGTTCAAACAAACACAACTGAATTTTAATTGAAATGCTCCTAGTTTGTGTTTCTGTGTGTGCCACATGAGAAAATTGACAGGTTTGACAAATGTGCATCTGATGCCTTCGGGGGGGGTTTCAGCCTGTGCGCCGCCATGTAGCATAAATCAATCTGAGAGCGAAAAACATCCTCAAATCAAATAGTGGAGCAACTGTGTCTCAACGGGGGAGTGTGTGCGTGGTGGTCACACTCTTTCATAATGCACTGACGTTGCAACCAGCAGGTAGCGAGCTGTACGACACGCAGAAGGATGAGGAGAATTACTGAGCTATAAATTAGCAACTGCAGAGAGAGAAATGTCACGTTTATGATGCAATGAGATGACCCTTTAATAGTACCAAGAATCTCTCTCTGCTTGGCTTCAGGGGGATCCACAGCTCAGCTCAGATGGATACACCCCCCACCCCCGTGACTTTTGTGTTGCAAAAGCAGGTCAGATTTGGTCATTCCACCAGCATCCAGCAGCTCACAGCTCAGCGGTCGTCCTGCAAAATCTGACATGCAAAGTAGCTCTTCTTCCTCCATTCTGCTTCTCGGGGCTTCCCCATTCACATGGCTGTCATCTGACACAGAGAGGATGGTGGGAGAGCTCGTCTGCAGACAAGAGGAACCACCGAGCAGCAGACAAATAGAAGTGTCTACTGAATATTTATTCTGTAGAAAAGTAAGAGCTAACATGGAGGAAATGTCAAATTAAAATGACACCTAAGCAGCAACCAGAACTGTTCAAATCCACTCCCAGAACAAAATCAATTTAGTTTTATGTTTACGCCAAATCATGACAAGTTATTTCTCGACATGACTCTTTATAATCCAACAATTCCCACCGTGGTGAGCAAGTCCTTAAATCATTTGAAAAGCTTCCATATTTTAGTCTTCTTTGGTAACAAATTATAACAGAGCGAGCATGCTAAGCTAAGCTAACAGCCACTGACAGTATAAAGAATGGACAACGTATCCATGACGTAAAATCTGTGGTGCTTGAAACCATTTTCATGAAATCAAACCCCATTTTTGCTACTATTTATGGCCAGGCATGTGTTTACATCCTATGATTACCTCTCTGTGTGGTGGCGGAGTCCGCCACTAACACAAGACCTTTTGAAGCTGTTGTTGTTTGAATCTGTAGCTCTGGCCTCCGCCATGTTGGCAGCCTTCAATCAATCTTCTCATCTATTTCTTAAAGAAGCCCTTCAAGCCCGAATGCCACTTTGTTTCTCTTCAAATTTAGAGCATGTTATGTCCTCAAATGTGAGTATAAATTATCTTAATGATGTTCCACGTATGTACTATGATGTAGTACTAATACATAAGCAAAACTCCCCGACAAATCCAGCCAATAGCCGTGTGTCTCTGTACTGTACTTCCTAAATCAAGAGTCATGTTAACTGTACTCACGTTGGTTTAAGCTCCTGGGTATGTAAAAACTTTAACTCGACATGCTGCTAAGCATCAACACTCTCTTTCTTCTCAGCAGGACGGTGTTGTCACACACACACACACACACACACACACACACACGGCGGCAATAAAGTAGAATGACAGAGACGGCTATAAAAAGCATATGAGTCAGCTGCAGAGTGAGATCCCAGTTAGAAGCTGAATGACACAGATCATTACCACTCACACAAATCACACCGGGGTAGAACAGGAAGCAGCTCTCACACTACCTGGACTATTTTCAGCTGCGTTTCTCCGTTTGATGGAGGAGCATCAAACGAAAAGTACTGAGTGTGCAAAATGTTTAAACAGGACTGCTGATGGAGGAAGTCCTCAGACGAGGTGGAGCTGGAGATGGGCCGATGTGATCTCTTTCATGAGGCTTGGTGGTCCAGTACTTGAAATGTAGTACACACACAACATAAAAGCAACACCATCAATCCTGACAAAATGTTGCTGACAGGACTTTGATGCACTCGCAGTGTCCGCCTCGGGTCACTGACGCAACCCACGGATAATCCAGCAGGACGGGTGGATGCGTACTGGTCTCTGTCTTCCCGCATTGATGTTTGTACTTATTACATCCCATTCCCTGGTGATGTAACGTATCCAGGCGCTGTGTGTGTGTGTTCGCTTCTGGAAAATGACACTGAGGCAGAGCGTTCTCATCAAATTAGATGGTTTGCAATTTCAGTGCAAGCCTTGTTCGTACGTCCGCCAACGAGAGCAGGGTCAAAGACGGGCCGCGGTGGCGGACTGCACGTTTTTAGAAATGTGTTTACGCCTGTCATTTTTCCTTTCTTGAACAAAATTCTGGGAAGCGATGGCCCGAGGGTTGCGATGAATGACTGACACTCCACGCGGTGAGCAGCCGCGTAGATCAGATGGCATTTGAGGATTTCTCCGCGAGACGCCGGCACAATACGACTCTGGAAAGCATCTGCATAAATATTCCCAGATGTGGCAATCCGCACGTCTATTTAAAGGTTCAACGTTATCAAATATGTGTTTCTTTTCCTCAGTTAGGAGCACGTCGCAGAAAGCGTATTTAAATTTGAATCAAGCCCCATTTTTGATGCTATTTTCGACCATTCAAGTGGCGGAGTCCGCCGCTGACACGTGCCTTCGTACATTCTCTGGAAAATGCTGTAATCCAGTGTAATTTCCTTTGAGACAAGCCTGTGAGTGTTGTTATGCTTCACTCACTTAACCCATGCAGGTGTGCTGCACATGTTTAAGTGGAAAGCCCTCAGGTAGCTCATCCCTCTGCCTCTAAAATTGTATTTTAGTGATTAAAAAATGTTTTTTTTGCAGGTGTGCTTCAACACTAATATTCAAACGGTGACAATAACAGATAATACCAGATGCATGATGCAGCTTTGCGTCATCCTGATGAGCATTAGCAGGCTGCAGATTGGCTGTGATCTCAGACAGAATGGAGTTCTTTGGAAGGAAATCACAGGAGGATCAGAAATTGGCAGGGACATCCCGACACGAGATTCAAAGTGCACTACAACTCCCTTGACGCTGCGATTCTTTAATACTCTTTAATATGATGTCAGACGCTTTCAAATATTCTGTGTCATCTGTTTTTGTCTTTAAAGTTTGACGTGCTCTGCAGCTTTGCTCATAAAAGCTTTCCTTGAAAATCTTATTAGTGCCAGATCCACACGCGATCTCGCGACGTTCATTAGCGATCCATCGATGGTATTGACGGGCTTCCAGAGGCTTCCAGAAACTCTGCACCTTTTCACTGGAAATGCCTTCTAGAGCATGCGCCATTGTGGGCTCTGGCTGACCAACTGGATCCACCTATCAGGACGTGACGACAAGGATTGCATCTGTTTCCCCGAACGCTGCTTTGTAGATCAGTTCTGAGAAAACACGCTCATGAATGTGTATGGGCGGATTTGTTTTCAGGCTGGCTGAGCACGCAGACGCAGCAATGAATTGGTAAGATTACAAAACAGGTAGATCCAAGAATTGGCTTTTCATCTGCGTTACGAAACAAACCCAATTTCCAGCAGACACGAGATTGTTTCCCAGGTTTGATTTCACGTTGAGTAGATTAAGCCATGCTCTGGTCGGAGGATCCCTGTTGGCTCAGTTCCAGCTCTGCGGCTCTCCTCTCCAAAGGTTTAAAGAATTCATTTTCAACTGGATCAGAGCTCTGGGAGGCTGCTGAATAGGTCACGGTGGCTCTTGCTTTCTCTATCGATGCAGAGCCTGCTGACTGCAGGAGGCACGACCTAAGCTCAGGACATATTGACTGAACAACCCCCCCACCCATCTGAGATGTCGCTCCACGATAAACACAGATAAATGCTGAGTGGGAGCGAGTTGATGTTACACTACCCAGACATACTACGATGACCATTCATCCTAAACTGACCATAATACATCAAACTGTACTTAATTACAATACTTGAGTAAATTAATTATTTAATTACTTTCTGCCACTTGATGAGGCTGAAGCTTGTCAGTATGAATTTTGGGTTTTATAAGCTTATGCTAAGCTAAGCTAAACATATCCTGGCTCCAGCTTTGCATATTGTGTGGGGCATATATACCAAGCTTTGGTGTCTTCAGAAAACAATATATGGTATATGTGTGTATATATATATATATAGGATGAGGCAATGACGTCATTCGAGATCAATTTTCAAGGTAAATACTGTAAATTACCGTCATTATCAGCCAAGTGTTGGCAGTAATGACGTTAAGGGAATGAGGATGAATGGCCGGCCTGAGGGAAGGAGAGCAATCAGCATATAGATTTATTAGCCTGAAAGGGAGGGAAAATGTGAGAGGTCACTGTGTGAGTGATAGAGGGCAGATAACTGTGGTCAAGACCCCTGATCCTTATGTAACACTGTCAGCGTTAACATTCCCCTCAGTCACTAAGAAAGAGTGACGGGATCAGACTCACAGGAACAAGGTAAAAATAATGAAGTGTTAAAGGAACACTGTGTAGAAACTGGTATTTTTGTGACTTAGTGCCCCGAGTTTCAGAGTGTCATAAATTGTTGACAGCTTTGCTAACAGCCAAAAATCAAGCAAGGTCAACAGCACAAGACATAGCTGCCAGCTAAGCCCAGCTCAGCGTCTGTCTTTCAGCCTTTTATTTCACCAAGCTCTCACCAACAACTACAAGTCAGTCCCAGATTTACTCTATCGTTATGTACATAACGGCTGCTGAGCCTTACAGTGCGTGCTTGCCCAGCTCCGGTTCTGGCACGACACCAGCTCCACTTTTCATCAGAGAGTCCCAAAGCCTGAAAACCACCTCTTCTTCCAGGTGGTCCAAACCACCTGTGGTATAAAAACAAACACTCCCCTGGCGCTCTGAGCTCCCAGTCTAGGCAGCCTGGCTAACCAAGTGAGCTAACACTTGCTAACAGCAGCTACAGCTTGCAGCAGTTTCAGTTTTCAAGAAAAACAGGCTATGCTAGCAACTATTTGTGCACGGTGATAGCTAAATGCTAATACTAGCATGGCAACATGCTTATTATGACAATGCTAACATATTTATCAATTTAGGTTAGCATCCTAACTTTTGCTAATAATTAGAGATTCGCAGTGAGAAACAGAAAAATCAGTCTATGAAATAAACTAACATTGTGCTCATATAGCATGCTATCACTCATAGAGAGACAGTGGTAGAGAAAATAAGTTTTTGAGGCCTCGAGTGTTACACTTTGATAAATATAAAACATGTATTATTCCAAAGAAGAGGCACTTCCTCGGGGCGTCCTCCCATCCCTCGGTAGTAAAAGGCAGAGGAATGATCACATTATCCTGTTTTAGGTGTAACAGGCTGTGTCTCCACATCATTTATTTCTCAAAAAGCTCCAAGAAAAGGGAAGAGTTCAAGGAATGAGCAGAAGTCGCGCACACGATTCATGCAAGGTATCAACAAATTAACTCAGGAGTCTAAAAGGAACAAAGCTTAGAGTGAGCTGTGGAATAAAACATGACTGCTGTGTGGAGTGGAGCTCTGGCACATTATATATCAGAGCTAGGATTAATTTACAAGGACAAAATGGCAAAACAGCCAAGAGGGCTCCCTTTCCGCCCACAAGCTCCTGCGATGATACACCCCATCCTCCTCCATCTCCCCCATCTCTGCAGTCAACATCACGGCCTTGAAAACCGAACTCCTCGAGTCACTGTGAAAGAACTGCTCTGATATCTCTGGGACATATTAAAGCTGTTTTTGAGCGTCCAAACGAGGTGCAGTCCAGGACTGAGTCTTCCCATTTAACATTGTTAAAACTGAAGAGACGGGCTCTCGGTGCAGCTCCTCGAATCGCAGCCGAGCAGCTCTCAACTCAGGTGGCCACTTTGCAGATCCGATGTGAGGATTTGGAGGAGAGGTCACGCAGGAGCAGCATCAGGACTGTGGGTGGTACCAGGTGGCTCTGGAAACTGTTTTATATCCTCTCTCTTCTCTGCTTGTGAGACAGAGTTTTGATTAAAAGCAACCACAAACAACTATAAACTATGTACCTATAATATTTCCATTGTCAAACATACTATATATGTCACTAAACACAGGCGCAAATCATTAGAAAATAAAAAACAAACTTTGTGTTTAGCGCTAATGTTAGCTGAAGTTAGCATGCTAAATTAAGATGGTGACATAATACTAGCAACATGGCAATGCTAATGTGCTGATGTTTTGGCAGGTAGCATATTTACCATTACCACAATAAACTAAGACAGCGAACATGCTAAACGTCGCCTGGTAAAAATTTGCACGTTAACATCGTCATTGAGAGCATGTTAGCTTGTAGCTAGTAGCATTTAGCCGTACAGAGCTGCTAGCATGGCTAGCCAAGGTGTAAGCCAAGGCAGAGCTGTCCTGACCAATAGAAGAGAAGCCCAGATATATTTCAGTAAAACTATGACTGCCTGGACGCAGAGAAACACATTATGCCGCCTGTTTTCCCAGCAAGAAAACATTTCACTGCTGGAGTTCTGCACCATAAATCTAAGCTAAATCTCTGTTCTCTGGGAAGGCGCAGTTTGACTTCAACAAATAAACGTCTGACTGCATCTGGTTTGGTTGCTTCCTTACAATGCAATGAGCAGTGTTTAATATTGGGTATCATCACTTGGATATCAACTGTGGACAAGATACCAAAGGCAGAGAGGAATTTTCTGCTTAATTACTGGAAGCAACAATACTCAAGGACAGGATATCACGCTCACATCTCATCTTCAGCAGAACGTGGTGATATATTTTATCTGCAGACCAAAGAACTAAATGTTTAACTCTTACTGTGAATACAGAGTAATATTCCAATATATAAAAGGCCCTGGTTTGGTCAGTTTCACATGAAACAAAGCCTCCTTTCCCTCCTACAGGACGCAGCATGTTCACTGTGTTTGTTATGTTTGAACATCATCGTCTAACTCAAAGAATCAAATCTTAAAGCAAAGTCGCCTTCTGCTGCATCAGTTGTTCCTTTTGCCCTGAAGAAATGCCCTGTCTTTCTCTTCTTCATACGCTGTCCTGCTGCAGGAAATACAACACAACATGAAAATAGTGCCCAGCAGATTGATTATATCAATGTTTGCTTCAAACTACAGTGACCGGTTGTTTTACTCTATCTCTAGCAGCAACCATTTGGCTTGGTGCTCAATGCCATGGACTCTTCTGTGCAGAAAATGCTTTGTATTGGTCAAAGTTGTACCTACAGGCCTTGTAATTACTAGTTAGAGCTAGAACACGCATTAAAGAAGGCTCATTAACAACAGATTTAAAACTAAACTTTGACATTATGTGTAAACTGCATTACAAACCCAACAAGCTCTATTGAGACCTGTCCAAGACGGACGTCGGTGGCCAGTAACAAACTGTCTCGACAGCACTGACCTTTGAGGGAACAAAGTCGTAGCTTGTCAGCAGTGTTGCACTGCTCATCTCTATTGAGTCTAAAAGCTCCAAAAAAGAAGTCGATGTAAGTCAGCAGCATGTAAATCTGAAAGTTTTGAATGTAAAGCCGCTGATTTATTTTAATTATGACGCATTATGTTGCCGCGGGTAATAAATAGCTTGAAGAGGTTTGACAGCAGCCTTGCATGGTGCATTTAAATCACTCACATCGTATTTAATTCACTGTCATCCTGTGCAAGACGGCAGCATGCAATGTTTGTTTTTTTTAGAAGACACTGCTGTCAGGTAAACCGCCGCCCTGCGCGCTCATAAACAAAACTCAGACAATTCATTTAACGGGACAAACATCATCCGCAATCATCCTAATGGGCCACACGGAGCTTAACAGATTCAAACCTAACCTTTTACCCAGTCCACTGTATACATGCAGACCTGCTTTGAAAAGGCTTTTAGAAAGGGCACATGAAGAGAGAGGTATCTTACTGGGGGGAATAAGGGGAAGTCAGATAATCCCATTAATGCCAAGTGGTGGGGAATTTAGACGTGATCATCCGAAGGCAGCACGCGGGATATTTCAGATACCTCAGTCATCAGTTTTCATATCTGACACCAGCAGCTGCTGAGTCCCTGAACAAGGGCACCAAACCTCCACCCTGCTCCGGCATTTGCTACATTAGTTAAATACTAAAATTCAATGTAGCACACGGCGGCTGGGACGTGCATTCAGGCTTATATCTGCCCCTGTAACAAATAATCCATTCAAATACCTATGCAGACAATAAGACTAATTGATGCTACACCCATAAATGAATGGAGGTATTAGTCTGACCCTTAGGTGTTTCATGGGAAAAAAACATCCTGCTTTCAGCATCTTCATTCTCACAATTAGGAAGCCAAATTAATGAATGTTTTTACTATAATTAAATTCTGGTTGTTCCGTTATTGCATAAACAAGAGAACAGCTTGGCAACTAAATGCAATTCATCTCCAGGGAGGATCTATTTTTTAAGGCTTAGCACATCTGTGTGTGTTTGTGTGTCTTCTCCGGGCGAACGCGCACAACATAAACACACAGAAAGGAGAAGCTTACTTGTCGTCATGGTGAGTATGAAACGCCGTTATCTGCGTGAGGCTTTGGATTTGCAACAGGAGGCCTGCGCTACAAGGTGGAGGCGAGGGAGGTGAAAGATGTGGTTGTTTCCCAGGCAGGGAGGTCTCACAAAAGAGGCCGCTCTTTTGCATTATGGGAAATGTAGGACCTGCATCTGCTGCTTCAATTTTAAGCAAGGTTATGTAATGAAAGGTTGAATTAATGTTCTTAAATAGGACATGAATGCATCGTAGGCTAGTTGCATGAGAGTACAGGCTAGCAGGCTGTGTTGAGGTAAATTCTAATCAGCTTGCTAATATGCGCACAATGCCAATGCTAACATGCTGACAGAGTTTAGCATTTGTTTACCAAGGTCACCAGCTCAATTTAGCGCGTTAGCATGTTTAACATTAGCTTATTATCAAGCAGCAAGCTGCAGTGAACTGAAGTGAAGCCAACGCGGAAATGTCCAAAACTGCAGTTCCTCAAACGTCCACTTGAGGCCGGCTACAGAAGTGAGTCAGTCTCCATAAGTCCCCATGTTAAAATGTCCAACTTCACAGCAGAAATAAACATGTTTACAGCCTGGCACAAAACACAGTTTTGGTCTCTATAGATCATTTTTTAATCATGACAACTGTACTGAGGGTGAATTTATATACAACTCACCTGTTACCATGATATTAACGCTTAAAGTTATGCAAGATATGCTGTCCATTCTTTTTACTGTTAGTGCACAGGATGGGAGTGTCATTAGTTCTGGTCCTAAGTATTGGTCCAAATAGCTGCACACATTAAATTTCATGGCAGTCTAGCCAATATTTGTTGAGATATTTCAGTCAAAGACACAAATGTGAACCTCGCTGTGACACAAGTGGTGGATCGATTAAACATCGCCATCCCCAGAGCCATTAAGCGTTACAGAAAAAAATCTAAATGGAATCATTCCTGTACACAGAGGCGAGGTAGCTTTAATTACAATCTTCAGCATTGATTGACAACATTACTGTATGCCCGAGAAATTACTTCACATGTCAGCGATAATGGAAATGGCACTGAGGTTAAATGAGGCCTATTAATGGGGTAACCCACTTTAACCCCCTTCTGCCTGGTGCTGTTTCCCTCCCTCCTCCTCCACCTGCTGCTGTTATTTCATGTGATCTGATCTGCTGTCTGTGCAGCTCACAGTTAAAACAATATGGAAGCGCTGGCGTGCACTGCAGCAGCTAGCCTCCCTGCCTCATTAGCATGCTGCTCAGGGATCTGTCCATTCATAAAAGGCCTGGTCGTGGAGTGGGCCCAGGCATCTTGAAGGGGAAAAAAACCTCTCCAAGGTCAGCGTTCACAACCACCACGGGGAGGCACAATGGCGGAAATCCCATGTAGGCACTTCCGTTTGCGGCTATCGTGCAATTTAGACAGGTGAACAATGCAACATACTGCAACACGAGGCTCTGTGAGACTGGAGAGCACATACACACACACACACATGCTGTGACAGCTTATATGAATAATGAATAAAAGGCTAACAAAGGCAGCAATTAAAAGAAGCATGGGTGATCACAGGGTGTTCATGCAGATGAGATAAACCACATAAAGACTGTGACATAACTGATACATTCGGAGATGATTCGGGGATGTCTTGTTGTCAAGTAGGAGGAGGTGCTGTGGGCTGGGCGAGGACGCGAATCAAAGCTACACTGGTACCCACCCAATGAGCCATCATAATCACTGCTGCTCTGATGTGTCCACACAGAACACTGGGCACAAGCTGGATACACAACAATGCCATGTTTGTACTGTTGACGTCGGCTAACTGAGGCTAATTTGTTAGCAAAAAGGTATTTACACATCCAGCAGTTACGGAGCAACATTAGCATTCATTTGGAGTGTTCGTGGCAACTTGCCGAATGTGAAATAAGCTGCCTGTTCTCTAGCTAGTTGCTAAATTTGTCTGTCAGCCTGTGCAAAGGTTTTTATTAGCGCTTTGTCATTGAAAACAGCTGAGCATGAGCCAAATTTTTAAAGCTGTGGCCATAAAGCCAAAACAATGACCTGAAAGATGCTAAAAGAGGCTAAAATGCACGTGCTATTATTATTTGGCAGGTATTAGGTCATTAACTTTGACCTGAAGAAGTCAGAGGGTCACCAACGTTGCCACAATTCATCCCGTGGAGGACATGCACGTGCATACCAAATGTCATGACAGTCCGTTCAATGGTTGCTGAGATATTTCGGTCCAGACCGTGCTGCTAGCATGCGTGCTGCAACATTTTTGGAAACATTTGTTCTCCCAAACCCTAAGAGGAAAATGTATTACTTCACAAGGCTCCATCTGTGTTCAGACTTTGTTTCAGGGCCCCCATCTGAGAACTGATATCCTTGTTGTTACACATCATTTACTGCAGAATGGCAAAACTGTCCATGTTGTAGGTAGGGAGGTAACAGATGAAGAGAGTGCAACTTTAACTCTGGTCTACCTAAACTAAAACAAACACACACACACACATACACACACTCGGATTTTATGGCACAGTCAAGAATGTTCAGATGGTAACGTGATGTCTTCACTGAGCTCAGCCGTTGCCCTATTTCAGTCAGAGTAGCTGCCCACTATCAAATGAAGGACGAGTGAATGCGGAGGGCTCGGTGCAAATCAATAGGGATCAACGTCTTGGTATTGCTGCCACCCGTCCCTCCGGCTCAAAAAGAGCTCAGATCAATGCAGATGTGTGCGGTTGACAAGGATCTAAAGAGGGAGCACGCTGTGGACGCTGTCCTCTTTTCCACTTGCACACAACACCGGCTAAGATTAGACATTCAATTGGACCTGGAGGGTGGGGGAGGAGACGGATTTGTGCCGACTTGTCAGTGATTGTGTTTTGAAATGATTCTGCATCACGGCAGTGGTAGTAAAAGCAGAAGAGGCAGCGGGATTGGTAGTAGTAGAGCTAGGGAGTAGAGGTCAGAGAGGGTCAAAGAGGTGGAAGTAATAATAGAAGTATTAGTTTGAGCAGTTCAGTTCTAGAGACTCCGTGATTACTGGACTGGGTGCTCGCAAAGTCACAAATAAGCATTCAGTCTGTGTGTTTCGGTGTGTGTTGCATGTTTTTGTGTCATGTCAGGTGGGAACTGGGGCATTTTGTAGAAGTCCCAAATGAAGAGCCCTCGAACTCATCATCTCTGGTGGGAAACCCTAACTACATGTTCTCTGCCACGTCCCCAAAAAGACAGCAGCTTTGCCTGATTGGTATTTCAACCTTGGTTGCAACAAAAGGCCATATAGCCACATTCTGACTCAATCAATTAATGGATTGATGGATCAACAACCATCATTTTAGGCAACAAAGCCACGCCAGATTCTGATTCAAATGTTGCTAAATCCTGATTGGTGCTCGGACATGTGTGACATCAGCTCGTCCCGCTTAGACACTCCCACCTCAAACCAACGAGAAGGACGCAGAGAAGATGGAGATATTGAAATCTCTGATGTGAAGCAACCAAAACTGTTCAAACTTTGGCAGAACATGGTGTGTTCATGTAGGACTCCATCACTCATACCGAGAGGCTGTCTGAGAAAAAATGTTTTCAGGGACTTTAATTGTGAAGATTTGGGACTATATTTTATATGTACTGTAGAAGTGAACAGTTTGAAAACGTTACCTTGGGCTTCAGGAATATTTTTCAAGATTTTAAGACCAGATCAAATAACTGTCATCAATAACAAAAGTAATCATTAATTATTTCCACTCTTGTAATCATGAGTTTTATTTGTTGATGCGACATTTCAGTGGTTGAAAAGTGAAGAATTTCACTGGTTGCAGCTTCTTACATGTGAATATTCAGTGGTTTCTTCATCTTTCATGGTAGTTCACTGCATATCTTTGAGTTTTTGACAAAAACAAGACATATAAAGATGTCATGCTGGGTTCTAACAGACATTTCCGACATTTTAGATTGTTACATACATAGATTATGGAGAATTGTTTTTTGAGTTGATCTGCAGTGCACCTGCATGAAAATTAGACATCTGTGCACTCAAATATGCTTGTTAGAGTTGTGTTGTTATGTCATCGACTTTTGAAGGCTGGAAGCTCTACGTGACATGATGTGAGAGCAGCGTGGAGACCTCGGGCCTTTCTTGGCGAACAGTTGTTAGAACTGCAGACGCTCTTCCTGAGAAGGTTTGTTTTGCCTTCATTGTTTCCTGTGAAACTACGAACGAGTCTGACATTTTGGTTCACACTCGGGATGAAGAAAAAAAAAAAGAGAGACAGAAAATGTTGCTTTCAAGTCAGCATTAGTACGTCGGGGCCGGGTTTAAATGTTTCGAGCCCGGCCCCGCTGTCAAGATGAATGGTGGGTTTTCACAGTGTCAGATGATGGAGAATCCCATTGTGTGGGGAACAGCGCACCGGCCGTGCCCACTGTGTGATGTTTCACCTCAGGCTACAGGAATCAAAGCACCACCTGCGGACCACAGGAGTCACTCCTGCACAACAAACGCTACTCTCCATGTCAAACATCCACACTTGAAATGTCAGAGATCCTCCTCTGGCATTGGACAACCAAGCACTCGCTCGACCTGCCTCCACTGCACGCTTAAACGACACAATGAGGCAGCTCGGCGCACGCTATAATCTTGCCATATTTACACTGATCCCGTATACATCTGTCTGAACTGCCACACTACTTCTACTGCTTGGCTTCTCGGCGGCAGGTAGCCATTAACTCAACAAGAGTTTAACATTATCGTTTGAGTCACGCTGCTCTTTCCGTAACACCGCCGACCACATATGCAGCCTGGAACAAACCTATAATCAAGAAGGTGATGCAGAGGGGTCGTTGTTAAAGAAATTAGCAGCTTGACTAAATGACTGTTTTCTCTCCGGAGTGCCAAGAGGTGAGCTCAGAGGGAAACAACAGCCTGAAAGTGGCAGTGGGGAAAACACGACGAGGAAAAGAACAAATGTCACACATGAAATGTAGCACAGGGCCGAGGCGTCTTCACTTAACATCAGTGAGAATGAGGATTCCTCAGTGGCTGATACTTGATGACAAGGCCAGGTGCTAGCTTGGCTATTCATCCAAAAAAATAGGATGCATTCAGAGGTGGACAGGAGCAAAACCTTTTTCTCCCGTGTAGCACGATCACATACTGACTTAATCAGTCATCTAAATAGTCGACCAACTCACTGATTCATCATCTGGAACAAGTTGGCTAAATGTCTCCCTCAGGAGACCGTGTGGCATCAGAATCATCTGATATAAAACTGTAAAAGCCCATTTCATGTTGGATAAATGTAAGATAAATCAAAGTGCAGCCATCTCCGGCTCCTTTGTGTACACACAGACAGTGTGCGAGTGTTGACATAAGTAAGAACGTGAGGTCTGCGAGCGCATGAATGCTGGATTAAAAAAAAAGGCTGTCGTCTTTGTCGGGATTAAGACGTCCGACGGCAGAGAGAACATAAGAGAAACTGTTTGACGAACACACAAAAGGGATTCAGTTAGTGTCTGTGTGCTTTTTCCTTCAGTTCTGAAGCTAGTCTTGCACACCAGGCCCAGCTCATATGCGCGTGGATCTATCTAAACGCGTTGGATTTGTATAAAGCAGGCAGATGGCCTATTTAGATTCGCATTCTTGACGCCTATCTATCTATGCTTGTATCCCTGCCACTGGTTGGCTGAATGGAGGCCATCTGGGATTGGCCAGGGCTTCTGTGAATGGAGCCGGGGAGCGCCATTCAGCACCGTGGACAGCGCCGCGGCGCCGTGGAGCTGTCCACGGTGCTGAACTGCAGCTTTTTACGGCTCTGCGCCCCCCACCCCCACCCCCTCTCTCTCCAGCGTTTCCCCTGGACACCAGTTACAGCTGACCCACCTCCGGGTAAACAATCAAAAAAAAAAAAGAGCCTGGAGGAACCTGAGGCCTACATGCGGGCCTGGTAATGAGCAAACACAAGTGTAAGCCACAAAAAAAAAAAAACCTTCCGCCACATTAGGCAGGGAAACCACCTCTTGACTTTAATGAAACGCTCTCGATATGGAGTGGGCGGCCATGATGAACACCTGGCGGACTGCGACAACACACACAGGACACACACGCTCCCAGAGTTGTTTGCATATGGCAGCAGTCTCCTTCCTGATCATTAAATTGTCATAAACGCTCGGCTATAAAGGCTCGGCCAATAGAGCAATTCTAATAACCCTATCTAGGTTATCGGTGGCTGATCAGGCGGATTATGAGCTAAAGAGGCGCCGGGCGGTCTTCAATGTCAAAGAACAGAGCGTGGAGTGAGAAGGGGGGGCCGGAGAGAAGGCTCTGGATGGATGCTGCTGGAAAAAAAAAACACACACACATACTAGCAGGGCCTCCATCTGCACATTAGCATGGGGCCTAAACACAATGAGGAGATGAATGAACATGAGGCCCGGAGCCGGGAGTCTCCTTGAATCTGTCATCCGTCTCCATGGCGACAAGAGGAGGAGGAGGAGGAGGACCAAAACTGGCATCTATCCGGGCCCAAATCAACAGATGGCCACCACATCACCCCCACACCACCTCAAAACACCCCACCACCCTCCACCATCCACCCCCTTTCTCTCCTTTTTGCATCCTACCTTGCACTGCTCCATGCACGTCCTCACTGAATATGCCCCCGGCTCATATTTCTGAGTCAGGAGTTCAAAGTCCTCGTATTTCTCCTGGGCGTGCTGGTCGTAGCGCTGGTACGCCTGGACGCACAGGCTGCATCTGTTGGTGTCGCCATCGTCGAGCACGTCGAGGCTGCAGTTCAAATTGTCCGGACTTGTCGACCCGTAGAACAAATCCAGCAGAGAGTAGGAGTTACAAAAGGAAAGGTACAAATCGCTCATATTTACAGCCCGCGTCCCCTCTTTGTCGGAAAGGCCCCCGCACAAATGGTCGGCATCTGCGAAAGCAAAGCAGTTTTTAGACAAACTATCCTGGTGGCAAGTTTCGAGCCGCCACAAATGTTTGGTAGAGTTTCCTATAAAAATAGCATCTGGGTTTCCTCTGAGGCTGCTGTGTGCTGAGTGGGTCTGGGGTGAGAGGAGGTGGGAGGATGCGAACTTGACCCGGGTCCGGGCCAGTTTGGCCTCGGCGCAGAACCACAGGTGATCAGAGAGGAGGATGGTTAAGAACAAGAGGGATGCCAAGGACAGTCGCCATCTCTGCGCCCTCTCTGAGTCGGTGAATGGCTTTTGGTTGTCGCGGGGGGGCTCTAGCCAGATTTGGAAGCCGTCGTCATCTTCTTGCTGCCAACACGTCCCAGCACCCCTGGTCATATTTTGGGAACCGGCCGACTCCACCGTGGGGGCTCCTCTGCCGCAACAGTCATTGACGTGGGGTCCGCTTCGCGTTTTCCTCCCCTCGAATGTCAGGTGGTGGGTTGTCCCGGCTTGCCTTTGCTATCAGCGGTAATTCCCATTAAAATGAGCGTGGGCCGGATGGCAAATTAGACGCTGGCGACCACGGGCCGCATCCTCCATGGCTGACCGGTGAAGCCGCTGTCCTCCCGTCCGCCCTGAGCTCCGCGCCGCGCCGCTCCGCTCCTCTGCGTAGCCTCGACTCCGTTTTTAGAAACACTCACCGACGCGTTTACGTTTTCCCCGGCCTCGGTCGTGCAGGGACAAGGGCGCTATCCTCTTCCAACATGGCGAAGCTGTCTGTCTTTGTGTCGGCGGATGGGGCCTGCAGCCTGTAACGGACCTCTTTTCTTTTTCAAGCCCTCACCGTCTTCATCTCGCTGCCGTTGTCAAGTTGCCGCCATGTTCGCCAAGAGACGGTATGTGTTTGCAGGAAGCTGCGTCAAGCCGCGAGCAACCGGCAGCAGAACTTCCGGTCGTCGCATTCAAAATAAAAGCCTCTAACTAACTTGCTATCCCTGTCCTGTTATTTAGGTCAGCTGTTCCTAACTTTTAATTGAAGTAACATCTATGTGTGACGCACCATCACTTTTCCTGCTCAAAGGAGGCTTTTTGGAGACCAGATGAGGTGAAACTATCCAGTATATCTCAGCTGAAATTAGACAAGTCAGAGAAAACAAACACAAATAAAAAGAATATTTTTAATTTTTCCCATCTTTAGATGTATCTTGAGACCCCTTGAGGGCTCCTATGTAGCAACCACTGAGCTAGGCTTCGTTTAAATAAATGTATCTGTTAGTCTACTAATATAATAATAACAATAATAATAATAATAATATTCTAGCTGATTTTTCTTCTGAACCACAAAAAATTATATTCATTATGCAATTTGCAAAAAAAAATAACCACGTGATATTGAGATACATATTCTATTTTTTATTATTATTAATTTATTTTGGAAATTCAACTTCCGGTCTTTTCTCGCTAGCTTGACTGAACTTCTCCATCTCTGACGTTATGCGCGCGCACCGCAGCCGCCGCATCCCTCGGCGCTGAAGATGCGTCAAGTCCGATGGAGTCAGGCGAAATGTCACCAGAAACGTGAAAACCGTGACTTCAAAATGAAAGTCCGTGCTGTCAGCCTGTAAAAGAAACGCTGTCTCAGCCACGAGAGCATACAGCACAAAATATAAAGAGAAATAAAAGCAATAAAAGTAAAAGCACGCGGCTGGACAGAGGTTGCTCACCAATAAAATGTATCCACTGGATAAAATGAGGATTTTATTCTGAAAATTTCCACCAGCAGGCTTATTACAGTCTATGTTATAGATGGCTTGACTCTGGACCAGTCAGACAGGTTGGTACTCACCTGGTTTCAGCCTCTGGCAAGATGCTCTCATCAAAAGAGAGGAGCCTGTCTCCTCTTTAAAGGACAGTGCCAAAAAATTGTATATGTTTCAGCCCATTTCAAATCAGGCGTGCTTCATGATGCAGCCAGCAGCTTCTAAAGGGATGCTGTGTTTGCGACATCACAGTGTGTTCCTCCTGACCACCACTCTGTAAACACAAAGACTTCACCCAGGTGATCCATCACAGCCGGACTTTATTTCTTTAATTGTGAAAACTCTGTTATTGTTGCACAGTAATGCAATGCAGATGTTTAAATCAATGTGCGCTTACAACTCCATTACCGCTCAGAGACAAGGCTGACAACAATTAAAGCAGACGCGATGTTTATTGTGATCGATTACCTGATTCCAGCAAGTCTCTGCAAGTAAATCTGTGAAACTGTAATGAAATGGTTGGAAATCAGAAGCTGCCTGGAAGAAGGGAAAGCACAGTTTAAAGGTCGGACACTCTACAGCGTGCACTAATGTCATAAAGGGGCTAAATCATGTGTTAAAACATAAGTAGGGACCTTTAATTAAACACATTTTCTCCAATTAAAGTCTTCAAACGACTGGAGGTCATCAGCTTTTGTTTTTATGGATAAACTTGGATTCCAACCTAGGGGTCAGGGCCCCTGTAAGGAGTCACAAGATAAATCTGAAGGGGTCGTAAGGTGAGTAACCAGATAACATAATGAATTTATGCTAAACGAAGTTACATTTTGGGCTGTATTTTACATTTTCTAGTGACCTGCAGGATGATTTACCCTTTCAGGTATGTTCAGTTGAACGACCTACAATATCTGTACGCTATATATAAAGCTGGAGCCAGAAGATGGTTAGCTTAGCTTAGCATAAAGACTGGAAACAAAGGGGTGAACAGCTACAGGAGCGTCTAAATCTCACTAATTATTATGTTACATTTTATTTGTATAATTATCACCTGTGGTTCCAGTACTTGGGGGAAAAGAGGAAAATCATCTCTGTGGCTCTTTTTTTTTTTTTTAAGATAAAGGGAGTTTCAGTTCACTTAGAGTTGGTAAAACCAACATGATATTCAAATATATCTAAATGTTTATGAATTTTAAGACGCCTTATTTATGAGGCTCATAATGGAGCTTGATCCTCTGTTGTTTTTGACTGAATTTCCATCATTGTGGAGTGGGCCGTGCTAATTGCTGCAGACAAACCTTCCCTGCAGCCACGAGCCTCTGTTTGGTCTCTATGTTTGGTCTCTACAGGAGCTCGTTTATTTCAGCCGAGTGCATGCAGCCGCTGGTTGTCTAGGGGCCGCTTCCAAACCTTTTGTTTCTGCTTGTGTCCAGCAATGCTCGCCGGTTCCATCTCTCCAATAGCTACGACCAGCCTAATTAGAGCGTTTATCCCATTAGGACACGGTATTTTTGCAATGCTAGCTCTCCATCTCCAGATGACTGATAATCTGTTCCTGCGAGTCCTTTCAGAGGCCCTGGCAGTTAGACTTTTCAAGACCAACAGTTGCGCTGCAACGGCGTGAGGCATCACATGTACAAAGCCACACTGGAATAAGCACTAGTTGAGTACCTCTAATTAAAGCCTGCCAGTCAAACGCTCACTCCGCATCACCTGGAAATAGTCCAGAGTGGGCGACGGGTTACAGAATGCTTACTGAGGCAGAATATATTTTCTTAACTAGCGATGAGGATCATTTTTCTCTCAACTACTTCATCCTTTTGTGTTGTTTGCGACAAAAGTGGGACATCTTTTACGTTATCTAAACAAAAAAAAAAATCAAATCCTACAGGGAACACTATTCACAGTATATGATTAGGAACAGGTACCTCATCGCTTTTTACTTTGACAATGTATTCATGCGGCCTTTACGCATAACAATACCCAGGACACCACAGGCAGCTACCTGCACCCTAGAGGCGATGGTAATGAAGGTTATAACATATCAATGAGTCCCAAGACGCATCGCTGACATTTCTGAAGACAGGAAAACATGGAGACATCTTTGTTGGAGGGCCTTGAGCTGAACCGGTTTTAACGTACCCCTGTGGTGTCGCTCGGTCTCTCTCTGCCAACCGACTACATGCTGAAGAACTGAGGCGAAAGGCCATCACTTCACACAATTCAGTCCCTGTGCTTTAAACCAATTCAAGATATTTATTAGAGTTCTAATTAATAAGTAATTAAACAGACATAAAAAGCACAAAGGCACAGACATCAAGAAAGCTAACGACTCAGCACAGTAATCCCCGTTTTTTTGTATGACTCCAATTTCACACACTGCTAATCACAAAAAGTACAAGTAAGCCTCGAAAATTCCCAGAAATTATACATGATTTATACAATTAAACCCCTCAGGAGAAGCTCTTCTACTTTCTATAACATGTATCAGCTAAAACTTGAAGGGTAGGAGGTGTGTGTAAAGCGATGATTCAGCTTCCTTCCTTCATAATGCGATATTAACTTAGAAAATTGAGGAAAACATTCGTGGCCTTCCTGACTTTCACAGCGGCTTATCAATTTAAAAGCAATAATAAAATAACAAATGGCTTTAATCACTCATTAAAAACACAAAACATAAAACTCATAAAGTTTGCATGAAACCCCTGAGAAGTAACATCCTTTAAAATCACATTGCTTATCTCACCCTTAAAGCTGATTTTGAGTCTTTTATGTAATAGTTTATTACTAATCTTATTAGGAATTAATTAAAATGCTAGCTATAAGAGGATTTCTCAGTGCCATCTCAACCTTGGTGTCCAACAAGAAGACTCTTCAGACTAAATAGTCGGCGTCATTCATCAGATACCCTGCTGTGATTGAATCAGTCACCCAAGAGTCTCGGACAATCTTAAACTTCTTCCTGAAGTGGCGCCTCAGAGTCCTTAAATCCAGAAGTCTCGTTTCCTCTGCGATGATCACATGAGAGACTCCTTCCTCTAACTTCTCCGTCACCACCCCGCCATGGTAGCGAAACTCCAGCGCCCTGATGTCCAAACAGGTGGCAGTTATGGCGGTTTTAGGGTCGCCAATGTCGGCATAGCGGTCCATGTAAACCTGGAAGGGTCTGAACAAGCTGGTGGGAAGGTCCTCCCACCCGTAACGCTGCTCCACCTGTTCAGCATTCACCGCCCCAGATGCGTCTGCGCTGCTCATCCGGCTGAACACCTCCCGCAGCTGCTGCTCGTCCGTGTCCACAAAGTAGCTGTCGCCATAGCTGTCGTACTCCTTGGCAAAGTGCTCCCTGGTGGAGGGCGACATGTGGATCATGTCTCGTGGTTGCCATGGGACCACCTCCTTCTGGTCCAGGCACTCCAGCAGCCAGGCGGCCCACACCACGTCGTGCTTGTCAGATGAAATCAGGTTCTTCACTCGCATGTTCTCCACACCAGCAATAACGCAGTAGGTGTCCGGTCCTGGGTTTTGAACCACAATACCTCCACACCTGATGAGAAGAAGATCAATATCAGTTTTTTGCTGCCACAGCGTTACTTACTCACTTACTCACTTAGCGTAGCTTACAGTGGCTGCTAGCTAACATTTTGGTGTTTTAAATTTAAAACAACATTTTCACAAATGTTACCTGGCCACACCCTTTTCCAGCTCAGCCTTGGGGTGATCCTCTGTGCCATTCAGGATACAGAACTCTACATCCTCAAACATATCGGTCTCCTTTCTTACCCCAGACAGGTCCTGGGATTTAAAGTGGTCAATTACCCCGGCCACCTTCTTGGGTTTGGCAGGCATCTTGCGCTTCTTCTTTTGTGGTTCGTTATCGTCAATGCGAAGGTGCCGCGAGGCAAGTTTCCCAGATGCTTTGCTCCGAAACTGATCCAGCTCTGCCAGAGTCATGCACTGATGCCATTCCTTGTCTTCACGGATCTTCTCAATCCTCGGGAAGCGAAGGGTGCAGTTGGTTTTATACATATCACTTCCGACTATTTCAGCCGCCTTGACCTGGATGATGACAGAGTTGCAGGGCTCGATGTAAACTTCTGGTTTCTCTGTTCCACACAAGATGGATGCTGGTGGGTCATTTTTCCGATAGACTTTCCAGTGTTTGGCTAGCTTTAAACCAAGGTCATACAACTCCTTCATGGTGTAGCCAGAGCCGATGCGGCATAGCGTGTGGAAAACTGTAGGTTTCTCACCAGGCTTTGGAGCTTCGGCAACAGCACCTAAGAAATGGGACATCATACCACCCCGTCTTCCTTTCCCCCAGTAGCCACCGACAATCAGCAGGTCAAGCTCATCCATCAAGCCATCCACATATTCTGGCTTTATTTTCAGCCATCCCTCCCCCCGTTTGTCAGGTTTGTAGATGGATAAAGGATCCTTCACCATGATCCCCTCTTCTCTGTTGTCAATGGCATCATTGAGGGCATTCACCACCTCCTGCATGGTCCTGGCATCTTTCTTTGGTACCAGGTGCATCCTTCCATTGACCGGGGTGAAAACTGTCTGAAGGGTCTCAAAGCGTTTCTCCAGTGGTTTCTTGCCAAGCTTCTCACCATTGACTAACAACACGTCAAACACGCAGTAGCACGTCTGTAACTCCGAGTCGTCCATGAGTCTCTTGATGTCGAACTTGCTCCCTTTCTGCATGAAGGTCTCTGCAGTCGGGTTGTACGCCATCATCTCACCGTCAAGGATACAGTTTACAACGTGGCTTTTAAAAACGTTGTGGATGTGAGGTGTGAGCGAGCCCTCCAGTGGGGATGCTCCAAACTGCTGCGTGTAGTCAAAGGCATTTCGGCTATAGTACTTGTACACGTCGCCATCTTTGTGCAGTTGTATCCGCTCCCCATCCAGCTTGGTCTGAATGTAAAAAGGGCTGTTCCCCATCTGTTTCTCCACATTGCGGATGTTCGCCACAGCTGCCAGCATGGGCTTAAAGGCAGAGAAGAGCCCGATGGAAACATCACTTAAAGACACGGCGGGGCTGTGGAGCTGCTGGCACACCTTGTTTAAGTCTGTGTTGACATTGTAGAGGTCATTAGCATCCGGGTGGAAGATCTGTAGGACCGTTTCTTTGCTGATACCGAGCTTCATGTCCTTCAGAATCATCCTAATGAGCCATTTTTGCTCAAGCGCTGAGCTCTGGGTGATGAGGTGCAGCAGACTCTTTTTTACAAGATCTTTCTGCTTGCTGGCGTTGTTGATGGCGACAGAGTCCAGAAAGTCGTTGACTTCTTTGACAGTGAGGTTTCCCTGACTGGTGCACCGTTTCCTTATTACAAAGTACGCCATGCTGGCAAAGTCTCCAGCTTCTCCTTGGGAAGTAGTTGGTGCACGGTAGTTCAACAGCTTATTGGCTTCTGGGCCATTATTTGGGAGGCCTAATACGTTGATATAGAGTTTAGCCAACATATTCTCCTTGATGCCATACGCCATACGCTCTCGTTCAAACGGGGGGACTATGAGGCGCATAGCTGGGTAGAAAGAGTCTGTTGTTTTGGGGTCATCTTTGTGGAGAGCAGCATGAAAATCCCTCCATGACCTAATGAAATCCCCGAGGATTTTGTTTTTATCAGGACGGAGTTTCGATTTCTGGATTTTCTCTAAGATGGTACACAGGTGAAGGAAAGGAACCTGCGCAGCAACAGAGGGCGGGCCTGCAGCATCACTTTTGGAAGTTCCCTCCATGATGAAATCTGTAATATACATATATATAACATACATGGCAAAGATGAAAATCACTGAAGTATCAGCAGATTGACGATGCACTCTGCAGTGCAGGAATAGTTCAGTCTCGATGAAATTAATAAACTAATAAATACTATAGAGCTGAAACGGTTAGTCAACTTTTGATAAGTTTATCCACAGGAAAATAATCAGCAATTATTCTGATAATCAATTAATCTTTAAGTCATTTTTCAAACATATTATATTATATTATAATTTATTATGTTATATTTTCTGGTGTCAGCTTCTCAGATGTGACCATGATATACTTTCTTTCGTCTTGACAAATTTGAGTTTGTCACTTTGGGATTCAATCAGCAGCATAATCGATAAAAAATAATATTATTTAAAAATAATCATTAGTTGCAGCTCTAATTATTTTCACTCATTAAGCCTTGAAATTAATGAAATGGCCAGTGTAAGGTAAGAAAAATATAAATATTCATCATTATGATGATGTAATATTAGCTATCTAAATATAATGTGTAAAGCAGATTTTAATTGAACTTGTTAGTTGTAGTCAGTCATATCATTTACAGGCTGTAACTTAGTATAATGTAATCAGACGGTGATTTACTGGCTAAATAACTTTCGCTAACAAATGTAATTAGCCCAAAAATCTTAAACGTGGTTGATTTACAGTGCCACTAACTTTATTAAATCGTTTTGACTCTGACATGTTCTGACATGTCTGAGACCAACAGGGCTTTTAATTTGAAAAGCAACAGGCTCAACAGTCCAAACTAGGTGGTAGATATTTGATTTAACACTACATTTAACATCCACTGGAAGTAAAGAAGATTTTACTGATTACTCGTCATTAATTTTACGTTTGTACGTGTTTATATTAATATTTACTGCTGCCAAAAACAAAACTGACAACTGACGATTAAGCTTCAAAATAAAAGCATCTGTTATCGCATAACGACATTTGGCAACAAACGGGGCGATATTTAAGTAATTTTGTGTTTTTCATAAGAGTTTAATGTTCAAATGTGTTCACATACAACAAAACATGAGTGAACTCCACATTTTAATGCTAGCGACGCTTTCATTTTGAAAAAAACACGCCAAAACAGGAAGTGTGTTATCTCCGTTTGATTCTACAGTGAGAAAAATAAATAATAAAATATTTATAAAATAAAATATCGTATTTAAATGTTACCTTGCTCTCCTGTCACACTTCTCTCAGTGAACTACACTCTTACATGGTAAACACTTCCTCATATTCTTAATGGGGACCTCCATGATAAACGTCCCCCTGGAAACAAGAGCGGAACCTTTGTTCCTCGATGTTGATCGGTGTTTTGAGACTTTTCTATTATTTGAACATTAGTTCTGTTTCATACCCATTGAAAATGTTTGCGATTTAATATTTAACTAATTTAATATATTTTCAATTCAAATTCATAATCCTGAAAAACGCCTGTGGGCATGTTATTGTTGCTCTTCCCTTCACCAGCAGAGGGCGACACTGAGCTGCTGCAGTGCTGAGGAGGTGCAGTCAGTCACTGAGGTTGTTTACCATCAGGAGCCTGAAGCCATGCAGCAAAGCAGTAGTAAGTTGGCAGTACTGGAGAGAAATGCGCACTTGTTGACCACAAGAAGGCGTTTCTCTTGACTACAGTCATTATGTAAGACACTTCTAGATCAGAGTCCACTGGTACCAGGAAACTGTTATCTGAAATCATTATCATTATTATTAAAGGTGTGACATTGCTCGGAAAACAGTTATGATTATGAGAACAGGCCAGTTGAGTCTGAGATCATCTTTTTCTGTCATTGTACAAACATACAATGAATTTCAGGTGGAACTTGGGCTTAATATAGAATAAAATAGATAATAATACTCTTCCTCCATTTACTTATCCTCCCATTTCACATCACACGTACATTGTATCACACACTCATTCGTGCCAGCGTATGATACACCAAATTAATAAGTATATTCTTAAATTATGGAGTAAATATTTGTGGATTTGCGTCTGGTCCTCTGAGAGGAGTTTGCATGGTATCCCTGTCCTCAGGTGGAAGTACAAACCAAGAAAATTACTCGTCACTTTGGGCAAAATCTACCAAAACTCGACAGAAACTGAGGAAAATGAAAGATGTGTTACTTCACAGTTACTCTCAGCTGCCAGTAAAACTATTTTGGACCCTTTCTGGCCTTAATATCTCAAATAATATTTAAAAAAAAAAGATTTCTGGCCACTAACCAGCCATCTTATATGGACAACAGACTGTTCTTATAAATGCATTTTTTTTTTTTTGCCATTTACAGTTGCGTAGACTTATTTGTTTCCAGCTGCTGTTTGGATAACAGCTCCACACCTTTTAACCTTGCGTTTTGTTTCCATTACAAACTTGTTTTGACACTCGCTGTGTTAAGTGGTAGCTGGTGTGAGTCCAAGTACACGCCGTTACTTGTAAAGTGATGCCAAGTCATTCCAGCGATGTTTTGCTCTCAAATCGAAAGTAGCCGAGGGTGACACTCAGGACGAGTCAGGACGATCTATCAGACCGGCCGAGTAACATCTGTGGTTTAATTATTTATTTCAATGACACCTTTGGTGTCTCTGAGTGAGGCTGTGAATCTCTTCGAGGAAAGAGGTGCTGTTCTGTCAATGACCCTGACCTTTGACCCGTGTGTGTGTGTGTGTGTGTGTGTGTGTGAGGACAGATTTCCCCACAGGGATCAATAAAGCCTGCCACTGGTTATTTGTTTGACACGGCACACATATTTTGGACACTCACGAATGGAGGCTGCTGCATAAACAGATAATGGAGGGCAATAGAGCAAAAGACAGCTGTAATAATATAAAGTTATACTTGTTGAGATATCAAACGTTTGCATGTTGCTTATATCAGCCGCTTCTGTCATACAGAGGTTTAATTCAATAATTCACTCTCAAAGGTGAAGAATGTGTGTAACATCCGGGCGCTCTGGAGTTAGAGACTACACCATTGCGGAGAATTGTGGACTTTGCCACACAGCGTGACAATATTCTAAATCAACAAACACGTTTATAAGTAATGACTCATCTAACGTGGAACTGTTATGGCAGAGAGATCTGGGAACTGGGTTTGAACTGATGATGGATCATTTGTGCTGAAACGTAAGTGAAACTATTCTCAGCTGCCAAGCTACAGAAGTATTCAGATGAATGTGTGTATACTGAATTAATGATGAATAATGAATGATTATTTTTGAGTATTTTGATGACAGCTAAGACCTATTTATATTTTAAACATAGCCAAAAAAGTCCTGCACATACTTTCTATTCCTATAACCATGGATCATCTACCAACCCTATGTTATATATAATAAATAATAATATCAGTAATTTCATTTTGACCTGAAAGGTAACATACAGTTTGCTGTTGTTTCTTGCTTCCTGCTGCCTACAGGGGGCGACCTGTGTCTGTGCAGGACGAGCTGCACCTCACTGAGCCCTGAGTCACACGCCAGCCAGAGTTGTTTACCTGTCTGCTGCTGCTGCTGCTGCTGCAGTGGAGGATTCTGGGATATGTGTGTGGTGGGAGGGAGGTCCATTTGGAGCTACTATGTGCTCCAGCAGTGAACCCGCTGTGTTTTCACTTCACACACACACACACACACAATACAGTGCAGTGGGGAGGAAAGCTGGCCGGCTGTTTACCCTGCATGTCTGCGTGCTGTGTGTGCATGCACAAGTGCTTATATGAGAGTGGGTGATGCTCTGCAGGCTGCAGCATAAGACCCTCAATCCCCACCCCAACCCCCAACCCCTCCACCCGCCCACCACCTCTGCAGTAAGCAGCCTGTCATGCTGTCATGCAGCAGGCAGTGAGTGGAGTTACATAAGCCCTGCTGGATGTGCTGCTGCACTACAACGAGCTGCGGCCTTCAAGACAGTAAACAACTGACGTCACTGCTTCCGTGGCATGCATCAGCTCGCACCGGGACTGAGAGGGAAGGGGAGGAGGAAGAGAAGGAGGAGGGGTTGGTTTATAGTGTGTCGGCGTAGGACTGAGTGAGATTTTGGCAGGGAGGCACAGAGTGAAGGGGAGAGAATTGGGCAGAGCAATAGAGCTAAAATCCCCTCTCCACATGGCTGATGATGAAGCAGTGCGTCAGTCTCCTCTTTCTGAGTGAGATGCTGGTGATGTGTGACTGCAGAGACAGTCGTAAACACTTCCTGTCCCCTGCTGGTCGCCACTGATGGGCAAAAATCCTCCCATTGATTATTTACACAGACGACAACAACAACAACAGGTAGAAGCCAGCACAGACTTTTCTTATTAGATTACACATCATGGGATGGAAATAACTAGAAATAGATGAGGCCAGATGGACCGTTAAAGGGGCACGCCGCTCATTTTACATGTGAAGATCGGTTTACGAGTCGTGCTGAGTACTTTTCAGTCTGCGGGAAAAAAAACAGTTGTGCGACGTGTCCTGTGGCTCTGGAGGGAGCCTTTTACAGTCCGAGGAAGCAGCCCCGATGAGGTCACAGTGATGTCATCGAGGTCAGGACGTCGAAGTCCTAACAGAAAGTGGGACTTGAAAGACACTTCAAGGTCCGGTGTGTAGAATTTAGCGGCATCTAGTGGTGAAGTTTCAGTTTGCAACCGACTGAATACCCCTCACCTCTCCCTCTCGGGTTCACCCGTACCATTTTATCTGTTCTTTCGAGTCTCGCAACTTAATGAAAGGGGATTGTTAAAGTGCTGGAAGGCACCTTTTAGCTTTCAGATGAATGTGCTATTATATTATATTACAGTGTATGCTGTCGTAGCTTGTATCATATTACTTCTACGTCTCCTACATAAACAGACAGGTGATAAATTAAAGGAAAAACCAACAGAAAGTCCCACCAGAACAGCTTCATTTCACCCTCGCCTTGATTCTCCATGGGATATTCCCTCGGTGTTTTGATGACGGTGGTGGAGAGCGTTGTCTAACACGTCACTCCCATCAAAATCTCCCAAAGGTGTTTAAGTGGGTTGAGATGTGGTGGCTGCATATAATGATAGCCTATGATTCGCATCATTTTCATAGTCATCAAACTATTCAGAGACGCCTCATGCTCTGTGGACAACATCTACTCATTATATCGACTCATTTAATACAATATTTCATTGAATGACACTATATGCTATCTGTTATGATATAAAATATATCTTGTGATCTTCTGTCATACATATACAGTAATGCTTGCCTCGTGATTTTGACTTAAATTGCTCCTGCAAGGGTTTTATTTTTTATTTGATCTCTTATTTATTACTGTTTTTCTTTCTTTATTTCTAAGTAGCGTTGCTTCAGTGGCTAAATTCCTCCCCCGGTGCTCAGTAAAGGCGTACTTTATTTGTTAAAGTCCATGTTTCATTCTGTAAAATGAAATATTGCATGTATGTTTGGTATGAGGCAATATGGCGCAGGAGGTCGAAATCTGTCATACATAGCCAACAAACACAACAGTGTGTGTGTGAGAGTGTGTTTTCAGTACAGTATGTACCCAATCATACAGTGCCTAATGTGTGTTCCCAGCAGTTGTTTTATAAACAGAGTGAAAAAAAATACCCTTGCACACTTGCCAAAGCCACTTTTGATGCACATGCGCCTCGAGGCGCGACTGAACTCCTCACCACATAATCTTACACAAATGTCAGGAGAGCTGAAGACAGGGAGATCCTGTTCACCTAAATTGCAGAGCACAAAATATTGTGCTGAGATTTTTCAGATGTGAGGGCGAGCCAGACGGTGACCTTCCACTAAAATTAGATCAGCTCCACCGACTTCACACATCACTGCCATTCCACACTCCACGATCTGCCCTCTTTTTTTTTTTACCTGTTTAATAGCCGTCTGTCCCCCCCCCCTTCCCTCTCTGTCGTAACGCGCTGTGTCATAACAGCTCTCCCTCTCCCTCTCTGTTATGAAATTGAATTTCTGATAAAATCCCAGACCTTTCATCTCTTTTCATCAGCCTGACTGGACAGCAAGTTGACCCGCTGAAAGGTCTCGTTCGGTTACATCATGTGGCATAATAGCAGAGGGGTGGAGAGGTCACCCTGGCAGCATTTCAGTGACCCTCAGCCCGGCCTTGGTTTGGATTAAAGCATGAGATAACAGCCCTTGCAGCAATAAAGTGAAGCAAATGGACTCACAAAGAAGGTCAGGGTTAGATTATGAGCATCTGAAAAAGCAAAAGTAGACTATAGGAGGGCTGAATGAGTGAGTTTACAGATATGTAACTGAGGTTTGTGTTGTTCTCTGCTGTCCAGATGGAGATTTGCTGATCAAACTAAAGACTAAAAGCAGTCTGTCAAATTATAATAACATTTTATTTATGAATTTATTTATTCAGGGGAGAAAGTATGATGAGCTATAAGCTTATTTCCCTCTGCACCTTGTTTCTGTTATGTTTGAATATCACAATGCTGAGTTAAATACGCTCCAATCCAGAAAGGCTCAGGTGTCTCCGGGGCTAATTAAGCCATGGAACATTATAAAGACGGTTGTTGGGTCCATTATCAGCGTGGATTTATATGTGAAGGTGAGGTGTTGGCTCAGTGCCACACACTCCCACCCACCCTTCTTTCCACTGACACCACAGCTTTTCAAGATTGGCAGCTGCCCATTTTGCTGGTGTTAAATCTAAGTGCTGCTTTTGACACCACTGATTACGCTATCATGATTTATTTGTTTAAGCCCCCGGCTGGCACATCAGGGTCAGCATGTGATTGATTTTAGTCTTACTTGTCATAGAGGAACTATATTTCTTCTTAAGCTGCAGTATGTGGTGTGCTTCAGGGCTCCATCCTTGGGCCTTTTGATTTTTCTTTATAGATGCTCCTCTTGGGCTTCAGTACTCGAATTTATTTATTATTATTTCAATGGATGATACACAACTTTATATTTCAGTAAAGCTGTATCCTTTTTATTACCTTTATAAGCTTAATGATCTTTCATCCTAAACGTGGCAATCACATAAACCCTCTCTGAACATGTGAAACACATCACGTTTTGCATTATATTCACATATTGCATTATGTAACATAAACGTGTCATCGGTGTGAACGCGTATGAACGGTTAGCTTCTTACCATTTACCAATTCTATTTAAAGTTGCCATTTGAGCAGAATCACGTGACTTTCTCCAGCCAATCAGCAAATGTCAGGCTACATCACAGGTAGCGTTGCTGTGGCTTCAAAGATTCACTACATATTTTCATACTCTCTCAAATAATCTTATAATATAATCTTCTAATAATAATAATCTTTATCTATCTGTATGAATTACAGGTTTATTGACATATATATATATATATAATCTAGGTTCACCTTTAGAAGACAATTAAGTGCTTCATAACTGAAAATAATAGTAAAATTGCAGCAATTACAGTAGTTCAACACGTTCCCTGTGTTCTCAAAAGACTCAACCTCAAACCTCAAACCTCAAACACACACTTGCTGTGTTGGCATTGTATTGTCAGGCTTCACTCGCAGGCAGGTCATATTATCAACCACACCATATTCTGAACATTGTGACTGTTACCCGTTGCTGTCTCATTATCCGAGTGTTTTCTTTGAACTCTTTGAACCGACTGATAGAGCCTCCTGAGCGATAAATTTCCCCATCCTGATGGGTCGCTGTTAACTGTTAACATGACACATCAGAAGCCAAACACTTACGGTATCAGCGATCAAGGAGAACACAACAAGACAACACCCTGCTGCTCGAAAACAACTCTTTACGTAACGTTCAAATTAATGACAGGGCAATACTGTGAGGGGGTGTGACATCTTGTTGGACACAAGGGTCAAATGTTGGATCCACACCTGGGAACGGTGCCAAGACAGTAAGCCGTGAAGTTTAGTATTTAGTCATGAGCTTTGAACCATCGTGTTCAGTGTAGTTACAGCCGTTTACCTTTAATAATCTATTTATTGTCTGTGTTCTTTCATAGTGGTCCAGATACCAAACATAAAACCCCACTGCAAGTTCACCGCGAAGGCATCAATTCAGATCAGTTACGCTCCTTTGAAATTTTAACGACAGGGCGGGATTGATTTCTTTTACACAGTGTTTAACGTGCCCACAGAGACCAATAATAAATCACATTTATGTTGTTTATATCTCAGTGTTATTGACATGATTTTTTTTTGTTTTTCTCAGGCTGGAAGTTCGGCATGGTACCAATCCGAGACACATATTTCCACTTTCCATAATTCAGTGAGCGACAAAGCGACTTCAAGCCGGTCAGTTATGAATCAAACATTTACTGACAGCCTCTCGTCATTTGATAATTCTGTATAGATCAGTCATAACTCATTAATAAGCTACTTTTGGGTTACCAGGTTGCAAAAAAAAATCCTATCCTAAACTTAACATGTGAACCCAACTCTTCAAAATCAGCTTGAGACGCTCCAGACCTCAGCATTTTGGCAAACAGGTGCTGAACAATAACAATAATATTAAAATAACTGACTGTTGAGGTGACCATGGTGTCTCTTGATGACCTTCTGCACAGCCACAGACATAAATATTGCCATATTTACGCTGCAAGAATTTTATCCTGATGTCAAATCAACCTAACAATGAGGAGGACCAATGCTGCCCCTATTTTGACGACAATAGGCCATCTTTTACCCCGGTCACCTCCTCGCTCCGGCGCGGCAGCACAAAAACAAGTATCGGGTCCGTGTTTTGTTGGAAAAAATAGAACTTTGGGAGTTGACTGCAAAACAGCTCTACTCATAACACATGCAGGTGCAAGCACGAGGCACGAAACGAAAGGTCACACTCTGTTTACAGCACACTTGCCATTAATAAGATAATCTCGTGTTTATTTTGTTTGTCGGACACCTTGGTGCAGCCTATCACAGCGGCCCAATGGAGTTGTTTCTTGGTACCACAGCTGGTCTGACCTCAGTAGTATTCTGCACCTGCTGTTTGGGCGTTTGGATCTTTGTTTCTGAATTTTTTTGAGATATATCAGAGTGTATGCGGGTCTCATACTCTGGTCATAAGGTCTTGGATGCAGCGTCTGTGCGTGGCACCACTCTCCATTAAGCTCCCTCTGAATGCATGTCTCCAATTCTGTCCCGTTCCGTAAGCTTCAGCCTCGTGGCTGGCATGTTTGACGGATGATTTACTTGGCTGCTAAGCACGCAAACATGCCCCCTGTGTGACCTCGGTTTGGTGGGTGCTGCGCTGCTGACTAAGATTCCTATAGGCACTAACCCAGTCCCGCTAATAGGATTGGACATGGTTTCAACTCCTGCAGACAGCTTCTGCTGGTGAAAAGTTCATATAGGGTATATGGGAAGCAGTAACGCCATGGAAAAACACCCTGTGTGCGTAAATGCTGCAGGTTTACAGGAAGTAGGCGATTCAAGTCCTTGCTTGAAGTTAACAGAAGCTCTAAAGTGTTGCTGTCACGTAAAAAACTCACATTTATGACTGCAAACCTGCCAATAAAAACACCTCTGTCCTCGTTTGAGACCATATAGTCTCTCAGGTGAATGCAGCTCCATGTGACTCCAACATAAGAATGAATTTCAGGTAATTATCTTACTCAAACATGAGGTTGTGTAACGCACCATTCACTATGTGAGAGCATACAAAGTGAAATGGTTGCAACACGTCTTTTATTGTTGTCCAACTCTGCTTGTGTACATATGTTTGTCACACACACGTGTGCTTTCTGTGTGCAGTGCTCTGATATGTTTATGTGGAAACCTCACAAGCCACGGCTCATTGATACCCGACGTGGTGAGTAGCAGACTCTCTGAGGGTGTTCTGACCCAGTCCCACGCCAGCATGAGGCGGCGGAGGACACGCACGGGGCTCGGGACGCGATTAAAAAATGGGTGGGCTCCCTGAATGGAAACCTCTGGAAAGAAATATTGACCTTGTCCTGTGCGTCAGTAACACAGAAACATATCAAACACGTCGGCAAACATGGTAGGAAATTTCCATAGATGGAGCTGCCTCTATAATGGTAACACACTCTGACTGTTAACAACGCCCGAGGTGTGTGTTTCCACTCCACACACTATGTGTGTGTGTAGCATGTGTAAGCTGAGTGGGTCTTTATCTTTGTTGTGTGACCGTGAAAGCCTGGTTATTGGTCATAAAAGTGCACGCGTCAGGGCACGGTGATCTCAGACGGGGTGTAAGACCTTAACGCCCGTGTGCGCGGTGTGTGTTGTAAAGCTTAGCAGTGTGTACACAGGGTTATGTTTCTTTATTTAAGCGCAGTTTGGATATACCGTGTGCGACACCAGAAAGGCCATATCATTAAACTGTTTGTCTGTGTGTGAGTCAGTGTGTGGACATCCGTGTGTGTTTCAGCGTGTGTGTGTGTTGCCCTGTGGCCCAGGTAACAGAGGGACATGTACTTTCTGATAGATTAAAGCCTTACATAACTCCACATTCCTCTCAGCAGGTAAACAAGCACCGGGACTTAGGTCAAAAACAGGGAGGCACCGGCTCGACTGCGGAGCCAGACGCTGGAGGCTGAAGCAGATCCGAGCCACAGTGACCCACATGCATATAACTCAAGCTGTCATTAAAATCTGTATGGCTTAGAAAGCTCAGTAATCAACAAGAACTGCAAGCATCCATTTGCTCAGTCACTTAATTGCCACTCTAGTACAGTCTCCATCGGAGGTCGAGGACTGCAGGAAGAATGTTTGGAAGGCTGGAAAGCGCCAAACACGCCAGATAGGCCTGTTTTTACTGTCCTTGAAATATCTTCAGTCCTGAAAGGAGCCGCTGCACATTAGAAAGAGAAGTGTTCCTGATGATATATTCACCCCTGCGTTGCGCAGAATCCATGACTTGCAAATCAGGCGGTGTGTCGGAGAAAATCTTTCTTCGTATTCAGTCAGCAAATCCGAGCATCTTACTTTCTCCTCACAAGAATAAAATGCATTTTTTGTGCAAGAATATCGTCTTTTTGTACTTTTTTGGTGTGTTAGACCCTTTGGCGTCCGCTCCCTTCGCACTGGTCCACTTAAGTCCAAACAAATAAATGTTAAATGCCAGAAGTTGATGTTTAAAAAGGAATTTGAGAGATGCACTTAAAGCCTGCAGTCCAACAGGGGCGGACATGAAATAATTCTGGTCTTAATTCATTCGCGGACAACACAGTCGCACTAATGGAAAGATAAGATAGGGTTTATCGTACCATGAGGGGAAACTTGGCTCCGAGTCAGAGCTGCTGCTGTTTAAAGAAACTTCCAAACAGGCTTTAAGAGACGCAGACAGACAGGTAACATTACAGGACAACAAGCTGATTATATTATCTGTTAAATACACAGAAGGTCCTCGTGCAGACATCCACCTTTAAGCGCTACCCCGAGTGTTAAGGCCTTAATGTATACTGACACAAATCACTTTTTTCAAGGTGTTTAACCTAAAGGCTGAGAATAGAATCAAAGGGAGCCACGGTGCAAGAGCCTCACTAATGCATTTACAGAGATGAGATTAGAGGAATGTATATGAAGGAAAACAAGATTTAGACTGTTCACTATCTCATGCCGTCCCTCCTGGAAACAGAAACAGTCTCTGAGGCAAATGAAATGTAATTGATTTGTTCTTTTATTGTTAAAATTCAAATACTCGGTGGATTAAAACAATATTCTGCATCAAATTATACATTCCCCGTGGAAATAAAGCTTTTAAAAGACATGCGTTTAAGTTTGTTCTAGGATGGAAAGATTGACAGTGGACATAAACGTGTTTTTGTTTTAGTTTCAAAATTAGCATGTTTGAAAAATCAATATTTTTATGGTGTTTGCTTCGATTTCTTTTGGTTGAGATTGTTAGGTAAGGTGTTTGCAGTTGCTACCACGTAGGAGGCCGGTTAAGTTCATGCAGCTGGTATATTGATGTTTTGAGCTAGCTGACTTTGAGCTGAATCAGTCTCCATAAGTCCCCCATGTTTAAACTTTTCTCAAGATGCAAACTACCAAATGAGCTTTTCTATTTATTTTGTCTGTCTTTAGCCATTTTCATAGACGACAAATGGAGCATAAAGGCAGTGCTACTTACTGCTACTACTACAGATAACACATTCATGCGTGATTCAGTCAGAAACTATCAGTCTGTAAACAGTGTCTGTGCCTGGATGTGTGTTTTGTAGCTTTTAGGTCACCAGTTGTATCGCCCAGTGAGTCAGATTGATTGTGTGCTGAGGGCCGCCTTCAATGTTAAACTGCCATGCTCTGCATTATAGGCTTAAGCTAATGCCTCATTAGCTAATGTGACTCTGAAACAGCATCCTCATCCACTGCAGAGGACCTGTTAGCACCGCTGCCAACCGAGGCAGAGCCAGAGGAAACTGAAGGAAGAGAGAGGCACATGACACTGCCCGGCGACTCAGAAAACCCTGGATGGGATGTATCGAATGTGTGCACACAGCTGTATTTAAAAAAATAACACAGGACAGGCATTTGCGCCATTTTCTAGATGAGTGGCTCATCGGAAGGGTGTGTTCACATCAAGCATGTTTGGTATGGTTTTCTGAGAGCAGGTGGCACCGAATTACTGCACATGTGAACACTGTCAGGAGTGATAACATCATGCAAACCGACAACAGGAATTAGTCCAACAATACGTCGTTTAACAGGTGTTTTACTGGGTCTTCAACAGCAACAGCGTGATTGCAAATACTAAGGTGTCTCTGCGAGTCTTTAATTTTGTTTGCAGTCAGGCAGTAAAGGTCAAAGCCATACAGATGTAAACATGGATAAGCTGACAGGATCTATGTGCATGACTCTCTGTGTGCATCAAAGTCACACAGCTCCTAATCTCTCCTTTGCGTGTTTTAGTTTTTGATTGTGCCGGAGAATGACGTGCTTTAAACTCGGATGTCATGCACAGGCTGTATTTCCTGACAGGCACGTGTGGATTAACTATCAGAAGGCAAATAGTGCGCGATGGATTTTAATGCTGCTTTTCCATGAATCAAAAGAGATTTGTACAGTTACAGGGAATAAAGCAAGAAATCTGCTTTCCATGATAAACAATGGATTAAAAGAATGTGATCCCCAACCCTTTGAGCCATGCGAGTTGATGTCAGTCTGGTCCAGACTAAATCTCAACCTGCAACTGTTTCTGGATGTTTTGTGCATAGATTTTTACATCTTTCAGTGAAATATCATGACAAATTGTGTTTGGTTTGCCATTCGGTACTTGGTACACAGATTCATGATCCCCAGAGGATGAACTTTAGGAACTGTCTTTTCATTCGATGCCATGATCAGGTCTGTATTCTCAATCCATACTTTGGTTTATAGCATTATTCCTAAATGTTAGCATGCTAACACTAAAGAACATGGTTAACTGTTACCTGTGAGACATCGACATGCTAGAATTAGCATTGTGAGCATGTTAACATAATAGTTTTTAACTGATAGATATGTTTCTTCGATTTCTAAATAACACTCAACTGAGTTAAAAATCAAATTAAACTGTTTATAGGACGATTAGCAGTGTATCATTCAGCAACAACGGCACTGCTACTGTTTAAAGACATCAATTTACCAGCCTTTGACTGGTAGTCTTCAAACAGCTATGGGGATTCCTTTTAAACAACCTGAGGCTGTGAAGAAAATTGCTTAAAACACGTCACCCTCTGAATATCTAAAGGTGGTTCAAACTCTATATGCAAAACAAAGTAAAGGTGACTGCTGTTGTCAGACTGTGGATTTGCATATTAGCTACTATCAACCTTTTCATTGGTCTGCAAGACCAGTATGTGTTCACATGTTCGGCCTGAGGCCAGCGGTGACTCATGTAGGCCAGCGTGCTTCAACCAGAGGATCCTGAGTCCTTTCTGGCTTGTTTTTCTCTCATAACTCCACATAAAAAAAAAAAGAGACTGAGATCACATTTCAAATGAACTCATTCCTCTGGCTGACACTCATGAGTATTGTTTTTCACTTTAAAAGTCAATAAATGTGAAATACGGGGTGTCATTTAGCTCAGGTAGTAGAGCAACCGCCACATGTACGAAGGCTCAGTCCCTGTCGCAGCGGTCCAGGGTTCGAATCTGATCTGTGGGTCTTTCCCGCATGTCATTCCCCATTTCTCCCCACATTCCGGTCACTCTTCAGCTGTCTCTATCGAAAATAAAGCTTGAAAAGGCCAAAAAAAAATTAAATCTTAAAAAAAAAGAAGAGGGAGAAGAGTTCTGAGACATTCATACAGTTTTCGTGTTGGCTCAGTTCAAGGTTTTCGATTTAAAACATGCGAAATTGCACATTTCACAAATGAACATGAGCATGTTAGCATTGCCATCGTGTGCACGCTGTATACTGTCATATACTGTCATCCGTGCTAGCAACAGTTTCCTAGAAAAGTCGGTCTTGTGTAAGCAAAATTAGTTTCAGGAACTGGATGACGATGGCTAAACACACAGTGTTTTCTCATCTCACATGCTTGCACATGAACAAGTGTAAAGTCAACAAGTAAATGTGTACCGACCTCATTGACTTCCCAGATGATGGCCTGTCTGTAACCTACAGGCAAAATATAGTAACATCTGTAAACATGCAGCAGCATACAGCACATTAAGTTAAGTTACAGCATAACCTGCGCTAACTGTTTCCACCTGCTTCCAGTCACTGTGCTAAGCTACGCTAACCTCTGCACCCATAGTTAAAGGTCCGGTGGCAGTGATAATGGTTGTGTTTTCGTTTCCTTGAATGAGTTTTTTATATCTACAGGCTACGTGGGTCATCTTTTATGACCACCATGAGCTTTTTATGTCGGAAATGTTGTTTGTTGGAAATGTTGTTTGTTTTTCATCTGTAGACTCTTTCTTACACTTTTTCTCTCTTAAACGGGCTTTCGGGGAGTAAATTCAATTAGCTGGATGTTGTCTTTTCACTTGTCTGTCACGTGTGTGTATTTGTTGTTGAGGTCCCTCTTAAAAATAGATTTTAATCTCAACGAGACTTTTACCTTAAATAAAGAGTACACATCATCCTTCCTCCAGAAATGTTTTTCCTCTGAGGAACGAAAAATTCCAAATGTTTCCAGCATGATGTCATCGGGTACAGGTCATGTTTTGCAAGGAACAGAAGCAGGGGAGCATGGGAGAGAAACCACCCTGCAGCTGATCTGTGAGCTGTTTTAGCTCACTCCAAAATAGTAAATGGACACATAATGCTGCCTTCATGACCTGCATCCAGCCAATTAGATATCACACCAGCCGATCAGAGATACAAAAATATGAGCTGACTTATGTTTGGCTGTGTCACAGTATTTTCCCAGAGAATTTCCTTTGCAAAACATGTTTACGAGTTGTGAGAGAGTGTCGGCTGATAAGGCGGCATGTGAACCGGCAGCCTGAAGTCTTCCACTCCACTGCCAGCGTGGTAAACAGCAGCAGCAGGAGTGTTTGTGAGCTGTGGGCGGCACCCGGGCTCCACATGCTGTCCAAACACGTGGAGTCTGAACGCTATGGACGAGCGCTGCAGAGACTTGAGCTTTCCATTGACACACACAAACAAAACTCACATGCATGGGCAGGCTCCCCTCACAGACAAAAAAAAGAAAAGAAAGCGCAGCTTTTTGATTCATCTGCCAAATCCTTTTATTAAAGGCAGCATAGAAATGAGTATAAAGTGACATGAAAAGCACTGTGGACAAATTTAAACCACCCTGGCTCGTGTTAAACTGAGCAGGCACAAGCCCAAGACAATACCAGAGCTACCACACATGGTCCGCAAGATGTTTTAACACAGCGGAAAACTTAACCCAGACACTTTCACTGGCATCGCAGCAAGAATCCCATGAACAAAAATGACAGATCAAAATGGAAAAAGTCTTCAGATATGAAGCCAAGCATCCAGATTTTTTTTTTTTTTTTTTTGCCTTAAGGCAGTTTTCTGTCTGGGCAAGTCAAAAAGGTTCAGAGAGAATACATCAGGGCTGGCTGACCTGTTGACCTTCATGTAACTTAGAGTGCTGCTTTTGCTCCAGGAGAACAAAAAGAGTGCCCGGGCTGTTACCGAACACTGATAGAGATAGTCGCTGACCACATGACCTCTCACTTCCCTCAGTTCTCGCCTTCTTCTTTGGAAGTTAGAAACCATGAGAGCTGATGTGTGCAAGACAACCTCACTGAAAGTTTCCAGCTTAACAGTGTGGTGCCTGGTGCTTCCCAGAACATGAACCCATAACTTTATATTTCTACTGTATATCTCAACCTGGAATGTTCCTGATATATACCAGCCACCACTTTGATTCTCAAATTTTTGTTCAGATATTCATGTTCCCCAGAGAATGAACCCTACTGACTGTAGATCATCAGGTCAAGATTTTAAGATGTCCTGGTTTTAGTAATCGGTTTTAGACATCAGTGATTGATCCGGCTCTTCCCGATTATAGGAACCCGAATGCTCGGTCATCCATGCTAGCAATAGCTTCCTAGAAAAGTCGGTCTTGCTTGAGCAAAATGAGTTTCAGGAACTCAGGAAACGGCGATGGCCGCGCGTTACGCAGCGTTGTAATTGATCCGCTTTTAGCCGAGTCCATGCAGCAGTGCTTACGTTCATTGTGTCTCACAGTATCTTACATGCTTGCACATGAACGAGCATAAAGTCAACACTGAGCTCATTGGCTTCCCAGTTTATGGGTTGTTTCTAACCTACAGGCAAAATACAACGATACTGCAAACATAGAGTAGCATGCAGCATATTTTAAGTTAAAAAAAAAACACATGGCTCTATTTTCTCAGCCAGTTGAAGACCATGTGATCCTTTGATGTAGGTTAAAACGTCTGTTTGCGTGACAAATGCGATAAATTCTCTTTTGTGTTTGATCTACTCTGGTATTTCTAAAATATATGTCAGTATGTTACGTTTTCATGTGGGATCACGAGTGCTGTGCGCCTCTGTCGTCGTCTCTTCTGTGGAGAACCAGAGCTGGCTACTGTAAGTGGGTCACAGCTCCGCCCTGCTGTTGCGCGGCGAAGTTCAATGAGCCCTGCTGAAACCCTCCTTAGGCTGATTCAGGGAGAAATAATGGGGCCAGCGATTCCCAATCCCCTCAAGAGCCGCGGCACAGCACGGCAGCAAGCTGGCAGGGAGGCCCAGTGGAGCACAAGGGGGGCGAGGTTGCCAAAGGAGCAGCTATTCGCTCCGTAAGACCCTAATCTACTGTACATACCACACATGCTGTTCTGATGTACAGCACGCAGGGTGCATCGAGTCCATGCTGTACATAAGGGGACGTTTAAAGTTAAATTTCATGTGATTATTTCCAGTATGGCCGCGCTGCAGATCAAGGCACTAACAAATCAGGCCCGGGTCACGGGTTTAACTCCCATTGGAGCTACTCTTCCAATTTCATGAGTGCAGATGACCTGTTTATCTAACCAATTTACCGTGAATGGGAGTTGTTATCCCATCAATATTAATAGAACTGCTCCCCAGTGATTGCTGCTCACATAATTCGCAATTCTGTATTTGTTTTATGGTGAACTATGCAATAAAATAATGGATGTAATGTGCTCTCAGTGTGTCTTCACATGCCCGTCCATTCGAGGTTGCTTATTCAGTGAACATGTTTTTACTATCTCAACATAGTCCCCTGTGGAAAGTCATACTTGCTACTTAACGTCACTCAAAACTGGAAATTTCCAGATCCCCCAACGAGAAATGTCACAAGTCCGATGATATCAAGCCTCCAAATCGCATGATGATGCAGATTTCATGGCTCCAGTGTCTCAGCCGTGATGAATTCTTTCTAGCTTGCTCGCTTGCGTGTGTGTACAAGCACGTGATTGTGAATGAGATGCTAAATTTGGGAATAATTGAGGGCATCCAGGAATAGACCAGATAGACACACACAATTACTTCAAAAGGAGCATCCTGTAAACTGTATTTTTGGAAGCCTCAGCCGTTGTTGCGCAGCTTGACAAATTCACGTCCCTGACACACTTTATTTAGAGCGCTCTAGTCGAGGAAGACGACAACAAAGGCGCTGTGCAACAAAGACTTCTGCTTTCGTGTCCCTCTCCTGCAGTTGAAGAAAATAATGTTTTGTTCTCAGATAGTCAGCGTGCAGAGGGGGTGAGGAACACTGTGTCCCTCCTGGTGGCTTGGTGGTGGGGTCTTATGTAAGGCTGGTTTCTGCCTGGCAGCAGAGCAAAGCCCCACTGACAGTGTCATAGTGCTAATTAATACACACCAGCTAGAGGTTAGCCCTCGGCGGCCGCTTGTGTTTGTGCTGGAGAGCTGGAAACTCAGCGATGTGATGCCCATAAAGAACATTAAAGCTGCAATATGAGTACAGTGTGGAATATTTTTCACAATTACGGGGTTCTGTGTTTTGAAGGGGACACGTTGGGGGAGACCTAATTAAATTGATATATGTAGAGTGAGAGAAACGCTGCTCGCTTTCTGCTTCGTCTGCAAACGCGATGGTCGCAATGCCAGCCAACTCTCGGCCTCTGCTTTATTTCCACCTGCCGTGTACAAACTCTCCTGTCGTTTCAGATCCTGCTATCTGCCTCCTATGACCCCCCTGCTTGCTTTTTGAAGTTTAGCTCTGTAGCCTGATTCCCCCTTGGATAAGTTTGCCTCGTCTCCTCTGCCTGCCTGGTTTTTGACCTTCAGTAAACCTGAACTTTTTATTTCACCGGCATGGTCACATGGTCATGCTCCTAGGAACAGGCCTTAGCTTTTTTATTACAAGAGATAACACCTTCATGCCTGTACATCCAGCATGACCTGGAGATGAGAGGAAGTATTAGGGGAAAACAGCTACCATGGCTCTGTCCACAGTTTTAAAAAGTCATCTTAATCTCACTTATCAATGCTAAAAATGACAGTTTGTGGATTCAGGGAGAGTACTTCAGCTAACTAAAGGTTTTACCATTTCTGTTTTTGCAAAGCTAGTTCCAGCTACTTTCTTTAAGCTAAGCTAATCAGCCCTCGCTCCAGTTCTGCAGGTAACAAGATTGTGGTATCAGTCTTATCTAACCCTCTACAAGAAAGCACTAGCAAACTAAACTATTTCTTGAAATATCACAAAATAAAATGACCTGCATGACTAAAACAAAGTGAATTCAGGTGAAGTGACGCTTTAAAATACATTTTAAAGTAACCAATGATAAGAACCGCAACCTCGTCGCTGGAAAATATTCCTATATCTGTCAATGAACATGTGTAAAGATAAGTGCATGCTAAAGAAACATAAAGTTCCATGTGACGGGTCACTTGTGAACAGGTGAAATGTATTCTTTGCTTCGTGTTTGAACCTGCTGACCTCTGGACTTCCACTACGCAGCCTTTTCTGGAGACGCGTGGCTTGGCAGGAAGTCATTGGCTCAGTATGAGCTTCCTGCCTCGGCCTTCATCTGGAATAAAAACTGTTCTTGGCTGCAGAGTTCAGCTCCTCACTCTCCACAGGACGGATATAGGATATCCTCCTCTCTTGACACAGTCAGGAAGCTATTAGACATTGCGCCAAATGCATGTATTCCAGTGGGTGACAGAAAAGAAGAAGGCAGGATGGGAATTGGAGTCTTGCGAGGTTTCTAATCATTTATCATCAGAATTATTTATTTAGTATCAGGTCATCAAATCAAGTCTTCAGAAGAAAACCTAATTAAAGTGACGCAATGCAACCTTTGAGTGGCAAAATAACCCAATATAATTAATATTACAAATGAAAAGTTGAATTCATAAGTAATAAAACAAATCCTGCATCAATACAAAACAGATTTTGCTGTTATAACCTTGTTTGGTCTCGTATGACCAGCGGCTTATGGTGGCTAACGTTAGATAACGTTAACTTTAAATAGATGCTGCTGTATCAGACATCCTGATTCAGTTTGCTGACTTTATGACTGTTCTTTAGTCTCACGTTACGCAGTCTCGCTTTAAAGCGAGTATAAATGAATGTCTATTTATATTTTTCAATATTCATCTTTATCATACCGCTAGAGAAAGGAGCACGATTATCACTTGTAGAAAAGAAAAATGAAGGCAAGTTGTATCTCTTTAAATAAATTCATTTATTTCTGTACGTTGCTATCCATAATCAATACAGACAAAAGCAATACTCGACTACCAGAATTTATAAATCATTATAATCATCTCTTGTGAGCATCACAATAAACAGTATATTTTGAACTATGTACAATGGAAGACAATGACACATTCAGACTGAGTCAATCCACGATCAATCTGTAAAAGAAGAGTCAGTCCATGGACGCAGAAATGGGGGGGAAAGCGCTTTGAGATGTGTCAAGAACAAAGTTCCCAGCGACAAAAACAAAACACTTGGCAGAAAGAGAAATGTACAAGGAGCTAAAAAAAACAAAACAAAACAGCTTCTGCTCATCACAAGAAGAAAAATAAATCATCGATGCAATGTTACATTTGGTTCCACGGTTGTAAACTAGATTGTATTCATGTCACTATTGCATATGCCATTAGGTAAAGTGTGTCAACAAGGCAAAGAGATCTCTATAATAAAAGTATTAAAAGTAGTACTTTTTCATATAGTCACAGAGACTGTGAGGGAGAAAAGCATACAATACACTGTACAACCCCAAAGCAAAAACCCAGTCCCCTTTTTAAAAATCTGTAGCCAAAGTCTTTACACAGGAATATCATTGCAACATAGGTAAAATCTAAGTAATCTATGTATTTTCAATAGATTATTTTAGTTAAACTCTTTCTATATACACAATATACACATTCAAGACTGAAGATAAATAGATACCACCACTTTGCGTGGTACAGCTCCAATATTTCGGTCAAAACCGTCGACCACATTGTGTTTCTGCGGTGTTCCCACCAGCTGAGCGATACATTCAGGCATGGTTAAAAGTTTTACAATCTACTGTACACTAAAGGGGTTGTGAGCCAGCTGGAGTTGGCACAGTGGACAATACAGAGACCAAACAGTTAGGACGTCCATGGAGGGCTTTTAGATAACGTTAACGAACCACCTGGCGGCCATTTTTTGAGGTTCAAAGCATTTGGGAAGCAGCAGTCTGACATTTTTTGCCAATGGTTGACTGGAATTGAAAATTTCCAATTTAAAATTTACTGGTAGCTAACATTAGCTAATATCAGTCAGTAGCTAATGTTAGCCAGTAGCTAATGTTAGTTAATGTCAGACAATAGCTTACAGTGGCTAACGTTAGCGAACATTCAATACACAACTGAATAGACTTTACAGTGGCTACGCTAATTATTTTAGCATTTAGCCTGCAACAGTTGTCACATAGTCACACAGTTTTGCTTTAACTTGTACAGCCAGATTGCACTTTTTTACTCTGTCTGTGTTACAGTTACATTTTCCAGACAGCTGGTTCTCCAATGAACCTCCATGATGGCGCCAGATGTGGCTGTTGGCCGCACTTCTTTGACTTTATCTACGTTGGAGAGCCCTTCTCCCCTCAGTGCTTGTCCCGCACTGCTACCCCCTCCACCCCTCCTCACTGACCAAAAACCATATCGACTGTGCCCCAACTTCTTTGACATTTTCACTGGCTCCACCCCTCCAGCGTCACCTCAACAGTTGTACTGTCAAATGATATCACAGCAGGAGCAGCGGCCTGCGTCGAGCTTAAACGGCGGGCCGTGGGTTTGAAGGTAGGAGTGTGTGAGGTTTGCAGGCTCAAGTGACTGAGGAACTGTGGGAGGTACAGTGCATTCAGATGCCTGGTGTTGTGGGGTCTGAGCTGAGTTATAAACACATGCATAACTCTTTAAAGACATTTAGAAATATATTTCTTTAAGTCCAACGCTTTTTTGACTGGACAAAAAATAAACTAGGTTAGAATAAATAAGAAATTAGTAATTAAGAAAATACTTTAATATCAATACGATAAATCAGATCTCAAGCAGCCCCACAGTACTGTACATTTCTGAAATAATATTTTTTAATGGTAAGCTAGGCTTTATACTTTCCACAACAGAATAACAATATAGAGATGTAGGTCCAAACAGACATACCGAAATAGAATATTTATCTCTTATTTCATAGAAAACATAAGGACAGTATAGACATTAAGGCATTGGGTGGGTCTTATCAGACATTCATCTTCCAAAAATAAATAAAATATCTAATCTAAATATAGTTATATACTCAGTGTACCTTGGTTTCCTCGCTCCCTGGGCTGTTTCTATAGTAGGTTTCATTGTTCACTGACATACCAGCATACAGGCAGTCATAAAACTACCCTCAAGTAAATAAATAGTATCTGGGTACCATTCGAGTTTTGTTATCGTCTGACTATCTTTGCTTCTGTGCTTGCGCCAAAATTTGGGTCAGAGGAGAGAAATGGCCTCTGAAGGCGCAGGGAACATGAGACACACCAACAATACACAACACACACACACACACACACAGATCAACCCCCCCCCCCCAAACACACACACACACACATTCACACGCATACACAAACACACCTGTTCCGCCTTCAGCAAATTCATGTCATGCATAGATGGTGACCTGCTTGTTTTTCTGACTATCGTGTGTGTGTCTGTCTGTCTGGTGTGTGTGTGTGTGTGTGTCGCTGAGGGTTCATACAGTCTTTTAGGGCCACAGAGCCCAGTGGAAGGGCAAAGTTTGTTGGGTTTTTTTTTTGTTTTTTGTCGAGCAGCAGGTCGGTGAAGACGCCAAGTCGGAGGGCACAGGAGTCCTTCAATCTGAAAGAGACGACAAGAGAGAAAAAGACACACACCGTTAATTGGATTTGTGGCGATTTACATCAAACTCAAGCAGATTTGACATTTTTTGGCATGGAAATATAGAAAAATACAAACATGGTGCATTTCCATCAGCTGAATGGCAGTCTGATGACATAATAAGACATGATGATGATATACTGGTACGCTCCTGAGTGTAAACCCCACTTTGTAGTCTCATTACTTTCCCACAAACAACACCGGTGCCAACGATGGCAGGATGAGTGAGTAATACGCGCGCACGTTAACGGGAGGGATTTGAAATGTGTGAGCTTGTTTGTTTTTTTGGTGCATTATTTGTGTGTAACAATGATTTTTAAGTGCGATTTTGCGTGTGTGTGTGACACCCCTTCATCCCAATCCCATCACGTTTTGCGTTCGGATGGTGAGCGTCATTTCTTAACACACCAGCTGTTTTGCCCGGGAAGCGCTTGAAGGACGGCGGGGGGAGGTGGGAAGCTGGTCGGCAACGGCCGTAATTACATAATCTGGGATGCGGAGTGATGGGGGTTGGGGGTCTCCTGTCTCGCTGCGCCGTGTTGCTATGGACACACGCTGAGCGGAGAAGGACCTGCTAGCGGCACAGTAGCTGATGCATCTCTCTCATACATACAGCAGGCTGCGGTTGCATGCATATTGCAACAGATGTTGGTAACTGTGTAGGATTTCAAGGTGTTTTATCACATTTTAAAAGCTGCCGTGTGTGTGTGTGTGTGGAAGAGGGGATGGAGGTTGGTGTACGGGGGGGGAGGGGAGGGGATCAACTTGAAGCTTCCAGCAGGAGCTGGAGTCCAGCAGTGAGGGGGCTTACGGCTGAGGAGAGGGCTGCACAAATAAATGTGGGTACAAAAAGGAGCTAAGACGCTTGCTTCCAGGGGGGACAGCGTACCCGCTGGAGCAAAGCAAGGATTACGTGGTTGTCTTTGGGGCTGGGAGACTTCTATCAGCATTTGGCCGACTCTTTAAAAAGACGTAGGATAACCTCAAAAATGCACAGCGGTCAGGCTGAAAGCAAGCCTGGTTTTCTAAGTTCCTGAAAAGTTGCCATTTCTTTTGGAGTGGTCACCCAGTGCAGCCTTGAAAAAACACTTTCTTAATTCTATCCCAGCACAACGAAAAGATAAACACACAAGGATGCAGCAACATGTGTCTTCAGTCTTCAGTTTCCCCGTCCATTTTCATTAATGAACTCAAATTCGGACAACAAATGTCCACACCTTACGTATTACCCAGCTGCTGTCCGTGGAGTAGCCGCTGGCTCTCACTGATCTACCCCTGGCCGTCTAATCTCGCCTGCAGAGGCTGTAATCTCATCTGGAGCCGTGGCTGGCTAAATGTGGGGAACGCTGGCCACGCAGTTATCTAGCAGCTAGCGCTTCTGTCTGGAACATCCCGGCCTACTTTAGCCCCCCTCCTCCCTGTGCCATGACACACACACACACACACACACACATATACACACACACGCTGCCTGGAAACTCTGACACAAGAGCCCGCGGTGTTACGTGCGCATGTTTGTTCTCCGTATATCAAGTAACATGGCATTTCTGGATTTCCTGCCTCGGCTATTTGCACTGCTTTGTTATGTTTGCGAGATCGCGGCTTCGATGCAGGTCTGATGCGGATGTAAATAAACTATTCAGCAGCCTGTGCGTATGTGTGCGTTTGAGCCGGCGTGCGGGAGGGTTGTTTCAACAATGGATTGGACAATCAGGCTGATGGGTAAACTCAGGTGTCGCCTCGACGAGTAATTCCACAAATGCCAGGACAAAATGTGACATGGAGGAAAACAAAATAAGGGCACACCGGCGCCACAAAGTCATGATGTTGAGCCAGAATTCCAGTAGTGGAAAATGTGGTATCGACGCTGATGTAAATGTCTACGCCTGAGTGTGTGTGAGCGCCACGAAGCAGAAAAGCAACAGCTAATGATTATTTTCATTAATAATTACATGCAGATTTTGCATAAAAGCTCAAGATTCTGCTGTTTCTTTGACTGACTAACGCTGCAGAACCTTCAGATTTTCAGTTTACTGTCACATAAGACAGTGTTTCTCTCATTTTTAGCATCACAGGAGTCATGTTATCTTACTTTCAAGTCCCAAAGAGGTAAAAAATAGTATTCTTTTTCATAAAAAAAACAAAGATTGCGGCTATAAATCCAGATTTGTGTGACAGAACAGTGTGTTCTTCTTCACCTATCCCATGATGCATCTCTGTGTTATCCAATGATCCATCAGAGGGCTGGGAATCACTGCCACAATCTTGAACTTGAGAATTTAGAGAGTTTAGAGTTTCTGTCAATCAACTAATTGATGATTCTGCTCTAATTTAATTGTGTGTTTGGGTTGGTGTCAACACACACCTCGCTATGACGGCCAGAATCTACTGAGCATGCTCGGGAGTGAGTTAGGGGATGCATGGCTGTGCAGCCAGACCTCTTTCGCTCGATGCACCCGCTAACAGCGAACACACATCACGGGAAATAGTAACATAGATACACATAACACGCTCTGGGTGCGTTCGTATCTACCCAATGAATACATCATGTCTGCCTGCATGATGACATCACTGGCAGCGCTGACTGAATGACGTTAAGGGGAAGTGGGATTTGAGTAGATGGACACGAATGCTTCTAATCTGGCCGATGAATTACACACACACACACACACACACACATACACACACTCGATACTGATGGTAATACTCTCTGCAGCCTGTGGGAGCGGCAGATGGTGGGCTGTCATTAGCGGAGGGATAGTGAGTAGGCAGAGGTGTGTGTGTGTGTGTGTGTGCATGAGCTAGAAACATATAGCAGCATGTATATATATATATATATATATATATATATATATATATATATATATATATATATATATATGTTTACGTGCTAGTGTGGGCTCAGGCAGGGAAATTGGTGTAATGAGGTGTTTGCATGTGTATGGAGATAGGGCAGAGAGGCAGGTGTTTAACCCCCTATTCAACCCCCCTTTTTCCCCACAACTACATACACACACTCTCACACACTTGCCCTCCAGAGAGTGGCCATCTGCCACTAGCACTCAGGAGGGACTCGGGGTGTCGTCCTGCTTCTATCCCTTATATTTTACCTACGTAGACGTGTGTGTAAAAGCCACAGAGTCATCTCAGGCTTCGTAAATCACCACGAGGAAGCAGGACTTGGCCGTCGCGGTCAGATAAAAGTAGTCAGACAGGGAGGTGAAAACAGAGACGGCTGACTTGGCTAATCTGGGTCTGGTACAGAACATCCACCTGGCTGAGCTGCGGCGAGCCGGGGCCGCGAGAGGAGGCGAGGGCAGAGGTAAACACCGGCACGGAGTCACATGGTCTGGCCCACTTACAAAACAAGATGTAAACAAACACCTGACCCTTAAGCTGACTCGAGGCGGAGCACCTGAAAAACATACCCAGGTTGTTAAAAGCGGACGACTTCAGGGTTTCGCTGACGCTTTGTCACGTTTCTTACTGAGGGGGCTGTCACGTGGGGCCGCGAGGAAACCGCCAAATTCCAAGGGGAAGCTGGGGCTGATTGGTTTAGCGGCACTTTGATCCTGACAAACAACTTCATGTTCTTTCAGAGCGGTGGCATCCGACCAGAAGTTTTTCCTGACCCAAGAGTCAGCAGGTTTTCATTCCAGCCAAACTACATTTGACTGAGAGGTTAAACTAATCTGTGGACTCTCTGAGGTGTTTGGCTGGAATGAAAACCTGCAGATTTTTAGGTCACGTCGGCACATGGTCCAGGGGCCCAGCGTGATGTCCTGGTGAACACGAAATCAAAGCCGCCCGCCAGTGGGGCCCGCCGCCAAAACCCCCCGTAGCGCATTTTGACCTCTATCACCCCGCTACGCCTGGCAGCGGTAGGACAGAGTGTTCAGTAAACAAGCCATCGGGCCTTCCATCCTGGGTCCTGAACTCCCAGAATGCACCTCTGTCGAAGGGGGGCCTCACCAATGATTTTGTTTGTTGCTTTAAAAAGCTCAAGCCCCTCCCCTCGTCTTTCTACTGAGCATACAAGGCTGTGCTCCGTCCCCCCCCCCTCGCTCTCTGCCTGTCTTACTTCTGCTAAGTGAACAGCCTAATGAGGCAGAAGGGCAGCGGAGTGCACGTGCCATCCTGCTCCATTATACACGCATTCATTCTCTCTCCCACAAACAGTCAGGCAAGCAGCGCTGGAAAACAAAACAAGCGACTCCCCCCTTCTCTCTCCACACATCCCTGCCAATGGATGGAGGCTACGCCACTGGAAAAAAGAGGAACCCTGGGAGAAAAAAAACACACCCCAATTTCCCAGCGTGCGTACGTGCTGGAGTCCACATGTATGCTCTTCAGTCTGTACCCTCCCACTGCATATTCAGTGACATAAAATACAGTACACAACACGCGTAAAAGAGATGAAAACAAACAAACACGCGACCTAGTAGTCATTCTTCTGCAAATCTAATATCAGGAAGGATGCAGCAGACCTTCATTAAATCAGTTTGCCACGTGCTTGGCTGAAGAACAGCCATCTGACTTGTCACATACATGCTGCTGTCAAAGATGTAAATGCGAGGAATGCATACATTAATTGATTTCCAGCACTGCGGAGGACTGTGCTCGCTACATTCCTCCCTATTTATTTACCAGAACGTCACCGTCTGCGCAAATAAGGAGCACTTTTATAGCGTCTCCCTGCTCGGTGTGTTAAAAATGAAACAGAATATAACTTCTCTTTCCATACACGGGGGCCTTGTGGTGAAATAAAAGCCACTTTCCATTCAAAACAGCCCAGAGCCAGGACAAAAACAGGCCCCCCTCTCACAGCAACTTTTCAAAACCCGCTCTGCCAGGAATGTGGACCGTGACATCCAGTTACCTGATGGCTGCATAGCAACTCGCCCACTTTGTTGTTTTCCCCGTCGCTGCCTACAAGGACGCACTCACACACACACACACACGCACACACAAACACATATCCACTTGTGCTGGGCCTCACATGTCATGCGTACGAACCCTCCCCCCCTCTCGCCCCTCTACGTGCTGGCAAACACATGTGAGCTTACTGCGTCCAATAAACGTCGGCGCGGGGACAGAGAGAGTCAAACTTGGGATTCGATGTCAACACTCTGTTGCCGTCTCTGCGCTCTTTGTTTACGCCGTCTGCCGCCGCTTTACTTTGCTCACTGGGATATTCTGGGACACTGTATTGATCATGGGATGGTGGGAATAAGGGGTCTATAGAGGTCACATCGATGTGCAACACATCCTAAAGCCTACCCAACTGAAAAACAACAGCCGGAAATGCCCACGGCTCAGTGTGACATTACAACGGACAGCTTTATGGCATTCCTCTGGCGTTACAAACAAACCATAGAAAAACAATTCAACAGACGCGATAAGGAGCTATTTATTACCTCTGACTTCATATTTACTGCATACGTGTGCCTCATGGTTCATAATGAATCTCTGCTCTCTCCTTTCTGTTTTCTGTACAAACAGCCTCCATTCATAATAAGCGTTGGTGGAATCCCAAAATCTACTCGTGTATTTTTAGTATCTGCAGCCCACAACAGTAGCAGCGAGGCAGCATCCTGCTCAGTCATGGTGCTTGTTTACTTCAGAGCTCGCAGCCTGGTCACGTTTCATAGCTGCCTTGTGCTGCGTTCACATGTTGTGGGAAACGTGGGGATTGCCAAATACCAACCTTCAAAAAGGACATGATTGATTGCAACAAAGCTTGGAGCTCGCTCCTCTTTATTCTGGCTCGCTGACTGTCGCTCTGTTGTGTCGGAGAGCCAAAGTAGCCACAAAAGCACCACTCGTGTTTCCAGATATTTAAGCGCTCAGAAGTAGGAGCTGCGGAGGAGCACCTGAAGGCCACATCAGCACCGCCTACTGTACTTTGAAATCCACAGAGGCCGTTTGAATTTGAATCTAGAGGTTTGTCTTCATCCTTGTTTTTTTTCTCTTTTCACTGCACAGCGCCGCTCTATTCATTCCCTCCCTTAAAACAATAACACAGGCAGGACTGATGAGATGCATTATTTAGCAGTAACACATCTGACATCAACCTCACTCACCTTTGGCAGTGGTTGCAGCCTCCTTGAATCCCAGACAGACATATGGTGTGCTGTGTAATCCATTGATGCCACCTTTGCAGCTGCTGGTGGGTTTGAAGCCAGCCAGGTCTTCGCACTTCTCCACGTCCCTGTTGTCCAGCAGGTTCAAGGCAATGTAGTTCAGTCCATTGGGGTAGCCGGCCGAGTTCTGCCGGTTCACAGGGCTGCCGTACTCCTCGTCAGAGCCCTCGCTGCTCCGGGACGAGATGTTCTCCACCGAGCTGTGCCTCTTGACTGCGTCGCCTCGGGCGAAA